>OZ010660.1:46480850-47680850 GCA_963932335.1 Andrena marginata
TATCTGACAAAAAAGAAACATTAAAATCCGTGCAATACCGTAAACTGGGGGAACATTGGCATGTTTTTGGAACATTTTGCTATATAATATAAAAATTAACATTTTTACATTTGCTTTAAGTAGCCTATCATAACATTGCATCTTTTGTGAATGCACTGCAAGTGTCAAAATGCATCAAATTTTTATCCTTAACCTTTTTTATTACATGCTAAATATGTGCCAATGATACCCCGTAACCGGGTAACATTGGCAAATCATATATAAATAGCACTAAAAAGTTAAAGTTTTACCACATCTGAACTTACATTAACACTTAAATTCGTTTCTTTTTATGTTCAATGCATTCTATTTTATATTCTTTTAATTTTTTTATTTTTTTATTTTTTTAATTAACATTTTAAAAATTGGTTTAGCTATCCTATTATAACATTGCATCGTTTGTGATTGTAGTACATGTGTAAAAATTGCATAAATTTTTTTTCCTTTTCCTTTTTAATAGATGTTAAGTAGATGCCAATGTTACCCCGTACTGCCAATGTTCCCCCAGTTTACGGTAGTTGTTGAAAAAATATCCTGAAAATACATAGGCCTCTTGTTCAACGGGCTAAGTAGAATGGACCCATAATACACCACCAAATCGGAGTCGTAACCAACTCCGGCACTCGGATCAATTCTATACATATAAGATCCGTGACGAGACTACAAGTCTTACTAAAGCGTTTGCAACGGTAAAATTTCACGCGACGTCCATCCATTACATAGAAATCGACACTTCGCTGGCCTGTCCAAGAGGTTTCACCCGCTTGTACGAACTCTGGAACTCTGGTTCGTGGGACTATCTCTGATGCAATGCTAATTGCATGATCAACGGCGAAGAAGTGGAACAGGGTCGCCAGAAGATATGCAGCCCAGGGGAAATCCGCGATATCGTGGCCGTCGCTCGTATTTGCATACAATGCGAGGCGATGCATCGGACAGACAATGGGCGCAGCCGGCCCTTTTTTCGTTGGAGCGAGAACAAGGCGGGGAAGGAGGAGGACAGGGACGCGTTCGCGGTGGCGTAACGTAAATCATACCTCGAAATAGATTCGAATCCCCCTGCTGCTGGAACCCGGTGCTCGGATGGCCATGGTAAGCGCTAGAACGGGCTCAATCTGGCCTCGGTCCTTATCTGGACGACCCACCGATCGCCTGTACCGTGTCTCCCGATTTTGCAACATAATTACGCGACCCTCGATCCGTGGCGACTCCGTCCAACAACGCCACTGAATTGTAATTGCCGCCAGTGGCGGACTGGCTGGGGTGCCAGCTTCACCGATGGCAAGTGGGTACCTATCTTCAAAATGGTACCACCTTGATGAACATTTGTGAGATCGTTCTTGTTAATCTTCCTGGCGTACTCCAAAACTTTTAAACGAATTCACTAAACGGTTGCTGAGTTACAACGATTTTAATTGTCACTGATTTTATACGTACTCTTATGGAAACAGACGATCTTGACAGGTAAAGCAGCTGAAAAAATGTTGAAGAAATGGTACCAAGGTTTTCAATTTTTTTTTTTACGTGTAGTATATGGGTAGATGAAAATATCTGCCAAGTTTCAATTGTTTTCATTACACTGTTTTAAAGAAATAAATTATAACTTGAGAAAATTGTGAATTCAGGGCATTTTCACTGGCAAAAGTTTAGGAAATAATGCTGCAGAAAGCATTTGCAAACTGAAAGATACCTTCCTAGCAGTAAAAATAAGACTCCAACTGTCGTTCGAGTTTCTTACAACTAGATTTACTACGCGTAAGACGTAGATATTCAGGTAAGTCAAATTTCATATACTTTTGTCTAATATTGTACGTCCGATACATCCTTAAACGTCAGAGAATATGTTAAAAATGTTAAGGGTACATTCTCGTGTAAATCTCCTAAAAATTTTGGATTTTTTTTTAATGAAAACTGCAATACGTAGGATAAAATGACTTTTTGGTACGGATTTATAGGAACCTACTTATTTTAACACTTCTTGGTTACACATCTGTAAAGTTCCGCGATGGTCATACTGGGTCCAATCTACCCAACCGATTTTTAAACAGTTACCGTACGAACTGTATCAGTTCAATCGATTCCCAAAAATTATAATACACATTTTGAACATTGTAGAATATAGAATAGTCGCGATTTAGTAAGAAATGAAATGACAATATGTACCAAAAGAATCGGAAAGGAACTTACCGGTATCAAGCTCCAAAACTAAAAAGCGAGTCTATTGGACCCAGTGTGACCATGAAGGGTTACGATGCTAAATTTGTTTTATTGTTTTTTCTCCGATGTAATTATGAATAAATAGCTCTGACGGTGATAGAAAAGGATGTACATAAAAACAAAAGCACTAATTGACGGATCTCAAAAATTCTTTTGGGGTTCCTTCCGCAAATTAATTCTTATTAACTCTATCCCACATTTTTATGTGGCCATAACAGTGGCCAGCCCGGCCGCGAACGGTGCAGCATATACTGAAATTTTTAAATTTGAACTTGAGTGATTCAAAGGATTTTTGATATCGCTAATCACGATTCTAAGGTCAGAGTTTTGAAAGTTTACACAGAGACAGCGTTGCCAACCTAAACAAGCCTAAATGAATAACAGCAGTTACAGTTATATATCAATCTTTCCTTTGGCGTTACCCAGAGCTAACGACTTGGACGTAGAAAGTTTTGTAGCTCTTTCTCTTGTAGCACGAATTCGAGAGGGGAGAAGAAAAATCACGGTCTCTTATTTGCGAGTCCTGAAGATGTGTTTTAACAAGTCATTGCCATTAAGCCAGTTGAAAAATTTACGAGATCCCGGCAGGGCCGCGAAGAGAGACACACGACTCGCGCCAACCAGGGTCGATTTTTATTCGAACGAAAAGCTTAATCGACGTGTGCAGGATGGCCCAATAAAATGGCAATCACCGCGCGTCGCTCGCTGGCTGGCGTCGCTCGGTAATCATTACAATCGCGATTCGTTTGCCGAACGAATTTGGAAAGAGAATAAACGCGGGTGCAGGGGTGGGCTAGCTCGCGATTGATGGGGGATGGGTAGGGGACGATTGTTCTGCGCTGCTCACGTTAAATACGCCGGGCTAATTACCAATTAAGCGCTGTACACAAAGCTCCGTGGCGGGCGGCAGATGTTACTATTTCCGCGATCGATTCATTTACTCTGTATGCGCATAAATTACGGAAAAACGCTGTTCGCGATTACAGTTCGATGGCGGTGGAGCTGCTACGCCGATCGATGGCGGCGTCTTTTTCTCGGTGACCGGACGGAGAACCCGTCAAGTCCTTGATTCCAGTCGCGTCCGAAACAGATTTCGACGAGCTCGAAAGCGTCTCTGCTAGGTAATGCTCTTATCTGCTTATCTCCCACCTTTCGTCGGCACATGGACGATTTAGTCGTGGTAGCCTTTTTTGTTTCGCCGTGATTCGCGCGCCCCCTGTTCGACGTTTCGTTCTGCGCGCCACCCCTTGCAAGCTTGAGCATGGGCGTGAATTAATGAACAGCTATTGCGAACAAGAGGGATTGTACGGCACGAAAGGAACCCCGTGAAAAATGTATACGTACGTGGGGGAGGCCGGAGGTAGTTGATTCATTTTTAACATATCTAATTTTTATAAATGTACCATTGGTATTTTGTTGACTTGTCGCGTAACGAGAGCTTAGACATTTACTTACGTATACAGGCTTAATATTGAAAATCGTTTTAATTGAGCCTAGATTGTAGTTTCTATTATATTTAGATTAGTGAGAGGGATAAGTCAACAAACCCCGGCTGTGGAGTTAGTCGACTTTATATTAAGTAAATCATATACATGGGTTATAGCGACATGTGTGTGATCTATGCATATGTATATGGAATTATATAATAATCATTACTTTATTTTGAATATTATCTTCTTTATTTGTCATTGATACTATTTTTAGAAAAAGTAAGCGTTTCTGGAAACTGAGGGGTACGATTTAGGAGACCGGTTGGCTAAATCATACCTTGTACAGTATGTCACAAAAAGATTAATAACGAATTAATTTGTTCTGAACAAAAGGTTAAATATATAATAGTAGGTGCTTAAAAGATCAGGCTACAATATTCAATAGTTACTTGCGTTCAACTTAGTACCAAATATGAAATAAAACGTAGAATGTCTTGAGTTGTACGATTGTCCGATAAATTTCTTTTATTTCTGTTCACATTTCCATAAAATATTCATGAAAAAATATCAAGCAGTACTTAATGGGCAAAAATTCATGAATAGTTGAAACGAAAATATTTACTTTCGGCTGATCTTTTTAGATTTTTTATTCTCGCTGACATAACACGCGAGTTTTCATAATTCATATGCTTCAGCATTGCTATAACACAACAATTAGGGGGAACTAATTAGTTAACTAACCTCATTAGTCGACTACTTAGCCCTGGTCTCCCCTACTCTTTCATCCGAACCAACGCAACTCACGTATAAAAATACTTATAGCGCAAACCGCGTTTGCCTACCGGAAAATCCGATTATGTGGCGTTTGCGCGCGCACCTTTTTGCAAGCATTATCGCTAATCATTCGAGACTCCCCTTCCGTGTTACTGCGATTCGGGTTAATGTCGGGAAGAATTCCCAATCTAATTTAAGAGAGGCTGCGGTCAGGGGAGCATTTATGGTGGCGCCGGGTCTCGATTGAACTCGTTTAAGGAACGTTTATGGGGACTTCACCCTCGCGGGACATGACAGACACGCGACTGCGTTGAAACGTCGTCCCACCACGACAGCCTAAATCTTTTTCTGCAATTTAATTTCGCGAAAGCGCGTGGCTCTGGTCCGCGGGAGAAGCGGAATGACTTTTAAGAAAAACAAGCCCCCAAGTTTTATGTGCCTCCCTGACTCTGAATCCCTTTAGAAATGTCTGGTATGGCTCGCTGCGCCGTTAAGTCCGGTCACGTAAATTCGTTAGATCGGAATCTAAATAGGGAATGTCCACGACAATTTAACCGTGATATTCGAATATTTCGAGTCGCCTGCGTCATTAAATTCCGGGGCATGTGGGTGGCCGTTGCGTGGGACGCGGGTCGTTTGCTCAGATTTTAATTTTAATGCACCCATTGAAATATTTTACCGACCATATGGGCATTATTGTTACTACTGGCAACAGGTGATAAAGTTTCATTGAACTCGCGGCAAATTATCTTAACGACCGCGGCTCTAATGAGAATTTTCCGGCATGAAATCACTGTAATCAAATGGTAGTTTGTGGAAATTTTGCCAGAGACAATTGGAATAATATATCTATTAAACGGAACGATAAATTTGTAAATAGAGACGTGTGCATCGTTTCGAGACGATGTTTCGAAAAAAATGAAGCCACGCTGATTCGAAGAATATTCATTACCTTAATATATAAAGCAGAAAGTGTTTGTGTCTTTGTCTGTCGTTTGAAAACTTTCGAACGGTAAACTTTGAGGTCACGAAATCTATCCCAACTCATTATTCCTATCTAATCCAGATGAATGTGACTATTTTCACAAAAAAAAAATACCTAAATAAAAATGTTTTTTATTATAAAATTAGAATCTAAATTTCGGGCGAAGCCGAGTAGTAAATCTAAGTAGTACATAATATCCGAAGCAATTACTATTACATTTCCCTACATTCTCCTGGATTCTCTTATAGGACTTCGCGAATGAGGCATATTCAAACCTCCGCGTCGCTATGATTTTACAAAATTTTTGACCAGCAATGGTAACGGATCTGATTCGCAACAAACGACAATATTTGCATTAATATCAATGGACACGCGGGGCATTCATCTCCGGCACGATCATTGTTCATGTAACAGCCTGCGGACGAAGTTACGTGGCATTAGGCATTAAAAGTAATGCGATTATTTCTGTTGGTCTGGGATTTCGGAACACAAAGGACATCGACTGTTTCCAGCTCGCGCGGATTTTCATTTCAATGGAAGGATTATACGGTTGCACAGCGAGGCTTTGTAAATAAATAGACTGATCTACCCGGCGGTGCACAGATCATTCTTGCGCGGCGCTTCGAATGAAAATACAGGATTCCCATTAAAGCGACCGATAGTGGGGGGATTTCAATTAGGCATGGATTTTCAATTCCCACCTACGGGATATCAATTAAGTACCAATTTTCCTGAGACGAGCTGCCCCCTCCGTTAAAGGGTAACCCCGATTTCGATTCCGCCTTAATTACTTCTGTCCGAAGCTGATTGCCTATTATATGCTGCCAGTCGAGGCGTGACGAGCACCGTGCCGTTATATCCGAAGGACATACTTTTTTTCCGCCTCGGCGAGCTGCATTTGTCCCCGCGGCAACGAGGGTATGCAGCTTTATTGCAGAGGGAGCGCTTCCCGCGACCGTTTACTGCTCGCATCTCAATCATCACTCTGCTAGGAAGCAAATTCCCGAGCTTCCTGTTTAAAAAGGTACCCATTAAGAAGGAAACTTGAATGAAATTTCGACGCTGTTATAACGGAGAAAGCCCGGTGACAATTGAAACGAGTCTCGGGGAAAAAAGTCACAATATCTACCGAACAGTTTCGCGTGGACGAAACTCCGAGGGAACTTCCCATGAACGAAAGGATTACCTTTTCCCCGAGCACCGAGCTCGCTCTAGGTTCCCATCGAGTTTCATCAGAATCACAGTGCTCTGGTTCCAAAATGCTCGTCGACCGATTACCCCCGACGCACAGTCGTTTTCGCGTCCGAAATCGCCGGCAGAAAATAATCCCCTGTCCCCTCTTCGATTCTTTAGTCACGCGTGATCGGCCCGACATCTCGAAGGTAACAATCGACGGGCAGGTCGGTTTTGACGGTGGGGCCGGATTTTTCCGCTTACGTGGCCGCACTTAATTTGCCCTTTTTACTATCCGTTCGTCTTGTCCGCGGTAAAAGCCCGGCACCGGGGGATCCGGGAGCGAACTTTTCAATCTCGCGGTAGATTCTTGGCTTCCAATCTGCTCCCAATATCACGGGGTATTCGTCGGTCTTTTGAGTTCCGGGGGAGTGAATTCCAAAGCCCCTCGATTTCGGTGCGTCGAGTTTATCGAGCGGATAGAGAATCCTCGTCCGTGTACCCTCCATATGCGCGTCCCCCCCTCTGTATGTACGTACATAGCCGCCGCGACTGTACTAGCAAAGGGGGACGATCTTATCGCGAATTATTGACAGACGAAAATTTTACGGCGAAACTTCGGTCCGAGCGTTCCATCCAGGGGATTGTAAATTCATTTATACCGATAGCGATTAGGAAAGGTGCCTCCGGGCTGGTGAGCTGCGAGCACCGCGGGGGATGCGAGTAGCGATGGGGTGGGAAGCGATTTGGAATGATTAGGGAGGTTGGACGTTAGGGGACCTTAAAAGCTTTCGGGCCTTGAAACTTTGGTGTTTTGAATGTTTGGTGTTTTAGATTCAAAGTCATTCGGGATTGTAGGGATTTGTATGGGCGGTTCCGAAGGCGTTATTAAACCGAAGAACTCGTAGTTGAAGCAAGCTTTAAAGGTAATGCGCCTGTCGGCAGTTAGGCACCTACACGATAACACGGGGATTATGATATTGAGATCAAAGCGTGCCTGACTATAAAGCAATCTACCGTGGCGCTCCGTCTCCCTCAGTAGTGCGACTCAATCGTTTTCACCACGCCTCCCTCTTCCCTGGTATTTACATCAAATTAACTGGATATCACTTTGAGCAAAAGTTGTTGAAATTATTGGAAACTTTGAGGAAACGCACACACGTGCTTAATCTCACAAATCTTTCCAATTACGATGTAAGTTATTCTGCCATTATGAATTTGAGAGCTCACGTGTTTTCTGAAATTCCCATTTCTTTAGCTAAAAACGATTGAGAAATTCGCCATTTCACGGATAGGTGGACGGAGTAGTAATGGCGTGTTTGGTGTTTGATTTCTCTCGATGCAAGGCTATCGAGAGATTGGGCAACTCGGCGCTGACTAACCAGATCCAGAATTGAATTCCACGATCCTGATGAAATCTAATTTTTCTGAACGAGTCGTCGTGAGGCGCTCCTACGGCGAGTACGTGGAGCACGGTAACGACACGGAGGGAAGGTGAGCGTTGTAACTCTTATTGGCGGAGGGACACGTGGTTCTAATTAACTTCGTGTCGTCTCCAGGGATTTAATCCCGTGGAAAACCGTTTCACCGACCGAGCAGCAGAAAATGTTAGGACTCTGCATCTTTCGTAATGTCGTGGAGCCGGTCGTGAGGAAAATTGAAGGTGCCCCGAGTGAAGTGTCTCTAGAAATACATGGGCCCTGTTTCAGCGACGCCAAATTTTCGGACACCGCCCCCCTAGAATGAGAATTCTCATCTGCTACCTTGCGCACTCCTCTCTCTTTTACATTTACAAATTCACCAAAAGCATTCTGCAATAATCATCGAAACAACGCCATCCTAAAATAAAGATCTCGTCACTCACTTATGTTCTTCTCCCTGTACTGCGACAGCGAATCACCGACGAGGCAGGCGAGGACCAGCCAGACAACGAAGTCACACCTCCCCATTTCGATCTGTGAACAGAAGACAGGGATTAGCAGAATTTTTCTTTTAAAATCACAAAGAATTTCTTATCAACAAATTGAACGCGAAGGAACATATTTTTTTAAATCTATTCTTCTCGCGACCCTGTTGCGAGACAATATGCAGAGTTTCCAGCGGTGTCAAAGAGGAATCGAGGGAGACACCTTGCCGCTTCGCATAAAGGTAACGCGAAAATTTCATTCCCGTTCCCGTCGAGCGTTCTCCAGAGTTTGAAAAAACGTTTCCGCCCGAATCTCGGCACGATCGGACTCGCGGCACACAGATTTATAGAGGAAAAATGTAAATAAACATGGATGTCGAGCAGAGCGACAGGAATGAAAGGTCTCGGATCTCGCGATCGGCTCCCGTCCCCTGTGACGTTTATCGTGGATCACTTTTGACAAGCGAACAATAAAGCGCTCGCACTGGTCACCGTATTATTCAGCGACAATGTTCCGCGCGCGGGGCCAGCGTGCAACGAGGAAACAAAAGCTGGCAACGATTTGCGCCATCCCCGTATTTTCAGCGATCGGCTGGTTGCGAGCAGATGTTAGTATTAACAGGGCTGTACGCGAAATGGTTGGCAATCATCGAAGTCCTCTACAGTAATCGATCGTCATAATGCTTTCACGTCATTGACAACTGTCCAGCGTTAAAGCCACACCCTGCCCCCCCCCCCCCGCGTCAGTAGCCGATGCTGTCAGGAATCAAAAGCGACCCGGTTCGATGAGATCCTGCCCGCCAATTATTGGCCCCGATTGGCCGCTCATTAATGCAGAGCCTGCGCCATCGTGTCATCTCCTGGCTTGGCCGCATCTGGACACGCAGCCCGAAGACGCCTTGGGACGCCGGCGTTAAGTGCCGTCTTAGGATCGAACTTCGGTCGTTTAAACTAATTAACGGGCACCCAGCCAGGCCGATTAGGCGGGAAACGGTAGATCGTTTCGAACCCTCGTCAAAGTCGATCGCCCGCTGTTCGATTCATTAGATCCTGCGTTCCTGTTGCGTCAGGGACTCGGTGTGGTACGAGGGCACGATATGCTGCGAGAAGTGTCTCGTAATGGGTGTTGCAAGAAAGATGGTGGACGGTTCCACGTGAAACGATGAGAGGGCTATGGGTCTGTGTATAGGCACTAGAGATAAGATGCGATTGAAAACTCTTGTGGAAGCAGATTCATGTATTAAGGGGGTATAGGACTATTGGAATATCGAAGAATAGATTTTTTTATTATTATTAATTCTGAAAGTATGAGCCTTTGTGAAAATTTATAAAAAAGTTTCATGTGGAAATTCGAATGATTACGGAAATTACAGCGCTGAACGTAACCGAGTGTAACGCCTCGGGCATTTAATTTTGAAGCCGGTTTTCTCGAAACACCATTTTCAGAAACGGTGTACATCACAACTCTTGAACCAATGAATATTTTCACTTAAAATTTTAACTGGAGTTGTAGAATTCCTTTCTCTATCGTGTGGAATTTGCGCATCAACATTGGATGTTTGTAAAACATTTTATAACTAATTGAAGACGTTTTTTTCCCATAAAAATGTGGGGAAAAAATTGATTCCTGTGTAACTTTTACAATTTTTGTTTAAATTCGCCCAGCAAAATTTCACACGATAACTATTAATGGAGAAATTACTCACCCCAAAGCATTTTGCTTTTAGACGATTGGTTCACCTGGGACTATGTACACCGATTACAGCTGCGCGTTACGCGGGACCATATTTAGCGTCAAATAACTTGAATGATTTTCAACATTTTGAACATTTGTTTATTTTACATTACTTGTAAAAGCGTGCATAAAAATCTGTGAAAAGTGCCGGTATGGTGATTGTTTGGTATCTAAACAATCCAACCGACAAGAAACCGTCGATTTTAGTCGTTCAATAGTCCTATACCCCCTTAATCTAGATTACAGTGTAGGAGCTTAAGCGGAGTGTTACGGTGGGTCTCCAACAGCGTTCGCTGACTGTTCACGAACAGTATGGGTATTGAATTTCCTAAGAATCGTCTGTTCGCGAACTGTTCGCTAGTGAGGACAAACCTTTAGTTGGAGGTTTTAGCTTTCAAGTGCTAAACAGTGAGTAACACTGGAGATGTTCATTTAGAAATTCAGTTCTGCGTATGCGGGATGATTGAGGGGGTATACCCATTTGAACCCTCGGAAAATGTGTACATTTTGTGGATTTTTTTACAAGTCAACGGCTTGGTGAAAATTTCCCGTTTTTTTACTATCTTTACATAGAATGATGAAATACTTAAAAAAGAAGTTTCAGTTAAAAGACTATTATTTTTCGGAAGTTATGGATAGATATCCGAAAGTCTCGATTTTAGACAGCTACACGGTGGCCCTAAAAAGAAAGCTGTGTGTCGTGTGTGAAATCAGAAACAGTAATTTTTTTTATAAAATATGTTAATAGCTATCGATCTATTTCACTGATTTTGAAAAATTGGAAAAATAAAGGAATGGTGAGATCAAAGATAGAGTTAGATTTTTCTAAGAGGAAAGTCCGCGTTTTTTTCTTTATAAATAATAAACGGGAAATGGGATTTAAAAAAGGCGTTGTAGATGGATGTGGGATGTTATTACGATCTTGCGTGCAAAATTGGAAGTGAATTGGTTAAACGTAGCGCTAGTTTTTAGGGCCGCTATAATGAGAAATGGGCGCCTCGCCGTCCCGTGCTACCTGGATTGTTCCACTCAAATGACTATAACTTCGTAAATTTTTCGAATTTTTACGTCGGACTAGATTTACAATATTTCTAAAACATCGATCTATGAAAATACGTAAAAATATCGATTTTTTACTCTTTCAAACAGTTATACCCCCTCAGTTTGTAATATTGATACCTGTGTTGTTCATCTCCCTTCTGTTTCTTCTTTAGTATTTGTTATTCGACTCTTAATTTTAATTTTACCTTATTTGCCCTTCTCTATTCACGTCTTTACGTGTCGTTATAATGTGCCAAAGGGTTGTTACCCGAAATAAATAAATAAATAAATAAATGAATATCACAATGAAATATACTCCACTCGCTCGAACATCTTCTTCTATTTAGACATTTATACACGAATTCAGCCCACTACAGGTAGCAAAAACAACAGTTACAGTAACACCGTCTGATCTCAAAAGAATCCAACGTTCCTACGTGCAAATGCCGCGAATGATCGCGCGCGAGCGAAGAATTCAGGGTGGAGAGACGGACGATTCAGCTAGACGGTAGCGCCTGAAAGGGAAAGAGAATACTGTCGTGTCGTAGGTGGAATAGGACGGCCGGGGGATATTATGAAATATTTCTTTGAGGATTTCGTAGGGAGACGGCGGGGGTTGGGAAGGGGGGGGGGGGTGAAGCGTTTCGTTCGCCGCGCGGAGCTTAGCGGGGCAACGCCGTGTACGGGAAGCGCCCGGGTACACGGCATTCAAGATCTTTGCGCCAGTTTCCATGAATATGATACGGGGCAAAGCGTAACAGGAAAGTTTCGTCCGCGCGACGACTCTTTATCCGCGAAATTAACGAGATTCCAGCCGGCGCGCCTCCGCTGTGCCAAAGGGACACGAAAGGGCGCCTTTCAGCCACGAAAATTTCGCGAGCACAGCTAGAGGGACGCGCGAGAAATTGTTATTGGGGTTGTAGAATCGGCGATATACACTTACAGGCGTGATTTCTATGTGAATTTTATGCGAATGCTTCACTTCTACTAGCAAGGGACACCATCGAGGCATCCGACGCAGATTTGTTTCTCCTTGAAATGTGCTGTGAAGCAAAGTAATCTGAGAGACACCTATTTCTTTACTTTTGCTCGATCGCAATTTTGAGGGGTGAAAGATCCCTTCGAATTTCGAAATTGCCATTTCTCGAGAACGAAGGACGATATCAGAAAATGTTATTCTATATTATCCACTCATTTTTTCACATAGAATCACCCTTTAAATTTTCTCGCGCGTAGGTATACTGTTAAGGAACTAGTTTCTGATTAATTTAGAGGGCCTCCCGATTTAATATCGATCTTTAACGTAACAAAAGCCTAGGTCATACTCTTCTCCCACATTATGGCAAGCAGAATAGTCGTGTCGGTTTGTTGTAAAGTGAAATGCTAGAGAAATAATGGATCAACGTTGACAATGCAGATTGGCTGTGTTGGATATCCTGGTAGAAGGGCAGACGTTATTGAATCTCCGACTGTACGTGATTTGAATAAAGGAACAATTAGGGCCTGTCCTTGAAGAGGACAGAAATCCAATTACTTCAGATGTTGTGGCTCTCCGTTAGTCCAGTGTTTAAACGAAGAATTAGTATTTCTCATAGGAATTTCGCGAAATGCCTTTGAACATATCAACGTGTCCATTACTCATCCAAATTCAACAGCAAAATATAGAGAATTCCCCATAAAAGATCCACGACAATCGTCCTCTTTCATTAAAAAGATAAAATGACCAAAATCGTTTATATCGAATATCCCACTTCGCGACTCGCTTGGTGTCATCAAGTTAAGTGGACCAGCCTCCATACAGGAATCCCAGATGTCCCTCATTAAAGACGAAGAGGCTTAAGAACCGTGGTCTCTCCTAAAACGAGGACAGAGACGGAGAGAGAAGAACGGAGAGCGTAAAGTTGGACGGATAAATTTACGGTTACTTTCGCAATATCCGTCACGGTCCACGCGCGCTTATTTCGCGAGCGAGCGAGCGAGCGAGCTAGGGGCTTTGATCGCGCCCGAAGAATAGACGACTGTGCGGCGCACCCTATACTTCTCACCGGGGCTTATCCCTTTCCTTTCCCCAGCCTCTTTCCCGCGAAATCCTCCGGCGAGCGGCGTAAAAGTTTCTATTTTTCCCCAAAAGCGAGGGGACGGAAAACATCGTCCAGCGCCGCGGCGCCCGGTAGCGTCGTCCTCGTGGCGCGAAGAGGGTCGCGCTCCTCCACGAGGACACGTACGCGTGGCAGCGTCGCGGGTCAACGCTCGAGACAACGGCTGCACTCCAGGCGGAAACAGCACCTTCGAGGATCCTTCGCCGTTTCATCCATCATTGCGCGAACCCGGCGAGGCGCGAGCCCGGGCTACTTGCACGTATCTCGTTTCACGGTTAGCCGGATCTAAAGTATCTCTCCGGCCCTTTTCGTCGGCGCCAGAGGCCCGCCGTCCTCCGCGCTGGGGAGGGCCTTGATCCGAGACGGGAATAAAACGAGGATGAAGCGCCGTGAAGGCAAACAGGATGCATCTCGATTTTGGGGCCGACCGATATGCGGATATCGGTGCCGGTTCCCATCTCGCGTACCGTACCTACCGTTGCATGATGAGCTCCAGGAGGGAACGTTTAAATAGAAGGTCTCGGAAGACCTTCCACGGAGAAGATTGATTCCTCGGGAACGAATCGCTCATGCATGCTGGACGCGCGGGGGCCACAAGTATTGGGGGAGGGATTCTTTAAAACGATCGGTCGGTGCACGTTACTACGAAGAATAAGCTTGGAGGTTTCCATCTGATCGCATCTGTCGTCAAACGGGGTAACTTTCACCATAAAACTAGATTTTAAGGGGTGGCGACACCTTGGACGCGCGAAAGTTGCAGGCTTGGTTTAATAATTTTTTTCTTTTAAATAATGATTCCAATAGAAAGTCTGATTAATGGCATTTGTTATAGATCGTTTGAAGATTAAGAAATAATTATTTTTTAACAACGTGGCGGTGCTGGAGTTGTCAGCGAGGGAGTTCTTTACAATCGACTCGATAATCGGCGTTGCGCGGATCTCCGATCTGATATTTCTCCGAGTAAGGAGGCAAAAATTTTCATTTTCTACAGGATATGAACTAAAAAAGTACATACGGATATTTCGAAGTAAAGATATTTATAGAAATAGCGAGAGTTGGGACAAAAATTGTGTCTAGCATCGACATTTTGTTGAAAAAAAATCAACAAATTTTTTTCTTAATCTTCAAGAGATGTATAATAAATGCCATTAATCAGATTCTCTATTAACTTCAGTATTTAAAAGAAAAAAATTGCTAAATAAACTTATGATTTTCATGCGCCCAAGGTGGCACCCCCTTAAAACGAATTCCTCCAGCATCTACTGCATAAGAAGTATTATTCTCAGCTAAGTTACATCTTGAAGCAGGTAATTAAAGCTACCCAGTCCCCCTTGCCCCAGAATAATACTTGTTACACAATAAATGCAAGAGAGAACTTGTTTTGAAAGCTAGGTTTTCGGTGAAACTAGAACGCGGAATAGCAAGACGCGTCAAATACAAAGATTCTACGGTTAGAATGTTCATTACGACTGTCTAGTAACGTCCCACGGAGAACGGGACAACGGCGCGACTCGTTTAGGCCCAATCTCCGTCTCTCAGCCGGCTGTTCGTCCCGTTAAGACAGAAATCTCGGGATTATCGAGGCGAGAACGGTGGTTTTTGTACGGGCGAGATGCACGCTCATTTCTCAAATGTCCTCGAGGAGGACGGGAACAGAGACGTTTGGCCAGCCGGCGGAAAGCGAAAAACCTCGGGATAGCACACGCGCATCCAGCTGTGTGCGAATGCTGGCGCTCGTGTTGCGCGCCGGCAGGAAAAATGGGAAACGACTCTGACGAGGATGGAGGGATTTGCGAGGGAATTTCCGGTAGGGTTCCCGCCACATCCGACCGAGTGATAATTAGGGCTGTTCGTCACGGGACCGGCAAGGCACGAGAAGGGAAGGTGGGGCAAGGTTTCCGCAAGAAAGCCCGCTGATCGAACAAACTTCCTCGCTAAATACCTCTCCAGAGATTAAACCGGCTGGCTCTATTCACCGACCAGAAATTCACTTCCGTCTAGAATCGTGGATAGCTGAACTTCGCGAGCGCCGCTAACGATATTTATGTAAAGCAATCGCATCTGACTTCCCGAACGGTCTCATTGTCGCTCGATGGGGTTCGGTGATTGACTTTCTAGGAATGATTGCTAGGTGCTTGATCTCTTTATTTTACAAAGTACGGAAGGATTCAATCGATGCTTCTTAAATCGGGAAAGAAACAAGCATCTACCGCGATAGCCTGTTAATTGTTTTAAGTCGTTGTTGCTTAGTATCAGCATACATTGTCGGTGAGGTGGACGCGTGGGAATGTTACAATTTTGGTCCGAAAGTAACCTTAGTAATTCGCAATTTCGTATTTAAAATAAATAAGTAAGCCTGACAATTCAAACGTGTTTGTTATTATTAGTTTGCACGGTGTCCAAAAGAGTTTGATATATTTTAGACTACTATATTATGTTTACGTAATCTACAAGCTTTGAAATTTATATATGCGGGGCTAAGCGGACCACGTCATTTAAGGTGAATTGGATCACTCTTTTTTTCATTTGAGTGTTTTTATGATTATAATTATTACAATTGTTTATATACAGATGGTTCGTACGTACATAAAAAAGACCAACGAGGGATAATTGTGTCCGGTAAAGTTGAAGGAAGTTGCGATCAATCTTAAATGTAAATAAATGACGAAAAAATAAATAAATTAATGGTTTTAAGAAGATGGCATTGTATCTACCGTGGTGAAAAATTTATCTCTCCACCTTCGGAAGATTGTCTGTGAGTAGTGGTGCGACGAGAAATTGTGCTAATAGAGGCGGTAATAAACGGCAATATTCTTGCGATTTATGTACTAAGTAGCGCCACTTGACTTCACTGTCATTTAAATTAGATTTGTTCAAATTGATTCAAAAGATTTTGTTATGAAACTTTTAGTTTTCTTTCGGACGTTTCTCACTTTTTCGTTTTTGTTTGCAGAAGAAAATTTTCAAGTTTAGATTTACTTTTCATTATTAATGCACAAGCCAAATGGGTACTACGGTCGAGGCCAGATATATTGGCCGGTGAATTTGTTTTCGCGAGCAGCGACCGAGGAGAAATCAACCATCGCCACCTGACGATCGTGGATTTGTCAGTTGGAGTTGCATGGCCCCCGAAGGGTATGATGGGATAACGTGAACGCTGCTCGGTTCCGCCTGTAACGTAGCTGTGTGGCTGTTGTTTATAACCAATACGAGATGAAGCTATCGAGAAAGAATCAATCTGCTGACCAATAAAACTCCTGATTTTTTTCGGAGCAAACGCACACCTATTCTAATGCGTGTACATCTACGCTGACAGCTCGGTTTGGCCTACACGCCAGAAGCTTGCCACCATCCCCACCATTTCTGGCTCACTCTTCTTCTACGAAAGCGAGAGCGAGGTGGAACGAGAGCGAGACAGAAAATGTTGAGAAAAGGAGCACCGAGGCAGGCAAACTGTGTGGTGGGAGAATACCCCTCACGAAACTCACCGGTCAATATATCTGGCCTCGACCTTAGTTACAAATATATAATACAAAACTACTTATTTTTTAACGTTTAACTATTATTGTTTTACCACCAACACAAAGTGATCCAATTCCCCTCGGTCGACCCTACCGAAGACACCGAACGAGTAACCTTCCTACAAAATTCAAGATCTTAGCGGCAAGTATACAAATTTGTATATTCAAGCGAATTAAAATAGCGCGCGGTAGAAAGGCAGGGTCGGAAACGAATGGAGCTCAAGGGAAATTACTTTCCGCGCACCGGGGCCTGTGGAAAAATTAAAATCCAAGGCGCGAAGGATCCAGTACAGCGCAGAAATTTCGACGGAGTTACAAGCCCCCTCATTAGCGTCACCTCATCCCCGCGTCAAGCGACGAGGGCCGCTTAATGAAAGCAACCCGGAGGTCTTGCTCAAAATTGACTGTGAAATATCTGACCGGGGTCTCCAGTAAACTGTTCGCGATCCTATACCTCGATGTGGCCTTAATTCCAGTGTCCTGTTAAAAAGGAACGGGTTGTTGACTGAGAAGGTCGAGAGAAAATAAAAAAACCTCAGGGAATGGAAGGTAGGTACTTGAATAATAAATTGACAGAAACCTTAACAGTAACTTGTAGCCCGCGCTGTTTATAGAAAAGAGAAAAAGGAACTACCGAACTACGTTTCATTGCCAACGGACAATCGATCTACTGCGATGCTTCGTGCCCGGGATCCGAACGGGAAGGAAGCGGGCGCAGTTAATCCTGCAATATCGTCAGGTCGCAAATAAACAGAAATGACTTTTCAGGGCTACGTGGCGATACTGGAAGTTATTAATGGCGGCTTGGCGAACTCTCATTTCGCCTCGTCCCAGCGAGCACCGGGCGCGAATTAAGGAGTACTGCGGAGGAGGCAGGCTCGGGGTGGGCGAGGGAGAATAAAGCCGGAAGAAGATGAAAGTTTAACCCGTCCCCCGGCCGGAATCGCGAAGATGAAGCACCTGAACGTTCCGCCACTTCGTTTCCCGCAGTATGTTTCGAGTCTTAATATTACTTCGCCTCTCTTATTGCTATCGTCCTCGAGCCTCCCCGGTTTATTGTGCCGCCTGTCGCGTAGCCCGCGAAGCAATAAAGCGACCAGGCCGGGCTGCGTTTATAAAGAAACGTACGCGGAACGGCGACCGGCTGAGAAACGGACGAGAATCCGACTAGCCACGCGCGTCTCCTCCCTTTAATCGCGTTATCGCGGTACAGAGATTTGGACGTGGAATACTCTGCACCACCGGGGGTCAACCGACGGCTCGCCCCGAGATTAAGAAAGAATACCGAATTCCACCATCGCGGTTCCGCTGGAATTTCTCCTTTCCCGGATAACTGTGTCGCCCCATTCCAACGCGTTTTTCGAATTAAAATGTTCACCGCGGGGGAATTGCCAACCGTTTAGAGGAGCAAGTGGAAGATGCATGGGCGACAGGGGATAAATATAAATTGCGTGCAGAGATACTTGGATAGATGAGTGCCAGTGAGTTCTTTGTATGTATTATGCTGAAATGGGATTATGTTTGCTTTAATTTCTCATGTTAAATGTTATTTCACGTGTTTCTAATGGAAGACACAATTGTAATAATTAAGGATTAACGAGACCCACGGGGCAAGAAATCTAGAATTTTTTTAGTATTTGAGATGCACGTCAAATGAAGGGTAAGGGGAAAAATAGGGATGTCCATGTTTCGAGATTTGCGATTTATAGCATATTTTGTTGGTGGCAACTGGAACTACGTAACTGTCGAATTATAAAGCGTTATAAAGTTCACATGCTCCTGTAGGGTAACGTTAAAGTTTTGGTATACTGATTAAAAACTGGAAAAGTCCACCGTACACTGGGAGAACACACGGAAAGGCCCCACTCTTTGCCTAATCATAATCTTCTATCGTCAAGGTAAAACAAGAAATTATAATGAGATGCTCATCCCTCGTTCAGCAAGTGAAGGAAATGCGAATATTACGTAAAACTTTTTGTCGAATCATTTACAATAAGTACCCCCATCACCATTGAAACAGAGCATACACAGAATTCCTGCCTATTTCAAAAGCAAAATACGAACCCTTCATTACCTTAAAAATATTTTGCGATCCTAAGACTCAGCTATTTAATAAATTAATAAAATGAGTGTCTTTCCTTGCTTTAATAATAACAGAACTGGAAATTTCTTATTTAGTTTCAGTATACTGCCCTGCTGAAACTAGAAAAAATATTAAAAAAATGTAAAACACTTATTACTTAATTGCTTATCTGTCTCTAATGCCTAATTAAAGGTATGACCTTCGTCTCATAAAGAATGCAGATAAATTCACTGAACCTTGCTTCTTGACTGCCAGACTAAACTATTAAAACTTAATTTTCTCGATCAAGCTGTTTCGTGGCATTCCCTGTTTTTCCCCTTGCCCCTCAAATACACCTGAACGTTCAATAATAATCTACTATCGGAACAAGCTCGACGGACCCTCTGAGTTCACAGCTTTAGCTCCCAATCCATTCTTCTCTGGATATTCGAGGACTCAAATGAGACTCGTGCAAACAGGAGCGTCGCGTAAGGAACAAGCTGGATCCACAAACCGATCCGTTTCAAGGGTACGAACAGCCCGGTATCCTTTCGACGAGCAAAGGGAGGAAGAAGAATACTCCAGCAACAATACGTGCACATATTTACAGGAGTACCTGCTCCCTTATTTACCGAGCCACGGAAGGACGAGATTTCTACGCGAGGAGGGATGGGAGGGCGCGAAAGATCGAGGCGGATGAAGCAGTGTACGTTTGCGCTCGGCATCGAACCTCCCGTGCACAGTGCTTGCCCTTCGAGCCACGTCCTTCCAGGCGATATTCCTTATTTGTTCCAGATGCCTCGAAGTTCTCTGAGGAAGAGGGCGCATCGACATGTACTTAAGACACCCAGGGGGGATGAAGGAATGGGATAATGGAAGGGAGGGGTTGGAACAGCGACTGGGGGATGGAAGTCAGTGAAGCGAGGTTCAGCTGGAAAGGAATAGGAAGGAGCCTCGACGCGGCCGATATTTTATTCATTTTTTGTTTCCCTCCATAAATGGACCGCGAAGAGCACGGGGTGATTCACGACACGGAAACAGTCAAACGTGACGGCGGTGAAAGACGGTAATAGGATATATGTACATACACTCGTTCTGTTACTAACGTCTGCTTTTTTTTTTCTCCAGGCGGGAAAACGCGACACTGTTTTCTGTACAGAACAGGGGAAAAACGAAGATGCCTTGGATTCAGACTGTGGCGTGGAACGTGCTTTCGGATCTCCAGGTAAACAAGCTCCCCTTCGCGCGTAACGTTCGAGCTGTGTATATGATTTTTACCATTACTACTTTCGACGTGTATGTCGGTAGGAAGCGAGCAGAATAATTGCTGTTTCTGCACCAGCGGAATGTAGATTGGCGGACCGTTTCGATAATCGTTTTAACGGAGTCCACGTGAACAGCGGTTCAAGTTTTGATAATTGCTTGACGAACTTTAATCGAATTACATCCAATTATTCCGCCTGTGTCAATCATGCGGATGAATAATTTACCGGCGGATACGCTCGTTCGATTTCTGATTATGAGAGTTGCGAAACGTCAGCTGCCACGATCTGCTCTGGCAGCGCGGGAGAATCGTTGATGCGCGTTGTTAATATTTTATACAATAAGACGAGGCGAGGTAATGAATTAAAGCTTGGCGCTCCGAAGTCGGATTAATTCGAATGAAATTTAAAGTTCCATCGCGCTTCCAGCGATCCCCGCATTCAATTCAAATGGCACTGCTAAATTCGTGACATTCTGCCCGCCATGGAATTAGTTGTAATCTCGTTGAAACCATGGCACACACGCAGGAGCGATGTACTTCGTTTCGCTAATGAGCAATTATGTTCGGAGATTTAATCGAGGGATTGTTGATGGGGCATAAGGTTTCGGGTCTCCATTCGGGGTTGGGCATTAATTGAATGGAAAATTATTTAAATAACGGGTCAAGTAAAAGTTACTTTAACTTTAGATTATTTGACGAATAAAGTTAACACATGCTGAATAATTCTTGTAACTCTTGTTCGTTATGCGAAATTTTATTTGAATAAAATTTTTGCCCATCTCTGTCTCCATTGCACTGAATTTTAGAGTCGAAGTTCTATGAATGTTAGGCAAGATCTTTACATAGACATTCGACTGGAAAAAGTAGTCTCCGTGAGAAGACCGAGTGACAAGAAAAACGGCAACTGCGGGAGATAAACGTCGGAGGAATGATAAATGCAGCAAAGTGTATACCATCTGGTTATTTGTAAACACTTTCGTGTTCCTCTATGAATCATTTCAGTCCGTTCTTTTGACAAGAACGTGCGTTGAAAAATTCTAGCAGCACTCTCCGCGAAGACAGGCGGAGATCTCACAGAAAATACACGGCAGGATGAAACAGTGAACCAATCTTCAAGGATTAAAAACTATGCAGCGCACATTATCATCCTACATCTTCCACACAGCAATCATCCGTATTACTTGTTACTTGTTCCAGTGACATTAATGATACAAGAAGAGCGCGTTTAATCAAAAGATCGAGAAGTCACCGTGATCTTGCAGGATAAACGTATGTATATCCCCGCGTCGAAACGAATCGAACGTTTCAACGTTCTTGAGGAGCAGCGAAAATGAAATGTGTGACCGTGCCGTGATTAGCATAGAAAGGAAACGGCCGCTTTTCCCATTAAAAGTCCGTTGCGTGACCACTTAAAAGGCAGAGTCGCGTTTCTTCGCGACTCGATTCGAATCCATCGTACGTACGAGCAATTTAGTCGGGTCCTGAAATTTTAATCGGCACGGACGAAGGTAAAGCCAGTTCGGAAAGTGAATTAGCAAGGCGGCTGGGGAAATAGTTACGCGGCGGCGACCTCCCAACCAACAGGGTGGGGGTGCTTTCCATATACGAGACGTGCGCGGAAATAATTATATTGAAGTGGCTTTCATGCGAGGTATATCTGGAAACAATTAACCGGCCTTCCACAACAACAATTAAGTTCTGCTTTATGACGCGGACCGGCCAAAGCCTAATTCGCCCAGGTTTTTGCCTTGAATTGTGAAAAGGTTCGATTTGTTATAAGTATAGCAGTGTTGTGCGAAATGGACATAAAAGAACTTTCATCCTATCGTGCAACAATTAAGCGTTTATTCTCGTGACGTTGTCTTTTGAAGGCCATATTGTTAGTACATACATTGCTCCCCAGAAACAAGGGAATATTTTGGTGAAATAATTCAGTGGCGGATTTAAGGATAAAGGACAAACGTTCTGACGGTCCTATTTTTTTTCAGAAAAATGAAGAGGTAGTTTACTAGAAAGGGGCTAACGTAGTAGTATAGCAAAAATGTAGTGTTTGGATAAAATCGTAATTTTTTTAAGATAGGGCCCTGGGGGGTCTTATAGGTAGAGGATTAGACGGCAATTGTTCATCGGTCGTCTGTTAAAATCCGTCACTGATATAATTACATGCTCGAGTGAAAAACATTATTTTTATTGAACTCTTTTTTTCGTATATGATTTTGTATCTACATGATCTTGTTGGTATGTAATTTGAAGCTTTAGTAAATGAAGGGTAAGGGGGAAACCAGGGAATGTGACAAAACAGCTTTATCGAGAAAATTAAGTTTTAATACTTTAGTGTACCAGTAGAGAAACAAGGTTCAATGAATTTATTTGCACCTGTTTCAGTTATTCCAGGCTCGGATTAAGATTTTTGGGGCCCGGGGCTATCAAACGTTCGAGGGCCCCCGTGATTGAAGAGCGAGGAGAAGGGTTAAAAAATTTAAACAATAACGAGTTTAAATTCTCGTATAACCAGAATTCACTGCAATTGCGTGCGAAATTTCAAACGGGATACCGTGCATATGCCTAAAAATATATAATTCACAAAAACTCTAAAACTTTGAATGGATATCATAAAGGAGGTTTAAGCAATGAAATTTTAAAATAAAAACATAAAATTGGAAGTTGTGGAGCTCATAGACAATTTATTTGATATAACATTTCCAATGAAGACAGAGTGAGCTAATCTCTTAGAACTGAAGGCTTAGGCCCCTTGGAAAGTGGGGCCCGGGCCTGCAGCCCTCCTTTAATCCGGACCTGCAGTTATTGGAGTTGGACTACCCATTTTAATATCAGTATGAGATGTTGAAATACTAAATAGTTAATAAGAGGAAATTGCAAGTTCTATTGAAAGCACTTTTATACTCAGGTCGAAAGCTGCTATACATACACGATATTCATGATGTAGACATATACATAAACATTTCAGAACGACGTTCCCAGAAACAGCACTTATTCCCCCGATTAATAAAGAGAAACGCTTTCACAGTACCACGAACGCGTGCCTTTTAAGCGTTACAGAAGCAAGTATTTTTCTCCCAGCATCATTCACATTTACCGTAAACGCCGACCTCCTCCCTAAACATTCTGCGGAGCAGTTTTTTGCACTCGTAAAAACATTTGCCCCGTATGCAACGAATGCATACGTACTTAAAGTTTGACCCATTAAAGTTCGAACGCACGTAACTCCGCGAGAACATTTTCGTCCCGCGGATTCTAGAGTATACAAAGTCCTCGAGTAATCGCCAGCTGGCAACGCGAAACATTTGGCTGATCTGGAAAGCACTGTTCGAAATTGGACTGTAGCAAAAACAAAAGAACAACGTGGACTCCGGAAAGCTTTCGGGAGCGCGTAGGTTGGAAAGATCCTTCGTTAGGAACGATGGTCCGAGGAGTGCCGGGTAAAAGCCACCTGTTGATCGATGAAAATACCGATTCCACTCTCGTCGAGAGTTTTGGCTCGCTTTGAACCACGGGGGAAGCGGCTCCTCGAGAGTAGCAGGGCTTCAGCCAGCTCCTGGAGGATCCTCAGGGAGAGGGCACGGGGCATTTAATTAACCACCTGATCGATACACCTGCCCCGGGAGCTCACCTGGACCCGGATTTCTCCAGGGGTGGCTTTATGGTAAGCATAAGCGACCGCGCGCGTATTACTCCGGGATTACAATCAGCCTTCTAAATGTGGAATTTAATTAAACGCCACGAGTCCCTGCAAGCTTTTGCTGTCCCCGTCGAATGAAATACTAGATTAGGAATCGGGATGGCACTTCGGGGGAGGCATTCCCCGAGGGGGCGTTCTGGTCGATCTGGATTTCAACGTGCCGTAAAGCGTGCCACGCTGCAGGGAGTTTTGGGGGATTCCTTTCGATTCGCCTGAGGTAAAAGTGAGAATAGATTTCACTTTGGAATATAGGCAGGATTGTTTGTTTCGCATTTTCTACCTATACCTAGTGGTTGGATGCTTCTATGATTTCGCGAGTGGAATAGTAAAAGAAAGGAACTCTAATTGCGATTATGTAAGTTCGATGGAGTGCTAGATATTACCATAAGCAGGAGCGTAGGTACTTGGATGTTTCTTTATACGTTTTGCTCAAGCGTTCGTGCGTAATAACGCCTGATTTATGATAAATCTTGGCGCTTTCCTTTCGCAGAACGAGGAGTCGTGGAATCCCTTTATATCGAAATGACTGGCATTCCTCGTGCAACTTTGCCTAAAGTTACGCGGAATAATTGCCGACTGTGCAGCGAGAACGATAAAGACTGCGGAACGCACGGTCGCATGTCAGCGCGCGTGGAATGTCAGGGTTTTTGCCCCGACTGGGATCACTTTCTCGTTCTCATGGTATCCTCTTATGACAGGAGTGTTGCACGCTACCGCAACCACGTTCCGTCATCGCAAAGGCGGGCGACGCATGAAAGGGAGCGTTGCAACGGTTTACCGACACGCTCGTTCACGTAACACGACGAGAATAGGCTTGACGCCGGTGGAACGATATATTTTCAACGGTAAAGACGACAGGGTAGACACATTGACGTCGAAGTGTTGTTAATTGAACCTATTTAGCATTAAGCAGGTGCTAATCATCTCTGTTTATGATTTCTAAAGAAGGTATAATCAATGGAAAACTATTTCCAACCTTCTACTACACGAATACATGTAATACTAAAGTCTCTTGGCTTTTGAGCACATAGAATCAATCTCCAAAAACGTTCCCAAAATTCGATACACCATCCATCGATGTTTATCCTTCGTTTATTGTTCTCTGTTATATTGTGCAATAAAAGACGCTTAATAATAATAATAATAATAATAATAAATGTAAAGGTAAAATCCCCTGGCTTTTTGGCACGCAGAATTGTTGGAAATATTACAAAAACGGTCGCTTAAACGCTAATCGAATGCAGACGTTGCTCTGGTCGTCTTGCGACTGTCCTTCTGAGTCGCCCAGGGTACCCTCCTTCACCCTGGACCCAGTGTCTTCGATGATCGCAATAATTGCCAGATGGCCCTCTCATATCTCTCCCGCTTTTCCTATCGCGATACCTTCCTCATTTAGGCCGCCGTACCGCGACCACCACAAGGCGCGGCCCGCCAATCCTACAGAATGAATCCCAAAGACGTTCCCAAAATTCCATACACCAAGCCCATCACCTATCTACAATCCTCAGAGATCAGTAGTAGCAGTCAGTAAATTTCAGACACCAGCTTCCATCGCCAAGAACCAACCACAACCACACACCTACCCAAGAATACCCCGTCTACGAAAGTTACCAAGAAAATGATCTACTAAGAATCCACGAAGAGAGCTCCTGGATGGTGAACACAGGCACCTCCACTTGCCTATGCTGCCTTGTTCATCGATCGCCACCAGTCCACCTTCCCGGGCGATAATTACTCGGCGCACGAGCGCATTCTCTTTGCCCGCGCCTACTCGACCAGCAGGATCAACGACCCCCACGCTGGACACTGAGGTCTGTCTGTGACGGTCGTTCACGAGGAACCAGCATCGCCTGGAACACGGCTCGCGCCTATCACGCTGTCCAACGAGGAACCGCGACACGTTTCTGCTCGCCTGCTATCGCGATACCAATATCCAGCAACTCTGCGCACGTCGATCGCGGCAACGTGCTGTGTTTTGCACCTGCGTGAGCGCGCCCGACGCCGCGCCAGCCCCCCCCCCCCCCCCCGGGATCATTACGCAGGCGTCCGCTGGGAACTGCTGCCGCGGGATGAATATTAATCGATGCGAGATGACTGGCCGTACTAACGGGGCCAACGAGCGACGTGGCCATCACGGAATCTGGGGCTCCGTCGTTCCTTGGATTTGGTTAGGTCGTTAGGAAATGTCCCGCTGCCCGGGACCCTGACGCGTGTCTTTTCATGGGATAATGATGTCAACCGTGAGCGAGGTGAATGGCGAGCGATTGGGCGCCAGCGGTTCAGGGAGAGCTTGGGAGTAATAGCCGTGTCGAGTCAACGTAACAGAGAGATCATGTCCTGGTTGATATTTCTGATATTTCTGGTGGGGGGTCGTGGATGACGCCGGGATCGACGAATGAATTTGAGCTCCATTGTGATAGGTTGTTTGGTGAAAGGCTTGTCTCTAGATTTCGAGGCTGATGAGAATATGTAGGATTCTTGTTAATTTTATTTCATCCGAGGCTAGTAGAATCCCAATGGTTTGTTTTCGTGTGATCTGTTTGTTTCGAGTACTAATTAACTTCAAATTTTGGACTTCTCAATTCAGTTTCGAGGACTTTTATTCCATCAGACGCTTCAGGTCTTCCTCCAACAGTTTTTAGCTACTATATGTACAATAGGCGATACAGACGCGTTGCTTTTGCGCCCCGCGCGAGTTTCGGGAGAAACGGTAACAGGCTATTGACGAGTGCAAGGCTACAAGTGTTTCCGAGCAACGTCAGAGGGCAACAGGCGAAATCCACGATAATCCGGGGTTAAAACGCTCGTGCGATACGAGGAGCGTGATTCCATCGAGATCGTCGACCACGATACAGCGCCTATTCGGGGGTTTATGCCGATAATTTTCCGAGATGATGGCCAATATCGGTCGGAAATGAGCGCTGCCCGCAACTACTTCGAGTATCGATATAACGTTCCGACCTGCGCCTGCATGCAAACCGATTCCTCGATCTTCTGCTCGCCGGGCAGCCAGAGGTGCAGCCTTTTACCTGGCCCAACGCCTACACCTCCCACCTTTACCTCCGCACCTCCTACCTCCATGGCTCCCCTCCCACATATTTCAGCGAAATTATAAAACCTCTACGATTAAACGATCCTTCACAGTGATTCAGGAATACCTATCTAAAAAATATCTAAAAAATCCTCCTGGCGATGCGCAGGGGAATTTTTACGCGCTAACAGATCACCTAGCGAACTCGGAACACGCACATGCTCCGCACCGGTGAATACACGAGCACGGGAAACGCAGAAAATGTTGGTTAAATTACGGACTGTTATATCAAGTATTTTCACAGGGCTACAGGCGAAAACTCTAATTTCTACTATATCAAAGTTCGCGCCTATTCATTTCCCTGATTAATCCTATCAGCGTTAACTTGTTAGCTGGACCAACTATCGACGACCACTTCCTCTGTATTTAAAAATGATTGAAAAGCGAGTTACCCAGTTCTGCCCGCAGCGCGCGTCACACACAGCAAAGTGTTGCAGTTCACGCATTATTAGGAATTATTAAACACCTCTGACGAGTCAACTGCCCCGGTTAACGAGTTAATAAATAACGCGCCGAATTGCTCGCTGGGATGTCGAGTGACGATTTTCCATTGACTCCTTCTCCGAAACAACTTCTCTTTAAGAGCCAACAGGCCCATGTAGAACACGGAACCAGCCACGTAAGCCTCGCTGCGCGGTGTCGCGAGAAAATTACACGGACACCTGTACCGCGGCGAGGCGAACGCAATGTCTGGATGATTTGCCCGGCTGATGACTGCCAGGGAAGCAGGAAGCGTAGCTGGCGGAGTTAGCCGGCCTGTCGCGACTGCGCCAATGTCCCGCTAGCGCGCCAACCGCGCCAGACGGAGACGCGAAGAGCCGCGGGTGAAGCGCGTGAGCAGGTAAAGGAGCCTCAGATTTCCTTTTCAGGTGAATTCCGCGAGCGTGGGCGAGCAGGGCAGCAGGGACGGGAAGAATGCTACACCTGCTGGCAAGGTGTAAGGTCGCGCCCCCCTACCCGCCACTCAGCTTTCACCTTCTATCCCTCGTCGTCTTCCTTCCTTCGTTCTCTTCTTCCCGACCATCCAACACGACTGCTTTCACGACCGAACCCGCGGCCATGGTAGGGGTAAACCGCACGACGAGGTAACAGGTTAACAAGAAATCGTCGAGCGTCGCTTGAACGTTACCTGGCGTCTTGTTTTCTTGGTATCCAGCGCCGGGGTGCGCGTGGAAGACGGGACGTACGCGCGTGTCCGCGGGCGGATGGTGCCGCGAGTTAGACGAAGGGACGGTAACTTCAGGGAGGTCCACTTGGTCCACGGACTCTCGAGTCAACGTGTAACAAGAACTTAAGACCGGTATTCAGAGTCGCTACTTATTCTTAAGCAAACGCTTAAGCATCCGGCATCCTTTACTAGCTACTAGGTTAGCAGAGGATGCCGCATGCTTAAGGCATTTGCTTAAGAATAAGTAGCGACTACGAATACCAGCCTAATTGTAAGATACCTTTTATAATCAGAATTAGAACAGTGATTGAGACTCGACGTGACGTTGAGGCTTCACTGACTCTCTTGAGGTTGGCTGCAGGCAATGATGGACCAACGTTTAAGGCTACGTTCAGGATGACCGAGGCTTGATTTTTAAAGGAGAAAATGTTGCGGAAGCTACGCTGCAGTGTTCTGCTGTTAGTAACGCTATTGTTGGTTAAAACGGAGTTTAGAATAATTGTAGACTTTTACCGAATTACACAGAGCATTGTAGCATGTATAATGGGCCGTGTAAGACTCGTTTCGCTTTCAAGGTGATTCCTTACTTTCCTTTCGATCACGCTGGGTTGACAACCGATAGTTGGCGCGGGAGTCGCTGTGTGTATGCGCTGGTACAGTATCGAGTAGTAATTTGAACAATTTCTGATCTCTTCTTAAAAGTAAGTTAACATTAACAGCAAGCGAAAATGCGAAGTGAGAACTTGTGGATGACTAGACGTAGCATCTCGATGTCATCCACCTCAGTAAACTCTTAAGAACTATGCAGCACTCGGATCTGTTCAGTCCTGAAGAGAATAAAATCGACGGAGTCAGCACTGCATTTCACAAGGAGCTGAGACTTTTAAAGAATTCCATTCCCTTAGCATTCCACTGAATGATTCAAAACGGATTTTTCGACGTACAGGGCTTACGTTATTGAAGTTTCCCTGCGCGAGGATCTAAAATTCCTGATTTCATTTACGCGGGGCGCAAACAAAAGGGGATAGACATCGAGGGCACGCGATGCCGTCAAAACTTCTGTTTCCATCATTGTCGGCGATGCCATTCTCGACCGAGGACGCTTCCATTGACAGGAAATCAATAGACAGTCTACTATTTACGTAACGAACGGCCGGGGAATACAGCGATCTCTATACGTTTTTCCTTCCACAAGCCCCTGCGCGCATTGTCACGCTCGCTGGGGCACGTATAGCAATCGGCTCGCCGCATGAAATCACGGCCGTGGACCCAGCGGAAACGGCAGGTCGCGCCGTGGAAGACAGTGGGCCTTAGGTCCAGAATTGCAAATGAATTTTTCACCACGCTCGATTATGTTAATTTCAGCGGTCGACCTCGGCTCCAATTTAACGTCACTGAGTTTTAGCGGACAGACGGTGTTAGGGTATGTAGAGAATCATGAGTGTTTTAACTAGGTAAGTAACAAACTTTATTTTAAGGGGGAGACCACTGTATTGGTCTGAGAAGTAAGGGTGTTTTCGAGATTTTTTTTCAACCAAACAACGCAAGTAAATCAATGTGTTGCTTAGTATAGTTAATGTGTACATATTCAAGGGTAAAAAGAATTTTTTTCAATCAAATTTATAAATCCGTTTCCGGTATACTATCCTCCTTAATTAAACTGTTCTATCTAGCATTTTTTCATTTTTTGAGATATGTTGAAATATTTGAAGTTCCACGCGTCTTTTACCTTTTAAGTAAAGTTAGAAAACTCTACGTGCTTCGTAAAGATTTATAAACAGTTTAATGTATTTAACCTAACTTCTTTTAAAATGGGTCAAACATCTTATCTAAAACAATTAATTAATTGGCACGTTAATAAAACATTCCCTGCCGGTACACCTATTACAAAAAATTATATTAGGCTATTACAAAATAATGACAACATGTTTTAATTTGAATGAAGGAAAATAAGTATGGTAGAAAGTAAATGATGAAACCTCAGTTTTCTCGGTTGTTTCAAAATGCTAGATAGGACATTTTAACTAAAGAGGGCAGTATACTCTTCGTCAAAATGTGCGCTGCGGCAAAATCGTGCCTGCGGCATTGACAGTCCTCTAACCATATGGTTAATCTGAATTCAAAGAGACAAAAATATTTAGAAACTAAGTAGAAGCCTAAGTGTATTACGTGACGATAAAAAAGTCAATATAGCACAAGGTAACAAAATGGCGGACCACTGAAAAAAATCATTTGTTGGGGTAAAGATGATGATAAAAAAAATATAAGGAGGCCTTTAATTAAAAAAAAGCTGATCGTCATGTAATAGACACGCGTTTTTCGTACCATAAATGGTTTTGTTCATGTCAATTCGATGTATTGTTTTCTCTGTATACTGTCAACGCGGTTGAAAAATGTCATTCTGAGAAAAACGCGTGCAAAGTTCCGCTCGGTTCAGTCGCGCGCTTCACACCGCTTCACGGAAAATACTATATCTCCGTCAATTTTACGAATTTCTTCATGAAATTCTAGGAGAGCATTCTTGAAACGCGTGTCTTGCAGAAAATGTGAAAAATAAATAATCGATTCTTCCGATTTTTTACAGTGGTCTCCCCCCTTAAATATCAAACACGCTTTTCTACTTGGAGAACAGTAAATTCCCTGGGGTCGCAGCCACTGTCTTTCACGACCCGTGTTCGACGACCGCCGTTAAGTATGCGTGGATGCTCTCGTCTTTTCAGCGGTGTTAAATTCAGAGCGCGACGTTTATAGTGAAATTGATAGGTGGATACTTGACGAGCTGTTAACAGGGCGACGTGAGCGTACTACACTTTTAGGGGAGTCTGGTTAGAAGGCTGTTAACGCTTTTAGTGGAGTGTTTCCAGCGTCTTCGGTCCTCTTTTACTGTCGCCAGAGATGTGGGTATCGTGACTTCCTTCTCAATTCGATATAAATAACGTAACTCTTCTGTCTAGGCTCTCTTGCTTCGTTAAAAATTCATGATAGCACATGTTAACGTTCCAACAGATGCCCTCGTGGATGAAGTAACGCAAACAGGAAATTAAGTGAATCACCAAGTTTGCGTTAATATTTATTACCCACTAAGGTATCTCCTCGATAAAAGGCGCCTAAGTGGCTTATCACATTTCAAGTAGAAATTCCTATGTAATTTGAGGAATCAATTAGCAACAGAAATCAATTTACGTCTCAAATCGATTTATCTTAATTGCATTGAGTTCCACTGACTGCTCCTTACTTCTTCACCAGCACATACGCTATCAATCTACATTTCTTATAAAAAGCATGAAATCCTTTCCGCAGTTCTTCTTTGCAGTATCGAAAGTATAGTCGAGCTGAACGCAACCCGTGGGGCGTTCAATCGCCCGTTAAGGAACCGCTGTACATTTTTCCTGGTTTCCGCGCGAGTTAATGTAGCCGGAGTTGCCGCGATGCGTGCAGTACGTCCTCCGTCCAATTTGACTTGGCCTCGTAACGCGAGTGACAGGACGGGAGCGACGACGAATGGCTCGAGGTATACTGCCCTAGTCCGAGATGCACTACAACGATATTCACAGCGTCGACTGCACCAAGACACATTGCACCGTCCAAGGTGCACTCGGCCCAGGTGGAGCACGCCTAATCGACGGACCAGCGCGTCTTTCCGCCTGCTGCTCTCCTGACATACGGAATCGGCCTGTATACCTGAATTGAAGGGCCACGATCGACCAGACTGGACACCGAGGCGTTGGGGCCCATACTTCGTTTCTACTTCGCCTCGCTGAGAAACTCTACGGACATTTGATTATCGAAATTAATAAAAATTCGTGTTGCATAATTGCTCGTGTTTAGGCAAGATCGTTTCATTAGTCGCTTTAACTTGGATTGCTATAACGCTTTGGGGAGTGTAATTTTCACGCAAGTATTTTTTTTTTAAGGAGTAGAGAAAGAGATGATCAGTTGTATTTAATTTGACTCACTGGTGGGTTACTCGAAACCGAAGGGTATTAAATATTGCCCAGGTTAAATTTTCACGACGAAACTACGAATCGTCGTTTTCAGTTATGAATATGCAACTATTATTGTGAATGTTTGTCACAGGCTTATTGATTACTGAATTCGGGAATCTAATCGATGCACCACTGCTATTAACTAGATGGAAATTTATTCACAAAAGCCGTATAAATTATATGTAAATCTTTCCTTATTACACTCTTAATGATTCAATCGTATCTGTTGCTAAAGAATAGTAACAAGGAGCTGATAGATGTCCATAAAATCGTCGTTCCAAGTTTATTAAACAGGCGCCGCAACGCCAGCTAGTAAAAATCGATAAAGAAAATTTGAAAGCTTCATAAATCACAGTAAAAATCCCGTATCCTACTTTCCTTCCCATCGGTATCTCATTCCTCGTTGGAAACGTTTCCAATTTTAGGAGTCACCGACACAAATTCATTTTTAGTGGCAGAAATCCGGTACCGCGCTGTCTCGAACGTCTCTATTTAGAAAGTGAAATCGTAGGTTTGGAAGGGTTAAAAGAAAACGGCAGTTCTCCTACCAGAATGGTAAAGAGCGCCAGGAGGGCTTCGCGGTCGCGTGGTATGCGCAGATAAACGCACGTTTCCAGGTGATTCAGGTGCGCGAACAGGTGCTGAATATCAGGACAACAAGCGCGTAGGAGGAGGACCACGCGTTGCGTTCTTGCCCACTTTTCTTTCGCCTCGAGCGGCAATTCCGTCCCGGATCGCTCGAGTACGTCGTTCTCCTATTTCATTTCACGTTCGTGTTTCAACGGAACTGCCTAGCACCGACTCCCGCGTGTCGCCCGTATTTTGAAAGTGTCGGCGAACCTTTATGCCGACGATATTTCACACGATAATGCGGCCACTTGCGCCTCGACGCTCAAGTTAGCGATACAATATGCGGGGTTAATATCGCTGGCTGGGCAGCCACGGTCAGGTTTTGTCCGCCCGAATTCACCTATCGAGAAACGATACCCTTTTGTCTAGCAATTTAGAACTTAAGGGTGGAATTTCATTTTTTGGGCCGAAAACATAGCAAAATTTGGGATTTTTTTTTAAGAAACTAACGATTCGATTCATCTGAAATTTGGAATATGTTTTTACCCATCTTCGATGAAGTTGCGGTTTTTTTTTATTAATTTGTAATGATAAATATAGGAATTATGCATGACCAGATTAAAAGAAAAGAAATTATTGACGAGAGTGGTGAGTTTCCAAACTGAAAGAGTCTGAAGCTTCAATTTTTTGCTATCCAATATTGCGCCATTTTCTTATGTATTAAAAGGAGTATATAACTTATCGGTATTCTGGTTCATCAAACTGAAGCTACACATGTATAAAGTGAAACGCTGTTTCATATTTTTGCTTCAGACTACCTGGAAGACAGGTAAATATCATGCATACCAGCGAGCGATGAATTTTGCGCGGTCGATCGTGCATAACTCTTATATTTATTATTAAAAATTCATAAAAGAAATACTGTATCTTTTACAAAGATGCATACAAACATGGTTGAAATTTCGGATGATAAAATTCCCAAATCTTCCTATGCTTTTAGCCCATAGAATACGATGCCTCTTATTTGTCGGAAATTAAAAAAATGAACAAGTATTGCACGTATCATTTTGCACGTTTGTAGCTTTAGTCTATCACCTTATAAGGCTATAAAAAAATTGTAGGTAGAAATCTCCATTTTTGTGGGGGAATAGGAGCAGCGTGATGAGAACACTATCATTATTATTATTATTATTATTCTGGATACCAGTTAATGCTAAACCCTTCGGCGAGGGATGATGAGCAGTACTCGTCCTATGAAAATTGCCTGGAACTGTCGAATGTCGAGTTCTTGAAGTGAAGGCGTAGCAAGTGGAGCTCGGATTTAAGGACCTTTGGACCTCCGAAACCCGAAATAGAGTTTTACTGAGGCAAACTTCCTATATACTTTCTATTGTTTCGTGGTATTAGTAGTTGACGAATAAAAGTGGCGGCAATCTCAGCTCCACGCACTGCGCATTAAGTTACTGGCTCTTGCCTGAACAGTGTTTAATCCTCTTTAAGCGGTTACGCCACTCTAAGACGTTCAAAACAGCGCCAAATTAGACGAATTTTGTTTTATGTTACCATGAAGTTGAAAATTTATTTCTATACTTCTTATGTTTAGGCTATGTATTAATGAATACATTGTATAAATATTGTACAGATATATTAAAAAATGCTTGAGTTATGTGTTGTCTCGCGAAGCTCTTCGGAATCACTTTTGTTTGAAATTGGCTAGCAGCGTAATTTGGACAGTTTTTATTCGATTCACTTGAAATTTTAATAGTATCTTCTATAATAGATTATCTACAGAAGTACATACGGATTTTACGATTCATTAAAAACTTTTTTCGGTACAGGCAGTTTTAGACACAAGCTTAAAATGTTAGTCCAATCTTTCGGGGAAAAACTGATATTCTCTTCAAATGTCCACCATTTTCACGGAAATCAATATTTTCACAACTTGCTATGTACTTCTGTAGTAAATGTAATGTGAATAGTGAAAATTTTCGGTTTCTTATCCTACGTCAAAGTACACGGGACTTCTATTGCTAGCCATTGAGAGTGTCTTTTCAAAAACTGCAAGAATGGAAGAGCACCAGGAACGCCAATTCGTTTAAGAAAAATAGTTACAATTTTTGTTTCATATACCGCGAGACATATAGAATAAAGTCATTAAAAAAGTTTTTCATTTATTTTCTATTTATGCCCAAAAAAATTCTGTAACTCGCATATGACTTTCAGGCCTCCAAGGTGGTCTAACCCCTTAAAAAGAGGGTTCTGCGTTTCGACCGATGAACATCGTCCCACAGCTACATAGATGCTGCTCTAAATAGCAAAGAAAGCCATCACACTGACTGGTTAATCCAGTATTTCTGAAGGTCTTTGCGCGTTGAAATTTTGTTTAAATCGCGCGAGTCTTGAGTCTTTCTGACTTTACATTTGTTCAGTACGAGATCGTTCATCCTTCGAAATGTAATAGAAACGATGTAAGCTAACGAAATTCGTGCATTTCAAAACAGCCATCCACGCAACCGAACGCGACGCACGTACCTATGGTCCGCCTGAGATTCCAGCACGGGGAACCGGTTCGAAACACTACCTGGTCGATCTCTCGCGTAACCTGATCCCCTGGTCGAATGCACCTGTTTGCTCACCTGAAGCCAGGATTCGCGTTTTCCGGGGCGGTCGCCGATCGACGCCGAAAAGTCGATCGAGCCACGGTAATAGATGGACGGCTAACAAAGGATCTGGAGAGTCTCAGAAGCCCCTGGACGCAGGTGGAAAGAGCGCGGTGCCATCTCCTGCGACAGCTGATCGCCTGCTCGGCTCGCAGGTCAATAGCTCGATCTCTCGAGTCGATCGTTTCGCCTCGCCTCGTAACGGGATAATCGATCCTCCTATCGAAAGTGGGCCACGATATTTGTGCCGAAGATGAGTGGAGGAGGCTCTCCTCTCGACGATTTCGAGCGAGTCGACGGATGCTCGTGTTCTTCCTTTAACTGGCGCAGCTGGCGTTCGGACCAGGAAGGGGATCGTGGATGAGTCCTTCCTTTGTCGAGGACTCGTCTTTCTCTTGGCGTTTGATTACCACTTTCTTCAAATGAATGTCGAGTGGCTTCCTTGCGAACGGACTCGTCGCGCAAATCGCGGGCGAAGGTGGCAAGGATTTTACCAACCCGAGCGGAATCTGCGCCCAGGGAATCCGCCGATCCACGGCGAATTAATGCGTGCGTTTTAATGAAGCAAGTTCACGCTGGCGAAGAGCAGGGCCATTTGTCACGGAGAATCGGGCGAGCAGGTGAAACGCTCATTAGTCGAAAGACAATTGAACTGGTAACAGGCAACTTTTTGTGTACTCCACAATGCCGATGCCAATGAGAGCAGCGCGCGACTCGAATCCTCGATGAACAATCGCCAATTTGCGTGGCGCTCGCTGCCAGGCTAACGACAGTGCTCGATATCGCGATAATTAAATGGATCTTCCATTTTTAAAAGCCCCCGGACCAAGCGTCGCGATGCAAATAATCCGCAGTTATATTCGCAAAACTGAATTTTTATTACAATTCGATTTAATTACCACGAGACTTGCGACTATTCCAGGAATGTTCACTTACCTACGAGCACGCCTGAAGCGCTTGCCATGGAAGAAAGAGGCAGAATCACCGACGAAACGAGTGGGCGATGAAAAATTTTCCACTTTTTATATAGGCGAATGTTAATGTGTTTCGTAAGTTTCACGCTCCGCGGAATAAAATGCGTTAATTACGCGGTAGTCGCGAGGTGTGTATAATAAGGGCAGCGCTTCGAAATTGGTCGCTAACGAAGCCGCCGTTCCACCGCGAATTTCTGTTTCCGGGATTTTATTCCATTCGCAGACTCGATATAAAACAGAAAAGACTTCGGCTTCGATATTTTTCTCTTACAAACGCGGATTCAATTTCAATGTGTTTGTCTACTGGCTCTGATTCCCTTCGAGGACTGTGAAATATTTCAGATTTCGAACAACGAAGCAGATTAATTCTTGTCGAGAAAACACAAGATACCGGAATTGAAGAGTCCTGGTAGAAAACTCATTGTGGCAAATTTAAAAGCGACAAAATTGAAAGAAGATTATTGGAAAGTGCTCTACGTGCCAATGGTAATACTATAGTAGGTATGGAATTAGATTTTTGGCACATACAGTGTTTTTAACCGACTTCGAAAAGGAGGAGGTTATAGATTCGACCCGTATGTATTTTTTTTCTATGTTTGTCCGCGCATAACTACTCAGCTTATGAACCGATCTTTATGATCTTTTTTTTATTCGAAAGAGGGCGATGCTCCGGTGGCGCCAATCTAGAATATTGACTGCATCAATAATTGCTCGATACTTTGCCAGTAGCGGTTAATTCAAACTCCGCCTCTTTACATAATTTGTATTTCATGTATTCTCGTATTTTAGAGTATTTCCGCGCGTTGAGTCGTAGACCCAATATAATTAACTTAAGACATCCTTATTCTCACTTTTTCACGTTGCTTATTTTTGGAATCTTCCGTTTCTAGCAACCGGTTCTTCTTTTACAAGCAACTCTTTTTGTAGGCCTACTCACATTTTTTTTAAAATAAATGTATTTATATAACTTAAATAACTAAAAAGTAAAGAATAATAAAATTTAAAACAAAATTAAAACCTACTTCAGAAAAATATAAATGTACTAAAAAGTACAAACTAATTTTTTCCTTATTGATTCTACAACTCGCCATTTTTTTAAGTCGGCGCCAGATTTGCACAGTACAAAATATGTGGCGCCGACATAAAAAAAATAGAGAGTCGTAGATTAAATGAGGAGAAAAATTATTTTTCACTTTTTACTGCATCTTTACTTTTTCGAAGTCGATTTTAATTTCTTTTAAAATTTTCTACAAGCTTTCTTCGATTCAATCAACGGGGCATACAATTGTCGACTGCCGGATAAATAATAAATATCATTTATATATATTCATCCTACGTCACCTCTTCGAATGATATAAATCAGGCGCGTCACAAATATCGCGCGAGGCGTTACAAACTGCAGCAGCAATAACGATTCATGTTTCTCGATTATACTTTTCAATTAATCTCGCGGGCGTGCCTCGTAAACAATAGATGAAGCAGAGCCACCCGCACCGTGTAAAACCGCGGTGTAAAATTGTCAGTCACGATGGCTGCGATAAAATTTTATTTAAATCGCGCGTATCTGTTGCGTAACGGGGGAAAGCGGCAGGAGCTAGCTTCTACCACAACGTAATAATAAAAACTTGTTAAACGCGCATAATAATGGACGCCCCTTAAATTGCCCGGGCTTATTCCTCTTTTTGAGCAGCGTACGCGCGGCACGTTTTCTTTTGTTTTTTTCTTTATTTACGCGAATAAGTTAATGCCGAGGTGCGTTAAACAGCGAGTGCGGGGCGTATTCTCCGGCGACCACTGGAGTTTTAAGAAAGCCGGTTTTATATCGCGACACGTTAGCTCCTGACTTCCGCATCGTTGTAATACCTCGCCGACTTCGTAACGAGCATAGGTTTTACTGTACCGTGTAGCACGGCCGTTCCCCGCGAGGGGAAACTTTCTCCGGTCGTTTAAAAAGAATAACGGCCAGCGTAAACTTTCATTGCCGCTCGTGTTAATAAAGTTTACGTCGGAGGCTACGGGCCCCCGTGCGTTTCAATTAGTTGCAAATTGCTCGGGAATCGGCCGGCGGGACTGCTCCCGATACCGGGCGCTGCCGTCGGGAACAACGAGAAAAACGCGGGGAGCGCTCCACCGACCTCCAGTAACGAATGCCTCGACGATACACTCGCTTGGCCGGCGATCACGCTGCGAAGGATGAACGGACACTGGGTGGTGCCGTTACGGGCGATCTGAAATCACCGATTATTTTAAATTGACTGGACTCGAGGTTTGGTCAGTCGGTAGGGAGAGTTGCCAATATCATACTGGTCACCTCGTCGATTTAGCGGAGACTTGCACGGGAGAGTTGGCTGGCCTTCCTCCTGGCAATACTGGTCACCTAAGTCGTATCTCATCAATTTCTCAATAATTAAGGAATATAAACGACACGTAATGGTAAAAGTATCAAGTAAATGCTAAACGAGAAACAGAAACAAAAGCTTTAGAACTTACACTCTATTTTATTTTTTAGTAGTTTATTTTACCTGGTAATAATCAAACAATGCAGTTTTATCCTGTATTTTCCTTAAAGCGGGTTTATTGTAGAATATTTTGCAATCATTTTATGTTCATATTACGTTTATTATTAAATCGATATTTATAAATAATTTGATGATGTTTCCTAAATCGTACCACTACAATGGTAGTAGTACGATTTGAGAACTTATATGTTATATAAGTTATGTAGAATTTATTTAATTAGGTATCAGGTATATGGTGAATGTTTCTTTATTTGTTCTTAATATATGTAAATGAACGATTCCGTTTCTCACCCATATTTTTATTATTATTTTCGTTCGAAAAATTTACTATTTTTAGAAGAGGTACGATTTAGAAGACCCGTTGCCTAAATCTTACCTTTTACAGTATTTCACGAAAAGATAAATAACAAATTGATTTGTTCTGGACAAACGGTTAACGTTTAATAGTAGGTGCCTAAAAGATCCAACCAAAATATCCAATATTAATTTGCGTTCAAATTAGTAGCAAATACAAAATATAACGTAAAATATCTTAAACGGTACGATATTGGCAACCCTCCACTACTTCGAAAGCTTTTTTGTGGGAGGTAGTTCTGTGGATTAAGATTGGAATTTAGGGAACATTCATATCAGTCCCGTGTCAGTTTCGTGGCAGTGATAAGGAGAGGAGATCCTCTGCCCTGGAAGGGGACGTGGAGGATCCTTTGAATAATCTAAGTTTTCGAATATTCAAATATTCGGATATTAGAAAATTCGAATAATTTCTTCGAATATTCGAACATTATTAAGAATAATTAGGAGTATTCGAATATTCCGAGTGGAGGATCCTTTGAATAATCTAAGTTTTCGAATATTCAAATATTCGGATATTAGAAAATTCGAATAATTTCTTCGAATATTCGAACATTATTAAGAATAATTAGGAGTATTCGAATATTCCGAGTGATCGAATTTCGGACTGCACCGAATAGGAATCCAAACATGAATTTTTTTCCACACTTTATCGTGAAAATTTTTTCATATTAGCCTTTAAAATTATTGGTTTTGCAATCGACAAATTTGGAACTTTATTAAGCTTTGGGAAATTTATAAATTTTTAAACGAAAACAATATTAGAATACTCGTAATTATTCGAATATTGTAAAAAATTATTCATATTCGAAATTAATCGAATATTCAAAGAAATTATTCGTATTCGCATTTATTCGAGTATTCAAAGAAATTATTCATATTCGAAATTATTCGAATATTCAAATAATTACACCTCTAGTATAAAGCATAGAGGATAGCCAAACACTAGCAACCTGATAAAACGAGTGGTAAAATGCTAATGGACTCCAAATTGGTTGCAGTCCGGTCAAGTTTAACAGGACTGGTATCCCTGCACCGTAATTCTGCCATGTCTACCATGGTTTAGGCAACTTCAACGAGCTCCGAGTGAGTCTAGCCAGGTTCTATGGCGATCGTTGAAGTTTGACCATCGTTTGCGGTGTTCGGGTGGGTCCAACTGGCTCCTAACGTGTCTGCAACGCCTGGCCGTCTACCCGGACGGGTCAAGTCCATTCGGCCCCAGCCTCGTCCATTAAGATCAAGCTAACTTCCTTCGAGTCCCAATGAATCTCCTCGTATCATATTGTCGCCAGTTTCAATTAAGTTTGTGAAATTACGTGGCCAACTGAGCGATAGTATTGATTGGAGTTTCGAAAACTTCGCGCAACCTATAATTGACTGACATTTACGACGGCATAAATGCATGGCAACTTCGGCTAGGTTCGAACGAGTTTAAGCGTTTAAACTGGTTTGTTGTCGTCGGAACAGTCGCACGTCCTTTCAGCTATTTTCTCAGCAAGATTTATGCAAACGCGGGATGGTGTATTCTTGGATTCTGAGTCGGGATCAGCCTTCAATTCCGTTATCATTAATATTCCTCCACCGATTTATACATTCTTCATCACGTAACAACCACGTGAAGCGGTACTTCGTTTAATGCTCACTTGTCTTCCAATTATACACTGTTTCACGGTTAATTAGGAAAGAGTTTATGTAGCAATCGAATGTACCGATGGCGCGGGCAACTTTCAAATCATCAATGTACTTCCAGCTCTGTCTCGCAGCATCTGATACACGAGAGCTCGTAATTAATTAAGTGAAATAATATTCAGTAACCAGTCGCAATCCGAACAACCGTCTATGTACCCATGTCTCGATAGGATCAGGATATTCTTTTTTACTGAAAGCGAAAGTGCAACTACAGGTCAAAGGATTACGTCGATAAATTATTTCAACCGTAATTCGAACAGTCAACTGAATTAACGACGGTCGAATGAAAGAATCGATCGCATCGAGCGCAGCGTGGAAACTGAATTATATTCCGTTCGTTAATTAAGCGAATAACGAAGCGTTACAAATAACGACGCTTGCGTAACATTGTTACACGCGCTCGTTCCGTTACTTCCTTTTTAGTGAGCAGCGTATCGTTCAACAGATCCGTATCTTCCGTCCGCGCTACCTACGCCGCGGAGGAGCGATACACATTTATTCTTAAGTAAGAAACCGGTGTAAAGTGGCAGGTTACATTGCAGGAATACCGTAGTGCTTACTCCGCGCGTGCCTATTCTTCGGGGCACCGTATTTCTCACGTCTCCGGCGGGGAATAAATCGACAGGGCGGTAGCCAGCTTGCGTCAACCGCCTATTCTCACAGGCGACCAGGGAAAAGGAAGTAGGCTTTACGCGCTCGACAATGCAACGGTAAAGCCGCCCGGCCCGCATTCACTGTCACACGATGACCTTACATAATCGTTTCGTAACGGCGCGCAACGATGTTAAACGTTCGACGGCGTTCTATAGGAAACAGGATATTGCCCGTTCGTACGCGAGTGTTCAATGACACGGCGATACCGGCGAAACAAAAACTGCGCCAGCAAAAGCTGAAATCTCGCGGCTGGAAATTTAGCGGCCCGCCGATTGGACACCGACTAATTAGCAACGAGCGAATCCGTTCGTTCGCGAGCCCCGCAAACGATTTGGACATTTGGCGTTCCCGTTTTTCTCTCCGCTTCCATTTCTTGTCGCCGTCGCCACGTCGGCTCGTTTCGGTGTCCTCGGTCAGTTAATTATGCGCCAAAACGTTTCCGCGGCTTTCTGCAATCAGTTACGAACACACGTTGGATTTTGTACGGCGCTCCGGCGTTTCGATGTCGATAGCGACGCTTTCGGCGAAATTGTTCCGCCCCGGGGGCGAATCAGCGCGGTATCACGGCTGGATTCGAAATGTTTTATATTAATCGTTGTCTATTCCTTTTAAGCTCGATCCTCTTACAACCCGTGATCGGCTCGGTTTCGCGGATTTGCTTTAATTCTGTAAGATTATTAATGGTTTCGTTTGTAAATAATCCGTGTGTTTTGCGTCTGATAGATTTTAATGTGTGGCCTCGGCCTTTACGTAAACCACCCTTTCGGTACAGATGTTTCCATAACAATTTCGAGTGCTTTGGTCTCTTTTTTAGAAGTTGCAAACATGCTAACTCATTGGGTCGCGCGGTTAATTTTGCCAACTGCCCTTTGGCGAGTTTTAAGAGATCAGTTATATGAAAGTTCCATGCACTGTAATTAGCGTTGCATCGTCTTCTTGGCTAATGTGACCTTCTTTCCTTGTCTTCTTTTTTCTCCTGCCTTTCTAAGTAGTTTCTTTATTGACTTAAATAGCTCGTTGGGTTAAGTAGTAGAGCAGCGATTGCCTCGCCCAGTCACAATTGTTTAAGCCATGTTTATACTTATGTCCACATCGGCGCGAGCGCTGCCTACTGTTTTAGACGCGTAGTAGTTTGCCGGTAGCGAGTGGGCAGTTACTCAGTTAGCACAGTCATCGTCTTTGCAAGAACAAGTCTAACCTACAGGTAAAACGCGTGGTAATCATAAGTGCGGTTAAGCTGAACCAATCAAACGATACTTCTTTTGTTACTTTGTTCTTTTGTGTTAAATAAACAATCGTATGTAAAAAATACAATCGTTCTTCCTACGAAAGACATACAATTATGCCTAATTTGTAATCGAAATGGTGTAATAAATTTATACAGAATTTTTATCACGACCAACTTGATTTTTTCTCTGACTAGATAAATAAGATCCGTATAAAGCTTCTACGTCCGTTGCGCTGAATGTTTCATATTGTATATTCGTGCTTTTCTTTTTCCTTCTCTTCTTCTTTCTTCTTCTCTTTGCCTTTATTTCTTAATATGCGTCCGTTTGTCTATCTTATTCTTGCAATTAATTGTACCAAAGGGTCGTCTAATCCATATATTGTAATTAAATTAAAGAAAATAAATGTATTATTATTTTTGTATTTTTTTCTTTATTTTACTTATGTATCATTGACCGCCTTTGTTTTTCTTCTTTTCTGTAAGATTGGTAGCTTTCCTCTCACACAATATATAACTAAAATGTACGCGGTGACCCGATTTTCGAGACAGCCGAGAACGCGCCCCGTTTCCTTCGCGAGGGCTACGATGCTCGTTCGCGCGCGTCGCCTATCTCGCGCATCTAGGATAATGAACGTTGCAAAATCCTACGCGGATACCTGGAGTGCGCAATTTTTTCCACCGCCTCGCGGCTGCCACAGACGCATTCCCCGTTTCGAACAAAAGCGGCACGTGCGCCCCGTCGATGGGCATTAGAAAGCATTAGCGTTAAGCATCGGGACAGTTAAGTCCGCGTAATTGGGCCTCGGAACCGTGCCTCGGCGATATCACTTCGCGACCGAGCCGAGGAACGCGCGAAACAAAAGATAACGTTCTGCAGACTCGTACAGTTTTCTGCGACGCTCTGCTTGCGAGCGAGATGTCTGAGCTTTTATCGGTCGGCTTGCTTCGGAGTTGATCGTAAACCCGCGGATGATGGTTGGTCCATAAAAATGGTTTAAAGTAGATGTCTATGCAGTTGTGGCTTAATTAAAGATATCTATGAGACCCGCTTGGGCGCGCTTGTGTTTGCGTGACTGGATCGAATATGTAAAAACTATCTTTGCGGGGAGGTGTTTTTTTGAGGCAGATTTCGAGATAGCTCTTTCAGTTTTCAAATGAAGTCACCCATTATTCACTGGTTTGGTTCACTGGTTTCAACGTAGATTGCAGCGAGTTCATTAGCAGATCTGCATTTTCCAAATTAATTATGTTTCTAATGAATCTTGCAGCTGCTGGTTGGTATTCCGAATGCTTCTGAAACCAGGTTTTTCAGAATATGTAATTATTTCTGCCGAAGCTTTCAATGCGTGCTCATCGTCGCGCCGGTTACTGCATAACCAACGTTCATTTTCGTGTAACATTCAATGCAATATTTATAACGTTTAACGGAATGTAAACGTAAAATTACGACGACAGTAGACGAGAACAAAAAAATGTATTAAATACACCGACACGATCAAGGGCGAGCGCAGTTTCATTCATTTTAATAGGAAACACGATCGCGTTAATATTTCACTTGAATAATAAAAGCAATTAATAATGCACGCCACCACTCTGCACAATTCTGCATTATTTTATTACCAATGCAAATCCCCGCCGGTTTAATACACATCAAGTATTAATAAAATACTGTGATTTCAACTATACACGCATCGAGCCGAATGTTTACGCAATTTATTTATACAAGACCCACTCTTTCCCGCGTACCTATATCGCGTTCAAATAAAATATCCCTCTCAAAGTTACTGTGTCCCTGACCAGTGAGAGCAAACATTTAAATACTGCCCGCGTAAATACGAAACACCCCCTCGGCATTTCGAAAACTGCGTTAGAAAATCCAGCGAAAAAAGCGTCGAACCGAGATACTTAATGAAAGTTAAAAAATCAAAAGCGTCTCCTCAGAGCCAGTACAGCCGATATCATAGTTTCCACCAAATTCCAAACGCGAGCACGTGTGAATTTAATTCCGTACACCGTACTAGATCCACTATACATATGTATAATTCGCGCGTAGACGTTGAAACTGCGCGATAAACGGTGAATTACGTTAAATTAGCCCAATAGAAGTGAGTAACAAAATTCTCGCGGTTAATTCCGCTCGCTGCCCCCCTCCCTTAACGGGCAACAACGTAAAGCTATCGAGCGTTGGGAGGTTCGTAATCGAATCGATAGAAAGCGGACGGCTGACGGACGTTTATTCGGATGCGTCGTTTCTCTTCGGGACATCGACCGCGCGAAATGACACGTATTTACGCGGCGGAACGGGACGGAAAAAATTATACCGTCCCAGCGACACGTACAGGAGGAAGAACGGCTGCCGGTGGAGCTTCGTTGTCCGGCATTAGAAAGCATTAGCGATTGAATGTACCGCGAGGCTCGCTCGTAACGCAGGCGCAATTAAACGCCGCTAGCTGCGTGCACCACGACAGACCCACGGACCCGTGCACACGGGTACACGACGATTGCGGAGCAATTACTTGCCTGCGCCCGTTGTTCCCGCGATCAGTGCATCGTTTCCCGGGGAACGACACCTCCGACGAAATTTTTACCGCTGCCCAACGGGCACGCGGCTGAATTTTTTAGCGGTCGACGTTGCTGGCTTCGCTGCCGAGTCCGGTGACCATTTGATCGAGTAATCAATTCGGAATCTATTCTGACGCGTTTCTTTTTTTTTTTTTTAGGAGTCTATGATGCAGAGTGTGATTTATGCTTGGTGATTTTGGAATTGGGATAAGGTTGGGGTATTCCGTGGTTAGTGGTGGTATGATCGATGCTTCTTATGTTTTGCCGTCTGGTGGATTTGCTTCCCAAGGTGGGAAGAAGAGTTCAGTCAGTTCAGAATTAGATTTGTGAACTGTCATTGATGTAGTTTTTGCGTTTATCAGTTTTTAGTGGCAGACCGTATAAAAATCTTATGCTTGTGACCTCCGATTATCGTCACCGGTGGGACGGAGGAACGCATTGTCCTAGGGGCCTTCTGTTGAATGAGTTATGCTGACAAGGGAAGATTCCGAAGCCGAAAATTCAAAAAATTCTGAAACTTTGTGAATATGTAGGGGATTTCCTCCTGATTACAACGCAATTTTTGTTTGTTTGCCCAAATTCACTCGAAGGGGGGGGGGGGAAATTAACCCCTGAAAATTCGAATATTTTCTGATTTTGTGTTACCGTAAACTGGGGTGACTTTACCCGCCGGGGTGACATTACCCACTTTTTTGCTCTGACTGAAAAATTACCATATGATTGAATTCGCTATTTATTTTTGCGGTTGCCCTTGGAGAAATTATTGCTATCGATTACAAAGCACCATATGTTCGAATTACTTTACAATAAAACAAAATAAAGTCTTTCCGAAAAGTGGGCAATGTCACCCCGGGCGGGCAAAGTCACCCCAGTTTACGGTATATCTCGCGAATTGTAAAAGACAGAAGAAAAGTTTCAAGACAAAAGTTACTTCTTTTAATCGGGTCTATCGTTTAGTAAAGCAATTACTTTACAGTTCACGAGTTATAATCAGGAGAAAATTCTCTACATATTCACGAAGTTTCAGAATTTTTTGAATTTCCGGCTTCGGGATCTTCCCTTGTGAGTTATGTTATAGCCGCCTATTTGGGTAACAAACTTCTTTATTTCGATTAGTTCTTGCTTACAATTTTTGCCCGACGATGTTACGGTTCGGTTCGACTGCTCGGTGCAGTAGTCCGGGACGCTGGGCGGTGCCGATTTCTCTCTCCCTGAGACAGACAACTAGGGTGACCGTACCTAATTTCGCCCATGTTCCTGATATCGCCGCTCGCTATATCTCACAAAACAAGCACTATAATTTACCTAAACACATACGTACTAAGGCTGAGCTGCGATTTTGCGGTCACGTGCGGTGGGAAACAAAGTCGGAGTAAAAGATCATCGCTAAAAGACTCTCCATTAATCTTTATTTCTGTAAATTCTCGACCAGTCGTCGATTCTTTCGGATAGGTGCTCTATCTTAATATCAAATTGTCTCGCGTTTGAGCCGCTGGGCTTTTAAAGACCAATGCAAGAATCAATACGAGGATTCTTAATTACATGCTTGAAGAATTAGAAATCAATGAACTAACATCTATCTGACGTCCTACCGCTTGCGTCAAGTTTAACCTCTTAATTTTCAATCTAAAGTAAAATTCTCGATTTCAAATTCAAGCTCGGTCAGCTTCAATTTTCCCGAATTATTCTGCAATATTTTGTGCCCGGTGGAAACTAAATTCCCTCGTCCTACTCAATTTCAATAGGCAGACAGGAAGCCGCAGGATTAACAAAACATTTCTGATCGACGGCTGTCAGTGAAGCCACATTTTCGATTTGAAAGAAAAATATTCGATTCGCGTTGACGATCAACGTTGGTTCTGTGTCGGTAATTGAACAACGCCGAACACCGGCCGGTCAGCTCGTAATAAAATTTTCGCCATTTCGATGGAAAAAAAAAAGCAGCCGGTGATTGCGTCCGCCATCCAGGGCAAATTACGAAAGGAACGTACGTTCGCTGGTTTCTCTGTAAATGTTTAGTAACGGCAAACAATCGGAATTGAAATTCAGTTTATTGCACGAATATAGGAATGATTGACGGAATACGCGCGAAACGCAAGCTTTTTCCCCCTACAAATTCACCATCTACAATGGCGATGCACGATCGCGTTTGGACTGGATTTATTGGACCGTGACTGTATTCCTTTAACTTCGTTTAGACCTGATTGAGCGAAAACGGGAACGGTTGCAGAGACAACGAAGCGCCAGTTTGGCCGTGCAATTAACTCGAAGTTAACTCTATTTCAGCTGCAGGCTGTTTAAATTCTCTGTAACCACGACGAAGCTAAGGCAAAGACGTCTGAACTCGAAAGTTCGTTTCTCCGAGTGTCCAGAGAGCAAATTGCACCCGCGTATAATCGCGATACGATGCTTCCGCCGAGAGTGAACCATGGAGGTGGATTGTTGCTAAAGATTTGAACGTTTGAGACCGTCAATGTCCATCGTCCAAAGTTCCTGCTGAACCTACCACAAAGGATCACCAACCCCTTCAGTTCAGAATGTTGAAAAGTAAGATAATTCTTAGATATAAACGATCGACCCTAATCAGGATTACCAGTTGGAGTCTAACAGCTATCTATACCTGAAATATTAAGTCTCTACACTTTCACTCTCTCCAAACACCTCGCGATTGCCTTCGCGGAACATCATCGAACATATGCTTCTCAAAGCCTCCAGGAATGACGTCACAGTGACTTCCCCACCCTGCTTTCACTCCGCAAGACTCCTTAATCAAAATACAGCATGGTAAATCCCAAAGATTCCGCGAAGGGAGTACCTACCTCTTAATGATGTCAAGTTCTAAGAGACGTCGAATGGAACGTCCAGGTCGAGAGCCTTCGTTTAACGATCGTTTAACTTTCGCCGGAGCCACGCTGTTCAAAGTCGAATCGAAAACCTGAATCTTGGAGGGGGACCCGCAGCCCGGCGCAATTTCCGCCGATAATCGTAGCGCATTTGCGCGTTACTGTGTGCCCGATAACATTAACGAGGTTGTCGCAGGTTCACGCACGTCGTGCCTAAGTAAATTGGCGGGCAAACGTTCGGCAAGCCCAGGCAAACCGGCCAATTCGATTGCGTGGCACGTAGCGAGGAGTTGGAGGTGGGAAGGGCGCGGAATCGATAATCGAGTCGGGGTAGCAGCGGTCCCCGTGCACCCCGTTCGTGATTTTTCTTCGACCCCGACCATCCCCAGCCCCATCCGCGCTGCCCTTCGATCGCTTCGGTGACTTTTAACTCATGAATGCGAAATCTCCTTTCAGGAACCGCCAGGAACGCGGATACCACGAAGATGCCACGTTTCGCGCGACGGTTCCAAGAAACATCAGAATTCATATTTTTATATCGCTGTAGAGGTAAGTTTAATAGTGAAGCTCGCACGTATGTATTCTGGGGTATCGTTACACTAAAAAGGAAGGCTATGGGACCGTCCGCTCCCGATTGTGATGAAACTTTGCATACCGTAAACTGGGGTGACTTTGCCCGCCCGGGATGACGTTGCCCACTTTTCGGAAAGACTTTCTTTTATTTTATTGTGAAGTGATTGGAACATATGGTGCTTTGTAATCGATAGCACTAATTTCTCCAAGGGCAACCGCAAAAAAAATGGCGAATTCAATCATATGGTAATTTTTCAGTCAGAGTAAGAAAGTGGGCAATGTCACCCCGGCGGGCAAAGTCACCCCAGTTTACGGTATGTGTAGAAAACAGTGAAAGGTAAGAGACACATGTTTTTTTTTATCGGCGGATATTCATCTTGAAGGGGTGAAATGACCCTCTGAAGATCGACACTCTCGAAACTATCTCGGAAACTAGTGGAGATAAAAATATTCTTCAAATTACAAAGTTGTCTGGTTTTTTATGTACAATACTTTGCAATTTGAAGAATATTTTTATCTCCACTAGTTTCCGAGATAGTTCCGAGGGTGTCAATCTTCAGAGGGTGATTTCATCCCTTAAAGTTGAATATCCGCCGATAAAAAAAAGCATGTGTCTCTTACCTTTCACTGTTCTACACATGTGCAAAGTTTCGTCACAATCGGGAGCGGACGGCCCCATAGCCTTCCTTGTAAGTAGTCTCCTCGTGTGCATTGAAATACTTGGGAATTAATCGGTGCTAGTTTAGTTTAGATGCTGAATGAAGTATCAAAAGGATTCTGCCCGTGCAATTGATTTTGTAACTGTATCGCAACGGTCTCGGCGCACCCGTGAAGTTTTCCTTGGTTTACTGCGTCAGGTAATCTATTTAGGTAGGAGCAGTCTCAATTTTCGGTAGCGTAAGAACGATCGAGGTGGATGGCGAACGATGTTCGTTAGAGAAAGCTTCATTAGCGGAAGCTTTTTTGGGGGAGATGGCGAAGCTAGTTGTGTAATCACGGATTCCACGAACGGTCCTCTTCCACGTCCCGCCACCTAAACGACTGCGGATTCGAACAAACGGTTAGAAATTCTCTTATTATTCCAAGATTAAACTGGAATGAAATCATACCGAGGTACAGTGGTTCGTGACGAACGTGAATGGAATCTGGTCTGCCCACGCTTCCGGGAAGCTCGTGTTAATCCCATTAGGGGTTGTTTTTACTCGAATACCGCGGGAGGAGAAAAATCTCAGGGGGCGGAGGGTGGGATAGAAGAATGGAGGTATGTGTAACGCGGCGGACAACAGGGAATAACAGGGCTTGAGGAGTTAAATAGCGAGTGTGATCGCGAGGGGGGAAAGAGTTGGCGAGATCGCATTGACCCGTTTCCTTTCTTTCTCGCCCCTTTTGTTCGCGGCGGGGACTCGCATACCAGTCGCACGGCCGCGCGGCACGTGTGCGGCCACACGGGAACTAGGGGTCACGTAGGATAGGAGAGGTTCTATTAGCCACACAGCTACGTATCCACACATTCCTGCGGTTTCAGCAACATAACCGGATTACAACGGTTGCATAGGTGAATTAGCAGGCAAACGTTCGGTAAATTCGTTCGTTGGTCTGGCCTCGATATATCCGTGGTGTCGATGCCCACTTTAGTCGCTCCCGAGAAATACTAACCGGCAGATTTATCACTCCCGCCTGATCGCGGCTGGGATGAGAATTTTGGTAGGCAGCGTTGAACGCGGAATCTCCACTACCGACGCAAGTATAATAAATAGTTCCTGGACTATAATGGTACCAGCTTTACTACTCGGCTTCGCCCGAAATTTAAATTCTGATTTCATAAAGACACATTTTTTTTGTGAAAATAGTCACATTCATCTGGATTAGCTAGGTACAATGAACATATTTCGTGGCTCCAGAGTTTACCGTTCGAAAGTTTTTAGGTGACAGACAAGCACGCAAACACTTTCTGCTTTATATATTAAGATACACAGTGTCCCGCAACCGGCGATACGAGCGGAAGGGTGGTGATTCCACGTGAAAAAAAATAAGTCGAAATATAATTATTTAGAATAAAATTGTTCAAAGTCGCGCTTCGTTTTTAAGAATATTGACCACGGATTTTAGCCAACCTCGCGTGCGCCGAAGTACCGTTTTAGAAGTCCAAGGATCGCTGAGGTGCAAAAAATTTTATTCCATATTTCTGACGTATTTTTCTATGTAGAATCACCATGAGATACGGGACACCCTGTATAAGGCGGGCCAAAAATAAAAGTGCTCCTACAGTCGATATTAATTTCCATGAGAAGTAGGGGAGAGTGGGGTAATCACGAACGCGGGGTAATCGCGAACGCGATGGTTGCGGCGTTTTAATAAATAAAAACTGATGTTTCCTCGCTACTAGGTAATAGTTTAAGTCGTATTCAACGCCGGGCATAAAGTAATAAATACAGAACGCTCGTGCTAGTCAAGATAAACACAATTTATTATTTTCATCGTGTTTCAAGTAATATTTTGTCAATTTTCAATTGCACGTAATTACTGTTGAATTAATGATTCAATTGGGATTTTTTTATGTTGAAATAAAGCACTTTTTTACCAACATTTTGTGACCAAGGCGTGGCTTGAATCATGATTCTAACCCCTGAAATAAATTCCTTTTTATTTTTTGATGTCGCGGGGTAACGACGAACATATCTTTAAGCGCGTTGTAGCTCAGAGCAACGTTAACCGATTTTCATGAAATTTTCAGCATGTATAAAACTTATTTAAATGTACAAAAGGGATTTTTGAATTTTCATTACAGGCTCAGAAAAAAGTTTAAAAAACAGCCTTTACTATTTTTTTTTCGATATTCTGACCAATTGTAATTTTTTCTAACGTACAAGAAGAGGAGTTTGAAAAATACATTAGGTATAGGTTGTAGCAACGTTTCTTATGGGTCGACCATTGAAATCGCGCTTTCTGTGCGACTTCTGTGACATTTTGCACTCTGTTCGGGATTACCCCACGGCAGTCGGGTAATCACGAACAACAAGGGCTTTTCTTTTTCACTATAAAGTTGATTTTTATTATAACTTTTCAAAAATTCGTCACAGTACTTTATAGATGAATACTTTAAGTATGTTTGTAAATAAAAAACAAATTCATTTCTCACATAGTTCTCGTCTCATTTGCTTTTTGGCTTAGGTGTTCGCAATTACCCCACTCTCCCCTAGCATTTAGCTCCCCCTTCCCATATCCCGGCAAGAAGGAAATTACATACGAGATGCATAGTTCCCCGATTATTTAATTAAGTAACTCCTCATCCTCGCCCACTCGTCGTTCCTCATCGTCCAGACTCAGAATAATATTTCAACGAGTCTATTCGTTACTTTTGTCAATTACCGACTGCATCATTTACCACTGACCGCCGTGGCGTTGGCGAAATTGATAGACGCTAAATGGAGCGTCCACGGAGCAAGAAGTTGGCGCTCGGAAAACTACAGCAGCAACTCCCGTGCCCGGCGTGCATCAAAAGTTTCGAGGGGGCGAGGAACCATTAAACTTTATCTCGCTGCTTGACTCACCGTTTCTTCGAGTTGGCTGAAGGAATTTCTGCCGGTGCTGTTCCCTTCTCCCTTAGCTGGCCCGCCGGCGCAGCCCGTGACACATGAGACTGTATTCGCACCTGCGCCACCGCGGAACCGTCACTTAACAATCCACGGTGCACTTCTTTCAGCCGTAAAGCACTCGCGCGCAATGACACTGGAACGAATCGACGGCGGTCTGAACGAAAACCGAGGTCGTGAACGAGATTATGTTTACGGGTGGGGAAGTTGGAGGTTTCGCGGTTGGAAATCGACTGACTCGAACCACCGCGGATATTTACGGACGGGTAATGCAACGATTCAAATAAACTTCGGTAATCCGTACTTCGAGATCGATAATCGAGAGAAGGAAGATTTTCTTTCGTATTATAAACGCAGCTTTAATCTCCGCGGGGAGATTATTCCGCAATAAATGGAAGATTCGTTCGATGTTTCTGAATTAGAGATTGAGTTATGTTTAATCGTTTTTAATTACGAGGGGCTTTCCACCATCGACGAAAATGCGAAGGAAGGAATATTCGTAGCAGGCAGATGCGAAAGACGAAAAGTATAATTGCTACTTAAAGAGAAAAAGTGTGGAAATGAAGGCAAAAGTGTATAAGAGAGAAGAAGACTTACAAATCTTGAAAAATCTGTCTGACTTATGTTATTGTAACCTCCATTTTGTATTTCTATGGGTTTTCTCGTTCATATTAATAAATAATAAGAATAATAAAAATTCTCGTTCAAAGGGACTATCAAGGCACAACGTTCGAAAGGTGGAAAAGAAGCTTCGGAAGCAGACATGACCTATTAACAGTGATGCAGCTTCTACATAACTAAACCGAGGTGTCAGTACTCCGCTAGCAAGAATCAAAAGGCTCCAACAGCTGGCCACCGTGCAACGGAGGAGCAGGTAATCGTGCAAGGTTTGTCTCGTCACGCGAAACGAATTCCCGACGAAGATTTCCGCGAATTTAACCGTCGCGTAGGAGTAGATTCTCAAGCGAAGGAGCATTCCCAGTGTCAAGAGGGAAACTAAGTTCCTTCATCTTACGTAGCCTTCCGCCCCTGTCACGCGTAGAGGCTGCACCGAGCGAAGCCTTGCGTAACATCGCACAGCTGTTTTTAGCAGGAACTGACAAACTAGCTGATTTTTGCTGGCCGAGATCTTAACGCGAAAACTGGTGACAGTGCTTGCGAAGTGGAAACGAAGAAACTCGCGAGCTTTCAATAAGACGGTTATTGCGCGACCCTTTGTCGATTTACCGAACCAAGAAGCAAAGGATTCAAAGATCTTTATCAAAAATTTTTGCGACCGGTTTCTATTCACGATTGGCCCGCGATATCTTTAAACTGTGCCGAAGAGTTTCGTGGCACAATACTCGAACTATAATCGGATAGAGCGTGGAAAACGCGCGGGAATATTTATGCCGGTGTCGCGAGGCGGTAATTGATGTAAACAGAGTTTATTAGCGAGAGGTAGACAGCCCGCGGAAATTCGAATTGCGTTATGGCGCGTATCGTGTGTGTAAATGCATAGTAAGTAGTTAGATGATGAGGAAGCTGTTTCGATATTGACACCTCGAGCATGGGAATGTTAGGTTGGTTCTGTTACTATCATACAGGGTGATTCAAAAAGTGCATGCCAATACTTCACGGGGTACATTTGCAGGCTAATATAAGTAAAAACGTCGTATGAACATGTCGATGGCCGAGTACACAAATATTGTACCTATGTTCACTTTTTGCGTTTACACTGAAGAAAAATATTATTTTCGACAACTTTATGAAGTGCATATAAATGTGATTTTTATACAGCATAAAGAAACAATCAAGAGCTAGGTATTTGTTTCATATAAGAATTCAAATTTCACACAAAGCGGACGTACAATACTGCCCTCCTTAGTTAAACTGTCCTTTCTAGCATTTTTTCATTTTTTGAGATATGTTGAAATATTTGAAGTTCCACACGTCTTTTACCTTTTAAGTAAAGTTAGAAAACTCTACGTGCTTCGTAAAGATTTATAAACAGTTTAATGTATTTAACCTGACTTCTTTTAAAATGGTTAAAATATCTTATCTAAAACAATTAATTAATTGGCACGGTAATAAAACATTCCCTACCCGTACACCTATTACAAAATAATGACAGCGTGTTTTAATTTGAATGAAGGAAAATAAGTATGGTATAAAGTAAATGATAAAACCTCAGTTTTCTCGGTTGTTTCGAAATGTTAGATAGGACATTTTAACTATAGAGGGCAGAATATTTGTGCACTAACAAGGAAACATATCGAACCCGTAAATTCTGATTTTAATGAAACTCCGTACGATTGTAGAGCATGTCGGAGTATGTAAGAAACGATTTTTTTTCTGCGGAAAAACACTCCGAGGGGGTGAAATCAGCCCCCAAATTTTCAGCGATTTTTCGTTTTTCGAGTATGACTTTGTAACGGTGCGAGGTAGAAGAACACAGTAAATGGACAAAATGTTCAGTGTTTGATGCCGTATAACGCGCTGCAAAAGAAATGTTTGTACGTCCAACAATTTAAAAATAAATTAAAATTTTCGTTATTTTACTTATATCAGTGTGTATGTTTACAATCCCAAGTATTAACATGCATTTATGAATCACCTTGTATCTCTGTTAGTAAGGCTGTACCTATATATTAAATTTATGTGACAGCTAGCACTTCCTTAGCAAATACAGAATTCGGCGTGGAAGCTGTTTAATTGTTTAAGGGGAGGTTCCGGACTGAAAGTCGATTTTTTTTATTTCATTCTTCGAATGTTCAGCCTTTTCGGGACACGTGTTTAAAAATATTTGTTGAAATTCGTAAAATTCCCGAAGTTATAAAAACTTCGATAATAACTTTTGAAGATACTGGTCCCACCGATTTGGATGAATTTTTTAACGCCTCGACTTTAACGACTCCCCAGTGCCGTATGCAATGATTAATTATAAAACGAAAAATATATTTCTATAATTTAATACATCCTTAATGCAATGCAGAAACTCCCATTAAATTATATATAGTAGTTTTCCTTTAATTAATTCCTAAACAGCACCAATTTTGGGGGACACTAGACCGGAACCTCCCCTTAATGAAACTTATAAGTAGAAACAAGGCCGTTCTACTAAACACAAATTCGTAAAGAAACTGTTTTCGCGATACTCAGTTTCGTACGTGCTGCGTACAGCGCGCGTTCCGGCCCAGCCATAAATTCATCAATCCCATTCCCTCGCGTAATTTGCTTCGCCTGTGCGATATGATTAATCACGTATTCCAGCGCAATATAAACGCGAATTACAAGCCCCAAGTAATGCGCCGTATAACTTATAAACACAATTAATACCCAAATATTTGAGGTGCGAGGGGCGAAGGATAATCAATTGCCGTAGCAGCGATCGGCAAACATTGCCAGAGGTCAAGTATTCGTAATGCAGTGAAATCCTCGGTTCTCGACAGCAGATTATGTATCAACAAACCGCGCTCCCGTGAATTTACGAAACACCGTAAACTCCCAACGACCGTTTTCCTTCGGGCTGGCTGCTCGCGGGGTGGAATCACGGTGGAGCGATTAGCGATGATGGCCAGTAAACGGGCCCTAATTCCTCGGCGCAGCCTGTAAACCGATCGATCATCTGGAACCAATCAGATCCCACGTAACCGGTGCTTGACCAAACAAATTATTTCCCCCCGATTAGAGCGGCGGCGGCGGCATCACCCAGCAGATCTGATTCAGTCGAATAGTTCGATTAAATTACACGGGAATCGCCGACCGCGCTCGAGGTTTTCGAGCGATTTCCTTCGCGAGCGTGGCCGAGGCCGGCCGCAACGACAAAAGCGCGCTGGCTGGCCGCTGATGCGACGTCATGAGAATCGCCCGGGGGGGGGGAGGGGGAGAGTTATGCCTCGTTTAACGTCGAACGAGCCGGCTATTAGCCCTACAATGGTCCCCATCAGTTGGCCGTAACTGTCGTCGTTAACGGACGCGCGTCTTTCTTTCCCCGTTAATCGTGGCCCGTTAAAAGTTCACGGCGAGCGATTAACAGCGGCGACGGGAAACAAGCTTCACTTTCTTCGCTCGCTTTCGATACCGTGCTCCTCGTCCAATTCGACGATCCCCTCGACGGTACCCAGCACAGCTGATAATTGCTCGAGGTGTACTATGCTTTCCCTTGATTAGGTACATCGATTTACAACGTTACTCTCGCGGGCCAACCGAATGGATTTTCTAAAGAGACCCTTATTTTCCACCGTTACCATCGATACCGATCAGGGCCCCCCGGTTCGACGAACCTGTCTTCTAGAATTCCGCCGCGCACATTCTCATCGAGACGGTGGGTCGTCCTGCCGAGGCTTCCGGAGCGTCGACGAGCCGAGGCGCGAGGCAACACTAGACGACGCGGAAGAGACGGGATCGAATCGGATCGGTAGGCGTCGTTGCCTCCGCGGCGATCAACGTGAATCCTCTACCTTCGGGATCCCCTGCGTCATGGGCGTCGGTGTTTCCGTTCTCGGGACCAGGCGGCGCGCTCGAGAGCGCACGTGACACTGAGTGGCACGCGAACAAACCGGCGATCGTTTCCTGAAGAGCGCCCAGGCTCCAGATGGAGGTCTACCGAGACACTGACGACCACTCTCGCTACGAGGACATTCCCCGATTCTCAGGTGAGCCGGCGAGAGAGAATGAGAGGGAGAGAGAGCGAGAGAGAGAGAGAGAGGGGCACGGAGACAGAGAAAGAAAGGATTGCCGTTCCCGATCTCGCCTTCTCCTCTTCCTCGGTCGCGCCTTCCATCTCTGCCCCTCTTTCGCCGCCGTTCGACTCTGTTCGTCTCCTGCTCGAGCCAGCTTTTCACGATTTTCTCCTTCCCCCCGCCCACCTGCCCCCTGCCGTGGTTCCACATGGGAGAGACTCTCGGGGAGGGAGACAGTGAGAGGTTCCCTGAATGATTCCGCGGGGGCTTGGCTCCACGCTTTGGTGCACGTATGCGCATAGGAAATCGGTAGCGGAGAATCATTAGTGTCGTGGTTCTAAAGACCCCGGCAATCGACTAAATCGTTTCTAACGATCTGCGTGGACGTAGCAGGGACCCGGGTACCTCTTTCAGGCTCGAGTCCGAAGCCCTGGTGGCTCAGCGCCACCGGTTATTATAGAATATGGGGAGCGACGATCGGTTGCTTTGCGTTTTGTAGATGAACAAACCTGCAGGTGATATTGGAAGTCGCGAAGATATTTTGTAATGGATCTCTTCGTGGTACTTGCTTTAAGATTGCGAGAAGAATAGCGCCAAGGTGATCGTAGCTCTTATTGACGATTCTGGCGGGTAGATCTGTTTCCTGATCCGTCGTGATTTTGCATTAATCGCGAGCAATTGAGACGCATCTGACGCGGAAGGCGGAATAGTCGGCTCTGACAAGTAGCTTGATCGCGCAATATTGTTTGCGATTAATTGCGCGCTGCGTAACAGAAGAAACGCGGGATACGACCTTTGCCATTATTTTTGCTTGCGCAATACCGAATTGCCGAAGGGAGTCGACTCCTTTTTCCTTTCGAAGCGGCCACATTCCTGGCACGAGATGACCTGGAATTCCCGTACCTTCACCGGAATCTGCCGCGTGGCATTAAGTTGCACAGCCTAGATACGTAATGGAATCTTCTTCGAGAGCTCTGCTTCACCGCGAGCCAATGATAATGGTGAAACCGTTCGCAAAAAAATCGTTGGTTTCTAAAAGGAGATTGTAAATACTCGTCCTCCGCCGGTCGATTCCTCGAACCACTTTGCGGACACGTGAATTAAGCGGGTCCTTAATTATCGTCACTTAATTCGGAGAAATTTATTCGGCTACTTTCGAGTGGGAATGTCAATGTTAAATCTTTTCTACAAGTCAACAGTGACATTCGCGAATTAATACGGTTCCATGTCCTGCATCTGAAAATGAGAGACAGTGTCTTCGTAATGATCGTGTTTGGCAGATTCTTCGCGTGAATTTAAATCAGTTAACTTCGAAGTTCTGCGTAGTTCAACTGGCATCCCGATGTCCACATTTATTCATTTCTGTGCGTTACCTTAAGTTTCATTTTGTAAATATAAATTTTTGGCATACCACTGTCGAAATAGTCTCTCCACTTTTAACATTCGCAGCACGCTGACAGATTGTCCCGATAAAAGGAACTACCGTCGATTAAATAAACAGTCCAGTCGGGTGGATGGAAAAGTTCAAACTGGTTTCACTTTCAACAGATCCAGATCACTCGGACCCGCTTTCTTCGAGCCCACTTGCGCGTACTCGGCGCGCGCACGTGGCTGGATACGTCTCGCAAAAGTTCAATTGCTATCCGAGCATCGCTTCATTATCAGCTGCCTCCTGTCCTCTGTGTCCGCGCGCTAGTTCTAAACTGCAAATTACAAAGCGACCGCAACAATTAACGGAACGGGACAACTACAGGAGTAGTTACACTGCCAAGCCTATTAGCTTGACATCGTACCTGCGGCCCACCTGGCAGCTATTCTCTCCCAATGCACAGGGTCTACACCTTATATTACCATTAACTTTCAAAAGACTTTCAAGAGATTTTCAAAAGAATCATTGGCTAGCACTAATGTACATACGAACAATCGCGTGGTTAGTCAAACAAAATTTATTATTATTTACTCTATTTTCCGTCTTTATTTCAATAAATAGGATGGTGAAAAGGCGAGATCGAGCTAACAAGGGAATTGTTCCGATTTTATTTTGTAACTCGCAATCTGTAAGAGATTGAAAAAAGTTTCCAAAAACAGTTCTTACAGTTGGCGAGTTATAACACAGAATCAGAAAATAGCCGGAATTTAGGGAGTCAATTTCAACCCCTTAGATTGAGTTTAGGCAACAAACAAAAATTGCGTTGTAATCAGGAGGAAATCCCCTACATATTCGCAAAGTCTCAGAATTTTTGGAATTCCCGGGTCCGGGATCTTTCCTTGCAAGTGTCGGAGCATAAAATTAGAAACGAAAGATATAGAAGAAAATAAAACTAAGCTGAAAGTAAACTATAGAAAACTAAAATTAAATGCCTCTAAATTTGATCTGGCAGGCAAATAGTTGGTCAGGGAGCACTGAGCCTTCGTCATTTCTTACCAGAGCTTTCACTAACACTTCAATTTCATACTTGCTGACGTAACGAAGGGAGAGGCGTGGAAAGTAAAATTTGCAGACGCACGCTAATCTTGGAAAAGCATCGACTCACAGAGAGGTGCGAGAAAAGACAGGGTAAGCGAGTAGAGCCGAGTGGAGTCAAGACGAGTGCAAAAGAACCAGCAAGGGACAAGTGCCGTCTACGAAGCGCGGCGACACTGAAGACGCCGCTCGAGGCAAAATGACAATGCGAGAAAACTAACTGTTAATTCGCAGCTGGTTCATGTGTTTCGTACTTCCAAGCGCTTTAAGTTCGAGCGAGCAGCGTCGAAGGAATTAGGATCGATTCTCAAGTAACGCTGGGGGACTAAAACCGTTCGCCATTACTCTGCAAGATTCGGCGGGGCACTCGCCGCTGGCGCGGAGGAGCATTTAAATAACGCTCCCCCGAAGTTTTATCGGGTGACGGGTTAGTAGGCTGGCGAGACACCCGGGCGGGAAGTTCGGTAAAGCGACGGTAATTGAGAACGGAGGGTAGTCGATGTTAACACCCTCTCCGCGAATTTACCATCGGCTGTGTCTCGAATAATAAGAGCGGGCAGCGGTCGACTTCGGAAATCAATAAACAGCGACGGTCCCGGGGAACTTTTTAGATTGTCACGGGAAGCGACGGGAGCAGATTAAACAATTGAAAAACTGATTTCCAATCGGATGGCCCTCCACAGTTAACCAATCCCGACCAGCCGTCCACGGGCAAAATACGTCCCCCTTTTCATTCCGCGTTCGCGGACCTTTTTCCACGTGACAACTTTTTTCTGCTTTTTTCCCCCAGCCCACCCGCTATTTATTTTTTTTTCTGCTTTTTTTTCAACATAGAGCACAACGCGAAATGGATAAAGTGGTTAGATAAAATTCACCGTTTTGTCGCATGTTTTTACAGGACGTACTGGTGTTTTGTTATCGTGCCAGCGCATCGATGCACGCGACACGTCATTCCATTAAAAAACAGTGATTTTATTCGGCACTCTCTTCGACGACGAGAATGATACGCAGGGAACGGTGTCGTCTGTCGAGTAATTTCAAAGTTTCGCCGATCAGAACGAACGGGGCTCGAGTCCCGAGAAAATGCACCTTTCCTCGAAGGCTTTCGTCGAAGTTCGCTTACAGAGGAAATTACGGAGGAATTATCGAATTCCAGTGAAGCCAGGTTCTTGGCCCTCGTCGCAGGAGTATACTTGTATTACTTGCTCTTCATTTTCGCCCTGCCGTCTACGAAGCCTGTAAATACAAGCAAGTCGAAGATTGACGAGGAAACAGTAGAACGATTTCTCTTGGCTACGCCATCCCTTCGACTGCCATCTTTTTTTATATTTACAAATGGGTTTTCTAAGAGGCAAGGGGGTTGCGCAAGGCCGCAGAAACGAGCGGTAGACGGTTTTTCGCGGACGTTCCTCGCGGACGAGGGAGCAAAATAATGGAACCAGGTCGCCAGTCGTGTGGAGGCGAAAAGAATTTCAAAACGCGATGCGTCAGAGCTGGGTGACACGTAATAGACGCAAAAGAAATGGAGCTGCACGAGAGGGACCAATGGTGGGAACACAGGGCAAAGAGAATTCATAGCCTCGCGAGAAATGTCCTATTACCGTTTTTTTTTCTTCTTGCCGTGGACTTCTCAATCATCGCCTTGACTGTTCATTAACCCTTTGTGCCGCGGCGCCAGCGACATATGTAGGGCTTTTAATCTTTTTTCCTCCTCCTCCTCCTCCTCCACCTCTCTCCATCCCTCCTCCTCCATTGTTGGGCACGGCCTGTCCTGTTACCTCTGCCCCCAGAAAATAACCCGGGCTTTGTGCGGCTGACGTCCCTGCAATTTTTCAGCCACGTTCCCCTGCCTGCTCTTCCAATGACAAATAAGGCATCGCGAATGTAATAAAGATGCAAGATACCGAATGTTTAGAACGCCGCGGAGAAATCGTTTGTTGGCAGGCAAGCGGCGAGGAAGGCTTCTAGGAAACGGGATGCATAGACGGTGGCGCGAGGACGAGCAGGGTTGATGATACTGGTGATTCTGTGGACGACGATAAGTCGGGATTGTGGAGATGGTTTCGTTCAGCGAAGTTTGTTTTCGATAAGGGGAATTTGAGAAATTTCCTGTTTCGAGATTGATTAAGATTCGATTCCGTCGCTTCTGCTTCGTTAAATGTAATTTGTATTTAAAGGGTGTATTGATCTCTCCTCGGGGGTGTGGTTGCCACGTTTCTGAGGGGGAATGTAGTATTTTTGTGGAATTTTGAAATAAATATTGTATCTATTTATTTTTTTTTAGTATTAAGCGTCTTTATTGCATAAACAAAATGAGAAGAGAAAAGAAAAGAATAACAAGACATTCGCAATGGTGATGTTCATTGCGAAGACTGTGTTGCAACCTAACTGATTTTCAGGGAAATTTAGGAACGTAAAGAGTACAGATTTACTTTTTTATTTTACTTATTTTTCCAAGTATATTTGTTGTTAGTTTTTGCTTTTAGTATCAAGGAATAGTTTTTTACAAAGTAACTGTAAGAGTCCTGGAATTCTGTGTGTATATTGATATAATTTAATAGCTCATTTTTTATTAATTTAAGTGTAGTTTAATTTCAAGTAACAATAAGAACAATTTACAAGGGAACAGATCGAACCCGGACTCGTCAATTTTTATGAGATTCTACAGATTTGCAGAATAATGAAAAATGTTTGACGTGTATTTTTTGTTATCGGGAATAGTCTATGGTCTGTGCTGAGGTGGTGAAAACAGCCCCTAAAGTTGGGGGTTGGAAACATATTTTCTGGAAATTCTTAGATATCTCGAGAACTTCAGAGCACTGTTACTCTCTGTACTTAGGTTAGTTTGTTTAGGTTGATAATTAAATTCTTTTAATTGACTATGAAGTGAAAGTATTGTATTCTGCGTACTATATTTTGCATCAATAGTATATAGTACAATTTGCCGAAATGTAGGGTAGATATCCCAATTGCTGCCAGTGCCACTATTACTGCCACTTTATTTCAGAGTTGGGCAAAAAATTATTTGAAATAAAAATTTGTGTTCGAAATTTTTATTTCAAATAATTTTTTGCCCAATTTGTGTTTGAAATTTTTATTTCAAATAATTTTTTGCCCATCTCTGCTTTATTTTTTTCGCTTAAAGAAAACGTAACGTATAAAGAATAGTGTACAATAATAAAAAGAAAAACAGTCCCAATCCAATAATAATTTTTTTGTACATTATTCTTTATACGTTACGTTTTTATTAAATAAAATAAATCAAGTGGTAGTGACAGGGGCACTAGCAGTAATTGGGACGTCTTACATACAGTACGAGTGGCAACTCTATCGGGGCCTCGTGTGAAAATAATGCAGTCCTTCTTTCTACAAGTTCCTTATTTCTGGGAGTTAAACATCCCTCGATACGAAAACAGTTTCTCTACATTTTCGAGAATCGAAGCCTTCCTCCGTTAAATGTACTTTCTGACGATGCATCCTCGAATGAGACGTTAAAGAGGAAACTCGCGATGCGACACCAACAGCGGGAACGTCCGGTGCACATCTTCGCGGCACAAAAGCTTTTATAATGGAATAAATAAGTAAGCGAAGCTTCTGTTTCCATGGCAGCCTGGCATTTTAATTTCCTCCAGAGATATTTCATCTCACCGTTCTTCCTTCTATTTGCCACCTAACCAATCCCCTTTCTGTTTCCAAGGCCATTCTTTCTTCGCGGCTTTCCCGTCATTGCGCGAAACCATTTCGCAGCGTTACTGTGGAAGAGCCGCCCTTTCCACTCCGCGATAATTTCACACAGCGAATACTATTCGAAAGATTGAACATTTCAGCACCGTCTAGACTTGGACGAATCAGGCTTACTTACGTGGCAAATGTCGACGATCTTTCGCCTCGAGTTAAGACACGCTTGATTTAAGGCGCACTTATATTCAGATTAAAAACAAAAAAAAAAACAAAAATGTTTGTCACTCTGAAAAGCTGCATCTATAATCTCGATGGGGAGATTCGAAGTATAATTTACCGATCAAACGAACCTGTATGTCAAGTTCGATCGTAATTATACGAGACTCTCGCCCGAGATGATTATTACCCACAGTCCCCCGGCCAGTCTACGCTTGTTTGGCACTACCGGGCGGCCTTGCCAACTGCCAAATGTCAAACTAACCACGTGCCTTGACATTTTCGCCAGGGAATAGCTAAAAGCGAGGGAGCACTTTGCAGTCCATCGATTCACCGCGCTCAGTCATCCCGCATAATTACGTTTCGTTATTCCCATTTCTTAACCGCTGCAACGGCCGTAATATTTTCGTGCGCAATATTTCAACACGAGGACGAGCGTCCCTGTCCCGTGCAGCCCGATGCTCGCCGCATACACGTAGGCAGCCGTGCTAACACGGCGCGCGGAATCATTCGCCAGGCGGCGTCACGGAAAAATTGTCGTGTCTCGTCTCGCGGAACGGAAATATTACTACATGTAAATTTATACCGAATTAACCATCCCCGTCCGTCCGGGGCCGCGGCCGCCACTCCATTTCCCCCCGGCACAATACATTTCGTACATTATACACGGCCGCGTAGACGTGTATGCATATACGCGCGTTATATGAATAACGAATAATGCAGCGATATTTATCACCTACCGGCGAGATGATTCCAATGCTACCCCATTTATTCAACCGACCCAATACAGCCGGGCACCGGCGAGAGGGGCTGATTAATTAACGGCTCCTGCGCGCATTCATACTACTGTGACATTTCGTTATGCGAGCGCGCTTTGTTGCGCGGCGGTCGTTCCTGTTATTGCCGCGCTAATTCATCTGATCAGCCATTTATTAGCTTCGCACGCGGCCGATGTAGGTAATATCGCGTAGCGCGGTGACGCGAGCAGATGCACGAAGCCCTTCTGCCACCTCCATTCCGCGGAGCCGCTTTATCGGGAAGGTTAATGAGACATTCCGCGGAGGCTCGGTGTCGCGAACGCGCGGCCCTCGCGAACCCGAGTGGCGGAGTAATTCAAGATTCGAACGATCAATTGGTGTTTTACTAGGTTCACCTAGGGCGCGATTGATTTTGTGTCCGAAGAAGCTTGATAAGCGTGGTGAACGAGAGAGATTCGTGACTCGTTTCCGGGATGGGTATGGAGATGCGGGCAGAGAAGGCGGGACCGTAGTTTTACTATCCGATAGGAACGGTTCGAATTTGGTCGAGCAGTTTCTAAAGGTCCGGTAAGAACCTTTCCCCAACAATGCAATTTACACGGATAAATGGATATCGATGCTTCGGAAGCTCTGCGTTCGATTGCACGTCGAGGCATCGGTCTAATCGTCTCCATGGATGTTAACGGAATAAGGCGACGCGCTGATAATACCGGCGAGCTTGTTGGAATCGTGTAAATCGTAGAATAATAACGCAAAGATTCTAATTTTCAATCTAGATACTATTCGAGAGCGCGCGACGCAGAGGAATTTGTCAGCTGTGGTAGTTTTGGACTTAAAGTGATTAATCGATACACTGGAAATAGTAGGGATAGATTTATGAATCCAGTGTGGCATTAAACGTGGTCTAAAGGGGCGTTAAATTATCTGGTGGAAGATTGTATAGATGTGGGAAGAATAAAAATAAGCGTGGAAGAAATATTTCAGGAGAGAAGGGTGGAAGAAGTGGTAGAAGGGGCATAGAAGGAAGAAGGAAAGAAAGAGATGAGGATGGAAGAGGGCAAAATGATACCAAAGAGTATCTATTCACGTGCAATAGAATAAAATGATAGTAGAAGGACTACTTTAGCAAAAGATCTGACAGTATAGGATAGACACAGCGTTAAATATTGATATATGTAGAGGCGTAGTAGTGCAAAGTGAATTCAGAATGGGGTGGGAAAGAGTGAGATGGAGTGGGAGATGTACATATTAGAATGGTTTTTATTTTTCAGCACCCGATTTTTTGCTCTCTCCCTCTAAAATGGTGCCATTTTATAAGAAAATAGTCCCAGAAAAAGATTATTGCAATCGGACAACAGGAAAGGGCGTTGACCAGGCCCTAAAGTTTAGAATTCATCAATGGTTTGAATTTGAATAATTTCTAAAAAGTGGTAAGCCCTATCGAAATTTTGTTCAAATAATATTAAAAGTGCATTCAATTTTCTACAATTACTGTATATATAATTTTTTCCTTCCTCCAACCTTGTTTATATAATAGCGTTTGGATATATATAGAAAGGTCTGCATTTCGCGCGTCCCACCTGTACGGCGTGACGTATTGTCGTCTTGATTTTCGTCGCACTCTGGTGTCTAGAATCATCCCTTAAATTTTCTCCCAGCAGTAGTCGAGCATCCTGTATATTAAAGGTAAAATGAAGTGAAAGACTTTTCGAATGATCTACTTAGGGTAAAGGACCCAATTACTGCCACCTACCCAATTACTGTCAGCCTAAGCTATTTTACGTAAAATAACGAATAAATCTTATAAAATGATGCATAAAAAAAATTTAACATACAATTCAAATTGTTATTTATACGATACAAAAAATAGTACTTCATTTTTTCTTCGTTAATTTGAATAAAACGATAAAGAATTTTAAACGGATATTAGGAGAATGGGAACGATGACTTTCTGACTAGCGAAAGAGAAAACAAGGCGTCAAAGAAAATGCTGTAATTGTAATATTTAAGCTATTAACATAAGAAAATATAATATTTTAAATAATATAAGCATCGTAGAAAGTAATAAAGATTCGAATTCAACGATTCATTAAGTCTTTTTACTTATTAATTGGGTGACAGTGATTGGTACAAGCGTTTCTAGCATTTTGGTATTACTGTCATAGCAGTAGTTGCTTATGTAAATGACACAAAGTAACCTTAAAATGACAGATAAACAGTATTAGGTTAGCTGGCAGTAACTGGGGTGTCAGTAATTCAGTCAAATACATTTGAAGGGTGTTGGTAATAGATCCCGTAATATATTTTTGAAATTGATGAATTTATACATAAAAATCGAAGTTTTAAGATCCACCAAATTTCTCTTCGTCAAGTAAACGTATTAAACAATAATAAATAACAAGAACAACAGATACTTTTAGTCTATAAGTACAAAACTATAAGATAATGTCAACGTCAACGCTTAATGTGTCGGTTAATTGGGTCATTTACCCTATTCGGCATGCGGTTTTTATGATTTCGTTCTTCAAACTTTTAGGCCAAGTAACAGCCTTCGCGGTAACAGCAAGTGCTTCAGGAGTGACTTTAAACCACAGAGCATTCTTCCAAGGACTTGAACTACTCGGTTGGAATTGACTGTTACGAGGGACGTTTAAGGGATGCGCTTGTAAAATTGTAACGATATCCTACCTTCTTATCCAACCCCTTAAATTTACTTCTCACTTAAAGCGAAACTGAGACATCCGTAACATCGCTGCCTCAGTCATCATTTCTAACAAACTTCATTGCTCTACGATTCGAAGACTGAAACTTTCACGAACTCTTACCCAAAGCTTTCCGTGCTCTAGCTACGTTGTACGTTTGATTCCGACCGATCAATAAACTCCGTCTTCGTTCGACAAACAATATAACAACAGCGTTTCCTCCCATGAGGTTAATCCCCTGTCACGTACTTCCCGAATGCTCCACCAGCGAAGGAATCACGGCCAGGTTGTCAGAAGATCCATCTCCTTCTTCCGGAACGAAGAACTTCAAGTTCTCCACCGATCACTCAATTACCAGCGAAGTCGGATGCACGCAGGAATGTGTGGGCGTAAACGTACACGCGCGATCGAGTACAGAATCGCGCGTGTAGTGGCATATACTGGGTGAGATCGTGAAAAATTGCGAAGCCCCTGAAGTTTCCCTTCATCTCGTACACAATAGGCCCCACTATTCCACCACGTTCTTCCGCTTCTTCTCTCTAAATTCTACCCTTAACGAACTATTTCGAAACTGGAGCAAGATGATTCGGCAACGAAGTATCACCCGCAACCCAAAAGCCCGCCCACAATTTAATACGTTTTGATATCGAAAACCTCTGCGCGAGCGAAGCTCCGCGAACGTCCCACGTATCAGTTTGCCACATTCGCCGCTGACAATGGTATCCCATACGAAACAAAGTTCGCGGAATTGAATGCGCGCAACTCGCGAACAATATCTCGTTTCCCTCCCGGTGCGACGTAACAGACTTGCAAAGAAAAATATCAAGCCCCCGAGTGTTTCGTTGCTCGAAGTTTTTATACCCATTCTGGAATGAATCCCGACGGGGCTGGTTCCTCCCGACGGGTACAGCGGATCCATCGGATTTTTTTGCACGAAACCCGGAGCACCGACGTTTCCGCGGGAAGTTCTCGATACTCCCGCGGTGAACTATCGCTAGCACACCGTGTGCATAGAGTTATGATATCACGCGCCGGTGTGTTTGATGGATGGGGATGTTTATGGGGTCCCCGGCGCGCGAAATAAGAGCAATCGATGGAAATTGACGATCACGGTGGAAGGTCGAAAGCCGTGAGAGCCGTCCTCCTCGTCCCCGGGCCTGTATCCTCTTCCGCCTCCTCCCCGTATCGCTTCCCTACTCCGTATACCCGAGATTGCACGAATAAAAGGCTCCATCCCCCGATTGCCGCGCCACGCGCCATTATCTCGGAATCCTTTTCCACCCCGGAAGATCCAGGGACAGAGGGCGTAAGGTGAAAATCGCATGTCGCGGAGCATACCGGCTCCTTGCGCCCGATGGTAATTGCCACTTCTATTAGATCGGATTCGTTCGAAGGGGATCGACGCCACCGGTGGAGCCCGGGGATAATCCACTTTTAGCATATTCTGCGCGGAAGCTGACACTTCCCTGCAACAGCCACGATTCCGAGGAAACACTTCTGACTACTTGCACGTAAAATCATTACCTTTTACACTCCGACAAAGGCGCGGAGGAATTACGTTACCGAAAGGTCCGTTCGCTCGGGCGGATAAAGAATTCATTACCGGGAGGATGAAATTCCACTGATCAGATTCTAGCCAGTTTCGAACTCTATTCCAAACCACTTTCCGGCGGCGAGACGTGACGAGGCTCGAGTGAAATATAAGATCCGGCCGCCTGCTCCGTCGACGCGCCAATTATCGCCGCTTCAAAAAGGAATTTATGTATGTACGAGGCAGCTCCTCCGGCGGAGCTGCTCGTACCGTGAGTCCATTAGAGCGGAGCCGCCGCGGTAGAAGGAGAAATATCTAGAGGGGTCTTTCCCCTTTCTCTGGCCGTCCGGAGCGAAAACGAGCGTCATTAATCGCGCGACGGTGGAAAAAAAAAGCGGAAAGGGCGCGCAGGACTCGGTCTTGTCCTCCTGCGAACGGCAAAACCTCGGCGGGCAGGGAGCCGGGGAATGAGCGTGCAGAATGGAAGAGGGGGAGGGTGGGGGGGGGCGAGAAAGAAGACAGGAAGATCCTGAAAAATATCAAAAAACGGGGCGTAGCCGGGAGCCTCGGCGTGTTGTCGCGGTAGCATCGGGGGTCACCGCAGACAAATAGGCTGCGTCAGTTTTAAAATGCCCTTCCGGTCCGGCGGACGTGAAAGGAAAGGAAGAACGCACCGAGCACGGAGGGCCCCTTCGAATCCTCCTCGAATCTTTTCCACGTCCATTCCCCGAGTAGCGTACCCTCCTCGTCTTGGGACAGATAAACGGATAGCGGGGAGCCAGAGTGCTCGTGAATCTTCCTAATTTCCCGCCTTCTGACGCTCCTCGATCACGCATACGAGGATCGCATGGTCGATGCGGCGGGTCGTGATATACGGGCCAACCAGGGCGGCATCCCTCGCGGGGAAAAACGGGCCTCCGACCAATTATGGTAAAATGGAGTAACCCGTTTCACCGTGCAACTTCTCGCAGTTTTAAAAAATTGCTACACTACCGGCGAGGTAATAATGTTTGCCTATCGAGCTACCAAGCGAGAGGCTGCCTCCGAGGTCTACGTTCATTACGCTCTGCCTTCTAACATGCAGTAGTTTTAAAGTGTCCTGGACTAAAGTGCCAACGCACCCTCCGGCACGCCGTGCTGGCGCAGTGCGGGATCCGAGGGAAAGGTGGACGCGGATCGATTTCCATGGGGCCGCCGCGTGAAACCGGTCCTTTCAGATTGTAATTCGAAGGCAAGGGTGGCCCGACGCTTCCGTATCTCGTGCTTATCCGTCGCGGTGGCGTTTCAACGCGGCACCGCTCATTTTTCACGGCCGACGGAAACAGAGGAGCGGAATAAATGCGGAGCGGGCGGCGTGTGAATCTTCCATCCACCTAGGCCCCTCCCGCGGATAGACGGATAAACGGTTACCCGCGAATATTCCACGGTCCTCGGTCATCGTCGTCGCCGATCTGCCAAGACGGCGGATAGAAGGAAAATGGAGTTTACGAAACTATCGTCCCCAGGGGACGATAGAAACTGAATCGAGTTTCAGCGAGCGGCGTCGGCCATTTGTCATTAGAGAGAATTCGGACGGAGGAGGCCTGTTGCCTATCCAGACGTTTCCTGATTACGCCGCCGGCGCCGACGTTCGCTCCGGGAACAGGGTGGAAGAAATTCGCCGCTGACCTTTCCTACGCCCGTTGTCCAACGCCCGTTTAGTCTCGGATGAGCGAACGAATGATAGAGGATCAACGTCCCGCCGCGTCTTTCGCGGGGATCCTCGATCATATTTACGGGCCCTCCATCCTGCTGGATCAGGCGGCTAACCTCGCAGGATGCAAGGCGAACCGAGGAGAATGGAGTTTGCGAAACTCGCCCGGTTGAAATACAAGAGGGACGGAATTGCACGCCCCTGTCTGTATAACGCCACCATTTATCGCCGTAGAATTTTGATGTGGACAGTCTCCCGTGATGAAGGGCACTTCTCTTTGCTTTACAGCCTCGTCTGTATCTGTGCGGTGTTCTGGGAGAAGGGTCCAGAATCAGGGCTTCTTTTGCTGCTAATATTCTTGTTTACTCAGGTATATTGGCCACCGTCAAATGTGCCGGAGATTTCTCTTTTCTTAGGTTATACTGATTTATATTAAAATGGGAAGGAAACGTGGGATATACTTAATTATTCTGGAAATGTGAGAAAAATTAGGGGAAATGGTGGTAAAGAATGCATTACTAAGAATGGGAAAGTTGTTAGTGGCAAAGTACTTGTTTGAAAATATAAATTGCATTGGTTCGAAAAATGTTTGAATTTATTAGTTGTGAAGATCGAAGAAATACGTTTAAGCACTTTTGGAATTCTGGAGACATTCAGAGGTTTGAAACACAATGTTTTGGATAAAACAGTTTTCGAATTCCACTATTCCCAAAAAAACAGGTTAAACCGGGTTTCGATTTTTCACAAGAAATATATAATTGAAGTAGTAGGATAAATAAATATTTGTACTTATTTTAGAAATTTTCAGTTTCCTTCAACTTTATGGAATTACAAAAGTATAACACAATAAAGTATACTCTACCGGGTACAAAACCAAATAAATAAAAAAAGGAAATTAACTAAAATCTGTACAAATCCATACAATTTTTGTGTTCATTTAATATTTATGGATCGACAAAGGTATAAAATAATCAAATACTGCATAGAGGACCAAACGAAAAAACTGAAATAATTCAAATCAGCATAAAATATAAATATTTTACCAGTGGTACCAAATTATAAATCTTTATTCCATTTAGTATTTTTCTTTGAAAAATATAAAATCATGAAGATTAGTTTTACAGTAAACTGTTACCTACTAAAATATGCTTGTGACCGAGGCGATTTCAAGTCAAAATGTTAACGTTTTTAATTAAATAATAGATTCACTTTTGCATATTAATTCCAGTATATAAAACCGGGATTTTAAATTTAAAACCCGGCTTTCAAATTTTACAACTTTAAAAATAAAAATTGGATTTTAATCCTTGTTTTTAAAAATCGACAAACCCTAACAGTTACTCATAAAATTTTACAATGTTAGATAAGTTTGACATTAGAAGAGCATGTAGGTATGTTGTAAAACGTTTTCATCAATAAAGGAAAAATATTTTTCAATATTCTCAAACTCTACAGTCGAAATATCTGGAAATAAAAAATACATGACTTACGCCACTTTCATAATCACCGGCACAAACGTCCTTGTACATATAAGAGAAATTGAGGGACCCAGTGGAAAACCGGCACATGCCACATATTTGCATAAATTCCCGTTTCTTTGTATCATTAATTCGTTCCTGCAATGCAGTGTAATTCCACCACCTACTAATATGTATAATAGTATATTCATACGTATCAGCTTCACACTGAGAGAAAATAAATGCATAGTAGAAAAATGGCCCAAGCCACTGAGCTCCTTGATGACCTAATAAAAGTAATTAAAATTTGATAATAGTTGTAGTTTCCTATGAGAATAATTTTTCCTCCAACTTGCTTTCCCCTAAAATCACGAAACGGTGGCCTGTGCCTGTTCTCCACTGGGGTCTCCAATTATTAAAAAAGTGCAATCTATCAGAGTAATGAACAATGAATGTTCGAAAGTTGAAGGTAATGTATAAATTTTCGTTATTGTTTGTTCGATTTCTGTTCCATTACTTTTAACGAGTGACGTCGATACGTTGCGTACGGTTTGGTGACAACTCGCAGAAAGATTGCAGTGCTCGTTAACAGTGATATCCGCGTGACTCGCGGAAGCGCTGCGATTCATCCAAGGCCGCGGATTAATCGATGCTGGAAGCAAGGAGAACACCGATAAGCTTATAATCCTCCGTCAGATTTCTCGAAGTTCGCCTCTGTGATTGATCGCGATCTCTTAATTAACCGGAAAATCGAGGGTCGATTAACGTAATTAATGTGATTCCGTTACGTCGATTACCTGAAGATTCGCTGCAATTCATCTGTGCCTACGTTTACATACCTCTGCTTCCATCGATGCGATGATGGGGATTGAATGGAGGAGCCCGAGTGTTAAAGGGAGCGAAGTGTTCGCCGATAAACTTCGTCACGAACGCCATGAAATTTAATTTCTTAGAGTCGCACGATCGAGGCCGTAGGAACTTCGCGGAAACTAATTTCGACCGTATCGGTTTGAGGCTAAAAGGAAATAACGAAACGAACTCTCGGTCGATCGAGCTAGGTACGTGCCCGTATGCTCGCGCGCAAACAAGAGACCCGCGAAAGTAATTAAAAAAAAAAAAGTTGGAAGTTGCAGCGGCACAATCCCATCGGTTAATGCCTTGGTGATTAAACGCGGTATCGATCAGTGCGTACACTTTTCGAGGAGGGGAAGAGGGGGGCCGTAATACACGCGCGGATTTCGAACGGAGCAGGGAACATAAAAAGGAAATTCGAAAAAGCGAATGCCGCTTGTTGGCAGCTCGTTCCATCCGGTTACACGATTATCGATTGCACTCGTGCATGGTCGCTTTCTCGATATTTCGCCCGGGCCCTCTTGAATCGGCCGCGATAAATCTCTGCGTATAAATTGTTGTCGAAATCATTCCGAGCTTTATAACGATTACGTCGCGTATTGTATTCGCAAATTTACATCCCCGCGGTGGACTCGTCGAGTGATAAATTACTTCTGAAGTGTGTCGTTTGGAAAAGGGCACCTTCGAATCAGGGCGGGCTTGAACTTTCGCGGGGCAAGAAAAGCGCATTTATTAAGCCCACATACTCCTAAATTTTATAATAATAAATATCCATGCATAGTGCCTCGAAAAATTTGCGACGAACTTCTCGTGGCCCGGGGGCCTTTTAAAGAAATTTTATAATAATTAATATCTGTGCGTAAAGCCCCGAAAAATTTGCGATGAGCTTCTCGTGGACCGCGGGGCCTTTTAAAGAAATTTTATAATAATTAATATCTGTGCGTAAAGCCCCGAAAAATTTGCGACGAGCTTCTCGTGGCTCGGGGGCCTTTTAAAGAAATTTTATAATAATTAATATCTGTGCGTAAAGCCCCGAAAAATTTGCGATGAGCTTCTCGTGGACCGCGGGGCCTTTTAAAGAAATTTTATAATAATTAATATCTGTGCGTAAAGCCCCGAAAAATTTGCGACGAACTTCTCGTGGCCCGGGGGCCTTTTAAAGAAATTTTATAATAATTAATATCTGTGCGTAAAGCCCCGAAAAATTTGCGATGAGCTTCTCGTGGACCGCGGGGCCTTTTAAAGAAATTTTATAAGAATTAATATCTGTGCGTAAAGCCCCGCAAAATGTTCGCCGAGCTTTTCGCGGGGCGCGTAAAATCGCCATCAAAATCAGTAATACTTCGCGAATGAACTTTAAATCACCAGGAAACATGATGCCAAAGTTGGTTATCGAGCAGACGAGAAGTCCATGGCTGGAATTCCTCCGGCACGTCCAGTAACGTTAAGCCGTTAGGGAACCCTGCGCTTTACTGTCAAATAGCAAATGATGCGAGCATAATGAGGTTCGCCCTCCACTGAAAGCAGTCGCCGGGAATTAGGGACGAGGCAGGGCGGCCGCAAAATTCAAAGCCAAACAGTCGGTCGCCCTGTTCTCGCCTTGAGCTCGACCAAGGCGCGACCGCGGCGAGATTCCTACTTGCAACGAAATTAATCAGAGCCTGCAAATTGGCCGCGGCGATGTCATCGCGCGCCATTAAAGCTCCTTGCGGCCGATCGAGGGACCGCAATTGTTCTTGACCAGCCGCTGGCTCGCCGCCTCCCAACGTCGCGGAAACGTGCTTCCTGGCCCGCTTGGAAGGCCATCGTGAAAAGTTCATGAGGCGGCAAGAATAATTAATGGGAATTAGTTGCACTAAGTGAGCGGAGTTTAACTCTTTCCTGCGCGGCCGTAAAGCCCTTTATGGTTCTCGTAAATGCCATTCGAGCGCGGATCGGGGGACATGCGCGCAACCAGATCTGGGAATTATGTAATAACAATAATTCACGGCGGGCGTTGAATTTCGAAACAACGTATTAATTGCGTAGCGGACGGTGCAACGGGCTCGCGTAAAAGTTTATGGATTATGGGGTGGAGCGAAAGGCGTTGAATGATATTTCGAGACGAAACAGTGCCTGAATTGCCACGAATTCGACTTCTTTTTTTTTTTTTCATTGGAACGATCCAGGCTCGCAATTAAGGAAGATTGACTCTTCAATTTAAAAGTGACGTCAGGTGTAATCTCGAGTGGGAGCGCGTTTAAAGTTTTAAAGCCTGTCGTAACGTATGCGGGGCGAAACCAAGCGACGCTTGTAATTAAGCGAGATTCGGGTAGAAAGACAACCTGTGTGTATGCTTGACGTTCAATAATGTACATGATAATGAGAATTTCAAGCGAAAGCGTATCACCGAAAAAGTAATAATTAACGCGTGGCGAGCGTAATCTTCGCGATTCGGAGCCGAGGAACATTTCGTATTAAACGAGATTTTTAGCTCTAGCCAGATGTCGGGGGAATTCATTTGAATGCTATTGACGTTTTATTTTTATATGATAGGTACTCCTGAATATGAATTTATATTCGCGAAATATAATTTAAATTATGAAATCATAATTATGATGTTCTATGATATTTAATAGTCTATTAGAACACAATTTTTTTTATAACGGAAGAAGAGTTAATGTATGTACAAGAACGGTAAAGAGAAAAAACATGGAATGTCACAAAACAGCTTTATCTAAATAAATAAAATTAAATTTGTATACATTAGTCTATCAGTAAAGAAACAAGGTTCAATGAATTTAATTTTCTTTTACCTTGACGACAGAAGCTTATGCTTATGTTAGGCAAAGAGTGCATTACGTATTTTGTTCCAGTGCAGGGTGGACATTATCTGTTTTTATTTTTAACGTTATCTTACCGGGGTATTTGAACATTATAAATCTTTGTGACTCGACAGTTCTGTAATCCGAGTTGCTATCAACGAAATATGTTATAAATTGCAGAATTACGAAAAATGGACATTCCCAGTATTTTCCGAATTTTTGTATAAATCGCTGTTGACCATAGTTAAAGAAAATACAAACAGAAATGTAACGATATACAAACTCTCGAAGCACCCTGTGAACGATTCGTTAATTTTACACTTTTTCTTATCTGGGTTTCGAGACTTTCAAATCCTTGAAACTTCAAACTCTCTTGGGTTTCAAGGTATCGTCGCTTCGAGGAACCCATCTTTAGTTTTAACGTAATTATAGGGGCGAATTTAAGGAAGCGGCAAATTTTGTTGAGCATCCAAATTTGAGGAGCGAAAAATTTTCGGCGAAAGAAATTACAAAATGTTTAAGCACAAAGGTCTGAGATAAGTTTAAAACAATTCACTTTCTTTTCAGATAGTAAATTAGCAATAACTCATATATGAGTTTTCATATTAAATTAATTTTAAAAATGTGTCAACTCTTTTAAATTAACAACGGCAGAGGCTTGTTTGTCTAAGGGTGGAAAATGTCCAAATCCGCACCTGCGTAATTGCATACTGTAGAGAAATCTTGTATTATAAAAACTGTAGGATAAGTTGCAATATACAGTGACTGTAGATTATGTTTTTTATAAACTTTATAAGTTTAACTCCTTCTCTCTCTGTCTGCCTGTGCCATGTATACACATATGTATTAGGTCAGTACAAAAATTCGTTCGCTCACTGTCAGATGATGTTATGTGTAACGAAATGTCTCTTTTGCTACGCATACTTGTGCTTTTACCAGAAACATGGCAAAGGTCGTAGCCAGCCAAGAAAAATACTTTGCTTTAAAAACCATGTAATATATGTTTACTTTTAATAAAAACGTGGTTGAACAAAGCGAACGAACTTTTGCACTAACCTACTAATGCACGCTGAAAAGTATAGTCGAGCTAATTATACCGCAGTGCACTGTGCAGTACAGATAGGGCTAAAATATCGTTGTTAACCGTACACATACGCGTAGAATATGTTTTCACTGATATTCTAGATTATAATACCGCGCTCGTCGGTGATTTCAATGTTGAAATGCATGGCCCACAGGGTCAGTCTCCTCGTAAACTGTTGCAGACTGTCTCTGCCGATACAACATACAAATACGTTCGAATATTTTAATATTTATATCTCTCGGTACACTGCATGTATCGACGCCACCTATGCACGCTGCTGTAATCGTGAATATATTGCTATTTAGAACGCTGCACCACAGTTACCACGAACATCGTATTGTCGATTCCAAAGTGCACTGTATACAGAACTTACTATCGTTCTGATATTCAAAGACGCGGAACTCAAGATATCAATTAATTCGAGTGTCTCCTACCTGTTCGAACGTCTAACACTGATTGTCAGTAATTAGGTATATGGTGTGTATTAAAATAACACGCCGATTTTGATTTGACTCTGCAGATTTGCAGAATAGTGAAAAATATTTGACGCGTAAACATATTTTTTTAAATTTTCTAAATACTGAGCAGTAGGTTGAGCTCATCTTTGAAAAACTGATACTTTGAAAAGAAAATGTTCTACTATATTGTATATTCTAGTTTAAGTGTAGATACTACCATTTATAGGGTAGAAGAAATTCAGTGTGCTTGTAATGACAGGATGAGGGTTAAAAAAGGAAACCTATTTAAGTATCACGAGCCAAAAGTTTTGGGTTCTATTCTGAATCGCTTTCGAAGGCTAAGTAGTGGGTACATCAACCTGTTAATCCTGTAGAAGGCGCTTTAATTTAATCATTCGAACATGCATCCGCATTGGGCTAAATGACTTCAGAACTCAACCACGTTCAAATAATTAGAGAAAGTTTCTAATCGAAGAATGGCCCAGTTAAGAGATTGAAAGCTCATATTAGATTCAAACACTTCCACCCACAATAGTATTTCTGAAGGGGTGGTGTCATCTTGGGCGAATGGAAACCATAGGTCAATTTATGAATTGTTTTCTTTTAAATAATGAATTCAATGGAAAATCTAATTAATGCCACTTATTATACATCTCTTAAAGATTAACAAAAAATTTTTTCTAACAAAATGACGTTGATAGACCCGCTGCGCTGTGGCTCTTAATTCGCCAATTTGCCTTGCGTGGATTTCCAACCTGGTGTTCCCTCGAATAAAAAAAAAACAAAACTTTTCATTTTCCACATGCAGAGAACGAAAGAAGTATAGATGGATATTTAAAAAAAAAACATTTTTATGGAAATGGAGGGTGTTTCAAGAGAAATTGTGATTTTTATCAGAAAAATTTGGTTACAAAAATGTCCGTAGTTAAAAATATTTTTAAGCAATCGTAAAATCCGTACGTACTCCTTTAGATTACCGTAAACTGGGGTGACTTTACCTGCTGGGGTGACATTGCCCACTTTTTTACTCTGACTGAAAAATTACCATATGATTGAATTCGCTATTTTTTTTTGCGGTTGCCCTTGGAGAAATTATTGCTATCGATTACAAAGCACCATATGTTCTAATTACTTCACAATAAAATAAAATAAAGTCTTTCCGAAAAGTGGGCAATGTCACCCCGGGCTGGCAAAGTCACCCCAGTTTACGGTAACATAAAAGGAAGATTCTCGCAAAATTTCAATTGAATTGGATGAATAGTCTCCGACATTCGCGCAATGCCAATTGGCAAGTTAATTGTAAAGGACGCACCGCGTAGCATCTCTGGCACCACCTTTCCTTGATTTTTTTTTAATATTCAAAAGATTGATAAAAAATGCCATTAATCAGATTTTCTATTTATATTCAATATTTACAGAAAAAAAATTGCGAAACGAAACCTATGGTTTTCATGCATCGAACTTAGCAACTCCGCTTAATGTATTCCCCCCTCGTTATATTCCATCCCTTTAAACAATTCTAGTTAGAAGAAACACAACGAGGAAGTAGAAGCGTTAGGAGATAAAATCATTATCCGGCAGGTGGATCACGTCTTTTCAGCCCACAATTAACGGCTAAAGCAACGCTTGTCCACTCACACCCCCAATTCACCACCCTTCCCCGTACCCTTCGCGTGTTCCTTCCACCCCGTATACAGATTAAGCAGCCCTTGAAGTCGGAATAAACAGCAGAGGATCCCCGGGTCGGCTGGAGGGGGAGGCAACAAAAACACATTGTTAACGCGGCCAAGTGGCGGTGCGAGCTGGCAGCGCGTGTCAGGGCGCGCAACATTTTTCGCAGTGACACGCCGAAGAAATTCAGGGGCAACGGGAGGGAGGTTCGCGCGCGAGGTGGGGGTTTTCGAGGCCGAGTAGCGAGTTTGCGCCTAGCCAGGCCGACTGGCTCGAGCTTAGGAGCTTTCGAGCAGCAGCCAGTCGCCGGTTGCCGGGCCACGATCTAGCAGCTCGTCGAGCTTCCCACCCCCGACCTTCAGCCCTCCCGACCACGTTTCGCGAGCTTGCAAGCAACGGTACCACGATCTTACGATCCACTACGCGTCACGATTAACCACCTACCCCTTCCCGCTCATCGCCCCCAAGTTCCCTTCTTTCTATCTTTCCTTCTTGCCCGAAAACCTCGAAGATCCCCCCAGTGACAGTCCGTCGTTCGAACCTTCTCAGGGGCGGGGAAAAGCTCTGTGTGAAAGTGAAACGGAATCTGCGACCAGTGCGAGGACCCGTTCCGCGAAGTGTCGACCACCGCGCTCCGATTGCTCCGGGTGACGAATCGTCGTCTCGGCATGGCGAATGGGTGACAGAGACGAGGTCCTTGATCCGTTGCGGCTCGAAGGTGTTTTTCGGCAACGGGGGAACCATGTGAGGCTTCGACCATGAGGGTGAGCGTTGCCGCAGTGTTTTCATTCCACCCGATGCTCTTATGCGCGGTGCGCTTCGTGCAGCATTCCGCTCGGGTTCGGGTATAGTGCCTATACGAGGTATAGTGACTTAGGTGTGAAGTCCCTCAGCGGGGTGCTACCCGACACCCTGCTGCGTACTGGCCGCTAAACGTGCCCCCCTACTACCTCTTGCAGGACTGTATTTAGGAAAGACCAGGAAAAACCGGGGCCCTAACAGAAAATAAAGCAGAAATTGAAGATACGGTTTATCATTATTAAAAGACATCAATTAACTTCGCTACTGGCTATTAAAAATTGTCTCATATTAATAACTTATTTTAAATTAAAATTACTGCATGTCTTGAAGTCATTTTTGAGGTTTGACCGTGGCAGTCAGAGTGTTAAACGAAAACCGAACTCTCGGAATGGGTATAGCTTGTAGCAAGTATTCACGAATCTCAGTTTATAACACCTCTCCGGTTATAAGCATACCTAACCCAGGTAAGAGTCATAAAATGAACATCTGTGTTTTCCTTGCTGTTTTCTCAGGTCTAAACGTCGGCATTTTTAGTCAAAATAAAACTCTCGGACAGAGCGCACGCAGTCACCAATATTCGCGTCTTTAGCATCGACTTGAATACTGACATTTTTCTTAGTGTGTGATTGTCTGTTTGTGGCGTTTTTTAAGTGTGAAAATGTTCCGACCGTGGGAAATAGCATCTTCAAGTGGGGATTGGCAAGCTATTAACGAAGAGCCGAGAAGAATAAACAATAGCGATACCGACATCGATAGTGATAGTGATAGTGATAGTGATAATGATAATGATAGCGATAGCAATAGCAATAGGAATAGCGATAGCGAGGAAGAGGATCAAGTGAAGAAGAGGCTACACCTGACAGAAGATGCCCTAAAAATTTGTATAAATGTATACAAAAATATAAGACGTTTAGACCATCTAGAGAAAACCGAAGCAATAAGAAAAACGGCGGCACTGACAGGTGTTTCGTATGCGAAACTTCATAACATAATTAAAAACGGAATACGGGCAAGAAAAGTACGCTCAGATGCTGGAAAATTTATTTCATTAACAGCTTCCATGGAAGACATAATTCGGGCAGAAGTATATAAATGCTATCACAATAACGAAATTCCAGTCATAGAAACACTGCACCAAAAGTTGCAATGTGACCTAACTGTAGGATATAAACCTTCTGAAAGGATTTTAAGAATGTGTCTTAAAAAAATGGGATTCAAATTCCAAGTTATAGATAAGCGCGTCGCAATCATGGAAAGTGAACGAATTGTCAGGTGGAGGCTGTACTATTTAGATGTTATAAAATCATACCGGAATGAAGGTAAACCAATTTATTACCTTGATGAAACGTGGTATGATACCCACGACACGGCAAAAAAAGGATGGTCGGATAATAGTGGAAAGTGTGTTGTCCAAATGCCACCAAATAAAGGACAGCGATTAATAATTTTGCACTGTGGAAGTGAAGATGGATGGGTGCATGGTGCCTTGAAACTGTGTGGCAAAAACATTGAAAACTGTAATATAGATTATCATAAAAACATGGACTCCGCGGTTTTTGAAAAGTGGTTTGAGGAACAATTAATTCCAAATTTAAAACCAAACAGTGCGATTGTAATAGACAATGCACCATATCATTCCCGAATATACGAAAAAATTCCTAACAGTAGCAGCACAAAATTGGAAATACAAACCTTTTTACATACACATGACCTATACTTCGACGAAACATACACAAAAAATGAATTACTAGAAGTTTTGAAAATAAAAACATTTAATAAAACGTATGTAATCGATGAGATTGCAAAGGCATATGGACATACCGTTTTGAGGCTGCCGCCATACTTTTGCATATTCAACCCGATAGAAATAATATGGGGAAAGCTGAAAAAAAATATTAGGAGGCATAATAAATTCCCAAAATTTGACGATAAAGTTATAGAACTGATCCAGCAAAAAGTGAGTAATATTGGAACATTGCATTGGAAAAGAGCAATTAATAAAGTGATAAGAATTGAGGACGAATATGTTCAAAGAAATTTGTTGTATAATTTTACAAATTTTATAATAAATGCTGGCGATGATACCGAAGAAGAAGAAGAAGAAGGAGAAGAAGAAGTTTAACGGATCCTATAAGAAAATATTAAATGGTAAATTTTAATTACTTCCTACATAATTATTATATTGATTCATAAATTTTCCACTACTGTTCTAATACAGTACATATACCTTACTAAAGCGTATTTGTATTTAATATGAGACAATTTTTAATAGCCAGTAGCTAAGGTTAATTGATGTCTTTTAATAATGATAAACCGTATCTTCAATTTCTGCTTTATTTTCTGTTAGGGCCCCGGTTTTTCCTGGTCTTTCCTAAATACAGTCCTGCAAGAGGTAGTAGGGGGGCACGTTTAGCGGCCAGTACGCAGCAGGGTGTCGGGTAGCACCCCGCTGAGGGACTTCACACCTAAGTCACTATACCTCGTATAGGCACTATACACGCAGCGTCTTCCGCGTCGCGAAACGTGGACCCCGGTCGAGTAGTATGTAAATACATTGGTGCCGGTGTCCCAGCTGCCCAAAGTTCGACGAAATGTCAGCCGGAATTTTCCGTACCACCGCGTTCGCGCGCCGTTACCGTTTAAGCCCGCTCGTTGCGTGCGCTGATTTATTGCGTGCCCAACGAGCTGCGCAACGTTTTGGCGCCCGTAATTATTTTCACGCGAGCGGCTGTCGGGATTAAATTCTCTCGCGGTGGGGCGCGTTTTTGCGCTGCCTCGTGGTGGCCGCGCGTTCGCACGATCGCCGCTTACCGTTCGTGCTCGCGGGGATGGGTGTAGTGCTGGGAAAACTTTTGCGGTTTCTTGATAGACTTCGGCTGCTTCTAGATCGCTCGCCACTTGTTTTACGCTGGGATGTAATGTATTCCGCGTGCAATGGATCACGGAGATTTGGGCACTCCAGCTAACTTTGTGTATTTGCTGATCATTGGGGAGATTGCTTTGGATTGTTGCACCGATTAATTATTATATGAGAGCCACTTAATCTAGTAATATCGTATTCTTCGTGTGACTAATGCTTTCTGTGGATCTCAAGAATGAAACCCTATGCACTTGAACAATGGATTAGTTGATTTACTTTCCTCTTTGTTCTGACTTCCTTTGATTACCTCCTCCGGTTATGTCACGCAGGCTTTGAAGGGAGTCTAAGATGATCACAGCATTGTGTACCCCATTTCGCCTTATAAGTATTCAGTAATTGCCTTTTAATTACTCTGTTAATGGAGTGTGAATATCCTTGGAAATACTATTTTCACATTGTCCTTTGTGACTCCTTGATACCACAAGTGCCCAAATGAAAGCTTGTAACTTACCTTTCCAATTGTTTCTCGCGTACAACTCCGTTTCGTCCCCCTCTGATTAACCCTCTCGGCCCTCTTGGCACACATATGTCCCAGTGAATGTTTATAATTATCTGTGGAACAATACGCGTCACACATGTGCGTTGTTTTATTCTTTTTTAGTTAATCTGACTATACACTACTATCTACGATTGGCAATCATGAGTAGAAGCAACGTAGTAACGTGCTAGATAAGTTTTATTTTGGCAGGCTGTGTGACTGCAGAGTCGCGTTTATAGAAATTTCGTGTTTTACACGCGTAATTGAACAAGTTTCTGATTTCTTTTTACGTAGCCTTTCAGTTTATAGTATGATATAATTGTTTTGCTAAAAAGTTTTTACATTGTTATGTTTTTACTTATCTCATTGATCATAGAGAAGTGCCTATGCGTTTCATACTTTGTTCTTGTTTCTTTATCACAAGCAGTAAGATGTAATAATGTTATAAATACGTTCATAGTATGTATATATAATATATATCTATATATAATAAAAATACATTATATAGCATTCGCACAGAAGTGTTTAATCCTGTTTAATTTTTCCGGGTCACATATGTCCCACTGAAAAAAAACCGTCGGGACACGCGTGTCCCAATTTTTAAAATTAACGTACAACTGTCAAATTCGATCAGTACCTATCCGCCACTTAGTACATTAGACTTCTGCAAGAAAATATAATAAAATCCAGATAGAAAAATGTCGGGTGGAAAGGGTTAAGTCAGCTGCTCTCAGAACCTTCAGATCACATTTCAAGTCGAGCTCGATAAAGATTATCCCGCGCTTATAAGCGCGAAATCGACAAGAATTAAATCACCCCCGACTCAATTGGCAGGCATGTGTGCGGAGCAAATGAAATCACCTCGAAGCGATTGAACCGCAGCGAGGCATTAGGTGAGCAGCTAATTCGTATTTTCCCAAGGAAAATACTCTATTCAATGGAATCCTACGTCGGTGCTGTTCTCATAATTTCCACGTAGTTACGATTCCCCGCCAGGGAAGGGTTGACGGTTATTGTCTTCCCTCCCCCGATGTAGCCTCCGTTGCACAAGCAGCCCGAGCAAACTTCTCCCTCGATCCTTGTTATTGATTAACTCGAGTCGATCCGTTCACTATGGCGGTCTAGTTGAAAAGTCGCGTTAGCTCGCCGCAGTTTACGCGCTTACCGCCGCGACACGCGGCGGGGGCGACTCCGTAATTTCGCGGGTCGCCCGGGATAATCTTGCGGAAACTTTTTCCCCGCGTCAGCCGCGAGATAGCGGCGAGAAGTGCCCCGAAAGACGAGCGCGCCGCGATAAGCCAGCGAGGCTGGGCTCCAGGCTGGTCCGCCTGTAAATTAAACTCGAAACTTCCGTGTTCGCCTGCCGCGTAACACGGTTAATCGTGTTATTAATAAGAAGCAGAAGAACGATACCGCTCGGCCGTTATTATGGGCGTACTGCTGGAAATCTTTGTGGTGGCTGACGCCGAGCGAATTGTTGGGATTTGTTTCTGGTTTCTTTCGTACAGGGTAACGATGATAGGACAAAAATTGTAGGATAACTTTGGTGGTGATTTTAAAAAAAAATCCTGAACTTTACTAAAAATGTCGCATAAAGGTTGTTACGATACGTAGAAGAACGCAAATATTTTCTTCAGATTTTTTTAATAAAAAGTGGCCGCACAGCCGATACGTATTTTAAATTTGAGTCCTTCCTCGCTGGAATTCTTCACGTTCACGTCGTTGGACCTAGAACAAAAAGACAAAGTTTCGTAATCTACACGCTAAATAGAAGTACCCAAGATTTCGAAAGAATATTGCGTTTCGAAGGAATGGGGAACATTTGAATTTTCCCGCTTGAAATTTCTAGCAAGGAAAAAGGATTGTTAATGAATCTTTTTTAATAAACATTTTTAATAAACTTCATAAATTTCTTTAAAATCGCATCCAAAGTTATCCTATCATTTTTGGCCTATCATCGAGTTGTTACCCCTTAATGGATATGTGTGTTTTATTACTCTCAAAGTTGAATGAAAATTCGAGACAATGATAGTTTACCAAAGGTAGTTATAATCTATACTTTCCGAGCTATTAGATATTAATTTTACTCCGTTGTGGGGCCAGCAAGGTAAACACGCGAAGTAGAAAAGCGAAAAGCGGAGGAATAAACTGCTACACGCACCACTCAAAGTGCTTCATAGCATGCCTATCTCAAAACGCGATATCTGGAAAACCAGGGAATGCGTATCCTATTCATCTCGACTTGTTTCGTGACGTACATACCTATATTTGAAAAAAGTATGGCTCGATAAGAAACCAATCCAGGCACACAAAAAAAGCTCATACATAGTCACATGATCCTTTCAAACTCATACAACCTCGAACCAACAAATTTCCTTTGGAAACCCCCACAAAAAAGAACCGCCACGCAAACCACCACCCATACAACTATATTACCCTCTACATTTCTCCCAGCAAGCAAACCGCGAATTCATTTTTACACCGCTTCACTTCGCCCATTGGCGACGCAGGTCGTAAACCCGAGGCTTCGCAAAGCGTCCCACGCTGCTCGGGGACAAGTTCTTTCCGAGTCTCTGTGTACCGAGGAAACTCGCCGCGAAATTCGATTAACAGTCATCCCATTGCCAACGAGCAGCCCGTTAACTCGTCGATCGTGGCCTTCGCCTGGGATCGTGCCCCGCGAACACTTGCGTTCACTTCGCTCAAAGGGCGTTGTTCGCGGGCGTTCAAAGAGCTTGATTACCTTTGGCGTGGCCGCGCGAAGCCAGGAAAGCTCTGGATAAAAATTCCGGGCACGGAATTTTCAGGCGAGCCTCGTCGATGCTCGTGTTCCGCTCGAGGAATCCTGCAACGATGGGGAGGATAAAAAAAGAAGAACGTTCGCTGACAATTGCTGTCGGTGGCTGTGAACGAAGGCAGGGCACGAGGCGCCGCAAGCCCGCCCGGAGCCAGCCGAGATATTCCGCGATGACGGCCGTGTTATTTCTCGTGCCGCGAAACGAGACGGGGTTACGCAGATCTCCCCCTTGCACAAGTCATTTCAAACAATTTTCTTGCACGCCCATAAACTCGCGCGGCCTGCAGGCGCGCCGTAAATACACCGGATGCGGTACCCGCGGAAAATATGATGAAACGGGGCTCGCGGCTGGGCAAACAATTCTACCCGGCTCCCTTTCAGCTGGATGCCGATAGGGGGACGCTGGTGGATGCAATGGTAATCGAAAGTTTTGGGCGAGTTGATACCACCTGGCGCACAGCGACGGTGAACCTTTAATCGTTCACGTTTGGCAGTTTGAATATTTCGGGATTTTAAAGGCAGTTATTTTTTATGGTTTTGGTTTAGGCTTGGATTCTTTAATGGGTGGAAAATTACTGTCGCCGAGGTGAATGGTGAATTGAATATGGATTAAGGAAATATCGGCTGGGAAGCTCGTTCTCCTTTTCGTCAGCGAAACGTAGATGATAGACACGTTTATGATTTTTTTATTTTAAGTATATATGTATTCGAAATTTTGAGTGGGAATGCTTGTCACTGTCGTTTCGAAAGAGTGGGTCGCGAAATGTTTTCTGGGAGGTCGCCGTGGTTATTTTAGTTGACGAGCACTTATTTATTTCGACATAGTTACATTGCTATATTCTAATAATGATATAACCCTGATTTTTCATTTAGGTATTCAAAAAAAGAAGAAGCCGGATCCCTAGATGTAAGCACAATCATCACACTAATTGGAAATAAGATAATTAAATATTGGTTGTTAAGTTAGAATTATATTGTGAGACACCTATTTTCAATGTGCTTTCTTCAATTAAATATCTTACCTTGTATGGGGGGCGGGGGGTCGCAGGTTACTTGGATATTATAAAAGGGCGTCGCGACTCAAAAAAGGTTGGGAAACACTGGCATATCAGAAAGGCATGGTTTTTCATAAGGAGAAAGTCTCGTCCCATTTTCCTTCTTTTCCAGGCCAACTTGCGATTATAGATTTCGGGTGAGGGATTAAGGGGGTTGGTAAAACTACCGCGGGGGAAATTCTCGAAGCGAGCGCATTTCGTTCTGATGAAACGAAAATTGTGTTCGCGTTTCCCTTTGTGCCTTGTCTCCTTTGACGTTCTGTGTGGGGAAGGACCTTTGGATCTGAATGGAATCCAAGAAAATAGCGCAGTTCCCGCTGCTTTGTACGCCCGCCCTATTTCCTGGTACAAGAAAGCAACTATTGCTCGGTAATTATAAGTTTCAAACTCGAACAGCAGAATTAATTACAGAATTGATAAAGTGTATTAATATTCAGTTATTTTCATTTATCGATTCATTTTCAATCCCACTGAAGGAAACGCTACGAACACGTCTACGTGAGAATTTAAACAATAATATCACTCATACATAAAATTCACCGTTCCAGCGCAACAATGATGCAACTGCAAAAAGAGTGATATATCTGATTTTTCAGAAGATGAAGATAGTAGATAGATTAGGAGATTTGGGCAGTAACTAAATAAAAAATGTTATAAATAACGGAGCAAATAAAAGTTACTTTAAATTATTTGACAAATAGTTAATTTTTTTTATTCGAGGCGGAAGTTGAAACGTTCGACGAATAAACAAATTAATTTCCTTCGAATTCTCATTTACATAATAATTATCCCCATCTCTGCAGATTAGATATGTTCGAGGTTAAGTAGTAACGCATTCATCTAACAAATTTGCAGCAGTTACTTTATTATTGCGCTGGAATAGCGAATATGCATTAAACAGATATTATTATTAACTGTATCCTAACTGATAATTCATCTGCGAACCATCACAGCCTGTTACAGCGAGCACCAATCTCTATACACATTTTGTTAATAATTCGAGCCTGAACTTCGATCTGTAATAATCTTCTTACACTAATGACACGAGCTTATCTGATTGTAAAAGCACTGGAATCCTTATTACTCAACATAAGCTGATTCCTCGATCCCCGAAATGATTTAACCACGACTAGCAGCCTGAATGAGGGTTTAATTTGGATCGGGCATAAAATAACTTATCGTTTAGATTGTTTGTAGAAAAAGGTATGCAAGGAAATGAATTCAGATATATGTAAAACAGTTCAGATGTATATTTTACATCTCTCTAATATACGTATGCGATGAAGAAATTATATACATTTTTTTCTCTCACAAGAACACGTAGTTATAATAAACCCATTATGGCAGTTATGACAAAACCAGAACTGCACAACAAAAACACAAAAACGGAACGGAATTTTAATTAAGAGCCCTTAATATCTCTTAGGCCCGAAAAGAAGCGCGGGGTAGTTTTTTAGTTAGAGTATAAATTGTTCAGCTTATGAACAATACAGTTAAGTTAAAATTGAACCTTATTTCTTTATTGACGGACTGAAGCAACTAAAACTTGATTTTCTCAATAAAGCTGTTTCGTGGCATTCTTTGTTTCCGCCCCTTACCCTTCGTTCCGTTGCATAGATTTTTCTACAAAAACTCTGAAAAAAGACTCATTTTACACCCGATCCAAATCACCCTCTTAAAGGACTTCACACAAATCAATATACCGATCATGTAACTCTTAGCAGAACAAAAAACGATTCGTACAAACCACAACAACCCCTTCCCTTTACAGCAGAACATCCCTGCCCATTCACCCTACATCGACGCCAGTCTTATCTCATAGATCCCGTAGACTCGAAAAAGAAAAAATAATTCCCACTCCAGTCTGCTCGCAAATTTCTCTTTCCCTTCCACGCGCAGGATTCCACTCCCGTTTCTCGTTCGCTGCCGGGGCTCGCGTCGGTAGCCACGGACAATCAATCACCGCGATAATTAATGATGCCCATTCCTAATTATCCGTGTCCCTGTCGATCAGTATTCGTGCTCGCAGTTGCATCGGGCCGATTCGTCGCTGTTAGGAACAGCACCTCGGCCGTCGATGCCGGACCGTCCATAAATTCCTGGCGAGCGGAGAACAGGTTCGTTGGCACGCGCTACGCTCGTCGGAAAATCCGTGCGCCGATTTTTCTCCCGCGGGCGAAAATATCGCGTATAAGTGGGGGGGACGCGGACGGCGCGCAAACCGACGACATCGACGCTGTATACGTGGAAATCGCGAAATAACGAAAACGACGGCAGCTCGATGGGCAAAAAGTTGCCGCGAAATGATGTCGGATATCGTGTTCTTCCTCTGTTTTTCACCGGTCTCCTTTTTTCCCCCCATCGGACCAAGCTCGACGTAACGACGCACCAGGAAAAAGCGCTCGTAATGATACGTGGAGTCACGGCGATATTTGAATTTCCAAGCGTAGATACGCTTCAGAGGGGTACGCTAATGCACGCGTTACAAATAATGTGGGACCCCTCCCCCAAGGCATTTGCATTTTTATTGTAATAGTTGGGGAGTCGATTCGCCGGCCAGGTTCGAACTTTTCGTACGGATCATTGTCATTTAAAGCAGCCGGGAATAATGAGGCTCCGAGGCACGGGCGAAGACGCGCTCGGGAAGTCTTCCAGGGAGATGCATCGACGTTGCTGGGAGCTTCTCTAATATCATCGGCGGCGAATGAAGGGAACTTTGGTGGTTCAGGTTTTCATCTGTGGGTGTAGGGAATAAACGACTCTTCTATACTGCTGGATATTATTTTTCACCGATTGGTTAGGCGAAAAGTTCAACGAAATTCGTGTAAAGTAAATAGTTTATCATCCGATACACTTGTTTTAAATGATGAATTATTAGTTAAAATACGACGGCGTTTTGTTTCAAATTCAGGGAATTAGTAAAGAAGTGACTATTCAGAGCCACAAACTTCGTCGTTGAGAAAATGCGTTGAAACATATTAGCCTTCGTAATAAGTTTTCAAAAGTTGTATGTAAATTTCGTGTATTCAAATGGTTTTATTTGTCTTATTTACTTCTCGCAGTTGTTATATGATTTTTAAGAAAATTGTACATGCCTTTCCTGCGGCATTTATTTTTCAATTAAAGTACTTATACAGAATCATGTATTCGGCAAAAAATAGAGTCGAGCAGTAGAAGCTTCTCTGTTAACATCGAATGGGACAGACTGCTGTATATTAACTTTAGAACAGAGTGCAGAAAGCAGAAAAATTTTGGTCCCAACTTCTGCGAATATCGTGAATCTACTTCCATGCGAATACTCGTATCTCAACCCCTGAAATTTCGTAATTACCTAGTATCAACAGGCGTAGACTTGAGTTTTGAGATAATTCACGGCGCTTGTTAGCCTTCATTCTGGAAATGCTCGAGGCCATAGCGTGATCTAACGATTCGCTGATATATTTGCCAGCGAGGCCCGTCGTGTCACGGCTGCCACCGAAATAATGGTCGAAATTGAGCGCATGCCCCGCGTTTTCATAATCCTCTTACATATTCAGTTAACTGGGTCGACGGAAAATTATATGCCGATGCGTTCACGCCTGTCTGTCCCGGGGCGTACGGCAGGGAAGCGCGGTTTACGGCGAGCTGGAAAATAAATCGGTACTGACGACGGGGCCGAAAATCCTGCGGGCAAATAAAAATTATCCGATTATCGATGACAGCAGCGATCGTTGTTTCTCCGTCGCACCTGCAGGCATAACATCGAATCTGCATTAACGGGAGCGTTGCTCGTTGTCCATATCGTTAGGAAACATTTGCTCGCTGGTCAATGCTAGCTAACGGAGAGTACCTGCGTAGAAGTTCACGGACAAATATTTGGAATATTTATCAGAGCGATGCAGCTCCGGCGCAACGTTTGCTTGTGCTACACAGAGAATTTGTTAGGCGTGGAAACAATGCTCGCGGTGAATATGGATCGAATAGCGTGTAGAAAAATAGTTAATCTAGGAGTGGAGTGCGTAATTAATCCTGCGAGGTGTTTCGCGTAGGGCTTTCAACGAATTTCAGCAATTTCTAGCGTTTCAATCTTTACCCTATACTCTCCACTATATTAGGATTACTATTATTATTATTACTAAGTATATGTAATTTAATACATATACTTAGAGATAGTAAAATTAGAATAAAGAGCGATGCAGTAGTAGGAATAAGCCTAACCTTATTATTATTATTATTACGACTTTATTACTCCTTGAATGGAAGATGTAATACATATACTTAGAGACAGTAAAATTAGAATAAAGAGCGATGCAGTAGTAGGAATAAGCCTAACCTTAAGAATATATAAATATAAATTAACTAAAATTGCTACGAATAAAATTGAATGAAAAGAACAATAAGTAGTAGCTAACACACAGTTGAAGCAAATCTGGTAAAAATTCATCGCGTTTCAACATGGACTAAGACAGGAAATAAATACATGACAAGGTAGAACTGACGCTAAGGGAAGTGTTGAAAGGGCTGATAGGAGTCTAACTGTTGGGTAGTAGCAGGGAGAGATAGTTATAATAATGTGCAGCGATATAGAAAAAAGGAGCTTCGAATATGGGGGTACTGCGTTCGGGAATAGAAAGAAGAGATTGATATCAGGTTGAAAGAGGGCTGGAGGAGTGATAGGAAAGGTTGGTAAGTAGGATATTGTAAAGTCAAGGCGAACAACGAGAGGAGAGTACCTTAAGAGAGTACTCTAGTATAACTGGTCGTTTTTCAATGCAATCTTCCGGAGCTTATTTTCTTTATTATGGTTATCGCTATAGTTGGAACCACACAGGCCCCCTAACAATACAAATTTACAGAATGACAGCATTTTGCAAAAAAAGTTCAATTTTCGCTAACAATTTAGCTATTTTCATTCTGTAAAATTCATTTTTCGCAAGTTAGAAACTCGTCCTAGATAGAAAAGCTAAAAAATTCTATGTAGGTATTACTTCGAGCATACCTTAATATTCAAGCGAAACGTCAGACGGTATAAACTTACAGTTTTTGGTAAATAAATTCCCGAAGATGGCGTCGAGAAACAGGCACGAGGAAAGACGAAAGGTGGCGACGTACAACACCACAATACTCGAACAACGATGTACATAACGAAAGAATTGGGATAATAAAAGTTTCTGAGAAGAGGAAAGAATATGCCGGGAAGGAGACAGAAGACGCACACGATTGAAGGCTTGGCGACATGTAGTAGAAACATGAGTTTAGAGGGAAAGAGTAGAATCTAAAGTGAGTCCCAAATTCCGGACAGGGGTAACAGGATGAGCCTGGACGGAATCAAGCGTGACAGTAACGTACGCAGGAGGAAAGAGGTGGCAAGTACAAGGAGAGAGGCTTTGGTAGGATTAAGTCTTAGCCAATGTTGAACTGACCAATCTAGTATTCTCTACTCTGATTAATCTAGTAGCTACAGGTAATCCTAAAGATTCTAATCCTAAATTCCTTCGCATCTCTTGGCTCTTCGGTGTATGAAAAACGCGCTGAGTATCCTGCAGAATGAATGGATTAATTAGAAAGCTCTCTGGAATAACTTCGTTAGAAATGGTGTGGCCTCGCTTCCATTACTCGCGCAGCATTAACTATAATACGCAAAGAAGACCGTGTAACATCCAGCCGATAATATATTCCCGATACCCCGTAGAAGCTGCTCTTTATTAATTTCCGTGGAGCAGGCGGTGGCGCGGTTGTCCCAGGGTAAAGGGATCGAATTTATTGAAAGAAGAGTTATCCCCCGTGCCGGGACAGAGGCGATCAGCCCCGTCTGGATTTGCATGCTTAATGCAATCATGCTAATCGATGAAAAAGTTTCACCGGCGTGGCGATGGAGAGCTAAGGGGCCGGAGCGGAGGGAGGATTATAAGAGGAGCGGGGCACGGTCTTTGAAGGCTGGTAAGCATCCTGTAACCGCCTGGAACCGTTCCCCGCCCGACTAGCTGCAACTTTTCAGAATATTCCTGTTGCAACGGGGAGTTCTGTCTGGGGCGAGCAACATTTAAATTCATAGCAATCAGATCCGATTGAAAAGTTGAACGTGACCTCGACTTTCGCGGTAGTTATCGCCAGGGGCGTGAAAGAAACGAAGAAGAACTAGGCGCGACAGTCCTTCGACGTATATATCTTGCGACACGCTAAAAAGGCGAATTCAACTGCACGTATTCCAGTTGTGAATTTTGGGGGCCGTTCGCGGTGAAAAGCTCGCCCCGGCGACAAATCGTTTATCAAGGGAGAAAATTAAACGTGATTCATGGAGGATCGGTATACGCGAGACGGTGCTTCGGGAACGGGGGCTTAACGAGACAAACTTCAACGCGGCGACGAGGAACCGTTCTCCAGCGGGCGCGTCGAATTTTACGCCGTAACTCTTCCTTTCTGTTTTAAACGAATAAGGGACCTAATTGGAGGCGGTTGGTCGCGCCGCTGGAAACAGTCTCCCGCGAAAAGAAACGCGCGGACGAGGCGCAAAGTAGAAACTAATGGCGAACGAAACAGCGCCGCGGAATAATGAGAAAATACTATGTCCGCGCGGGGTTTCATTTTTAATTCTACGACCGTGAAACTCGATTGAAAAGTTGCGGGGACTCGATTCGGGCAGCGCTCCGGCTGTAAGGAAAATAAGCAAGAGTAATGAGGGGGAGGGTGACGGTGGTTTTAGCGGGAGAATGAAATGATGAATGCACAACTAGGGAATCGATGTCCAATCGGTGAAAATTCGATTTGCCAGATTTCGATGAGTAATCGTGATAGGAATTATTGTGGATGATTGGTTTTCTGGCAGACAGGAGGAGCTTGTGCATTTGATTTTTTAATTAATTAATATTTAATAGGCTATTAAATAGTATTTTAAATAAATATTCCATGAAAATTAATAGTGAAAGTAGGTTGTTAAGGAGACACTCATTTTCATTGGCACGCAGGTCGCAAAATATGTTTAATCTAGAACTGAAGTGGATCTAAAATTTGGGAATTGGAGCTGCAGTGAAATAACAAGGGATGTTCGATCACCCGAGTATTCTGATTCTTTTTAAACTGTGCAGGTTTGTAGGTTAGAGTGGAACGAAAAAATCAAAATTGTGTGATTTTTTTCAAATAATGAAACAAACTTACCTTTAGTGATTCAGATGAAGCCCGCAAAAGCTGGATTCTGTCCAAAAAATGTTGAGATACCGCAAGAACCCCGAAACATTAGATAACATTTGGTTTTTACATATGTTTTTAAAGTTTTGTACAGGCTAATTTTTTTATAAGTTCAACACGTTCACAGTCCAGACCTCTAGCTCACCTACTCGTCTCTCATCTCTCCAACAAAGTACAGAACGCTTATTTAGTTTAAACATTCGCGTTTTTATTTATCTATACAATAGTGAGTGAATTTTTTGTAGGTTTTTTCGAATAACAAAAGCCTTCTGTAAAACTCTTCAATATAGGTACGCTACTACAATAGCAACTACATGGGTAATTTAAACACAATTTATACATTCGATACTAAATTCAAACACGTATTACCTATTCTTTTACCGCTTCTCCAAAAAATTGGAAAACTCTTTCAGTGGTTTTTGTAGATTTAAATTTTCTCTTTCCACCAAATTTACCGCTCTGGGCAGTTGCCCCGCTTGCGCTCCCTTAGATCGAGCCTCGAAATTTCAACAGCGTAAAATACACAGCACTACTGCGTAAACTTGATTCCTCGCAGAATCGGCCGTAGTATCGCGATGAAAAACAAGCAAACAACGCTACCCACCGCTCGCTCTAATTCACCTTATTAATCTAATTCAATCCTTGCTAAAAGCGTCGCGCGGAATTACGCGGAGCGAAAACGTGTTGATTCTGAAATTACTGTCGAAACCAACGAGCGAGTCTGCAGTGGAAACAAAATTCGATCCTATCAAACTCGCTCATACACCTCCGTACCGCGTCACGACGAATTCGTTAGCGAGAGAGCCGGGCAGCCTGGCGGAAGGAACGCGCGGAAATACGGGGAAAGGAAATTGGACGGTGGCGCGGCGTGGCGCGGGGGAAACGGTAGAAGTGAGAAGAGAGGCGGCAGATAAATAAAAGCGGGGAAAAAGGAGGCGGGTGGATAGAATGCGTTGTTTGCATAATATATGAAAATTTCGAAGACACTCTCTCAGGGAATCATAAGATCGAGAAGGGCGGAACTGGCGGATAGTGGAAGCGAGGAACTTGCGCTCGCGGAGGTAAAAGGAGGTCGAAGAATAAAGAGGGCTCACGGTACCCGAGAAGCAATGCGGCGACCGAAGTCAGTGAATTTCCGGGATCCTCGTTGCGCTCGCGACGACGGGTCACAGAGCCCTCGTACCCTTCAGTCAACTTGTTTCGGAAGTTGTTTCTTATTTATTCATGAATCGTAGCGCGTCGCTGCAGCCGGCCGCGTAATGCGCTCGGAGAAAGATTCTCCTCGACCCACCCGGCCCCGCCAAACCCGCCCGCTCGCCTCGTTATGGAAATCCATTACATCTGTAACGCCGAATTTCGTGGATCCCGCGAACGAGATTCACCGTCGATCTTAAATGCTTCCCTCGACCCCTCTGCAAATTGAATCCTCTCTGGCGCTGCGCGACACGAGCCCCCTCGCCCTTTCGTTTCGAGCAAACTCTTCGTTATCCGTGATTCAATCCAGTCGCCCTTGGATTAATGAAACGCGTGACGAAGATAGTAATTTGGAGTTTCCGAAACGAGGCACATCGGTCATTGAAAATAATGTCTGGTGTCTACGAGCAGGTTTCGATGAGCTATTACCTCAAGGTTTTCTTGCTTCCGAATCTTCGTCACGTGTGTTTCTGTAACAGTGAATTCTACGAAATTCGTATTCGTGCAAGTGTGCTGATGGAGTGTAGAGAAGTCAGCGCGGCAATGAAAATTAACACTAAGTAGATCTACCAAGCTGGTCAAAATGACTTGTTTTGTTATTTCTTATTATTACTACTTATTTTCAGTGTAGATATCTTATTTTCGAAAAATTTTCGTGACCCTTATTGAAACATATAAACGATTAATTCTGTAAAATAATTTTTTCTATAAAATTAGGTGGGTTATTTTGACCCCGCACGGAACGCAGGTAAACTTTTGCTTTCAGAAGTTTCTCGGAATATTACCTAGCTCGAATACTTCTTTAGAAAACTAAATACATTTCAGTGCATATACCTTGTACAAAAAATGCCAAACAGTAAATGTGTGCTATGTTTGCTCAATTGTTGCATTCTTCTTTCACTTATCTTCGTGTGTTTCACTTGTTCAGAAAAACATATCAGAAAAATTGAAATTCGGAGTTCGATTTTCTACCGTGATCTGTAAAAAAAATTGACGCATATAATTACCTAAGAAGACATTCGCGAAGTTGTGAAATTACTGGGAGAAATAAATAATTTAGGCGAAAAATGTTCTGCCTCCAAATGTGATGAAAGTGATTCATTAGACCTTGAAAAAGAATATCCATAATCGGACAATAGAAGCTAAAATGAGTCATCAAATACTGATGGCGAAAATAAAGATTTCGTCGATTACATGAAAATGGAAACGAGTGCGAGTTAAATAAAGCTGAAGACCCCTCCGGTAGGAGTAAGTAGCTGTACCTTCGTGATTCGTCGGTAGTTCTAGTGTTAGTTGGGAATATAGTACGCAGGACGAAGTATAACCCACGATCTACCAGGACTCGTGTATAAAGGCTTTTTAATTTAGAAGAAGAGTAGAAAGTACTGCGATCGCTTGAATAACAGTGATGTTTGGCTTCCTCGTCGACGCTCTGGCTAGACGTTGACCATAAGCGAGCCTGAGGGAGGGAAACCATCTATTACGAATGATTATCGAGTCTTGATTTACAATACGCTTCGAGCGGCTGAGATCCCGGATCAGCTTTCGGTGCTTTATCACGGAACCTGTAAATCGGTCTGCTTAAGCCACGAACATGTACGCGCGTCGTTGCATTTTGGGCGGTTTCAATTACACACTTGCATATTTGAATAATTCCACGCGGCCACGTGTTCGATGCCCCCTACACGTTGCTTTCAAGAATTTAGAAAGCAATCTTACGTGCGATTCGTACGGTATACTGTTTTACGTGTTCTATTTCAAACAGCCATATTTATCTAGCAAAATCTATGCTACTTACAAGGGAACATAGTTATCGAACCTGTACACGCCGATTTTTAATGGGGCTCTGGTAAGAAGTTCTCAGACAAATATTCGACGAGTATTGTCTGTTATCGGCAATCGTTCGTGGGTGAAAACATTCCGTGAAGTTGGGGGTTGAAAACATATTTTCTGAAATATCTCGAGAAGTATTAGGCGTGGAAGAAATATTTTATTCAAGTGTGTGCTTTTTAAAGACGGATCCAGTCCCCGTAGTAGTTTTTAGAAAATTCCTTCTGCTTAAAGAATATGTTAAAAATTAACACATTTTGGTGAATTCTTTTTGCAATATGTTAAACAATTTTCACGTTAGGTATAACAGCCGGGGTATGGAAGACCTGTGCCGCGCTCAATTGGTTTATGGTCGTACGACCTGCAGTCGAAATAAAAATGTAATTATTGTACAAGTCGTGTAGGTACCTGTGGCGTTCGTTCAGGGGACAATTGGCGAAATATAATATAGCTTAATCACTCAAGATGTCACGAAGGGTGTGCTACCTTTTACGGCACATGCTCGAAAACTCCATCTCTGAAAACGTGGAAGTAAAGTAAATATACAATAACGATTATTGTTCCACCAAAAATTCCAAATTCAAAATATCCGAATTTTACGTATATAAATTTACGTGAATATTGGTTAACACTTGGCGAGAGAAATTGACAAAAAAGTGTTAACGTTGTAAACTAAAAACAGTTACGAGGGCGGGATTCGTCTTTGAAAAACACATACCTTAAAAATATAACTTTTGTCGTACGCCTAATAGTTCCCGAGAAATTCCAGAAAATACGTTTTCGACCCCAAACATTAGGGTCTGTTTCCACCCCTTCGAAGTGGACGATTGCTGATAACGAAAAATACGTGTGAAATATTTTTTCTGGGAACTACTTTCTACAAAAGCCCCATTAAAATCGGTTTTAAAAAAAATCCCCTTGTTAGGAAATATAGCAGCGTCTGCCTTTAAATTTAATTGGCTAGCATTTTTCAATACAAGTTTCGTGGTACGCAGTTCAGGTGAAACCTAAATTCGTCGAATTTATTCTAGAATTCGTGGAAAAAGGAGATCGAAGGACTGATTTAGAGAATTGAGTGATACACTTGGTTTTTCAACATCGCAGATTACTGGCGTTCCTCGTTGCCCGAGATTAATTACCTCGCGCGAACGGTCTATGGCGGCCGAACTCCCCCAGCCATTTGTCAACGCAACGATTAATCACACGTCAAAAATAGATTAGCACATGATGTTCTTAATGACGCGAAATCATCCATTATAATTTATTACTCAATAAAGACGCAGCCTACTAGATTGCGCTGCCAACCCAAACATCGAGCGCGCAACAAGAAGCACAGGGTATATTCGATCTGTCCACACTCCCCAAATATTTGCACAGAAATTGCTCGAATCCGTCACGTGCCAAATGCAACGAGATCAAACGTGGAGTTTTTTTAATTGTCCCGAAAAATGTCGACGCAAACGTGATTATCCGGGCGCCATTGGGATCCGCAGAACGAAAGCTTGCGCCAGAATTCGAGAACGGTAACAAAGTTAATTGGCACGCAGGGCAAACGTCTGTTTCGCAGCAATATGTATTTCATCAGGCCCCGGTAGCGTCCGAATTGCTCGATGAATGAAAATTGAATGCAATATTCGCCGTGCTTTCGGTAACGCCCTCGACACACGCTGTAAGAAATCCCGGAAATTGCCAGCGAACACCCCGCCCTCCATGGAAGAATTTCTTCCTCCTCATAAATTTCCAGTGAAACCAAACGAAAGTCGAGTTCCTTTAGTATTATGAATGCTTTGGCGCCTCCACCCCTAAATGCATTACACCCTCTCAGGGTGGGAATTCTTCGATGCATTACACCCCCTCTGGGTGGGAATTCCTTCAATGCATCACACCCTCCGCGGGTGGGAATTCTTCGAGCGTCCCGTATCCATCCCGGAACATCCGTCGGGATATTCGGAATTTATGGTAATTTCGCGCGATCAATCGCGCCGGGAGACGTTGATCCGCGAGAGCGCCAACAAATTTGAGACAAGGGTAAATGCTCTCGGTTCCCGTACAGGGAGCTGAAACGATTGCTCTAGAAATCGCTCTCCCGCGGTCCAGGCTTTCGCCTCACTCTCGCGCGATAAAAATTATGTATCTCTTAACTCACGAATACCTCTAGCGAGGTATTCACCGAGGGACGATGCTCGATAGGGCACACCAGCTCCGCTACTCCCCCGGAGTGTGAAATCTGTGTATTGTTCCCGTAAGCCCCCATGAGACGAGTCGCGGGACTAGGCAGCCCTCGAGAATCGAATCACTCGAGCCGCCAAGTTTTAGCTTTAAGTCAAACAGGCCGGCGATTTGACGAGCAGCTTCGGTTTCTTCGGCTCTGATCGACAACTATTTGCCCGAGGCGAATACTTCGCCGTGGATACCCGACTGCCACTGTGGATTCACAAAGGTCCTCGGCAAGCGACCCGGGCATTCCATTGTTCGCCTAAGTGTCCCAAACGTTTACAGAATGTCCAGGAGATGCCCCATTGTCCGTCTAAACGTCCGGGACGTCTATATGACGTTCCTCGAACGGCATTATGCTGGCCGGGCAACTGCATTACCTCTGTTTATTATGTAACTCCGGGACGGTAAGCCTCATTTAAATACATATGCATAGAAGCCGGCCAAAGAACATCCGCGATATCCGTTTAAACAGAGTCCCGTAATAAACGGTGATGTAATTTATCGGTCTAAACCAGCATAATGGCACACAGAGGAACGCGCCACGCTCCGGCCATTTCGAGCTTGCATTATAGTTACGTACGTGCGAACCTGTCTGCAGACGTATGCACATGTATATTGTTTCAGACCGTTGTGTGGGTATATGTTTTATTATTATTATGATTGTTATACGCGCAGGAGTCCTTAGTGTACCGAATGTTGTAAAGAATAAACACTGCGCGTTCGTAAAAGACATTGTGTTAGGCGGATGAGCGGAAAGTAAACGTGAAACAACAAGAAAAGCCAAGAAAAGAAGAAGAAGTATGTAGGTTTAATAGATAAACCGTATATGTTTGCTGGCAAACTCTTATTCTTAAAGGATTGATATATTTTCAGGTTCACCTAGTTCCTTGAAGAGATTTCTCGAGTTAACTTGTTTCGCTCGAGCTTAGTTTTGTTATAATGCATGTACGAACGAATATATATTATTTAATAATTCGATTACATCGCTAAAAGGCTGTAATTACCCTAAGACACCCACCTTATTAGGACTTAAACGATCTTTAATATACTCTAAAAATTTTCGTTCAAATAAAGTTAAAAAAGCTACGGTAGTTATTATTAACAATAGTAAATTAAGTACATCAAATAAATGAATTAATAACTAAATAATTATTCGAAAATGTATTATCTGTAACTTAACTTATCTATTTTAAAGTTTAAATTTAATACAGTATATATTAAACTTAAATATAAATAAAAATAAAATTGCAAAATAAGTCCTTTCGTTTTTTTCATAATTACTTGAAAATCTTAACAGCTTCATTCAACCTCTGGTTGCACGGCATAATTTGAGCCATTATACATAACGAAAGTTGGCCAGAGAAACACCTGCTAACTAATTGTCTCTGTAGTCGACAGATTGGCACGACGAGCCTTTCACAAAAATGATGTCACGTCCGATATCATCCATAGAACACAAATTCAGTGCTCGTAATTAGCAGGGATCGTTACAGAGACGAGCGAAACGGCTGACTTCAATGATAGAACGCCGTAATGCAGTTCATCTCTCTCCGCTAAAACGTTATTACTTAATTTTTTAACTACGCGCACCGCGCAAACTCGTCCTTTGTGACAAATATTTGTTAAATGTAGCTGGCATTTTCATTAAAGCAGCATCAGGCCGCTGCAAGTTTCAGCTCGTTAAATATATTTTGTACTCCCTCATTACCCGTAACGTATTTAGGATACCTACTCTAATAAATTAAAAAGGATCGCGGAATAGAGGGCACGGCATTTCCCGGCTATCGTAATTCTGTCAAAGGGTCGACTCTGTTAACCGACATTTTACCTACATTTAATCTCGTATCGCTGAAATTCGTTTAATTAAACGGGAAATTATAGACGAGGCTGCGATCGGATATTTTTCAGGGCCATCTTGAGTGTCCTTCCATATGCATAGAGCATTAAGTATTACGCTTCTGAAAGATTCATAAAAATTCCACACGGTTAGAGCAATTTGCTAACCATAAATTCCGCGACTCGCGATTTAATTCCATTATTATTTCGCCGAAGAGTGGCAAGAATAACTTAATGTCTCATATTCTCGGTATGCTCTGGGCGATACCCAGAGTTTTCGAAATCAGAAACGGAATAACGGTACCAGCTCTCTCGATAAACGTTGCTGCTTGGTAGCGGAATAATTTTCGTGTTCATGCAAGGTGCACGAGCCCGTAAAAATAGGTGATATTTAGGAATTAATTAAAGAAAAACTACCACAGATAATTTACTGGGAATTTTTGCATTGTATTAAGAATGTTTTAAACTATAGAAATATATTTTATTTTCTGCAATTAATCACTGCAAATGGCACTGGGGATTTATCGAAGTGGAGGCGTAAAAAAATTCATCCAAAACGTTGGGACTTGTAGCACTTAAACAATTGGTCTGAAATAAGAAGCAAAGCCAGATTATTAAACGGCACGAAATTCCCTGGTGGACGTAGCTTCGAAAATTGCAAAAAATGAAATTTTTTAGAAAATAATGACACTTGAAGTTTGAAATCACTTTTTCCCCCGTGCCTTTCGTTCTTTGAACGCCTTTAACAAATACAAATTTTTCAAAATTTATAAACATTAAAGTGTTCTCCACTGCATAGAATTATATTCTTCAAAATAAAAAAGTTCCAATCGAATCGGATAATAACGTTTCAAGATATTTGTCCCATCGATTCGAAGAGCACTGTTTCTAGAAAAACGCGTTTACGTAAAATTTTACGTGAGTCGGGTTTTACCCACGCATTCGTCGCTACTCAAATGCCTACAACTTTCGGAATGTTTCGAATTTCGAAAAATCCTGTTAAACACGCGTACTTAAAAGCTTGAAGATTCCAAAGGCGAAATAAAAAAAATCGATTTTCCGACATTTTTAGACCGGAATTTTTACATCTCCCCTTAAGTAATGCAAGCGAACAGAGCGGGCTAACCAAAGCTGACCGAGGTAACAAAATTCTTTTGCTCTCCCCCCATTTTCCTTCCTGCAACTTTGTTCGGGTTCTCCGCAATTACACGAAATACAGAGTCGAACTTTGGATCGCAGTTTGCAAACGGGCTCCGTTAGATATCCGAGAAGATCGGCGGCGCAATTTCGAAAAATCGACGGAGCTCGGATTTACGCGGCGATTTCGATTATCGGTAACCGACCTGAATTTAGATTAGCCGTTAATCGAATTCATTTCCGAAAATTTCGCCCCGGCTTGGAACACCGGTGTTCCCTTTCTTTTCAACCGCCTCCCTACCCGCCGATACTTATGCCCGCGAATCGGGGAAACGGTAATCACATTTCTTCGAAAAGCTTCTCGGTGGTAAGTTGGAGGAAAACCGATTTTTACTGTAACACCGCGCGCGACCATAGGGTCCGCTCGTTTATTGGGCCGTATCTTTTTTCACGGCACCTCCCGGGGTAACGAGAAATAATTTTCCAAGTAACGGTAACCACATTTCTCCAGAAAGCCGATCAGCAACCGTGACAAATTACGAGCGGGGCTGCGCGATGGAACCTGCGCCGGGATTAAAAGTAAACTCTGAACGCTTGCAGAACCCCTGGAGTCTGCAGAAATGTGTATTTACTCGCGCGACGAATCTACTAACTTTCTGATAATGCGCAGTGCAGAAGGTATATCCGTTTCGTTTTAAATCTGTGGTAAACGAGTGTTAGAAATTCCACTTTGCTTTAAGAGCCCCGTGAGTCGATACGTATTAACTCTGAAACCCTAAGTCTCACGGTGGTACGTTTTGGGGTTTAAAATATAGTTGATGAGTATTGTTGATTAATTATTGGTCGGTTTTTATAGAAAATACCTTTAGGTTTTAGACTTTCCACTCGTCTGGTGAGTAGCGTTAGAATTTCAGTAGTTTTCAGGTACCTAGTACAGTAATCGCAGGTAAGGCGCTCGGATTACAACTTGATAGCATTAGCGTTTTAATCCTATAAGTGGTACTTTCTTTTACGTAATTTGTTTCCTTATCTTACTTCCCGGTACTTCGCGTGTTATGTTAAATCAGGCACGCAGGAAGAATAATACTCGCACCGCGCAGTGGTCTGTTTATTGATGGTCTAGCGGGACAAAAGTTCAAAATTATGGCCCATCCAAAATGAACGAATCTTTGTCATTACGCAAACTACTGAGCCAGAGATATTGGAATCATCTGTATATTAGAACTGCTCGGATGTATCGAGATTTAAATTGTTAGCTTTTCGAATAATGGATTGTAGGGTTTGCAAGTAGTAAATTAAGCTTCAGCCATGAGTATTTTAATTTTCAGCTGACAGAATTAAAATATCATAATAAAAATGATAGAATTTTTCAATGACTTCGATTGGAGAAGCTCTAGGTATCCAGGAACCTCGTGGGACCTAGAAATGTTGTGCTGTTCTGCTCTATTTACTTTATAGAGTAATGACAAGTTATAAATATTAGAGCCCTAATTACAATGATTCTATCTTCAAAAATGGTGATGTCAGAGCTAAAATGTGTAATTCATTCTAAATCTAAATCAAGTGGTTGTAAAAAAATTCTCTACTACACACAGTTCATATTCGTTTTCCACTTTCCAAGAAGCTCCGGAATACGAATATTGGTTTTAAAACATCCTTGGAGGCTGAGTGATGAAAGTTTTAAGGGCGATAAAACAACGTCAATGATGCTTTTCAAACAAATAATAAAAACTTCCACCTGGCCGATGCTTTATGTACGTCCTGCGACTTTTGCCTCGTTAGATTGTTAATGGACAGGCCAATACCGCCTTCAGTCATTTAGGTGAATCCATATGCAATTATTGGAAACTCGAAATCATCTAACGTTCTTCCTTTAATGACTCAAACATCAGAAGTTATGAATCAATTTACTACTTGAAACATATCAATTTCCACATTTTAAACCGAATTCCATTCTAAAAAGACTCATACAATCCCTCGCTTCGCCTCGTCAAACCTAGATGACAGTGGTGCCTAAAGTATAAAATAAAATTCGTCAAGTTGTCTTTCTTATTAAACAACCCCCGTAGTAAGTGAAATCTCGCGAAGCTGCCGAATGAAAGGAGACATCCTCCTCTAGAATGTTGCTACAGTTCACTTAGGAATATCGCTGGCGGTTCCTCCTCTTCTCTCAGTTTCATCCCCCGTCGTTGTCCCATTAAACTAGTTTAATCGTTAATTTCGTAGTCCTCCCCCTTTTATCTCGGTTGCTTGTTTCTCCTTCTTATATTCCGCTGTAAGTTACCGCGAGGCGGGAACCCGCTGGCAAAACGAGGGAATTTCTTTAACTGGCAACGAACGTCGACTGTAAAATTTACAGGCGCTGGGCCAATCAGAAGGCGGGACGAACGAGCCACCTAAACCTCCGGGAAAATAATCGCGCCGGCCGGGAGAGGCTCGGTGTTTCCTCGGTTCGTGAATTTCAGCGGCTGCGGAACGGGAAATTGAATTAATGAAATTGTTTCGCGGAGGAGCAGCTAGATACGATGATAATGGCATCGTCGCGCGGAGCTTCCGTTTCATTACGATCACCCGATCCGCCCGCCCTCCCAATTAATTCCAATTAAACGATCGAAGGTCCGTTTCCATCGTTTTCACCTGCGAATCACCCAGCGGGGTTCGTTCAAAAATAACGCGACACGAGCCGCACAACATTTTAACCTATATAGAATCACTTTCCAGCAGATGGAGCCTTTCGAAAAGGGAATAAAAAGGCTCGCAGTAATATCGATCGTAAACTGTGATTACGAGCTGACCGTTTGGCTCCGTTAAAACGGGCGCTCCCAGTCGGCCGATTCTGCGAGTCGGTGGAAAAATATTTACTTAATGTTTCGTTGATAAACTCCGGACGCTTTGGCAACTCCGCGTCGGTTGAAGCACGTTTGTAAAAGTCAAATGACGATGCAGGCCACTGAACCGTGTAAAGTGGATAACGATGTTCCCTTGGCGCGCTGAAAAATTATCGCGTAATTCGGAATCTGTGCGCAGGAGAAATTATGAATTTCAGGGCAGGCAAGACCGCGTTTAAACGACTTCGATTAAGTAACTCGTCGAGGCGTGAAGCATTCGTGCAAATGGTCCGCGGAAATGTAATTTCACTCGCGTCCGATATAATTATCGCAAGAATAGCTCCTCATTAGCTTAATCACAGTTCTTTTTTTAATAAAAACCTGTCGATGGCTGAGCCACCAGCGAAGTGGCTTCGTTTAATCCCCTTATCAACCAATTACCTGCGCCATTATTTTCGAAAACTTTCGGATGGATTAGGTTCTCGAGCGTTCCTAAATCCCTATCGAAATTAAAATCTCGCTCCAGGCGAATGGCGTTCAGGTGCAATCTCATATTTAATTACGAGGCGCGAAGTAGAATTTAATTAAGAAAACGGGGCACGATCTTTCGTTAAAAGTAATATCGATGTATTACCTAACGATATGTTCTACAGCTACACGATTCCTAAATAAAATGGAACAAATTTTGATTATTGTAATTACCACCGTCAAATTAAAAGCCTCGTGGATGGGATGAAACGAGGAGGGTGGAACAAAACGTTGCTGCATTCCCGTGTATATGCGTACATGTATACCTTGTTTAATCACCAGCCTCGAAGTATCAAACGCCAAGCAGGATTACACCAATTAAGTGCGGTATATCGTTTGAGCATTCAACCTAACTAATACATATCTCCAGCGTCTTGATACTGTTGTACGAAACTAGTGAATCCTTTAAGCACCGTATAATGAAGTACATGAAACAGCTGGCAGAGTACCTCGATACAATTATATCCTACTACATCTCACGACTATTAACCCCTGAACGTGAGACATCTTAGGCGAACAATCAGTAGTCTCTCTGGGTCTGGTCAGGCCTGTAGTAACTATTCAGATTTTCTTTTAGCTGGAGCAATTTATTAGCATATGAGCTTATGCAGATTTCTCTATGACCACTCACTATTACATTTAACTGCATTTCGCGTGGGTCCAAAACAACCCAGACGTCACCCGGGGGGGGGGGGGATAAAAACCTACTAGCCCGCAATTTTAGCTAACAAGGGATGTTTGGTTTCTCCACCACAAGTTTTAAACAATTCGATTACATAGTTTTATACGGCATAAAAAAATATTCAATTTTCTTTGTAACGTTTTTTAGTATCTACTTTTGTTTTCGAGATATAGGTACAAGGAAGCAGGGATGATACATTAACACCCTTTGGGCGTGTTTTCACTGTGAAGAAGGGAGAACGGGCGCAAAGGAAAAGTTGCCTGATACTTCTATTGAGGTTATTTACAAACCTGCATAGTTTTAAAATAATCGGAATGTTCGGATAATCGAACTTCCTTTGTAAATGAACAAATGAAATCATTTTCCACCCCGAGGAAACGAGTGTCTGCTGCTCAATTAAGAGAATTATAATAATATTAACGATAAGTACTTTCGGAGCTGCGAGATGCAACATTCTTAAAAACATCCTGTGCACAGAAAGCCATCATTTTTAAGAATTCCTGGTGCACACGGAGGTTCCATCATTTAGGCATATAAATAAGGCCCCCGATGAAATCCACAGGACACTTATTAATTCTATTACTCGAGAACCCGTCTGACACCCCCTCCTACCAAGTGAAAAACCTGTTTTATATTTAAAATAAAGTTTGGGGGTTATTCCTAAATTACGTAAGGCCTTTTTGGGTGGGAGTCGGTCGCGAATTTCTTACATTTTCGCACAAGAATGGGGGAGTGAGGTAGCGTCTTGCGTAATATTTTTTCAACTTAATTTTCAATATGAGTAGCCTATAAATTTATGTTTCATTGCATACACGAAACCGAGTTCAATGAATTACATAAACGTTTAAAAGAATTTTAATAGCTGAAATATTGCAGTGTAAAAAATATTACGTAAGGAAGGCTGGGAGAAGGGTGTGGGTTGGAATATAAAATTTTACGAATGTGCATGAAATTGCTGTGACCAATTAACTGGGAGCTGTTGCATCGACGAAACTTTGCATATAGATAACGCCTTTTATAATAATCACAACTGTGCAATTTGTACGCCAAGGGCGAGCCCCGTTTAAATAAATAATAAACAAATAAATTCTTATACCGGGAGGGTGTAAGAAATCACCAACATTACCCTTACCTAATTTAAGGACTGCCCCTTGTTACTTGCTGTCAGTTAAAACTCTCGCCTGTCCCTGCATCGTGACGCGGGCCTCGAGACAGACTCTTCCTCAAAGCAATCGAGTCGCTCTGGATTACGGAGCCTTGAGAGACGGTTGAACGAGTAGCGCGAGTGTGCGGGTCACGATAACAGCGGGGGCACGTAGCGATAAATCAGGAATACGAGTCGGGCCGAAAGGACGTCTCTAATTTACAGACTAACTTGCTCCGCGTCGCGGAGTCAGTGCCGAGGCATTATTCGGCATTATTAGGGACGAGATAGTAATTACGGCGCTGCGTGATGCTGCTGGTAGCGCGGTCGCTATACGACGTAATTAAATTACCGATAAACCGATGGAGAAAGCGTGTAGAGACGCTCCGCGACCTCTCCGCCAGCTACGTGTCACCGAAACCAGCGCGAATCCGCCGCTGAGTCCATTAGTCGAAGGCCACCCCCTGTTACTAGCGCCGAGGCTGGCTAGGAGAGAAGTCAGCGACTGGTTCGGCCGTAGATATTCGGAATGATTGCCACGCGGTGCGCGGGGAATCACCGAGCTTTATATTAGGGGAGAGTGGGGTAATTCCGAACACCTAAGCGAGGAAGCAAACAGAACGAAACCTACGTGAGATACGAATTTGTTTTTTATTTATAAACATACTTAAACTAGTCCTCTATAAACTACTGTAACGAATTGTGGAAAAATTTTAATAAAAATTAACTTTATAATGAAAAACAAAACCCCTGCTGTTCGGAATTACCCGACTGCTGTGGGGTAATTCCGAGCGCTGCACGAGGTAATCACGAAAAGAGGTATATATAGCAGAAGTCGTAGAGAAAGTCTCTAGATGTGCTTTCACTGTTCCCGCTGCTTCTTTATTTTCACCTGAAAAAATCACAATTGTATCATTAACTCAACAGTAATTACATGCAATTGAAAATGGACAAAATGTTACTTGAAACGCGATGAAAATAATAAATTGTATTTACCGTGAACAACATAAGCGTTTTATATTTTTTATTTTCTGCCCGACGATTTTCATTTATTAAAACACCGTAATCATGGCGTTCGCGATTAAACGGTACGCGGCCTTCGTTCCCTCGTGTTTGATGGGTCACCCGCCGCGCGCTACATTCCCGTTTTCTAAGCAAACGATCCCCGTTAAGGGTTGATTTACAGCGGTGTTTCAGTCAGACCACGGTCACGGTTCGATCGCGGCTCGTTCGCTGCAAATCTTGGTTACCATGGCTACGATTTATAGGATCGCTGGTCGGGCTTTATTGCGCGCGCAACGTTATTGGAATTTATTTGGTCGAGTAATAAGTTGGATTCTTTTCTTCTCCTCGCCCCTAATCCTTTTAGATGGGAGGGGCGTAATCGAAGGTGTGGGTATAGATCTGTTCTGTAACTTCTGGCTGTTTCCCCCGACTCATTTGTGCATTCCATTAGCTTAAAAGCCTTCGTTTCCGCCGTTGCAGAAGTCTGTCGTGTGATTTTTCATGTGCCGCGGGCTCGTGAATAATTTTCCATTAAGCAAAGTTTACGAGCCTCGGGATAAATGGAAATTCAAGGAAGCTGCGTTCAGCGGGCTCGGTGGCTGGATTAATAAGTATATTCCAGCTGGATTTTCATGGTTTTTGTCGTGTTTGTTGTTGGTAGCTGAGCTTTTCGAAGGGTGCTTAGCGAGAGCGGGTTTCTTTTATTGTCACTGATAGCTGTGACTTCATTCTTCACCTTAATTCTCTGAAGTATCCAGCAAGGATCCGTGAAATTTCTAATCTTCTAATAAATACTCAACAACAAAAGACAATTGCTTCACTATCATTCAGATAACAATAGTTTATTGGAGTGCAAATCAAATTTCACGACATTGGATCGTTTGTATCCTGGTTTAGTGATTCATTCTATGTATAGTTCAGCTCTTACGTTATAATTATCTTAGCAACGTAGGCGCACTCTCCGAGACTTCAAATAAACTCATTACTCAGCCGAATAATTAAATGCAACTCGATTAATCGTTTTTTCTATAATTTCCACTTCGTCCGATATCCAATGTCGCCTCCTCTTCGAAGAGCATCGAAAATATTTTAACGAACCGTGCACAGCAAACCAATATAAATTAAATGCGACGCGTACAAACGAATTTCGAAATTACACTGGGCGAATAATTTATATTTCCAGGTTACATCGATTCCTCTGTACGTTCGCAACTCTGTACAAAACTTTCATCGTTGCATCTCTTTCTCGCGAGCGAAACATGATATCCATCTCAATAATTACAATAATATTTTACGTGAGCGTATTTTATGCAGTCCAGGAATAATTTCTTTTCCATCGGCGTGATTAAAAATGCAATTCTATCAATCGCAACAGGAAATAAAAATAGATTTATTTCAGCTGTATCGCATTGCATAATAAATTGTATAAAATTACCCTGAAAAATCAGAGGTAGCTCCACGTCTCGCTTAAACACCATCGAGATAGAGTGTTGATACGTGGAGTGTTTCGAGTTATTTCGGCTGGTATCTGAACGTCAGGCTTGATGCCAATTACCGTGCAGCAACTTAATGAAAAGAGCAGGGAGTGAAATAACGAGGGATAACAGCCGAGGTTACGGCAGCTTTACCGTCGCGTTGTAATTTCTAGGAGATATAAAACAGAGGCGAGCGAGCGAGCTTCGCGACAGCGGCGACTCCTTTAATTCGTTCCGCGAAAGCCAAGAACTTTCGAAGTCCGTTCTGCACGGCAGCCCTCGAACCGTACTTTTGCGGGGAGTGGAGCGCGTGGCGCGATAGTTACGAGTCAAATTCGATGAAATATTGACAGACTGGTGAGCCTGGCCAGGCAAGGGCGAGGTTTCCCTGTGGCAGATGATCCGTTAACTTTCTTTCGGAATTCCACCGACCATGCAAAGGAAAGGGCCACAACCGCGTCACTGAATAAACAACGGATCGACGTAACACCCTTTCAACCCCCGGCGCGCTTCTTTTTTCTTTCCACCCCGTCGGAAAGCCGCCAGCAAAGTGGGCTGTGTATCGTTCGCGATCAACGTTTTACACGAAATTCCGCTCTCACGAAAATACCTTGGAATATGAAATGGCCGGGGGGGGGGGGGAGGAGGAAGAGCCCTCGAGGAAGCTAAGCATGCCTCTCCCTACAGGAAAACTTTGGCGAGCGTGGGTGATTCCACGCCGATGGCTTATGCAGTTTTCCGAAAGAGCGACCCACTTTGGCGGGATTTATCTTCGCGAGCGAATTATGGGACGCTTGGCTGCCCATGGGAGCGCTTCTGGATTGGTAGATTCTTGTTCCGCGCGTTCGACGAACGATTCTTGGGAATTCCGAGGCAGTCTTCTTTGGAACTTGTTTAATCCCCGTCCAGTGGGTACAGGGTCCATTTGGATTCACTTTAAATAAGAAGCTACCCCTTCTTTCTCGCTAACAGTTTTATTTCTTGAAGAAAATAATGATATTATTAAAAATAGATACCGATGTTCGACGTTTAAGGCTCACGGGTATCGCTTAAGAGTGCTACATAGAGTTGCCAAAATTTTTTCGCGATAAAAGGTAAAGAATCATTTTTCTCCTTATTCAATCTACAACTCTCAATTTCTGTTATGCCAGCGCCTCATCATTTGCACTGTGTCGTAGATTAAATGAGGAACAAAAATATTTTTTACTTCTTAGCGCATTTTTATTTTTTTCAAGTCGGTTTTATTTTTTACTTTTTAATTATTTAATCTATATAACTACATTTATTCTAAAAAAAGGGGCAGACCTACAAAAGGAGCTGCTCGTAAAAAAGAACCGTTTACTAGAAACGCAAGATTCCCAAAACAAGCGACTTGGAAAAGTGAGAACAAGGATGTCTCAATTTCGTTAGTATTAACCTGTACTGGCAAAGTATTGGTGCAGTGTAGGATGAGACCACCGGGGCATTGCCCTCTTTCGAATAAAAAAAATCATCAAAATCGGTCTACATATTGAGGAGTTATGCGTAGACAAACATAAAAAAATACATACGGGTCGAATCTACAAACTCTTACTTTTTGAAGTCGGTTAAAAAACCATTCATCACGGTACCAATTGGAGAACATATTCTATATAATAACGCAAGAATCATCCAAATCGGTCCGCGCGTTATAAATTTATGTGCGAACATACTTTAAAACTGGAATTCTAGATAATTCCAGAGTATCTACACGATAATAAAAAAAAATAATAATTTTTCAAATAAAAACAGTATGATCGAAATCGGTGCACCTATGTGGAAGTTATGGTTGAACATACATAAAATAAATATACGGATCGAATTGAGTAACATCCTCCCTTTTTGAAGTCGGTTAAAAATGTAGTACTTTACGCCAAATGTGATAAAAAAATATGGTACTTTGCAGAGGAAAATTGTACAAAATAAAACCTACATTAAAACCACCGCATCTCACTTTTTATTGCATATTTTTTTGTGCATATTAATTAATTTAATGTCTCTAACAAATATGTACCTACGTTAAAGGTTTCATTGTACTGAAAGTTCAAATGAACATATACGAGGAGCTCATTTTTCATGAGAGTTACACTAGCTCTATTTCTCCGTTCCCGCCACTTCGTATTCATTACAGAAAAAATCCTCTGTGTTAATGTTTACATTCGCAAATTAAAGTATCGATGCTGCCATAGAATAAAAAATTAAGTAAAAATTGTAGAATTTTATCGATGTATCTATAGTATTTTCGTATACTATATCTCTTTCTAACAGTCTATAGTACACTAATTAGACAAAAGTGTAGTACAGTCGGCAACCCTAGAGGTGCACGGGATCGAATCTTTGCTTTGAAGCGAGTAACGATTCCCTGCCGAAGAACTGGTAGAATTTCGATTCAATTTACAGACTCAGCTAAGCATTACACGGGGCAGCCAAACTGCCTTCTACGTTTAGAACAGTTGAATGCCTGGCAAAGGGTTTACCCGAAGGCCTCTGTGTACGCACGTGTACGCGGGGTGCAGTGGCGCTCCCGCTGCCGAACGCCAATGAAATCGCGAAACGCGATTAAAAAGTAATTGGAGGTAATTCGATTTGAATCTCCATGCTTGGAATTCACTTAAGTGCGCCATCAGATTAAAGGGTAAACGCGAATGAAGGCAGGCTTACGCTGATGCCTTTAAGCTTTAAAGTTTAACGTAAAAAGTACTGTTGCTGATGCGATCACCGCCTGAAATTGCATAGGGAGCCTACTAACATTTCGCGCTTCAAATATACCTGTCAGGCATACCTTCAAATTAAACTTACATACCGACGCGACATTGGAAGTCCACCAACTTGCAGAAGTGAAAGATTTTATGATTCACAAAATTAAAGATCTGATTTATACTATCTATATCTGTGTCTATCCCAAAGTTCTATATTTAATTTGTCCAAAGGGCGAAGAAAATTCTTCAAAAGCTGGGAGACTGAAAGTAAACTAAACAGAGTAATTATCCCTCGATTTCCCGCGCAAAATGTACCGCCAAGTTTCGAAGGAAGCTGTGGTCGTGCATCACCGTTCGAGTGCCTGACAGGTGGATGTATCAGGAGATAATTTATAACGGGCATCGATAGTTTTCAATGTGCGTGTCATCGCGAGCCGCGTGGAATCACAGTCGCACAATACAAATGGTAGCGGTAGACTGCACGTGTCCATCGATGCGCGCGATGATGCGCCGCAACATTATCGTGTCTGCCTCATTGTACGCTGTACTACTGTTGGCGAGTGCTGTCCCGAAAATGGACCTGGCTCGAATTTCCTCGGGGACGAACAATTTGCTGTATTAAAGATGATACATATGCGCTAAGTAGAACGGGGTGTAAGAACATTTAGATATAAAAACTTTTGTAAATAGAGAGAGAGAGAGAGAAAGATGAAGTGGAAATGAGTAAGGGGCCCAAAGTTCGTCCCCCTTTGTATTTGTTCCTGTAGAGGGTGCATTCAATATTAGAATGAGCTGGCAATTGGCATGAATTTTCTTTGAATATTACTTTATGTATCCACGAATCGCAAAATGTAATTATGTCATGTCAACAGGAGATAACAAACAAAATGTAAAAAGGTGCAAAATGTGAAATCTGAAGGAAAAAACGCAGGGACAAACTTCGCACCCTTTACCAGATTAATAATGAATTAAGGGTTATACGAAAGCTTCTTAAATTTTACAATAGAAGTTCATCATATTTTATCTTCTCAATAATAATCTGAAAGTTATTCTTTATATTGCTTTCTAAAGATCAATTCAATATCTTTTGTAAATTGAGTGGATCTTATTGTGGCTCGATTCAGGCTAATCGCAATCTCTTACAATTAGAGTTACATATTCAGGAAAAGGGTAACAGCTTCCACGACACCATTTTTATTGTCTGATAGTCTTCGGCGTTTTATATAAATATTGCAGATGCCACGAAACGTCGCGGCACGCATATTAATTTTCAGACTAGGACGATTTTAATGAAGGTGAAAGCGGGAAGTGAGTGTCAGGTTTCGCACGGTTGTAGTTAGCATGTATCGATATTCGTCGATCATGCTTAACGAGCATTTTTCAAGCCACGCTTATTCCAGCACCCGCAATTGGCGAATAGCGAATTGCGTCTGCGTTCGCGGTGTATGCCCGCGAACGATGCTAATCGCGCGAAGCGACATTACGGACAGAACAAAAAATAGCCGGAGTCACGGTAAATCGACACGATGACGTGACAACTATTGGCTAAACCGCATCATTTAGCGCGGAATAACGCGTCGAATTCACCACGCGCGCGCGTGTATTTGCGTTGCAAATTGATTTGCGGCCATTCCCCGTGGCATAGTCATTTTATACTTTGCGGTGTGAATGGTCATCGATGACTGCCAACTTTGATATTGTCACGTTATTCAATACACTCGCCCCCAATAACTGTTTTGCTATTTTAGCCTTTACTTCATTGAAATCAGAAAACAGATACAAATTCATTTACACAACAGGGACATATTTACAAATTTTGCAAATGTACTATTCAAGACACAGAATTGTTGTGTATAATTCAACGCACTGTTATTTTGGTATAATTTTCTCGATTCAAATTGACAAATAATTCCCACAGATTATTGTGATTCGTTTCTTCTTAAGAGGACTAGGCAGTCGAAAAATCGATTGTTCATTACTCTTTTCGAAAGTACTGTCTTTCTGAATAAAATGCCGCTTAGTTTATAGTAAAATTCACAAAATTGTATATTTGGCAGCTAAAAACGTCAAGCGTCAATCTTCAAGTATAGAAACTTTAAACGCGTTTTTCTCGAATATTTTTCTCTCTTCGTTTCTTCCGGATTGCGAACGAATGGAGGTTGTAAAAAAATTACAGGATGCGTGAAACATGTGACATTTCGGCGCGAACCTCTGATATGGTCCGTAAAAATTCGAGATTTTCGTAAAAAAATTATGAAGTCACCGGATTTTAATAGCGCACTAACAACGATGGTGAAAATTCAGTATAAAAATCGATTTTTCGATTTCCTAGTCCTCTTAAGAAGAATGCACCTCGATGAAATTGCTAGACATATGTTTGAAATGTTTCGAAACGTCATGGTGGCTTGTACGATTATCCAAGTGTAGTGGAAATGAGATATAGAAGATTTCAGATCCGAAAGGTGATCAGCATACCCATTTAATTGGAAATACGGCATCGGGAGAGGGTTGAAATCGTGAGTCGATTGAGGTGCACAAACGCGAAACGATGTATATCCCGCGGGCGGCGTTGTGTGCGTGTGCAAATTCGCAGCTATACGCTAGGATACTGCAAATTCGATGGTCATTAATTTGTTCCGTAACCAGGTACCCGCGAAAACCTACAGCCAGGCGGCTGATGGATGCGCAAACTCAATGGCGTGGATCTATCGCCTCGGTTAACCTGGATTATTTAGAACCGTTTCAATCAACATCCCTGGTTAAAAATCGTTCGAGTTGTTTTGGGCGTCGCATTGACAGCAATTGTCAGAATAAATGCTTCTAAAAGAGCGAACAACGAACACATTCTGCTAATTTATCCAGTCAATTATAGGAAATATTCTGACCCAATACAGTTCCTCTTTCAAAAATGGGATGTTATAAACACCCCTAACAAGTGGAGGTTTTCAGATGTCCGGTTTCCATTGCTTTAATTTTCGGATATGTTTTAGAAGACAAAGAAATAACAAATACCCGTTGCTTTTTATTTTGTCCATTTTGAATATTTGAGGGTGCAACCACCCGCCAAAGTTCCTACATATATACATGAATTAAGAGTATGATTAAGTTCAGCGTTGTCTTGACAAATGTTCGCCTAAGAGATACAGTCTTAGCTTCATCCAAGTCAAATCGAGCTTCCTCGAAATGCTTGCCGGCTTCAGTCTTTCCCCAGATTTGCCCAGAATTATTCTTGCTCCCCTGCTTCGCTAGCAGAGCTGTAATACACGTATGTACTTCGAACCTCCCCCCGTACAACGGCGAAATATTACCCGTAGAAAGGAATTCAGCGTCGAATCACGTACTGAAAATACAGAAAGAATTCCCATCGAGAGAGGTCAGTTTGCAGGCCCCAAGCTAGATTCCAGCCCGGTGATCGTAAGTTAATTTAACTGGTTTCATAAAACGAGCTATCGAGGGCCGTTATAAACGGCCCCCGGGGAGACCGGCGAAGAAACTTGGGTGGAAAATTCACTCAAGGTATCCATGACCCGGCAGTCCCATCAAACGAAGGAAAATGGCCCTTTTGAACGAGCAGCAAATCCTTGCCCCCTTTCGCGGGAACGTTCCTTAAGATGGGATCGCGTTCCTTTACGTTTACGGTCCATTCTCGGGTTCGCCGCGAAAGAGGGAACCTCTACCGTTGCCGGCGATGATAGGTGGATCGTCGATGGCGGAACATTCCACTGATTGCCGTGCTGAAATCGAAATTACCGCGAGTTTCATCATACGAGTCGTCGACCATGAAAACCTTTGGAGGAAGGTGCAGTGCCGCTCGCAATCATGCGAACGGCAGTAAATTCCAGCTTTACGCCAGTAGCACCTTTATTCTTCCCACTAACACCCCCATTCTTCGCAAATCTCGCGGTACCACCACGCCGCGAAGATATAAAAGCAAAGTAAATTGCCAAACCCAACTGTACCGTACATACGCAAAATCGATATTCACCTGGCATTAATTCTGATTTGAAACTTCACTGGGAATTCGCCAGCTACTTTACCCGCACGCCTCTCGGTTAACCACCGTAGATTAATTACAGCCTCGCGAGTGCTTTATGATCCCGCGTTTTCTGCGTCTACTTAACCGCCTCGCGCGTATCAATTTCCATCGTCAAGCGACACCGTAAATTGCCGCGATCCCCGTTGGGATCCCTATCGCGAAACTGATTCCGAGGCGTGCCCCTTCTCGCTCCCCGGTGGGTCAACAATAAACATTCTCCAGCCGCGCGAAAAACTTCGCGCGACCCCGTGGAAGCACGCCGCCCGGATGGCTCGGCAATTCATCACTCGCCGTTCCCTTTTCTTCCTCGCTGGAGCCCCGTCTTCGTCCCTGGCGCAACCAGGCGCGGCCGACGCTCGCGCCCCCTCGAGTACATTTTTTATTAATCACCCGCCGGCGCGCCGGCTTCCCCGTGTAACTGTTAATTTCGCTTAAGCGAAGAGCATCCTATTTATCAAGGGTGGCTGTTGCCCGCGGCCCCGGGGCGGGGCGCCGTTGGAACTTGAAATTTTCGCCCGAGGCTCGATTTATCAAGGGACGTCCGCGGCCGTTTTTCTCGTCGTTCAGACGCCGAGGGGGCCGCGAGACAGAAGGGCGAGAAAACGGGACGAGGCCGGCTCGTTCGGACGGGGCTGAGTTATAGTTTCCTGGTCCAGATGCGAAAGAATGCCCGGCCAGCCTCGCGGGACCCCTCGCGAAGGGTTCTTTACGGACACCGTCGACACCCGGAACACGGATATAAGAACCGCCGCGAATTCCCACGCGTGATATTTACCCGCGTTACGGTCGTGTACCTACACGCGCAACCCCTTCGAAATACCATTTTCTACGAGGGGCGAGTTTCTAGATAATTTGTGACCCCCACACGAATAAAAGTAGAGAAACGTGGTAAGTAGTACAAATGTGCCGGTGACTATGAAAGTGACGTAAGTCCTGTGCTGTTTCTTTCGAAACATTTGGACCGCTGCGTTTGGGTGTATTCAAAAACATTATTCTATTATTGTACAAAATGTTTCGTAACACAGAGCTCCTCTGTAATGTCAAAATTATCTATCATTTTAAAGTTTTATGAGTAATTTGTACGGAAATGTTTTTTTTAATCCTTTGAATGTCTGCGAAATTCCGAAAATGCTCAGACGGAGTTTTCTTTATCTTTACAACTTAATAAATTTAAGCATTTTTTCGAATAAAAGCAATTTTTATTTCCGAATACTTTGCCACTAACAACTTTACCATTTTTGCCAATGTGTTCTTTACCACTATTTCTTCTAATTTTTCTATTATTATTATTATTATTATTAATTTCTACTATTAAGGAAGCGAGTCATAGGAGCGTTTCCTGTACCTATCCCTCAACAGCGTTTTTATTTTCGACTTTCCCTTTCTCAGGACCTTGGGATAGTCTCGCTTGGGCTGGGTTTTTCGTGATTCTTCGGAGGTTTACGATTTATGAGGAAATTAAGAGTTTCGAGGGGAATTGTGTTCTTGAGTGAGACAGCAAAAGGGAAGGAATCGCAAAGATTTCGAAAGCCCCTTGCCTTTACCTTTCACGCTCCTTTGTTCACGTGGTTTCTAAAGATCGAATAGATTCCTCGTCGATATACTAATACGTTGTACAACAGAAATAAAAATTGAAAGCACTCGGAAAGTTTCACATACCCAGCCGGTTTTATCCCTTTCTTTAGACCCTTTTGATGTTTAAGAGAGAGGCGTGCTTGTAATTGGGCTAAGCTGATTGCAGCTTTTGGGCCCATCAAGACTGTGAACCGTTGAACGATCACAGGACAAATTTATTCGGCCCCCTTGCTCACCTTAAGCCGGACATTGAAAGGCACGTCAGCGACAGTTCTTAGCCGATCTTCGCTCGGGTCGTTTTAAAGCGTATCTAGTTACGCGTTAGCCTTTAAATATAAACGCAAGCGGGGGCTCCGCTTTATAAGAAATTCCGTTTATCCGGGCTATCGATTGTGGAATTATATGGAATGAAGACTTCGCGGGGAACGAACCTTCCACCCTGAGATAATACAGTTTCAGCTTCTTGTAACGTTTCTCAACGTTTATCTAGCAAAACCACGCCCGCCCGTGGAAGCAGGATTTGCAGCGGAAGGGATGAAGAAAAAAGAGGAGAGGAAAATATGACCGAACCCAATTTAACTTCTTTACTCGATTAAATGGATAAATCGTTCCCCGTGAAACGTCGAGCTCCTAGACGCTACCTATATACAAGTACATCGACCGATATTTGCATACTTATAAAATCCGATAGAGGGAACCGGAACGATTCAAATGATCCGTCGGAACGATGTTTATCTGATTCATTTAAGACGGCCCGGCCCCCTCTAAGATACCATTTCCAATTTCGTTGGAAATCCACTTAAATCGATAGCAGCGCGTGCGAGCAGAATTGAAACTGTATTTGTTGCTGGTCTTTTACATCGTGACAGCCCCGCCGAGCTTCTGGGAAATTGGATCGTGCCTTCGTAACGGATCGCTGGAGATTCAGATGCTCAGAGATTGAATATTGAAAATTGTAATTGCTATAAGAGCCTTGAGAAAGTCGGGGAGAGTAGTAGGCCCGTACTATCGTACACCAATCACGGTTCTTTCTGACAACGGATTCGTCACGCGCGCCCCTCGTCCTCCTGCTAACAACCCGAACGAATTATCAAACTTTCCTGCTTGAAATTCAGAGTACCCCTGTTGCGAAACTTTTCATTCGAGCGTCAAATTAGGGACTTGATAATGCAGTGACGGACACTACCCCTTGGACCCGACCGATGTTGTTTAGAACTCCCCGGCATTATTCATACGCCTCGGAGCGCGTCGCCGGGGCCACGTTTCAGAATTCTATTAAACGCGACTTCGCGCCTTATAAAAGTTCGATGTACCTCGGTAACGAAGGGTGGAAAGCGGGGAGTCCGGAGCTGCCACGGCTGTTCGCGAAGAAAGGAGTTGTTCGTGGCTCCACATAAATCAGGACGAAGATCTTCGTCCTGGATCGGTTCCCTCGTCGGCCACAGACTCGCGAATGGGATGCTGTGTTCGATCTTATCTGGCGACGTGCCCGTCCTCGTGCGATAAAGTAACACCCTCGTGGAGAGCGAATTCTGGAGCTGTAAAAATCGCTTTCAGATTGACAATGAATTTGATTAACAGCCCTCGTCAGTCGTGGAGCAAAGTACAATCGAAAATAAAAATTTGAGGCGCCCTTGAATCTCCTTGCACCGAGGTTTAAACAACTCATCAACTATTTACCTATCCTCATAATTTCCCGCAAGTTCGTCGCTAATTTCTAGGGGTGTGTGGGTAGCCGAGATTACGAAAGCCGATTTGCGATTCGGGAGCCGATTTTCTTGCTAAAAAAAACGAAAACTTTTAACCTGCGATTTTGCAGTGTGATCAGATGTAAGAATTTTTTAGGAAGAAAATCGGTTCCCGAATAGCAAATCGGGTCCCGGAGTTTCGGGTACCCGCACACCCCTACTAATATCTGTTTCGTTTTACTGACTCAGATTCCCACGGCTAACAATAGGACAGGGTTTGCAACAGGGGTCGAATGAAACTGTCAACTTTTATAAATAAAAGTTATTCATCGAACTCTCAACTTTTTAAATAATTTCTGTTTTAAGTTAACTTTGTACATTAACACTTTAACTCTGCTGTAAGAGTTCAGTTTTAACAGTTACTTCATATTGGATGAATAAAAGTTCCGCAGGATCATATGCTTTTGAATAGATATTTAACCTTTAGGGGGCCGACAAAGCCCTTTTCGGGGCTTCGAGTAAGCAACGCTACTTTTATATTATTTATTACAAATATTATTTAAGGCAGTAGAAGCAAGATAAATAAAGAAGAGAAAGCATATTGTGATTTTTATATAACTATTTTCACCGAACGGTTTAAGGTTTCAACTTCAGGTATCTACCCTACAACATTTTCAGGAAATCTGCTTGTGACGGCTTTATTTTTTTCAGCACAGAATAAATGTTCCCGTACAACTAGAACCTTTTCTACTTTCAAGAAAAGAAAAGTTTCATATTTACACAAAACTGTACGGAATAAAAGTTTCAATTAATACACTGCATTTTATAACCGTTTCCTTGGAAGAGAAAAGATAATAGTCATAAAATTACAGATTTCATAATTCATTGAAAATTTAATCAGTTTCATTCGACACCTGGTCTGCAGGCCCAGGATGGAACCCACGCTTCTTCCTTTCCTCCTTTTCTCTCCCACCTTCAACCCTCTTCACTCCTACTCCTCTCCTCCCCCGTACTACACCTTCAAATTACCCCTCGCTCAGAGTTCTGTGTCTCCCGCTTTCAATTCTATTTAAACAGCAAAATACGTCTCCGCAAAGAATCCATTATCCTACCGAACACCCCCTCCCCGAATAGCCACTACCGTTACAGTGCTCCCAAACGATTTAGACCGAACTCTTTGCCAAGTAGAACGTCCGCCTGGACATTTTTCTTTCCGTCGGGCGTTTGATCGAGAGGCATACACCGTGCACACGCGTACCTGTGGCCGCCGTTGCGGCAGAGCCACCGAAATGTACATACGTCATACATATGTAGCGCGGCGAGACGTGCAGAACATCCGAATGGCCCGGGACGTGTGCGCGTCTTCCCCTGGGCGTCCTTAGCGCCGCTGGTCCCGGCGCCAGATCGTTACGTTAGCCCCCGGTTTTTCGAGGTCGGCGCCGAATCGCTGGCGCGCTTTTCGAGAATCGATCCGCAAGGGGGCTGGCCGCGAGCACTTCTGCCGCACTTTGGCTCTTCGGGTCGTTCGCGATTTTTGAGGAATTAGGAGGACGGCGCCTGGCAGTCGCGAGCTCCCAGCAGCCACGGAATTGAACGCGAGCAATTTAGCCAGCTACGCTCCGCACGCCCGAAGAACGCGAGCGTAGAAAAATCAGAGCGCAGCTTGTAGGCCACTGGCCCAGAAACACGCCCCCGCTTCGAGGAACGTTGCCGCTCGATGGACGAAGCTGAGACCCATCCCGGAGAACGTTTACCTTGCCAGGGGAACTGATTTACGTAATCCAGTTAGAGAGTTGCGAAAAGCACGGTCGATTTACATTCGATACGTTCCTTGTGCGATACCTCCGGAACTCGGACCGGTTAGATTTACGCTCGAAACTTCGTCCTTACCCAAATAAAACTCCTGGTGGGACACGTGTTTGAGTATCGCTGGCGATGGAGATCAAACGAGCGGGACAGGCAGCGCTAATCTCGTCCCGCAGCGAACTCGCCTCGAGACGGGCTGTCGTATATCGAAGGGAGGACGTGAATCACTGCCACCAGCGATTCCCGCATTTTTATCGCTGAATGGGGAACGTCTTTTGGGAATTCAGACGCGACGTATCCTTTGTACTAAATCGTCCACTGCGGATATTCAAGCTTCCCGCTCGAGTGTTTATAGAAATTAATCGAAGACTGGTGCTTGGATGGGGATTCCTCGTGAAACCCCAAGCAGGGTTATACAGGGGACTCTTTAGGGAGTCTAGCTTTGCAACTCGAGCGGGTTTACCCATCGATGACTGGGGAAACTTTTCGATTCGGAGCTTGCCGCTTTCATTACGCTGATCCTTTTAACGGGGCCATAACTCCCGTCGAATCCTCGAGAAGCTCGCGGGATCATTTTTATCCCGCGCATTAGCGGAGCGGCGAAGTTTAAGACGGCGACCTCCGTGGGCTCTGAACGCTCGTTCAAACCGGGGAGGAGGGTGACTAGCCGAGGGTGTCCTTTGTTTCCTTCCGGAGAGCCCTTAAGTACCCGTCGCGACATTGTCGCGCGTAAAGCGCAATACGCCGATACAGTTACTTATTGTTAGAGCAGCGTGGGAGCCGATCGGAAGGCGGCTCAACGTCCCAAGGGAAAATAGCCTTTTGATCCTGTCGCGAGCAGCAGCCTCCTCGAGTGCCTGTTTAAGATCTGACATCGCTGACGGCCCCGTAGATTGTTTCCGTCTTTGTGCAACGAGAGACCCTCGCTGCGCAATAAAAGCTTGCTCGCCGATACGCTTGCGAACGTAAATACTGCAAGCCCCGGTTCGCGGGGTACGAGACTTTCTCGTTACATGTTTATGCTTTTTTACGCGCACCTTCGATACGGCGGGCGGGGGATTTCTTTGTAGCGAACCTTTAGATAGCGGAGATAGCGTTATCGAATATTGCATCGTGAGATATTGGACGCGAGCGTGTGCCAGTGAATAAGGTATTTTCAGAATAGAGTTTCGGCGGGGGTTGTGAATCAGTGAAAGGTAGGATGATTGTAACAATAGGTTGAAGAATCAATTTAAAAAATATTCGCAACTCTTCTGTACACGTAGGATGACTCGATCGAGTTTTCATTAATAATCCAAATTGACCGGTAGCTATGTATTACGACGTAGGTGAAATTATTTTCAGTTCCTACATCTCCGTCGCTTCGAAACGCGCGTTCTAAATTAAGGGAAACATTACGTCGTTCCATATAATCGTTCGATTAATCCGTGCTCGACGGTATTTGCCTGAAACGCGAACGGTTTGAAGCACGATTAATTGATCCACGGATGGACTACATTGAAACTAAGATTGACGCTGTATGCGTGAACGATTGCATCGCTCTCGATTAACATCGAATACAGGGCGCAACGACCGCCAGCGAATTAATCAGCCGAATATATGTATCTATTTAACGAGTCGCTTTGAAACGTACCGCCGCTTGTTTACAACGCGTAAATTATTTCGTAACGAGCGCCAGGAGCCGCGCAATTTATAAACGACACAATATTGGTTACGACTCGCAGTAAACGTTGGATTGAAACACACCGCCGAGGCAATGTATCTGGAAGAATCGCTTTTGTTTAATCAGCCGCGGGTTTCCCATAAGCGTAGGTACACCGCGTCGCGTACCTTTTACCCCAAACGTTCCTCAAGATTTTATTAAACGGTGCATACCTTATTTTTCAACTTCCGATTTTTTGTCCGACCCCCTAAAAATGACTTATTATTATTACTTATTATTATTACTTTGAATAAAAGCAGTTTAAAGGGGTAAGGCAAACAATTCAAACAAGTTTCTAACCCCTACAGCTGAATACCACCCCAATACACCCTCGCGGGTGCCAAGCGTTGCGCCATATCGAAAGGAATGGACTTTCTGGAAAAGTAAATAATGATATGTGATTGGCGCGCAGCGTGGAAAGGGTCGAAGGATATTAAAGCGTAGAAGTTTTTAATATTCCCTGCGCAAAGGGTTTCTACGAACCGCAGAGGATCTTGATAAAACACGGAGGGCGGAGGGAATTTTAATAGCGGAGCAGCGGAGTCTCGGGGCGTTTTTTTTCCACGAGATATTAACTTACTGTTTAGGGAAGGAAACGAATAGGTCGTTGCACGAAAGCTGCATTGTGGGTGTAATTTAGCCGAGCATTTTGTAAAAGTAAAGGTCATCAAGGGAATATGGCGGTGGAAGGCGCAGTATCAGAAAAGCTCGCCCCGGCGAAATTGCGCCACTAAAAACGAACGTACACGCGAGCCATTCCCATCGAGATAACAATTATCCTGTGCTCGCTTCTACCTACTACCGTCCGAGGTCTTATTTTATCTTATTGCAACCTTTCCTCGAACGAGTGCCTGTTCCCTTGCCATTATTTCGCCGGCATATCTCTCGGCAGTGATGTTGTTGGTTTATTGGAAATCGATCGGATAAAGGGATCCTTTTATTTCCCCCCGCGTCGAAGTAGTTTGCTGATGGATAAAGTACATCTTGCTCGTCGAGGCACATTAATGGCCCGCGTGCGTTGCACCTCTTTTACGTATCGTCTTACCAAATCTTCGAAACGTTGCGAGCAATACGCTGGAAATATCTCTCCGCGTCCAGTTTACTGGGCGCTTTCAAAATTAGTAGATTAAACAAGCTTTTATCCACTTTAATGTGCCTTTAGTTTATACTGGTATTCATCTGGTTTAATGCACTTTTTTTAACATCCACAACTTTTGCACTATAGTTGTTGAAGTTTTAATCTACCTTCCACAAGACGTTGTCTTTAAAGTAAGTTTATTTTAAATAAGTAAAAGTCCTTTAACTCTCATCTGTTAGCCTGAAGAAGTATTCGTCCGCTCTGGCCGTGTCTGACTAGTTGTACACCTTGTCTACTTGAAACTCCATCTTCCTCCATCGATCTGTAGATAAATATATCAGAAGAATTGAATACAACTAAGAGGTCGTCCTTAAATTACATAAGACTTTTAGGAGTGGGGTGGAATCGCGAATTTCTTACGTAATATTTTTTTAATATTCCTCATCGCATACACGAAACCAAGTTAAATGAATTATATAAACCATTAAATGAATTTTAATAACTGAAAAAATATTTCGAAAGCAAGAGGGTGGGGGGGGGGGGTTGGAATATAAAATCTTACGAATTCTTTTACTCTGGCAGGGAGGAGGTAGGAAATCGACAAAATTACATTTACGTAATTTAAGGATGGCCCTAAGTAATTATTCGAATTTGAACACATACACTTCCAATTCCTTACCTTGCTTCTGCACTATTCAGTTCTACAATAAGCTATTTTATTATTAACGTATCTCTTTTCCCATATTCCACCCATTTCCCTAATTCACGATCACATTAATCCAATCCCATCGACAATTCCTGCCAGTCCAAAATAAAACAACCTCACCACCATTCACAATGACAATTCCAAAATTTACCAAATATAACCAACGACCTAGCTTAAACGAATAGGACTGCTCCTGGAGGTCCGCGTGATATCGTCGATCAACGAGGCTGATGTTATCGCAGGTGGGAAAAAAAAAACTCTTTCGCCGAGAATTTACGAGAGATTAACTCGTGTACGGGGAGAAAAAACAAGCAGCCCTTCGAGACGCTTTAGGTAAGCATCTATAAACCCGGAAGATCGTCGAAGGAGGGTCTCGGGCGCCGCCCGGGGCGCTCTGGTCGCTATCACAAAGCGTGCCAGCGAAATTCACGGCGTGATAGGCATCACTGCGTGTATCTGGCGTAGGTATACGCCGATTGGAAGTGTAAAATGAATTCTCCAGCGTACGGAGGTCCGTTTAAAAGCCCTTCCCAGTCAAATCGCGCGAAAACATAGGTGATTTTCACGATTTTCTATAGACAAAAGTATACAATGTACGTGTCTAAAAGCTTTTGCACTTTATTCTGCTACAAATGTAGAGTACAAAAAATTCATTTGATTTTTGAACACGCCTGCCCCTGATATGCATCGCAGGCTACAGAAAACACCTGGAGTATCGCTATGATAACTCCAGACAGGATTTTCTAAAATAAAAAAACCAAAGAAATTCTGTAATTACGAATATGCGGTTATCGCGTTACGCTCTCTCATTGTTAAGAAACGATTAGACGATTATTGCCATATGTTTAAACGATAGGATCCCGAAAGAGTTTTTTTCCGCACAAAAGTGTCCGTAAATAAGAAATCGAGTGTATGAAAATTTACAATCGAAAATAGCGGGGATGCGAGTGTAATTACGAATAGAATCCCCTTTGAATTTTTAGATTCGCTCGAAAACTGCATTTTTTACCGTGGCGATGGTGCGCGAAAACTATCGACACGGCGCTCGCCGCTGGAATCCTTAATAATCGTGCTCGCGGCAGGTGGCAGCGGAATATTCATTTTTCCCTGGCCCGTGTGCCCTTACTTTCGCGTCAAGTCTAAATTTGCCACCTACTGACGCCTCGTTTGTGGGGGCGACACGCAGGAGGCTGCATTCAGCTCAGTGTAAATATTTTCGCTACACCGATCGCATTTTCGAAGATTATTACATGCAAATATCATTAATTCGTATGGTCCCGGGGGGGGGGGGGGAGGCGGGCGTAATCCATCGCTGTGCAAATTTGTCGCAATCGTGTAAACGTTGCAGTTGTTAATCGCGTAAGCACGAAGGCAGCTGCGTTTCGACGAGCTTGCGGATCAGATACGTAATGGTAGGCTCTCGCTACGCCTTTCCTCGGCTCATTTTATTCTTCCTGTGCTTTGTTTCTGTATTTTGACAATTTGACTCACCTCGACGCCACGCTGACAGGCGTTTCTCTCCTGGAGAATATTTTAAGGAAGAGAGGCGAGTTGCAGCGTGAGTGGACGCAATGCCAACGCTTTCGGTGACCGCTAAAACCATTGTCACTCGCGCTGACAGTGATTTCTCTGAAGGACCGAGTACAAACGAGGAGTTGAAATGGTAAACGGTATAAGTGCCAGTAGTTAAAATTTCCAGTAGGAACGAAAAACGCATGTCCGTTCATTTTGGCACTTACGGTACGTCGTTTATCACTTGAACGCTATGGACTTCCAGCGTATACCACCTTTACAGATTTAGGGGGAAATAGAAAGATTAGGACCATGAAGATCGCAGGCACTACCACCGTTTTTTACCACGGCGAAGTTGGCACTTGCGATTTTAGCTTTATCTTGCGATCGGCCAGTTAAAATAAATTATTCTAACACCGTTAATACTTTCGCCACCGTATTCCACATTTAATTCACATCGTTTTCCACTAAAACATTTATTTTTTTTGTTGCAATTACATCGTTTACCATTTCCTGGGCCGGATTAAGAACTTTACAGGCCCTAAGCACGCGAAAAATGTCGAGGCCCCCTAATACAGCTTTACAGGTTTCTTAGCCATTTCCGATAATTTGGGGGTAAATTGTTACACTAACAAAAGTTAGATTTTAAAATTCAAAAAGTTTCTAAGGTCTCCCCCTTTCTCCCGATGCCCTGAGCACGTGTTTATTCTGCTTATTGGTTAATCCAGCACTGAAATGTAAACCGGGGCAAGCTAAAATCTTCGGGCAGAGCAAAATCGAGGCGAGGCGTAGTAAGAGCCTACCTTAACGCAGTGTTTTTGTGGCAGACTCGATGCTGTCGGAAAGGTGTTTTAATTTGGATTCTTTCAGTAATCTTCGTAAGTGGCTGCCTTTTTCCTCGAGTGAGTTTGTTGGTTTCCCTTCGCTCGCCTCTGTTGCATGCACCGAGAGTGGACCATTGAATTGTTTACAATTTTTTTTACAAATCATATAAGACAACATTCGAAAGCTGGACAGGAGAAAGTTTGCATTTTTTCACGTACATGGAACTGTTGCAGCTTGATTGACATCCGCCGCAACGCGATATTTCGAATGCATTTAAAAATCGCGGAAACGGAAAATCGTGCAAGGAGGATTTATGTATTGATTACGTATAAATCAGGAGAACCTTAGAAATATTCTCGCAATAGCGCCCAGGAAGCCATTAATTTCCGCGACAATTAATCGCTGGCTGCTACGATAATCGATCACGCCTCGACGGAGCGCAATGATTTATCGCTGACGTTTTTCATTTCAATCTCGAGTACCTACCCGCATGCAAGAATGATCGAGCATAAGAAGTGATTTCTCTGCTCGCCTCGAAACGAACGGCTGTAATCGAAATTCGGGTAATTCGGTACCGTTTCTGGCTCGTCAGAATTACACTGGATTCATTGCTGATGCAACCTGATCCTGCATCATTGACTATTAAATTTCATACATAGTCCAGTGCTCATATTAATGCGAGGCTTTAGCTGATACATGCGACCACTTTCGAAGCTTCACTTCACCGCAAGTGTTGAAATAGTTCACCGTTGCACTCAAACGAATCGATAGACACATCGGCCCAACTTCTATAAGTCAAATCGATAAACATTATCGTGCAAAAAATGTGTTGCAATAAGTTAGCTCTCGTTATAAGCTTTCTAAAGTTGTGCGTAAATTTTGTGTATTCAAATTGTTTTCTCTGTCTTATTTACTTCTTAAACGATTTTTAAGAAGATTGTATACGCCTTTTCTCGAGCTTTTATTTTTTAATTAATGTATACGCAATCATATAGGGTAAAGGACCCAATTACTGACATCTAACCAATTACTGTCACCTTAACCTAGTTTACTTAAAATAACGAATAAATAAACGTTGTAAAATCATACAAAAAAAGAATTATGTAATTCAACCTATAATCTATACTATATATTATATACTATAGTTCGTTCATTCGTTATTTTAAGTAAAATAGTTTAAGGTTAGGTGTCAGTAATTGGATCCTTTACCCTATTTGACACAAAATAGTGTCGAGCAGTATAGTCTGTTTTCGTTCTCAATGTAAGTGTTTTATTCATAGTTACGTGCTACCTACATGAAAGATGAGCGAGGATCACGTGAAGTTGATGATTTCAGTTACCATGTCTGGCTTATAATTCCTGCTACAGTGTAAAATATATGTGTTGCCAGTAGTTGGAAGGAGGTATGGAATAATGTTTGTTAAAAAGTTCTTTGTTAATTCCATGATACAGAGTATACCTATATATTTCGTATCATTCATTTAGATTTATCTTTCCGACAATGTAAAGCTGCCTTACACCTTTCCACACACGTACGAATGAAAATATCGATGTAGTCGAGCGTTAATTCGAAAAGCTTCGTCGCTCGGGGGACACATAATCGGATTGAGAAATCTGGCCCAGGATAATTACCGGTGCCAGTTTTATATAATGGTAATAAATCTCCCCACTCGGCTGGAATTCTTAATAAATCACTCGATCGAATTAATCGTTGCCACGGCTGCAACGAAATAATTATTCCACGGGATCGGGGATTCCCGTGGATAGCTAGAAGCTTGCATAAATTTTCCAGCCACCGATAATGGAATCGACCCTCCAGCCACGCTCTCGCGAATTTCCAGTCTCGATATAAGAAATCGACCCAGGTTACATGCTATTTGTTAGAAACGCAGAATCAAAGATCCACTAATTGTAAGTTTTCTATTTAAAAATACAGAATAATAATACACACATTACAAAATAAACTAAGTGACACATGATTACTATGATTTGTACACCTTAACAGTATTTGAAAATTGAAATATCTGAGGTGCCTTAAGTAGTACTAACAGATTTAAGGAAAACGGCCCAGGTGGAAAACGTATACATAACAGATTTACAGATAAATTTACGCGCGTATGGTATGAAAATGTTGAGAAACAGAAAAAATATAGTATTTGGATAAAATCATAATTTTTTTTGGAAGATGAGGCTCTGAATGGGCCTTCTGGGCAGGGGCCCTTGAATATTCTTAAGAAATATCTAAAATTACAATACTAAAAATAATTCTGAGTCTCAATGGCTCCGCGAAGACCACTTTCAATTCGTTAGTATTATTAAAATTAAAAGCTTTGCGTGACAGCTTTAAAGTGACACCACTGCTCGCGAGTAAAGTATTTTCGCCCCCTGAAGGTAGCGAATTTCAGGAACTACCGTTAAATTTCCCCCTTTAATTTCTTTCGCGAAATGACTCCGCGCTATCGTCCCACGCGAAATACGAATATACCCACCTACAGTATCACTTTTCCACGGACGACGAGAGTTAGGGGAGCCGTTTAAATTATTCGCCGTCGCGGGATCGAAGGAAGGAAGATCCCGTTTTCCGTTGTGCGCGCTTTACGAGATCGAGGGGGGTGGCCGAGGTCTGTCCGCGTTCCTGCAGTCGCGGTGCGTCACCTGCATTGCCGTAGACCTGCCCGGGGATTTTACGTCGCCCCGACCGGCTTCCCGAAGGAAGATTGCCGTGACGTCGACGGCGATGAAGAAACCTTCGGCTCGTAAATACGCGAGATATGCCGTAAAGTTTAACGATTCAAGTTTTCAGCCCCGGTTGCCGCGGCCTCTCTTCTGCTACCCTCGCCCTACGCCAGGGTGGAGGGTAGCAGGTGCCGAAAGTGTCATAAACCCTCGGCTGGAATGGCGGTGATCACGGGTATGGGTCGATAAATTCGGCTGGCGGACCGATAGCTCCTGGCACGCGACTAATAATCGCCCTCCAGTCACTAAATTCGCTCGAGCGCCTGACACGCATCCTCCCATCCAATTTTCCATGGTCGAACTTCGAGTAGAATGGGTAGCGACACGTGGCGTCTTGCGGTATGGCTGGCCGAACGAAATTTTCTGGATAAGATCTACATACGGGAACAGAATATTCCATTTCCTCCGAGAAATCTGACGCTCTGCTCGCAGCTTGCGTCGAATTAAAATATCCAATCTCAATGATTTTCTTTAGCGGGCATTGGGGGATATTAAAAGACCAGCTGTCGAAACCGCTGCAATTGAATAAGGGAGAATACCCCTCGCGAAACTCACCGGCCAATATATCTGGCCCCGACCTTAGTTCAGCTTACGCAGTGAATAATACTGTTCAAGACTGAATCGTAAATGGGATGCTTATCGCAACGATACGAGGATTACGAGAGTACGACAAACCTCGGGAATCTCATATTTTCCGACTATTTAATTAACACGGTTTAATTTGCTTGGCCTCATAATCATCTGGTCGGAAGAGATTAAACAGAAATGCAATTAATATAGTCGTACTGCACGTTATACCTACACAAAAGACTTCGATTATAATAAATTCCTAATATAAATGACTTTGTGAAAGTCTGCAATGACGTGACACGACTGAAAGTAGGTACCAGCCCTGCAACGATGAACCATCTAACGCATTCCAAACGTATGGCGCTACTCGGGTGAGATCAATAATGCATCTTGGCTGACAGAATCGCAGAATTTCAAAAGCAGGCGCAGAAGTCTCCCGTGACTTTTCAGCCCCGATCTGAATTTGAAGATTGAAAAGTCGTGAGCAGCTACGGTAGAATATATCAGGATCCGAGGTAATCCAGAATAGAATCTCCCGGTACTGGACACTCCGAAGAATTATATTCCGACTTAAGGGGTTATGCCCACCTGCAAAATCCGGAAAAATGGACTTTGGGGTTTTAGCATTTTCTCAAAGTACAACATCTCAAAAGTATCGTGTGAAAGTTTCAATTTGATCCGACGAAAATTGGCGAAGCTGTGGGAGTTTTAGTATAGGTATGTCCTGGAGGATGTAAACCCAACTTAAAACTTTAAACGCGTTTTCCTCGAAACTACATTTTCAGAATCGGCGAGCAAAATATCTCGAGAACCGCTGCATCGAATGAATTTAGCTTTTGTAGGCTTATCGTATGTATAAAAATCTTGCCCTTAATCGTGGCTTTTTCATTTCCGTTCCGTAGCTTTTATTTTACAGATGAGAAATGAGCGATTTTTGTGGGGGAAAATCGATATTTTAATTTGAACAGCCGTCATTTTGTAGAAAATGAATTTTTTGGGGATAATGAACGATTAAGGACAAGACAATTTAATATACTAACTAAATTCCTTCGAATTTTTTTACTTCGGATAAATCAGGTGAAAATTAAAGTGGTCACCGCAAACTACTGAAAAAGAAATCGCTGTCGGGAGATCACTGATATTTCTTTTATTTATTTATATTTTTCATTGGAATAATTACCACAAGTAGTATAAGATGTACACTTTCGAATGCACAAAGGTTTCTTTAAAAAAGCCTTCATGTTTTTCCCAAAAAATTACCGAATAAACCTGTTTTTTCAGACTTCACATGTGGGCTTAACCCCTTATGTCACCACGTAGCTCGGCGTTCGAACAGTTGGAGCTCGGAAGCGATCGGAACATTTCACTCGCTGTTTTATAGTTCGATATGACGATGCCGTGTTTAACTTTCTCGGCGCCGGATGAAGTAACCGAGGCTAGTTACCGAGCGAAGCATTTGATAAGGGCTCGAGAGATCCTCGAGGAACATCGAGGCGTGCCTAGAAAGGACGATTGAACCTTGATCAGTCGAGTTACGAGGATCCTGTACCTTGAAATGCATATCTCATCTCGGATTTCAGATGAAATTCGATGTGCATCTCGGAAGGGAGATGTTCTCTGAATATTTGAAGAATGTATCGAGGAATCGTGGGGTGGCAATTACTTTACTACGCTTAAGTAATACCCAAGTGATACGGTGGACGATATCGCGATGCGTCTGGCATCAAAAGTAGACCGAACGTAGCCTGTGACATATCAGGGACGAGGTAAAAATCGATTTCGACACGATCTTTTCAGCTCCCTCGCATCTTGTAAATGTAAAGCAATCTTTCCGAAAGCATTCACCCGTACGTGACTTCGATCTTGAAATACAGCTTTAAAATAACTCCAGTCACATAGGTAGGCTGCTCAAAGCGTCTAAGGGATTGCCTACTCGACTGAAGTAAACGATATTTTTCAATCCACTTGCATTATACTGTATAAATATGTAGCTAGTCAACGATGATGCCTATTTATCTAAAAACTTGGGACGTGCTTCCAATTTCCACCACACTTTAGCAGATTATTCACAGCACCTATATTCTTTGTCTTCGTTTGATAGTGGAGTCTCGATGTTGGTGAAGTTAGCCTCCGTTTTGTGAAAAATCAACCGATCATTGTTGCAGTAGTTTGTACCATGGAGAGTTTTCTAAAATTCGAAACCGTTTTCGAATAAAATTGAAAAAAAAAACAATTTTATAAGTTGCAGACAATCGTGAAAAACGTTTTTTATTTTAAATTGGTCTTCTCAATTTTTTCGGAAATGGTTTCGAATTTTAGAAAACTCTCACCGGTACAACGCGGTATAAAACTAATTAGTACAAAAATTATGTAGTTTTTCACGCAATGGGGGGCTAAAATCACCCACAAAGAGTCTCGATATTCCCCCTCGTTGGAATAAAGAAATTGCGACATAGTTGCGCTGCAATCTTGCATGAAATTGCAAGATTGACGCTGCATCGCTGGCAGATGGAAGATTAACAGTCCACGGTCCATCGAAATGCCCTATTTTCATCGTTTCGAATCATATTCTGCTTAGCTGGCAGACGGGGCTCCGTCAGATTATTTAGGTTGAACTAATTGAGGGGAGAGAGAGCCGCCGTTTAATGGCGACAAGCCCCCGCGGGGCATCCAAGCGGCAGGGATATCCTTCCTGTATTTTCGTCGGGCGTTTTTGCATGGAAAATCAATCATAATGGAGGGCAGCGGCCGAGTCTTGCGCGCAAATGGCGCCTTCGCGCCAAATACGACCAACACGTAACATTCACCACGGGCACTGCGAGATCTTCGCGACGCTGGAACGAGTGAGCCATTCCCCATGTGCGTCACGATCGACCTTTCACAATCGACTATTCTCCCCTTGCTTCAAAGTTCATCTCGCATCGACCTGGTTAATTATAACGTTGCCAGGAAAAAATATCCCCCAACTTCCGCGTTCGTCCAGCAATATTTTTTATATCCGGTGATAAAAAACGACCGTGTTGCTCTTTTCCTCCTTCTCCTCCAAGAGGATGCAGAAGACGAAACGGGAGTGCTGGACGCGTCTTTTTGGAGGCTAAAATGGCACCCCTCTGAGAAATATAGCTACCTATTTTCAGAAAAGTGGAGGGTATAAATTTTCCTCGTTGAAAATTGCTGTTACGGAACTTCCTTTTGGGGTGTTTCGATCACTTTAGGTTGTACCTAAATAAGTGTTCTATTTATTATATGTATCTATATTCTATAAGATTGCAAAGTTCAGGAAATTCTTGTCATTGAAGTGTCCAGAAATCTTTAGGAAGACGGACTCTTTCAACAGGGGGGGTTACTGTTCAGTTGATTTCTCGATCTTACGATTTTACAATCTTACAACAAATGTTAAGGGGCTCGACTTTTAAAGAATGTTACATCGTTGATCAATGTCACGCGCGCTGAAAGGCTTAGGTAATTCTTTCCGCGCGCTATGAAAGTAGAAAGCTCTCGCAGCTCACAATTTCTCCCTCTTTTTCTTACTTTTCCCACGCAGCAGTGTCGTTCATTCATGCCACTTGTTCGAAGAATTCTTTCACCTAGGTATCACTGTTCCCATGGATTGAAGCATCGATCCCGCCTCGAAATGGCACGTATCAGCATAATCGAATTCAACCATAGTTGGCTCCTTGGAAAGTTCAAGTCACGAAAGACGACCAATTTTCATTTCCCGTCTCACCCCTCCCACTTCCATATACTCCCTCTCCCCATTATCGATCTACATCGACGAGAGTGATCGACGCTCCTCCACGGACAAATACACGACAGAGAAATTCTCAGTTACTTCCCTCGGTTTTCCCCTTTCCATCGCGCACGTCGCCGGACCGATTAATTACCACTCAGCATCGTCAACAATCATCAATCACCGGGCGAGCGCGTACACGTAAATACGTTTTAAAGAATTATGACGAAGCGGGCGGGGTAATGTGCTCTCGGTCTGTTTTCGAGATTTCAATCGAATTCTCCGTACAATCTGTCGCTTTAACACGCGCGGCCAGTTGTTACCGTGAAAACACTCGGCGCTACCGATCGTTCGTTTAATTCAGGATAAATGATCGGACTGCACCGGCGATCCCCCGGTATGAAACGCTCTGGCCGCGGGAAATTTTTAGTATTTAAATAACCGGGAGCCAAATCCGTGGCTTAAACAAACATTATTTCAGCAAATACGCGCGACACTCGCCGCCTGCGCCGCGCAACCTGTCCGCGCGGTGACATAACACGTTTCTCGTATTTTACAAAGTTTTTCGCCGGATACACGGGGGAGGGACGTCATCGACCCCGCGCGTGTAACAATTTGACGGGGCTCTCCGGCCGAATTTATGACCGACGTATGACAACCGAACGCGTATTTTATGGTTGGACGAAAACATTCATTTCCACCCTGCGAGGAGTTCAGTCGAGGCGAATGGGGCGCATTAGCGGTACAAACGAAAATTTTTATGCATGGAGAGTTGGACATTAAATAGACGCCATGTTATTTGCTCCGTATCAATTGCAGATGCGTGATTTTAAATAGTGTTGACAGGGTTAAGCTAGTTTTTGGCTGTGATATTCCTAGGAAAGGTGCATTTGTGTACATGGAATTTTGTAGAGTTACACGGATAAGCGGGTGACATTCAGGGCCCTATGTAGCTCTGCCCACGCTCTGGGCAAAAATGATTTTTGCCGCTTTTTATGTTCAATTACAAATAATTAGTTTAAAATTTCATTTTTGACAGTGAGTGAAATTTTCTGCAGGTATTTGTTGAATAACAAAAGTCTTCTGTTTTATTAAAAATTCACGTTCAAACTCTATTTATTTTTACTAGCGGCAATAGCACCTAGGGAACTTTCCTTATTTCTAACCTCTTCTACGTTTTTTGTTTATTCATTTTTTTTTTTGGATGTAGCAGATGAAACAAAATAAATTTAAGAAAAGGGGACAAATCCATGATCTTTAATATAGATACGCACATTTCCCTAGTATGTCTACCTAACAGTGCTTACTTAATTAGGTTTATGCGATTGTGGGTGGTTTAAAAACAATTATTTATAAGTTTGAGACTGAATTGAAACATGTATTACATAATTTTTTACCGCTTTTCCAAAAGTTTTACATTTTTATTGTTTTTAATTTTTTTAAACGAGTATGCAAAAACAAAACTCATTTCATTTAATTATTACGGTTTAATATTTTAAAACCTTATTAAATTTCTATAATGAAAACACATTAAAAAAAATGGAAAAAATATTATTATTATGATATTATTTATTATCGATGATTGTTACTTATTTAAAGATGTAAATGAGTTTCAGTCAAAATAATAGAGAATGAGTAAAGAATTAGTAAAGAAGGAATGAGGATTTGCGATTCAATTTTGGATAAAAATGACTCAAATTCTATACAAGTGTTAAGTTGCTTGGAAAATAATCTTCTATGCTACATCACTCCTATAGAGTACATACATGATTTGTGTTCAATTTCATCGACAAAAGAAAACCAGGAACAGAGTGTAAGTCACAACGTTACAACTCATTGATCCTGCGATCTACGTCGCCCATAAAAATTTGTTCGCCAGGTTGCCGCACCGCTTGCGGCTTATCAATTTCAAGATTTATTATTTCAAGTGCTTCGAGAACTGTTTTTGCTCAGCGGCGTAATTGTCTACTCGTGGGAAACGTCGTCGTGGCACAGTGATAACGTTGAGTGGAGTTCTCATCGGGTGCAGGGTGAAAGGCGGAGAAAGCACTCGAATCCTGCAACCTGCCTGCGGTGCATCGAAAGCTCTCCCTCTAACTTTCAGCTCGTAATGGCTCGTTCGCGACGCTATTGCACGCTGGAGACGCTCAGAGTCTTTCGATATGCGACATTTATTTATGCAAATTGTTTACACCGTATTATCGTGCTCCTCGTTGGATCTCCATTCGCCGATTGCATCGCTACTCGCGCGATTCTAGCGGGAAAATATCTTGGGGGAAGGCGCGCGAGCTTCTTCTTATATCGCGGCTCAGCTTCCGAAACGAATTCCGCTGGATTACTGTAGGAAGGGATATAGGTTCGGGGAAAAAACTCCCTCCGCTGCTGGCGATCAGAAATAGGATATTTAATAATATAACAAGGTGTAATGTAAACATGAATGAGAAAATGAATTAAACGACGCGTTTCACGGTTCTTGGATGACCGCCCTTTCTTCCCTCTCGCAACTTCGGGCCTCACATCCCCTTCGCATCCTTCCATGCGCCGCACACGCGCGTATGTGCAATATATGTACTTATATCGTTCCGCTCAGTCTCACCTTCCCTCATTACTGATATGTTATAAGGTAAGGTAAATAGTGTACGGAGGATGTTAACCCTCTGACTCGTAGTTAAACTCACCCCATCATGCCTCAGAATAAGCTTCGGTAAATTAGATTCTGATCATGTTATGATCTAAAATGCTTATCCACCGCGGAAATGATCTATGCACATAGTTCGGTACTTAGGATGAACCCAATTGGCCCTGTATCCTCCAGGCAAGGGTTAACCCTTTAGCGCCAAACGTATCATATATGATACATTCATTTTGTTTTTTGCCGTTTCGCCTTTTGCATTCGTATTTCGCTGTTTGCAACAGTTCAAATAATACACGATTAGCGTAGTTTTATTCACCGAAGAAAGTTCGACTTATCTGAACCCTGCATTCTTTGGATTTATGCATTTTGACCTTTGAAGAAAAAATTAAAAAATGAAAAAGATCTTTTTAATAAAAATATATAAATTCAGACTATTGTTAACGATAACAACAAAGCGGGATATTTTTCTTTCATCGAGTTCTAGTTGCGGGCGCTAAAGAGTTAATAACACATATATCGACTATAGTGGCGAGCCAGTGTATTTCAATTGACAATATTAATTGTAATAATGCACACGAATTTCCACTATTTCGATGCTGAAACATATAGAAAATTGTTACCTCTGATGTTACATCGCAAAGGACGCTTGGCACCGAGATTGCTAATAATCCTATCATTGTTTGGTGCGAATAAATTTAATTAAATATTACATGGAAATCTCCACGAGGTTCTTTATTCTTTTCACGTTTCAACGTCGAGATCTGTCCCCCAAGCAGAGCTGGGTAACCTTTAATTGTAAAAACAAACACAGCATCCGCGAAGTTAACAGTATGAATCTCAGAGTCCACCGGGATGCTTTTCAAAGAGGGGAGCTTACCTCTTTTTTGTGTTTTCCTTATAATTATGCGCATCAGGGGAGGGGGTAGCAATAAGCCCGGAAGAATTCCTTTTAGCCGGACGAACAAAGGGAATACAGAAAACTGGGACGCTTGTACCGCGCTCAAATATTCATTTTTCTCCTGCTGTATGCGGTCAAGACTGACTTCTATTCTCTAAAACTATTTATATTTCGCGGGAAGTACGTTAGCCGTCTTCAACTCAACCAACCGAAAACCGTGCTCGCCATTTCAGTTAAGGAACAACAATGAGAGATACTAGCTGCGCATGTAGCTGCTTCCAAGTTATTCATACTGTATCACCCTGTTTTTATCGAGCTATGAATAGTAACGCAAGATAAGATGCTTCCTTGAGACCGACATTTTCGTAGGAGTCACATCTGAGTTGGGAAAGAACTAAACGAAAAATTATTTAAATAATGGATCATATAAAAGTTACTTTAACTTTAGATTATTTGAATAAAGTTTTCAACTTTAAATTTAACTGTAACTATTTGACGAATCAACTTCAATATTTCCACACTTTAAGTTTATAATATTTCTCTGGAATTTGAACCGCAAGGTTTAATTAAATTATTAATTTCAACTGGTGTTTTTAAACAAAAAAAAACGCGAATTTTTGGCAGGAATCTCACAAGTTCCGTCATTTTTAAAATATGCAATTTTTTTACACCATTTGTGGTTCATATTCTTACAATTGGCACATAAATTGAAGAAAAAAATTATTAGTCTGTTTCACATAACTACCAGAGACACTGCAACCGACACCGTTTTGCACCTCGAAAAAAACCTATTTCAGATACTGCTCTGTTTCTGCTGTATTTGTCATAATATTTTTACTTTTTATAATGTCGAATAAAATACCCTTAAAATTCCGAAAGAATTAGCGTATTGGTATCTTTGCAAACAAATCCTAAAAATTGATACAAAGATAAGCCGTTTATACGGGCTTCTCCCCTTAAAGTACACTGCACCCCAACTCATTCAAACTTACAAAGCAAAATCCTACACAATTTTCACATCTAAATCCCCTCTAGTATATCTCTTTGCAATTATCTGAGGAGTAAAGGAGTAGATTGTATGAATGTTGCCGGTAGGACAGAAAAGATTTACGTTCTAGACTTGATGGTGGACTCATTAGTGAGGCTTTACCTAGCAGACCCTGCCTTAAATGCGGAGATGTTAGAAGGTAGAACTTTTTTTGAGTTCCTTTGAGTAGCTGTTCCTAAGAGCGAGGAGTCCCTGTACCAGTGGACTTGAGAAGTTTAAAATTAGCATCACCTGCAGAGAGTAAATTGTTATTAGTGCGAATAATATTTGGGGAAAAATTTGTGAAATACCGAAAGTAAAAGGGGATGTTGGGAGGAAAGACAAAACAGGAATTATATTATACCTACCAGGTGATAAAGAATCGGCGGTGAATGAAGAATTTGCGGCGGGAGCGGGATCAGTTGAAAATGTTGAAATACTCTCTTAAATGGCGCACAGTGGGACAAAATGGACTTTTTGTGTCAGAATCTTAAAACTTTTGATAGAAATAAGATAAACTTATAGGGGGGTGAACCTTTTTCAAGGTTAAAGCTAAGACGTAGCAGAATAAGGGAAAAATATTGAAAACGTAGGACAAAGAAGTTTCGACATTGAAATTCTATGTCAAAAAATCCCGAAGAGCAAGAAAAATTCTGCGACCAGATTGGAATTCAACTTAAAGGAAAAACTTTCACTACAACGTTATAACGGAAAACCTGCAATTTTCTTAAAAAATGTCAACTTTGACATAGTTTTTCAAGGTCTAAACTTGTTTGTCCTACTTATTCAATATTTTTCCCTTATTCTGCAATATCTAACCTCGAAGAAGATTCATCCCTTTATCTTATTTCTATCAAAAGTGCTACAATTTTGACACAAAAAATTGCAGCCTGTCCAATTGTAAAGGCGAGCACGGAGATACATATCGCTACATTTCCAACCTGTCCCAATACTAATCTCTAAAAAATCGACGGGTCTCGAGTACCACTCGCGGAAAATAGGGAAACGTAAGAGTGGCGCCATAAATTCTATCCCGAATATTATGGAGTGAGGGGGGCAAAACCCACAGCGAGAACTCATTTCGAGTGCCAGTCGCAAGACGCGCGCGAGGTAGAGGTACAGTTGCGCGGGGCATCGGTTCCCGATGCCCCTTGTGTTCTTCGTGCAGGTAGGGGGCGGATGTTTCATTTCTCATGCGACCGTTATTATTGCAACCGAATAAAGGCCGTTAGCAACTCGGGGGTCGGGCGTCGACCATTAATAACTTGGCGGGGACGAATAACCGGACGTTGAAAGTGGTCGCGCCCCAGGAAGTGGTTCTCTCGCGTCCGTCCCCGTGCTGGCTGGTTCAGCGGGGGGGAAAAAGCCTCGCATTGTCGCGACGGTTTAATTAATCGTTCGCGATTATCAAACTCGCGTGCGAACACTTTCCTGGTTTATCGCGCGGAGTTTCGTGTCCTGTTCCTGTGCCCCGTTTCGAATGCTCGATTTTTCATCAATTTAGATGGAATTGACTGTCCGACTTGCGAAGTTAATGGCGTGATTAAGAGAGACGTGAGGGATGGGAGGGTAGCATGATTTTTTGGGGGGATGTTTGGGCACGTACTGTACGTATCGATGTTCAAAGCTGTATATGGAATATGTGCTGTGTATGCGTTGGCCTGGTATCGCTGGCCTTCTCACTATATGTATGTTTAGTTGTAGGTATTTTAATTAGTGGAATACGCTCCGAATATGCGGACTCGAATCAGCTCGGCAATTAGGTTAGAGAATTTACTGGATTTCAGGTAATACGCTCTGAATGCAGTGCAATGATAGTAGTATTAAAATATTCTGGGCCGAGAGTACCTAGGGGAGAATTGTCGCATACTTTATAGAAACATCCAACGCATAAATCATACCAGAACCTGGGAGAACATTGGCATATTTTTGTAACATTTTGTTATATAATACAAAAATTAAGCTTTGTACATTTGCTTTAAGTATCCTATTATGACCTCGCACATTTGTGATTGTACTACAAGGGCGTAAATACAGAAATTTTTTGTGCTTCTACTTCTTTAATCTTTATTATGGTTGTGGCTATAGTTGGAACCACAGGGGCCCCCTAAAATTCAAAACTTGCGAAATGATAACGTTTTTGAAGAATATTGGATTTTTGCCAAAAATTGATCTGTTTTCGTTCTACCGAATTAACTTTCTACAAGATACAAACTCGTACGAGAGTCCAACCATAACGACAACCATAATAAACAAAATACACCTTAGCTTTTCCATTTTGAACGGCTACAACAGTCACCACACCATCGGCTGACGGAAAAGAATTTTTTTGAAGAAGCTTGCGCCACAAACTATATATATCCGATAAAAAAGCTTAAAAAAATTCCGAGTATTACTTCAAACGTACCTACGTATGCAGGCAAAACGCCACACAGTAAAAGCTTATACTTTTTATTAAATAAATTCCCGAAGATGGCGTTGAAAAACCCCCTTAACATATATTAAGTAACTGCCAATGTTTCCCCAGTTTAGGCTACTTATTCCCACACCTAACTAAACTACCCTCCGTAGAAATGACGAATGATGGATCTCACACACATATCTTAGCGGCCATTTGCTAAACGAAAACCTATCACACCGAATTCCCCCTCAGCTCCACAGACACCTGCATTTGCATAAACATCCGCAGTCCAGCGATATGCCATGGATCCGCAACGACGCTTCGACCCGCGCTAAGTTCTATCGTAGCGTATTCCGTTTGAACTCGAAGAACTATTTTCCAGGGAACACACATATGGTCCCCTCATCCCCTCGAGGAAGAGTTTCGCAAAAAGAGGAAGCTGCGCCGTGGACGGACCGTCGAAAGAGACTCCGTAATGTTTCGCAATTTCTCAGGGCCCTTCCTTTATGAAACTCGTTTATGCAGCTCATGGAACCCCACGTCTACACCCCCGCCCCCTCTCCCCCCCCCCCCTCCCCGTCGTATATGGGCGACGTGGCGTATGAAAATTTAACAAGGGTCGCCGAAAGAATGGAATTAAATAGTTAGCGACTGGTCTTTATGAGCCGTGTAGAAGTAACGGTTCGCCTGGTTATTTGCTTTTTATCCGGGGCGACCGACAGTGCACGTTCTAGGCGAGCGAAGTACGTTGCCGCAGGCTAATGAAAAATTCCTCTTTCCCGGGGTAATCACTGTTCACGCTGCAACGTACCGGGAAAAGAAGACCGAACACTGGGCAACCTAAACACCCCGAACCTTTGGACAGAATTGCCTCTGTTTTTAACCGTAAACGATCGGCGAACCCGGCAGCGTTGCTGCTACGAATTATGGATTATGTGACCCTGCTCCTTGCGCGTTCCCTGCGAGGAAAAGGCGAAAGGAACTGGGGATCGTAGAGGGTGGGAGTTTCGGAGTTGCGATAGCGTACCTAAGTAGTTCATAAGTTTCCTTGAATTTTCCGAATCAAGAGAGATAATTAGGTATTCTGTAATTACTGAAATTATTCAAGTTCTAATAGAGTTAATTCTTTATGTTCCAGGTAAGGGACTCTTGTAGTTAAGGTTTTACTATCTTCCTTGGGAGAATCTGAGACTCAGCAGTGCAGGTACACGACGATTGTCCTCCGGGTGAGTAGATTTCAGAAGATCGTTATTTTCTCATAGAAAATTTCTCTAACGATAAGCTTCCCCATCTAGGGTCTAAGAAACTGACGTAAGTTTAGCCCACAGAATACTGCTGAATCTGGGATCTAATGCTAAACTCCAAAACACAAAAGCTAGCATAGCGAACATTCATGATGAACTCTAGGCCCTTAACAAATTTCTCTTTTTTCCCTCCCCTTCCAAGACTGTGCCCCAAAACAGTAACGATAGCTTCTTATGAATGCATGGCTCCGCCACAAGTGGCCTATTTGTCAGATTTCTATCTGCGTGTCGCGCATAGACACAACGAAGCTTCCCCCATGGAGCGAGACCGACCAGAATACACGACTTCAGGCTAACCAGCCGCAAAGCCCGAGATCGTGGTTCTATGCAAAAAAGCCCACGCTGGGGGAGCGTCCATCTTGCCGAAATTGGTCTTCCCTTTCACTGGCCATCAAGCGAATGCTTTGATCACCACCGGGGATCCTTATTTCGCCCTTCATTCTCCCCGGATCAAGGCGAATGGACCTAAGAAGGAAACGATCGCCTACGCCACGGTCTTTAATAAAAGTTTTCCTAAGCGTTTAGAGCGAAAGGCGGAGACTCAAAGACCCTTCTCGACCCGAGCAGAGTAAATACGAGGGGGTTTCGCTGGATTAACAGCTTTCCTTCGCCGGCAATCGATCTCACCCCCGTGTCCCAAAGGGCCAAGGACATATTTATATGCATGGACGTGGAGTCGATGCGCACCGTCGTTTCTGCTTCGCTTTCCATTCACGGGATATTAAATTACACGCCGATGGAGCACGGTTGCGGCCACGTCGAGCGTATTGTAACGATATTACATACACGGCGACGTCACTCGGACCTACGGAGTGCATCGAACGCCGATCCGTAAACGTGCACGTCGGGGCGACGCGTGCCCAGGAATATCGTTAAAAAAATTCAACGAACTGCGGCCACTGTGGAGGAACGTGAGTCAAGCCAGTCGAACTGGTACAATTTTACTGCGAGGAATATATAGCTCACTGATGCATTCATAGACGTGGTTTTATTTTTATACGAATATTTTTATAGAATTAAAAGCTACCGATTATCGAAGAAATTGGCCAATATCGATAGACTCCAGTCGCCCGTGAAAATGATACACCTGCGTTGAAATCGGAGTAACGCTCATTAATTCATCGCCGCGCGGGATTTCCCGTATTCAAATCGAGAAGTTCGATCTCGCGTTTTTCTCGCACGAAATGCCACGGAACCACGTAATTAGGGGGTTAATCGCCACGTTTCCACGTATTCCGGGTACGGGTAAATTATATTCAGGCGACTTCATCGTCGATGCCCGTGTTGCCATTCAATCGAGATCCATGCTCGTGGATATGGAAGCGCGCCGCGTCCAGATTGTCATTAAAAACACCGGCGGACCGTGAAAATCGTCGTCGATCATTAAAACTCGACGCGCATTTTTACGAATCGGGCGGAACTCTCGTGGAAAAAATAATATTTGAATGCTTCCATGGTCGTGTGACAGTTGGTGGGTAAAGATCGATTTTTATTAATATCCGCAGTGTCGCGTTACAGTTTCATTGCAGACGTTGTAGCGTGAAGCATACAAATGGATGTCGTTTCGCGTAGAGAATGGTGGGACCGGTCAGTTAACCGAATACCTTTCAATGAAATTGTTAGCTTTTTGTGTTAGAAGCCTACAGAATTCGCACAATAAGTAAAGCGATAATAATAAGTAGATTTGTAGGGGAGTATCTAATAGGAAGTGAAACGTCTGATCAATTATTATTGTCCGATTGTTTTCGGCGGTGTTTATGACGGAAGTAGGTACATCTCTCCTAGTTTCCACTGGGATTCATAGTATTCTCTTCTGGTTTCCTTATCGCCCAGGTACTATATAATTTCTGACTGTTGTGAAATATTCCTTTCGCAGGCCATTAGTCTAAGAAATCTACTTTTCGTCGTACTGAAACTCCAGCTAGAGTTCCGCCTTATTCCCTTTCGAGACGGTACTTCCCAAGAGTGTGTGACAAAGTGTAAGTCCGTCTTCTGACTTATGGACTCCCGAGGATTGCATAGATTTAAAGACCACGTAGTCGGTGAAAAATCAACTGACCACTGAAGGAGATTTTTCTGACTTTGTATTAGAGTATGGCGAGGATAATCCTTTCTCAACTTATCGCTAAAATAAAATCAATTCAGTTTCTATTCTATTCTAGAGTGACGAGATACTCTATCCTCTTTTGGGTCGACGCACAAAGAAACTACACAGTTTTTACCCATGAGCGTAATCCACGCGTATTTATTACCATTTCAGTAACTTGTAAAAAAATTTCAGTCATATATAATAATAATTAATAGAGATATAGATGATATCGTAAAGCGTGTGAATCGCTGGTGTAAAACCAACGAACCAAAAAGATTCTCAATCGGTAAGAGCGTGGCTGTAGCCCCTAGCAGACTTATAATAAAAAATCAAAAATTAACAAAACGGCGAGACTTTGAAGGTAAACTCATTTTTGGCGTCTTTTTCGTCTTCAAACAGCCTTAAATACGCGAAAGAAAGACTCTTTCGACTCGATTTTGTTACCAGCTAAGTGGAATTACATGTTTTCTGAAGGTGTACGAACAAAGTGGACCACATTTGCCCACTAAAAGTTGCGATATCGTGCGTACCGTCATGAAAAATACCATTTTGAGAAGAACTCGTATCTCCATTAATTATTATTATATACCTATGACTGAAATTCTTTTATAACTTATTGAAATGGTAGTAAATACATGTGGATAATGCTCATCGGTAAAAGCTGCCTTACCTTTTTGTGCGTCGTCTCCAAAGAAGATAGAGGATCTCGTACCTCTAGGCGAGAATACCCCCTTAATACCTCGACTATTCATCATTCCCTTATTTTATTGCGCTTCTTACTTCGTGAGTGGTATTAAGCTATATTTTAGAATCATCCGTTTTATTGCCTCCACAATAACCTAGATGCTCGATGGGGATGAAAATTTCATTGAAATTGAAAACTCGAGTGACGCGGAAAGACAATGACCCGTCGGTACGCAAACACTCGAGTTGCGTTGTCGCTCTATGAGTCTATTGAATTACTGGAGAGGCCGCGCAGCTTTGCCCACGTGGGCCGTGTGTAATGATATTACATCGAGCTACCAGAGCCTCCCTAGTGTATTAAATACAACCCATAAATACGAATATCAGACTGTGCGTGACCGGGTTCAACTGGCATTAACGTCAAAAATGTAACTGAACGGGGCGCATTATCGGTTACGCATTGAACGAGCCTGAAATCCCGTAATTGTGCATTAACGACAATTTTGCATCTGGTGTCCATTTAGCCGGGAATGGGATAGATTATTTACAATAAATACATAAATTTGCTGCGTCGATCTCTCGCTTAATTAATACTTTCCACAAGCATGAAATATATCCTCCCATCTGAAAGAATCTGAAACTTTCCCAACACCGCGATGAATTTTTGCGGGAGGAGTTAGATCCGGAGAACATCGAAATTATCCGGCGAAAATGGAGCACAAAAGCGAAAAGGGGGCAACTAATTCCCCAAGTTTGAAAGCAATTTGTTCTTATTGAAACCACCAGCGAGCGCGGGGCCACTTTTCACGCGCCAAGAAGCGCGAAACTGCTTATTGTATCGTGTAGCCTGCTACACTTTACAAGTCATTAATATCATAACAACGGGGGAGCAGAGGCCGCGGCTACGGCTGAGGGTGGTGGGTGGCGAAAGCAGAGCCGCAGAAATAGGAACCCCGCGGACGAGAGGAGCTACTGTGAAATGCTCAAGAATTATCCCCGGCCTGGGCGTCGCGGGGATCTATTTGTCTTCGGAAAAGCTCCGCCTCCGTTAGTTACGTTAGTTACAACGCAACATCAATATTATTTTATGAAGTTACAGAAGTTTCCGAGCTCACCAGCTGGCTCCGCGGCTGGATACGTTCCAGGCGCGATGAACCGTCCGTGTTCGAGCGAACCGTGCCGCGCCCCGTGAATATTAAATCGAAAAACTTGCCACTTGCCTCGCGCGAGATCGGATTAGACTCGATCTCTTTCCCGGCGAACTTCGGTGATTCGGGGCAGCGCCCTCCCGAAGCTTGCCGAAATCTCGCAAAGTTTAATCGTTTCTTCTCGCCGGGACCAGAATGGGGCAGTGGATTAAAGGCTACTGTATCCAGGCGCTATCACTCGTTATGGAATTATACATCGTTTGTTCGCGCTACGAAGTTTATTGTATATCGAACTCGTTCGACCCGCGAAGCCCCGGCGGAAAGTTACGGGCCGTCCCCTCGAGCCTACTTCGCTCTTCGTCCTCGAGGCTTAAGACTTCCCGAAGTTGCCCCCGTTCCCTGCTCTAATCTAATGCTCGCGAACTTTCGAGACAACAGCGCGTGCTCCTCATACGCGCGCTCTTGCGATCAGTTAGCAACGGCGCGCTGTTACTGTTATTTTTATTATTCGACGGCACTCGGTGTCGCGGGTAACAGGATGCAGTCGTTTCGGTTTTATCGTGCCGTGCGCTGCAATGAAACTAGACTGGGGGAGTGTATCTTGAATTAAAAGGGTAATTGAGCGAGGGCAAATTATAAATAGGATGTGGGTAAAGGGAGGAGTAACATTTCGGATTTTGCTTGATACTTGAATATGTTCTAGTTTTTAATGATATGTAAACTTAGCTCGAAGGATTTTTCAAAATTTTAAAAATTGTGGATCTTATAGCTGTTTGAAATGTAGGGTTGACCTTTTTTCGATAAATTATAACTGTGGGACTAAGAAAATGATCAAAATGAGCTTTTCGGTGCTTACACAAGAGTACCTAATGAAAATTATTTCCCTTTTAAGAAAAAAAACAATTTTCAACCATTTATTTTGCAATTGTTCTAAACAAATGCAATATTATGTCTATCAAGACAAATTCAACCAGATGGTACACTATAACCTTCAGGACCACACAAGGTTAGGAAGGAAAGAAATAGATTCAATCTACGAGATCGATAGTTCAATATATTACTTCAAGGTCATTGTATACCATATGGTTGAATTTGTCTCGTTTCTTATCGGTTAATCTTAATATATAAAGCAGAAAGTGTTTGTGTGTTTGTCTGTCGCCTAAGATCTTGTGATCGGTAAACTCTGGGGTACGAAATGTGTCCCAGCTCATTATGTCTAGCTAATCCAGACGAATGTGACTATTTTCAACAACAAAAAAATAAATAAACACAATTTTTTTATAAAATCAGAATCTATATTTCGGGCGAAGCCGAGTAGTAAACCTACTTAGTCAAATATATAGCAATCCATTTAAAAAACTGACGGTCACCTTCGTTTCACGGAAAAATATTGCGAACGCCAAAAATTGACATACCGTACTATGTTGGGTATAAAGAACAGTAAAAGTTTTCCCCTTTAATGTTTCTTCAAATACTTACCATTTGCGAGAAACCAAAAGTTCGTTTTTAACAGGTTCTTGGTTCAACAGTTATTAGGTCAACACTACAACTCAAACAGCTATAAGGTCCACAATTTTTAAAACGTTGAAGAATCCTTCGAGATATGTTTATATATCACTAAAGACTACAACATATCCAAGTTTCAAGTAAAATCCGAGATGCTCCGCCAAAAAGAAGGATCGTTGAATAGACCCTGTCATAAGTTATTCTGAATTTTTAATCATTTATCTACTCGGTACCGTGTGAGAACATTAACGCCACCGAATGAACACTCTGCAATTACCCGCCTACTGATTTCAAATCAAAAGAGGAGAATTCTATTTTACCAGTGGGACAAATTTGATAGAGAGCACAAATCCGCAGGTCGCGTTCGTTTATTTTTACGGAACTGTAATTCACGTGCATCCAGTAGTTTCGCCTCGAACACAGACGCGTGGGCGTCCTTGTAATTTATGCATACGTGCGTACGCAATGCTGCAGCCAGAGATTTCAGTAGTAAAGCCCAGCGCATGATCAGACTTCATAAACCGTAGGCGGACGGGAGAGAACTTTCCCCATCATTTGCTTTAGCCTGTGCGCCAACTTTTTCCACCCCCTGCCTCTCTCCCCCCTTCCCTCTCTATTATTTTCCCCGGGAGCTTTCCCGAATGCCCCTTATTATACTCGCCTGTCTGTAATCTTCTTACGTTTTATTAAAGTATCGAATGGGGCGAGGGGCATGCCGGTAATTCGGTCTGAATGGAAAATCCAATTTGAAACTGGCATTGTTAATGCGGTAACTGGATTATCGGGCAGAACGAATAAACAGCGATGGCCGTGGATTAATTGTTCCCGCGTTTATTGGACGAATTAGAATAAAAATTCCCACTGTATTGGGGCAGTTCGAAGCGGCGCAGGTTTTAATTTTACACCCGAGAGCCACCCTGAAAATCTATTTCTCCGCTTTTCCATACACACCGCGAATAAAAATTCGACGAGTCCGTTGAACAATTATTGGCCACTCTGCTACTTCATTCCCGTTTCATAATTCGTTGAAATGGATGCGATGGAAAGCCTGCCCAGGCAAGCCGAATTATATGGTTCGAGGATGTCATTCAAGCAACGCGGGAGTAGGAAGTTTCGAAACAACACGCTGCATATTTCGTTTTATCGGACATGTGATGTTACAGTAGAACTCCATTTATCCAAGCGAATTTTGTTCCGGTATGTACCTGGTTTATCGAACATGCTGCTGAGCTCTTTTTATCCGACCCCGCGGCATACCACTTATGCGAGCTCGTATCGCTCTGCAGAATACATATAAATGTTCCCATGCATCCGATCAGCGAAACAAAAGATTGCGTGTTCGAGCAGGCGATGGAAGGGAGAATCAGTGGACTCCTCTTATCCGAACGATCCAATTATCTGACTGCCATATTTCTTGACATGTTCGGGTAAATTGAGTCTTACTGTACTTTACTTTGATGGCTAATTAATTCCCCAAGAAACCAGTATAAAACGTTGTGAGAATAAAATATACTAAACCCGAATGTAGAGGTTACAGTCGTTCGTAAAAAAATTATTCGGCATGTGTCGAATAAAGTTGACTCGGGTTAACTTTATTCAACGAATAATATTAAGATAAAGTTAAAGTTAAAGTTAAAGTTGAAAGTTGACAGTTGAAAGTTGAAAGTTGAAAGTTGAAAGTTGAAAGTTGAAAGTTGAAAGTTGAAAGTTGAAAGTTTGAAGGTTGAAAGTTGAAAGTTGAAAGTTGGAAGTTGGAAGTTGGAAGTTGGAAGTTGAAGTTGAAGTTAAACTTAAACTTAAACTTAAAGTGAAAATTAAAATTCAAATTAAAATTAAAGTTAAAGTGAAAATTAATACGAAACAATTTTTTATCTGGTTAATGTCCAACTCTGAACGCAAGTCTCCTTGACTCCATTGCAAAACGGTCATCCAGCTCTTGGATGATATAACAAAGCTTTCGAGCTCCATATTATACTTCAAATATAGTACGTCGTGTAACGCGCCACGTGATAGCTGGTTACAACGAACGTCCCCCGTCCGTTGTCTGGAGGGACGTCTATTACCGATGTTTGACCTTGTCCGCGCTCACCCCTCCGAAGAAGATAAAGGGGAAGTTATCGTGTGCCGTAAACAGAAGCGACAGGGCAAAAACCCCTGTCGCCGGCAGGGATTACGGAGACCGCAAAATGAGCAATTGGAAAGTGTCTGTAGGTAATCCGGAGGTCCTTTGCAGGCGTCAAGAGCTCGAAACGAGCGGGAACCGCCTGGGGCCTGTACCAGATTCAGCGATATCCGCGTTATTTCCCAGTGATGTATATCCAAACTCGACTGGCTCCATAGTCGACTATCTGCGTGTCAAGGTCTGCCGCTTTCCGACGCCATTATCCAGGCATCCCTTATCTAATGGAGACCAGGGGCATAATTTCACGGAGATACGTTGGGCTTCTTGCTTCTCTCCACCTGCGGGACTCATGTAGTCCAAGTTTCTTAGAATTCAGGTTATTTACTGTGACTATTGTTTCTGTTCCTCGTTATGGTAAGTACAGTATTATCAGTTGGACGTTGAATTTTGAGGGATGAGTCGAATATTAATCACCTGCTAGTAATAGTGAATATACTTTCACAGAAGTTGCTGATAAATCTGTTAGATAAGCTCGGAATTACGCGTAGGTTGAGATCTGTGAGATTTATCTACTTTATTCTTTACTCGTGGATCTTGCGATCGCGAAATTTGTGACATTTACTTTATTTGTCACTCGTGTATCTCTCAATCGCGAAAGAGGTATGTGAAAATTACTTTATTCCTCACTCGTGGACCTCTCAATCGCGAAATTTGTGAAAACTACTTTATTCCTCACTCGTGGATCTTGCAACCGCGAGTTTTGTGAGATTTACTTTATTCCTGACTCGTGGATCTTGCAACCGCGAAATTTGTAAGAATCACTTTATTCATCCCTCGAGGATCTTACAATCGCGATAAACAATACCACTCGTAATGCACCAACATGCCCCATAACTATCCGGGAGAGGAAGGAGATTTCTTGCCGCGGCGTGGACCACTGTCCTCGGGGAAAAAATTCAACCGCTGCACGCAACACGTGCCGCTAATTTTTTTTTTTTCGTGCAAGCAGCGTGCGTACCTCTAACGAGATGCAGGATTTCCAAGGGAAATTTCTACGAGCCTCGGCGAACTTCGCAGCAGGAGTGGGAGCTCGGTATTAAAAACTACACGGACATTGTCAGAATTCCCCGCTGATCTTTTTTCAGAGGAGGCAGCGGGAAAGTGGGCAAAAGCTACGGTTTTAATTTCCCCAAAGGAATTACGCAGAGGAATTTAATAATTCAGACTTCAGCCGCGAATGTGATTCACGATCCTCGGTTAGACGGAGCCTAGACAAAGGTCGAAGGGGAGAGAATACTCAGAAACGGGGGTGGAATTAATTTTTACGCCGAACCCTTGAACGTTACGATATCGTGCAGGCGGTATTACGCCCAACCTTCTCTTACTCGGCCATATGCCGTGCAACCACACACAATTCCACATTCCACTTCGTCCTCCTCGCACGTGTCGCGGGAAAATATCACTTGGACGTACGTAGGTGTTCTGGAAATTTTTGGAGCTTGAGCAACGACCTCGTCGTTACACCCACCGTGTAAGTTTCTCGATTAGCATTCTATAAACGTCTTAAGAACGAAGGGGAGAAAGTTACTCGTTACGGAAGTCAAATATTGACGGGACTGGAAAATTGGGTTGAGAGAATGTTTGAAGTTAAAACACGGGGCTCTTCTTCTTCTCCTTATTCGCAACGGAAGTTTCAGCGATATCCGTTTTATTATTCAACAGCGCGCGCTAGAACCCCGGCGGAAATCTCTCCGTTCGGGTTAGGGAGGGCGGGCATCGACGTTTCGACGTTATTACGTCAATATTGATTATTTAAACAGGGTAAAACACGGAAGCAGGTGGGCGGGGAGTGGTTGCAACCGCGCGTAATTAAATTTTCATCTAGAGAGTGCGGAAGGAAAATTACGGGATTGTCGATCGGCAACAGTCGAAAACCTTGACAGTCGAGACCTTTTAAGTTGAAGCTTATTTTCTACAACGTTCCATTTTAATCGCATTCGAATTTCTGCCGCCAATTTTTAATGAACCAGCGCGTCTCCACGCCAATGAAGCGCTTTGGTCAGAAAAGACAGCTCTACCTTATGTTTCAATTGATAGTCGATGAGTTTAGTACAAGCGTTTCGCCGTGAGATCATCGGAAAGAAAAGCGCATAATTTCAACTCTCAAAGAATGTATGAGCATAGCGGACATCATTAGAGTACCGACTTCTTTAATGACTGTAAAATCATTGTTCAATTTTGTTTGCCATAAATGCAATCGATCACGATAGGTAACGAGAGCCCAATGTTAACATTCGTCATACGTCCAGTAGTGTCGAATGTGATTATGTTGTGTTTTAGGAGCTGTTCAATAACTGGTTCGGCTAATGCACAGTAATAAAGTTATTCGCCAGTCGTAATTTTCATGCTGAAAGACAACGATGACAATTGATTTGCGTGATCTTATTGCATATAATAAAACTTTGTTTACCTTTTGTCAAATACGCGGTTGACTACGGTCTTTTGTTGTACTCTTGTTCTTTCAAATGTAGGGAGATGAGAGCGTGGAAGAGAGAGAGAGAGAGAGAGAGAGGGGCGGGGGGTTGTTCCATTATTTCTTTATTTTGATCTTTAGAAACACCTTGCAGTGTGAACTGCTTTTATACGGTTTCGGTTATGAAACTCCAATAACTTCTGGGCTTTTGATTGGTCCGGACGTCCCCGCGATAATTCTGAAATCAATGGCGCTTGTCGGAAGAAAAAGAATAGAAAATAGAAAAGTATATAACAAAAGTTTCAAGTTAAACGATTTAATTTAATTTGAGCTAAAATGCACTGAAAGCTACAAAATAATTATTTTCTTGTACTAGAATTACAATCGTTATCACTTTAAATAAAATCGTCGGGCAGGATATTTCATCGCATTTCATCACTCATTTCGTCGCTTCATTCTGTATTAAATTTATTCATATCCTGCTATTAAATATCCTGTCTCACGATTTTATTTAAAATAACATATCACCATCGTAATTGTAGTTCAATAAAAGAATTATGTTTTAGTTTCTAGTGCACTTCTGATCAAATTAAATGAAATCGTTTAACCTAAAATTTTTCTTTTATTATTAACTTTTTAGTGTTTGAGTTTTGCAACTAAGAAGAACTTGAAAAATTGAACTATTTGTACGTGGCGGTTCAATTCTCGATAAAATGTGTGTTTACAGAAATGGCGATGCTACCTTGGGCAACGCATCAACTTTTTGTCGTTTCCGAGAAGAACGCGAGAGGGTTGACAATTGTAGGGGATGCAATTTTTTCACCCCCTCGGGGTGTTTTTGTTTTTAAATTCCGTATTGTCATCATAACTATGTACGGCTGCAAAGTTTTAACTCTATTGGATTTGTGGAAGTGGGTTAAAATTGAGTTACAAGATTTACCAAACAAATAAACGGACAGAAGAGTGAAGCCAAATAAAATCGTTTAAAAAGAAGGAAAAGAAAGAGTCTAAGAGAGACAAAGAAAATAAGAAGGAGACGAAAACAAAGAGCTAATGAGGGAGATCTATGAAGCTAAAAAAACGAATGAGACGCCAATGAGGCCACGGCGAAATACATGGGGCACATAGAATTCACTTTACCACAAGACACCATTTTTTTGATTTTGATATGTCGACAGATGGTTTAGTTTAATTTTAAAGTAAAAAAATGCCCTTTTCTTTTATATTCGGCATGTGATCAACAACTGTGCCTGTACCGGTAAATAACTACAATTTTAAATTGTTTCTTTCTAATAGCATGATATCGGAAGTAATTACTTCTTCAAGTTCTTTAGTGTTATAATCATGTTTTAAGCATGTTTAGTATTAGCATACGTAATATTAAGTAATGTTTAGTTATAATATAGTTAGGCTTACTAACAGTTTCTTTTTACTGCAGCCTCGCCTTTACTCGCCTTACTTTTTTTCCTCGTGTACTACATCTTTATTTTCTTTCTCCCTTTTCTGTTTTTTGTTTGACGAGTAATAAAGACGAAATAATAATAATAATAATCAACTTCGATACTTCTTTTACCGTCTGGTATAAAGAAACATCACGTATAAAATTGAAAAGTTATTATTCCATAGCGCTTACCTAAACTGAAACTCTTAAGTGGTCAACCTGCTGTATCGTTTTCCCGACTGCATATCAACTTCCAGAAATATGGCTTTATTTACGACTTACGCGGGATTACATACACGATAATTACTCACCTATACGACGAAATACTGAAATCGTGGTGAATTCGAGTGAAAAATCGGGCCGACGGAAAGTCAACAGTTGCCCTGAACAAATGTCTACACAATACAATGATATTAGTTGAGAAGCACGAATCGCATGGAGTAGTACCGCTGTAAACTCGTTTCCTAGGAGCTCACGTAAACTTATCAACCCCCAGTGGAAGTCTTCCGCCTCGTATCGGAACGTGCACAGCGAGGTCCCGTAAAATCAGCCGAACCGTTGTTCCCGCAGGAAGAGCAGGGCGAGATAGACCAGGAAGTATATACTTTTCCTGGAATTCTCCAGCTCTAATCTCCTGTTGCACCGCGCGGACCTGTGATCCCGATCCAGAAGAGGAAGGACGAAAGAGGGGAAGGGCTTCCTTTCCCTTCGGATTCCCCGAGGGAGTCGTTTCTGTTCGTTTGTCCCCTCCAGCCCCCAAGCTCCTTCCCCCGCGGTTGCTCTGTCTGTAATTCATTTCCCTGGCACCGCTCATGATTCCTACCGGAGATCTCGGGCTATTCCTTTCCGGCACGCTCGCCATTTTATCTCTATTTTATACTTTGTTTGCCTCCCGTGCTGTACGAGTGTGTTTGCCTGAAAAACCGCTCGACGACGCCCATTAATCATTCTTCGCCACGCCGTTGCATAAGCGCGACCCTTTGCGGGGGTGGTTCGAATATTTCGGGCCAGTTCTACTTATTGATCGTACGGATTGGTCACTTTCAATCTTCCACTATCGTGTAGGTACACGTACGTTGCTGACGCACTGGTGCATCTTTTAGCTGAAGTTTCCTGCAGCCCTGCCCCAATTTTTTGACACGTCAATCTACGCGTTTCGGTGGAAACTCATCATTTTCGAGGTATTAAGAAATACAGTGAGTAAAAAAAATATTGGCACACTTTTTAAAATCGCATAACTTTTTTAGAATTGGTCCAAACGACATGAGTTTTTTTTTTTGAAGGTAGAAGGATTATTTTGCTAAGTGACGTGTTTCGTAGTTTTGAAAAAAATGCAATTTGTCGGAATAGCAAAAAAAAAATAGAAAGGGCAGTTTTTTCAACTTTTTTTCTGAGCCTGTAATAAAAATTCAAAAAACCCGTTTGTAAATTTAAGTAAGCTGTATACATGCTGAAAATTTCATCAAAATCGGTTGACAGTGCTCTGAGTTACAAACGTTTAAAGATCGCAGAATAAGGTCGAAAATCGCTTGATTTCGGGAATTTCGCGATTTTCGACCTTATTCTGCGATCTTTACACGTTTGTAACTCAGAGCACCGTTAACCGATTTCGATGAAATTTTCAGCATGTATACAGCTTACTTAAATTTACAAACGGGGTTTTTGAATTTTTATTACAGGCTCAGAAAAAAAGTTGAAAAAACTGCCCTTTCTATTTTTTTTTTTGCTATTCCGACAAATTGCATTTTTTTCAAAACTACGAAACACGTCACTTAGCAAAATAATCATTTTACCTTCTAAAAAAAACTCATGTCGTTTAGACCAATTCTAAAAAAGTTATGCGATTTTAAAAAGTGTGCCAATACTTTTTTTACTCACTGTATATACTTGTGCTATTACATTGGGTAATTATGCAGTATAGGAAAGGCAAGTCCGATGAGCTTGACCATATGTTGTTAAAGTCATCGTTCTGAACAACTTTTCCCTACAACTTCATCGGCAGTCATGGTTTGTTAACAAGTTATTTGCAAAAGAAGGCTCACCAAGGGCACGCCTCGCCGATTTTGATGATATTCAAATATGTTATCAAAGTCATCATTCCGAACAACTTTTCCCTATACATGTTACCGCCGATCGGATTTAGTTAAACCAAATAGGTACACCTTTGTTGATGGTTTCCAAGGTTTTGGAATTGATTTGGTAACAGATTGGAGGACCACCTCGTTTGGGGAGGTCCATAGTTAAGTGTATGGAGTTAAAAATATTTTAAACAAAATAATTAACAATAATTGAAGAGTCCATGTAGAAAACGCTGTAAGTGCCGAAATAAAAAAAAATTATCGGAAAAGTTTTATAGATAGGGTAAATGCACCAATGAACGAACACTTAAGGCTAATGAATGAACACTATTGTAAAATTATTGTTTGCAACGCGATTGATTCCACGTGTTGCCAAAATTGTTTGGATACGGAGCAAGAAATTAAAAGAATTCTATAATTAATTAGTTGCTTATTTTAATAACTTATTTGAACCATTAATAAAAAATGTCCATTCTCTGGTACGAGTTCATTTACTGGCACATCTACCCTATGCCGATGATAATACTACAGTAAATATATTTTAATGCAATTTCCCTGTGTAAATAACTTACCAATATTGCCAAAAGATGGGAGGGGATAAAGTGAACTCTTACCTATATTTCAATGGAAATATGACCACGAAAAGATAGAGCTCGTTAAACTGTACGATCCCTCTGACAGTCTTCTCTATTCCCACCTATAAAACTCCATTTCTCCCAAGTCTATTCGTTCTAAAATAAACACCTTTTACCTTCCATTCCTTCGATCTCCTCGTCGCGCCACTCTAACCCCAAAACCGTTTCCGAAGCGCAAATAAAAATCGCGTACAATTACAGCGGCAAGCCGACCCCGCGTCGCCGCCTCATCCGAGGATAAGTAACGAAAGCGTGAAACCAATTTCCACTCGACGCGCAGGAGAATAACCCCGTCGCCTTGGCAGGCTTCCCCGGGCGATGGCAAATTATATTTATAAACCGGGGGGGAGCACGCGTGGCGCGTTTCGACCCGGCCAAGGCGAGGGGGACAAAGAGCCGGTGGACAATGAGAGGTGGCCGAAACGGGGATCGTTGAAGCGCGGCACGGGTAGCCTCGGTAATAAGTGCGCAAAGGGGGGTCGTGGCGGGCGAGTCTCCTGAAAAATTGTCAAACACAGAGAAAAAGCAGGGGGTTGGAAGACGGGACAGAGGCTGCCGTCTTAATGATCGCTGCAATATTCACCGGCCGAATGAGGCGGAGCCCTTTTCAGGGTGGTCGCCAGACGGCCCTCGCGATCAGACATTGTCGCGCTCGCCCTTCCGGCAGCCACCCAGGCTCCTCGGGATCCTCCCGCATCTTCAAACACGAAGAAGAGAGGGATTCAGTCGCGAGCAGCGCGGAGGGCTTTCGGTTCCTCGGCTCCAGTCTGGTCTTTATCGCGAGCCCGGCACGGATACTCCGCCGCCGCCGCGGAGACACGAAGTAATATCTCATAGTCAGCGGCGATAAATAGGAGAATGGGGGGGCGGGACGCGTTCTTCGAGTAACGCAGACGAAATTGAAGGGGCCCTATAACTCAGGCGGACGCGTTCCCCTCGCAGCGTGATGTAAAGCGCTTTTAAACGGGGGCGTCTGGCCGGATGAGAAATTCCGTGTCGCCGATGATAGAGATCTAGTGTTTCGCGACGGAACGAGGACGGACCTCGCGTTCGCGTGGCTGGCCGAATGGAATGATCGGGAAGGTGCTGCTGAGAGCGGAGGCTGGCCTAGGCTGGTGGCTGAAAGCTGCAAAACTGGCGAGTGGCAGAGGTTGCTGGGATTTTATCATTGCCCTACTACTTTGTTATTTGGGTTGCTTGTAATCTCTGTATTTCTTAAGGCATGAGGAAGATTGGAGCAGGAGGAAGGAAAGTGGTATTGCAGATTTGGGGGAGAAAGAATGTTTGTACGAATTTTAGGACAGTTTCGAATGAGCCTTCGATGCAATAACAAGCGACTTCCACGTGCAGCGATACGGTCAATTATAATAACAATAATGGTAGTTTAATTGGCGGAAATAAATTCTACTTATTCAGAGAAAAATAGCAATAAAGCCATTGAGTATAAAGCGTTGACATCGCAGGTACTGAACAACTAATCGGCGCACATCGTTAGCTACTTAAGTAGGTTCATCTTCTTCACGTGAACATAAGTTTAGATTTAGCGTCGGCGAAAATATCAGCCTCTTAGGCCAGCTGGTTGGTTTTATTACACATTCTATTCACCGGCTTGGTCTTCGCCAGATTCGATCTAAAGAACCTAATATGAAAAAGCTGTTTAATAGTCTTATTATATTATACTTCTTCGCTACTTCACTGTCTACTTTGAAAAACTCAGTTCTGTGTATCCTCGACGATTAAGTTGCAATATTGATATTTGTTATTTCATCTATTTCTGTTATTTTCTTTGCTATTCGTGTACTTCATCTTAATCGGATCTTATTTGCCCGTCCCCTGCTCAAGTCGTTTCGTGCCATTATTATGTGCCGAAGGGTTAGTTGCCAAAAATAATAATAGTCTTCCAGTGAATATGCCGTTTCACTTTCTTCCTCTTACGTTTCTACTATTTTCACAGAATACCTAATAATTTCTAAAATGCCTACTATAACACGCGAGCCATTTCATTTTGTGCTGTATTATCATACAGCAGCTTGCAAAAAGGAAGCTGTCAGCCAAACGAAACGTCGACTGGACAAAGTTCTCCTCGTTACCCGATGTCGGGAGCGCAAGAACGTCTACAAAACACGGATAACACGTCGGACACCGTCGTATCTACACGCTGCCAGGGCGTATTTCTTCCCTGTCGATTATCTTCTATCGTATTTCTTGCGAGCCGCTGTCGCCGCCACGGCCCCGGGACCGTAAAGGCCGAAACAACCGTGAGAAATATTATCGGCCATTCATTTCATCGAGGGAGAAGAGGTAGGGCTCGTAAAAGTTGCTCAAAAAAGTATCATGAATCTTGCGACACGCGCGGTCCTGCCGGAGCGGGTGGAAAAAATCAGATGGAAAAGTGGAAACCGTGACACGAGGGGTGGGGCGGCCTGTGTGTCTGTGGGATCGAGGCGAATTGAAAATTCTTTTATTTACGACCCGCCGTCGAACCCGTGATTCTTCACCGGAGAAGATAAAACGTAATGCGGCTTTCAGATTTTTAATATACGACTCGCGGCGAGATCTTCGATTCTTCCAACGACCAGAAAGAGAATTCTTGATACCAGATATCACCAACCTTATAACTTGCACTTGAACGTATTAAAATTCCTCGTTCCTTTAATCCCGACGCCGATGTGTTCGTCAGTTTTTTCCAGGTGCCCGACGCCCATCGACCACAATGAATATCGATGTTTTCATATCTTTGCCCGGGAGAACGTAGAGAAAGGGAATAATTCCTTATGTGATTTTCAGTTTCCGTTCTATCTCGCGAGTTCAAACCTAATAGCGCCACAAATCAAACGGATGTAACCCTCGGTCGAAACGGTCCAAATTTCATAGTCCTTAAGCGCTGACCCCGTCCCCTCTCTAACAGCAGTCTTCATCTCCTTCTGTAAAATATTCGGCCGATGGGAGACACTTGACACCTCCCTCGCATTCTTATTCCCAAAACACGGGGCTGATAATTGCGCCGTTGTCGAACCCACCCCCACATTTTTCCATTTAAGAACCCACCAGCGGTTGCTTCGGCAGCCATTCTTCTCTCCAATCTGATTCACCTTACGCACACCACGTTGCTCCATATTCGATTTGTTGTCTGTTGAAATACCCGTTATAATGTCACATAGCCCACTCTGCGATTTGGTTAGTTTGTTCTGTTTTCTGTGTTCTCTTCCTTAACTCATCGTCCTGATTTCTTCTAAGCCGTAGTGATGTTATTGTTTTATTTTATTTTATATTAAGCCTAGGTTAGTATGTTCTATCTTCCTCTCTTACATTATTTTTTTTTTCTGTATTATTTATAACTAGATTAAGTTATAATTAGGTTAAGTTGAAAAATAGTCTTTGACTGAACTTCGCCTGTTGCTTGTGTCTTGTTTACCTTCTTTCGTTGTTATCTTCTGTGTTTGCAATAAAGACGCTTAAAATACATTAAATTGTGTCCCTTTAATCGGCCCCTGGGTATCAAATTAATTACAAGCCCTTCGTCCTGTATCGTCGGAGGCCCGGGAATTTACGACCCCGTGAAATTGATTAGAGGTTACGGTGTATAGACAGATTCATGGCGAAGTAAACATCTGGAGATTGAAGCTTTCCTCGGTAACCGCGCCGTATATCCGCCGCAGAGGTCCAGCTGACAGGGATGATCAGGGTGACGCGGCCATTACGCACTACTCACCGTTTCCCCGCCAATTCATTTCGACTTGCCGCGCATCGACGGAGGTACCCGCTCGAGAGGAATATCAAAATCGATACTTGCCCACCCCCGTGACGCCCTCCCCGCTGGCATTCAGACTGCACAGGAGGCCAGCGAACGTACGGCAGCGCACAGCGACCCTTCCCCCCTCTCCCCCGCGCCATTGCAGATCCGCGGAGATGTGCGCCACGAAGACTCGGAAGTAATGAGAAAAATGCAGCAGACGCGAGCTTCCGCCCACCCCCTCTCGCCGTTCGACTGTTGCCCTTTCGGTGCCACGGGTCCGTGACCCTCCCTGTTCCCGCGTCAGTACGAACGGCTCCCCGACGGCAGAAAAGATATTGTTCTTTTCTTCGCCGCTACCGACCCCTCGCGAAACAGCGCCGCGATTGTACGCGTCGTGTCCGACTCTGACGCTCTGCGCGGGGCATCCGGGTGAAACGGAACGTCGCTACGGCGACGGAGTTAGGTAGCTACTCCGTGGGGTCGAAAATGTATGCCAGCTTTCCATAAACGGAAGACGATTCACGCGTCATCTCGCGATTTCCGGGGACAGGGTGGTCCACCGGATATCCTCGCCGCGATTTGCGCGTAGTTTGGGGGAGAAGGCGGGCTCAATCGCGAATCGATCGGCGGGTATTTATGCGCTTCGGGGGAAGATTGATGTGCGTGGTCAAGGTTTTTCTGGATATTCCGGGTAACTGGGATATCACAAGGACGATGTTCTAGTGCACATTGCGATACCCAAACTGTTGAGAGCAGAGTGTCGCTTTTTAGGGGGTTGTAAATCTCCGCGACACAAAGTCCCACTCTCTATGATGTTTTATCCCTCGCTCGCTGAATGCTGTTTCATTTTGACCCTGCCCGTAGCTCGCCTATGCTTATTATATGTAGGGGAGACCGGGGCAGGTTGTAATATATAAAGTTTTCAGAGTTTTTTCTCGAAAATGGAATCCTCAAATAGGAAATAATTTTCGTGATTTACTACTTACATATGTGGTGAACTGATTGCGTGAAAGTACGTGACAAAATCTTGGACACTTAGACATCTAGCTTCACCTTAAACAAAGCTGAAGCTTTGTTATAATGTACCCCAGCCCGGGGCAAATTGTAACACATCTGTTTTACTTATTTAAATACAAGTATGAACGCAAATAAACATTTCTAAAAAATATAAATGAAAGCACAGATCATTATTAAACATTCGATATACATGAGTTAAACAATCATTGCTTATTCATCTGATGAATGAGATATTAAAAAATAATAAAATAACGGTAAAAAAATATTGTATCACAACATTTATTACAAAGCTTCCCTTCAAAATGTACAAATATGTCTGAACTTCTGTTCTGGGTCAAAATGATCCGACATTCGGGCACCGCGCTTTGCTCGAGCATCCGGTGCCCGAGGGTTAAGACTACAAGACTACACTGAATGAAGGATAATGTGGTTGCTTTAATAATTGAGACACCGCAATTGTAACGATAACTCTATTTAATATAATTAACGATGAGCAACCACTATGTTATAAAAATATTCCTGACTTGTATGTCTGAGGAGAAGACTGAATTCGCGCAAGAAACCTATCGAGCCTCCTTCGGGGGTGAAAATGAGATGTGAAAATATATCAGGAAAACAATAAAACAAAGAGAAATTCTGAGAATCGGTGACAGCGGAAACACAACGGGCGAAGCTATCTGAGTATTATCCTAGCCAGCCTGGGAAATTTTCTCCAGACTCGAGCTAACAGCCGTGATTCCCGTGCCTTAAGGGGGTCGTCTTATGCGACGACTGGCTTTTCTTTCGCTTTTTGGGGAACTTTTTTTGACGAATCATGAAAACACAATATCTTGGAATTTGTACTACATATTTATTAACATTTGAACAGTTATTCAGAATGTTTTGAAGTTAAAATACGGAATGGAATTGACTTTACAGCTCTCGAAAGTGACATGGTGCGGAAAAAATGTTGGTCGACGGCTGACATGATTCCGGCTGTCCTGCTAATCTGAAATCAAAAAGTCAAACGGCACATTAATTTGTAGGCTCGTGGCTACAGCCGGTACCAGAATGAAGTCAAAATATTGGAAATTTAATGTTTGGCACAGTTTTGTAAATAAAGCTACGATTTTCGTCAATGACAATTTTCGTTCAAAACTGTGCCAAACATTAAATTTCCAATATTTTTACTTCATTCTGGTACCGGCTATAGCCACAAGTCTGCAAATTAATGTGCCGTTTGACTTTTTGATTTCAGATTAGCAGGACAGCCGGAATCATGTCAACCCTCGACCAACATTTTTTCCGCACCATGTCTCTTTCGAGAGCTGTAAAGTCAATTCCACTCCATAATTTAACTTCAAAACATTCTGAATAACTGTTCAAATGTTAATAAATATGTAGTGCAAATTCCAAGATATTCTGTTTTCATGGGTCGTCAAAGAAGCATTCCCCAAAAAGCGAAAGAAAAACCGGCCGTCACATAAGACGACCCCCTTAAAAATGAATTTACAACAGTCCCAAATCTACGAAGTTCGGACTGACGGACCAAGTGTCTGCTAGCTGAGGCAGGCGAGACGCAGGACACCTCTGTATTCCTCGAGTTCTACGAGCGAACGTTCCCTCCTCAAGATAAACGAACAACTATTGCTCCTTGCTTTTCATTATAAAATTTCATATTTGAAATTAAAGATTCCGTTCTACCCCCGGCTGGCTCTTATTGTACCTAGGAGCTACTCTGCCACTACCTCCACGCCTTGGACACCCGACATCCGTTTCTGGGCGGACGAAGAAAAGCTTCCTCTTCCATTCGCGACGACGGAATTCCTGTCAGGATCGCGTTCCTCCCTGTCATTTCGCGCAGCAGTAAGTAAAGAAAGTCGAAGGGTCGTGGTTAGAGGGCCAAGACGGGGTCGATGAAAGGCGAGCGCAGTAATTTCTCAACCCACTCCCGCCCGTTCTGCTCGCGATCGGCTCGCTTCTTTCCAGCTCTGCTCTTTGGCGGCGCGACAGAGCCCGCCTTTGCTGCGACGGCAAAGGAAATTTCCTTATTCCTTTCATTACCTCTTATCGCGCATTCCGGCTGAAAGTGTTCCGACCGTGGCCCGTTCCCGAGAATGTCAATTACGAACGTCGGGGCTCCGCGGCTGATAGCTCGCAGCGCGAAAAGTAATATCCAGGACAATCTTGTCGTTCTCGCGAACATTACCGGAACTTTCATACACTGTGTCGCTTATATTTCCCTCGACCGCTGATACGGGAACGGCAGCCTCTGCCGCAACGACTGTCGACAATTTTCGTGGAGAAAGGGCCACGCGAAATGGCTATACCAGCAGTGCTTCTTTCTCGCGCGTTCACCTGGTTCCTTCTGCGCTCCTTCGCGGTAAATTTCCATGCGCTTTCTCGGCTGTCTTGCATCTCAGACGGGATTACGCAGCAAATTTAATAATAACGACGACTTTATTACATCAGGAAATATTACAAAATTAAGTGATGAATGGACGAGGTTCGGCACCCCTGCTGTTCTAACTCTAGCTGACGAAACAATAGACCTGAGGCTGGATGGTAGCTACGCAGAAGAATCTGATCGTGTAATCGGGATGATCTGAAAGGAGGATAGAAAGAATTGAGAGCATATAGTACCTACTCGTGTTCAATCACGGTAGATTTGTAACTTACAGTGGGGGATAAAAATTTTCGGACACCCTTTAAAACAGAATAACTTTTTTTTAAATTGGTCCAGAGGACTTGAGTTTCTTTTTAGAAGCTAGAAGGATTAGTTTAGGATTAGGTAACGTGTTTCGTTGTTTTGAAAAAAATACAATTAGTCGGAATAGAGGAGAAAATAGTGAAGGTCGTTTTTTTCAACTTTTTTATCTGAACTTGTAATGAAAATTTAAAAAATGCCTTTTCGTAGATTTACGTAAGTTGTGTACATGCTGACAATTTCTTCGAAATCGGTTGACGTAGCTAAGAGTTGCAAGGAGTTAAATAAAATGATGCAGAAACAAGCGATAGGCATCGAAATATGTAAAAACCTTCAGGTTTATTACAGTTATACCCTTTTTCAAATCATCTTGTAGCAATAGAAACTCTGTACGCGACGCTGTTATCGCCGAAATAAATCAACTTCGCGAAGTCTTCGGAATTTGCGGTAGATTGGCTCGAAGTTCAGCGTTACCGAGTTTTTAGTTTTTAAGTGGAAATACCGGAGACGAAATTTAAATGATTTCCGTTTTCAGGACACTTTCTTCGTCTGAAGCTTCGAAGCTCTAGACGCAAACTTTACGTAGCGAGGCTCTTCGCGCAGCTTTCGGAACGAACGAAATCTAACCAAAGATTCTTCCTTCACATATTTCCAAAGAAATTCGTTACTCGAATCGCGACCTTAACACCGACAGAATTTCTGTACTAAATTCGCAGCAGCGTTAGTTGAGAAAACATTCTCAGTAGCGAACAGCGCAAGCACACGCATGGCAAATCGTTTGTTTGCGTTAAAGCGGACCCACGACGATGCCAAGCGCGTGAACATCGTCAGAGATGTTATGTCTACACACAAGAATGATGATAAATGCGTGAGACATGTATGGCGCTTTTGGGATGTGCATATTCCGCATTATTCCGTGCAATGGGCTGCAGACTGCTTCGGTTTATGGGACGGACTTGCTCCCAAACCATTTTCCTACATACGTGAATCCAGAATAGCACGAGGTTCTATGCATAAAACAATTAATTGCATCCGCTAATCACGAATTCAATGACAGAGGTATGTGCCTATATGCAGTAGTGGGGAAAAGAAAGTTTAAACAATAAAAGGTAACGAAAATAGAATAAGTCCATTAGAAAGAATTCCACCTTTAAGGAGTGACTCAAGAAGTCTCACGATTTTGGAACAGAATTTTGTGCCCAACGATACCTCGTGATGAGACACGAATCACAAAAAATTTTCATGTTGAGCCGACAATTAGCTGCGGAAATATGGCAGGTCAAAGTTTAAAAAATCACCTAGATACTACGCCGACATTTATTTTTCTTGATTTCGATTTTTGGAAATGGTGATGCATACAGTACTCCGTACATTACCTACATGTATCAGGAGTGGGTATGATATTGACCATATCCGAGGAACCATACAACTGTCATAACGTGGCTGCAACAGCCAAGAGTTTAAGCACCACTTTCGCATCTGCAGTAGTATCCTGTGATTGATTCTCGCTCAGCTTTAATTTTATCAATCAGCATGAAAATGTGGTGATGCTTTTTTTATGTTACAATTATTAGACCAAAGTTTTATGAACATTAGAATATTTTTTGACATACATTTCTATAAATTACTTCCCCTCATATCTCAGAAACTAATTATCCGCTCAACTTGAAAATTTGTTGTGATTCATATCTCTTCATAAGGTATCATTTAGCATAAAATTGAGATCGAAAATGGTGGGACCAAAAAGGGGCGAAAAATTCCCTCATTCTTGGATCACTCTTCGTATCCTATAGCAATGTTTCCCAATAGTTTTTGAGTCGCAATACCGTTTTATAAAATTCAAGTAACCTGCGACCCCCCCCCCCCCCCCATGGAAAGTAAGGTAAATTTGATGAGGTACAGAAAACACATTAAAAATAGGTATTTCAGATTATAATTAATAATATTCTAACTTAATATTATTAAAAAAAAACATGGCGACCCCTGAAAAAACACTTCGCGACCGTCAGGTTGGGAATCACTGCCCTATAGATTGAGTAGTTGCCACACTAGGTCATTAACTAACATACTACTAACATAATACTTAAAACATTAACAAACTGAAACCTTATGCAGATATTTAAAAATATGAGTTTTAAACTTTCTGTCCAGCACTATTGCAGAATGTTAGAAGAATTCAGTGCTAACTACAGGAAGCTGGTGCATCAACAATGACTAATTGCCATATTCAAACTTCCAGCAGACTTAGTACAAACATCAAGTCTAGCTATTCCAATGCTTATATTATCACATTCTTACAACGCAAAGGTTTTCGCCGGGATCGTTAGCAATGCCTGTGTAGAATTATTTCACACTCCTCTCGCAATCTTCTTTGCTCCATCGGATACTTATGTCAATTAGCTCTCACTGCCAGACACAATCGAACCATTGCTGTTAACGAGAGACTCGCGATGCTGGCAGCGCCCGTCTTGAAGATGATAAATGCTCGGGCGTATTTAGCCTCATTACTGGCAATTTGTTACCTTGCTTATTGCTATGCCAACTAGTACTCACTCTCCGCGTACACTAGTTCAACTCAACCGCCTCTGCATCCTTGGTTCTTGCGGCTGCGCAAAAATGCCACCGTCCAACGCGCGCATATTTGCTCAACTCCGTCGCTCTTCACTGTGGCCTGCTTTCTCAGAAATTCTTACCAATTATAGGGAGAGAATCTTTCTTTCGTAGCCAATTAAAAAATCACGATCCAATTCACTCGAACTTAGAATGGAAACTTGTCAAGGTCCCTGTGTCTAAACCTCTTCAATATATCGATCAGTGAAAAAGTGAAGTTCAACGGATAGAATGCGGTACAAAAAAATCAGAAAATTAAGGGGTTATGCCTGCCTGCAAGGCCTGAAGACGCAAGTATATTCGGGATTTTTTGGTGGAAAAACTTGAAGACTTCTTTAAACATACCTTTATGTATTCGAAAGTGTACATCTTATACTACGTGTAGTAATTATTCCAATGGAAAATATAAACAAATAAAATAAATAGATTTTTTTTAAGTAGTTTGCGGTGACCACTCTAACTTTGACCCGATTTATCCGAAATGAAAAATTCGAAGGAATTCAGTTAGTATATTAAATTATCTTGTCCTTAATCGTTCATTATCCCGAAATATTTATCTGCTACGAAATGGCGGCTGTCCGAATTAAAATATCGATTTTCGCCACAAAAATCGCTCATTTTTCATCTGTAAAATAGAAACTACGGAACGAAAATGAAAAAGCCACGATTAAGGACAAGATTTTTATACATACGATAAGCCTACAAAAGCTAAATTCATTCGATGCAGCGGTTCTCGAGATATTTTGCTCACCGATTCTGAAAATGTAGTTTCGAGAAAAACGCGTTTAAAGTTTTAAGTTAGGTTTACATCCTCCAGGACATACCTATACTAAAACTCCCACAGCTCCGCCAATTTTGGTCGGATCAAATTGAAACTTTCACACGATACTTATGAACCTTAAGAAAATGTCGAAACCCGAAAATTCATTTTTCCGAATTTTGCAGGTAGGCACAACCCCTTAAGTAGAAAAGTAGAACTTGTCTAGCATCTAAAATTTCGGTTTCCCTGAAAACACCTTCCCGAACAACGCCATCTGCGGCCACAGACCGCAAACACTACTAGCCACCGGAATTACAACCGCGAAATCCCCAGGGGTCTGTATTCAAGGGAAGATTCATCGCCGGGAGGACAGTTGTACAGGGAGTGAAGCGATACGTGGCCGCGGACGTGAAACGAATTCCGCCGAAATTTTCAATAACCCTCGTTACTGTCCAACCAACAAACTAGTTGCGCGAACAACTGTAATTTCGGATTCTAGCCGGTATAAATTTAAAGTTCGATCCTGTCGGATCTCGGCCGGGAGCGTAGCGGTGCAGAGGCCGGGTAGGGGCTGACGGCCCCCGCGACAGTTAGTTCCGGTTACGAGGGGGCACGTTGGCTGACCAGCCACGAAGTCACCGCCGCTACACGTGCAGTGCATTTAGCCTTGGCTGCTCGATCCGAGATTATGATGTATAGTCTGCGCCGTAATACCGGATTAAAATGTAACACGTTACGGCGAGAGCATACACGAGGAATCCTGACCGCGCACAGGCGGCTACACGGCTATTAGAGCTTGATTATTCTGTGTGTAAATAGTCGATCCCTCATTATCGGGCCAGTCTAGAGAGCCCAATTATTGGCAGAGCTCGTGAAATTTTTGCCCTGGCTGAAAGAGAGCCACCGGAGGCAATGGGGGACGTGGAAATGTTTATTTGTCTGCAGGGTGGTTTGCGTGGAATTTATTTATAAAAGCGTCGGAGCTAGCTGCGGGGAAAACTATTTTTGGGGAGATTAGAGGTCTTCTTCGGTTATGCAATAGAAGTCTTTCATTTAGGTAGGTATAGGTAGTATTTGAATGTGATTTTATAAAATTGTCGAATCTAGAGCTCATTTGACGTATGACCTACTGCTTAATTTAGCTTAATTTCTGCTTAATTTAGTTTGACTTCTACTTGATTTAGCTTAACCTCCACTTAATTTAGCTTAACCTCTATTTAATATAGCTTAATCCCTACTTGATTTAACTTAATTTCAGCTCAATTTAAACTTAATATATGGAATAGCGGGCTATCTATCCCCCGAGAAGTTAAATTCCATATGACCCACCCTCTTCCCCCTTTCACCTCCATCCCCCCCCCCCTCTCTCTCTCTCTCTCTCTCTCCTTCGTCCCTGTAAAATCGAATATCCGAAATCTTCCGTGTCTGATTACCTCGGAACGGCGGCTCCTTCGCGCTTTAAACTGGATGGAAGCCAGTAACCCAGAAATGCACTTTGGAGTATCACTCGTCACGATATTAGCCGAGAGGTTCCCCTTTGATGTTAGCCGTGGAGTTTTTGCAACGGAAAATCGATGGCCGTCAGCGTCGGGCGGGGAACAACCCTGTCAGTTTGATCGGCTTTCGGTAGTTCAAGGGTTAAGTGACCCACTATCGCGAACACGATTACCGTCAAAGGGCTGTCGTTGAACTTCGACCGTGTCCTTTTACGGCAGAGCGCGGCAGTTCTGCCGCTATGAATATTTATCAAGCGGCAGGACCCCAGGCCGGTGGCGTAAGTCTCGCGCGGCGCGACCGGTTGCGAAGAAATTTGTCATTGTTGCGCGGGATTATCAAAGGGAGAACGGAAGTGAACGCAGCGATGTCCCCCGGGATTATACGTTGTTTGGAGGGGAACGGAGGGCGATAATCGTTTTACGGGGAGTTAAGTTCCTTGAGACTTTGATCCTTGAATTATTGGGAGTATCCTTTGGACTGTGTGGCGAGTCGGAGTGGGCGTTGCTGTTAACTGCTCGCAATTTTGGCAAGCTACGAGCGAGAATCGATCGAGCGCCTGATGGTCGGCATAGGGTTTGGCTGTACTACTTGACAAAGACGATCTGGGCTCTCGCGCCCCTCGGATTCGTCCTCGGCTAATTCTTGAATTCGATGGTCGCCGATTCATGCGTGCTGAGAATGTTGCAGTGAAATAAGAGACACAGGAAGCAAATTTACATATTTATTTATTCCTTGTATGATCAATTAGACACGTAGTACCGGTCACTTTATTCAAACATGTTTATGACTTTTCACTCGACACATCGAAGAATTTAGTAATTCAATCTCTCTACATGTATAACTAATAAGGAAACGTTCCTAACCCGAAAGCTTTGATTTTAGTGAAACGTCGCGTGAATGTAGAACACATTGGAATATTTACGCAAGGAGCAATTGCTCTTCTGCGGAAATTCAGCGCGAAGTTATCGCGCTTTTTCGTTTCTTTAATATAAGTTTGTAGTGGTGCGAGATAGAACTAAACTTCGAATACTTATAAGAATAGTTCAGCTTTCTATGCTCTGCCGAAGGAGAAATAAAGTTATATTAAGAAAGCGAGAAAACGCGATAGCTTTAAGAGTCGATTACACCCCTCCGGATCGAATTTCCGCAGAAAAAGATTGCACCGTGGAATAATCCAATATGCTCTACGTTCATACGAGCTTTCGTTTAAAATCCGAATTTTCGAGGTGGGAACGTTTTTGTTTAGTTGCGGGGTATTTCCTCCCCGCCCTCTGAAATTAGCTCCAATCTCTTAAATTGCTTCAAACACTCGACCCCCCAAATTGTTACAAGCTGTACGCGTGACGATTGAACGCGCGTACCGAGAAGTTCATCGCTCGATATTACCTACGTCGTGAAAGGTCAATTTCCACGTTTCACGTAGCCGTCGCGTCTGCCAAAACGACACCGAAAGAACAGAGACGGGCTGCGCTATAAATAAACGAGAATGGATGACAAGGAGGAACGAGGAACGAATCGCGACACCTGCGATGGGATCCTGACGTAATTTTAGCGCTGAATCAGCAACTGCCGTGGCTCAGCCCGGCTCGCGAAGTGGAAAGTCCATTAACCGACATCCTGCTGCCCCTCCTTTTTTCTCTCCCGCCTCCACCCCCCCCCCTCTGCCTCCTACAGCCTCCATTAAGATAATACAGAGCCCTTGTACTTCCGCCTGACTGTGGGAAAGATTAGGAGCAGCCCCTGGCTGATGTGACGGGAGGGTGGTTGCTCTTCGCGCGATGCTCTTCGAAACGTTGCGCGATACTCCAGGCATCGAGGTGTAAAGGCGTCTTCGAGAGATACCTATCGGCCGAACGTGTTAATCCTGACACCAACCCCTGGCATGTCCCCACCGGACTTGATTTCCCTGTGTTCGAATTGAAAGGAAAAAATGGGAAACGGTTGGACGAAGTGGGGTTGCACTTCGAATGCATCTGGCTCTCCTCTCCTGCTCGTCACACGCTGTGAAGAAACGGGGGACGATTACGCGTTTGCTAGCAAGCAAAAATTCATACGAAAGGAGAATCTCAATTTAACCCTTCGCGGATCACAGTTGCATCGCAGCCCAGGCAAAAAAATTCTGGTCTTTGGAAATATTTCTGTAAACTTTTAGACATCGATATTAAAATTCAAAGTTTCGTGAATTTTAACAAAAAAAAATTGCTTCTTTAAATAACTATTGTTTCAACTACAAATTTCATCATATCAAAGTTTAGAGTTCGAGGAAAAGACTATTACAGCGTTATTGTATGAGTATCGCGAATGTACAATTTAATTTTGAATTACGAAAACGGTAACTGAAAAATGACACTGAGGCGCACTGAACATCGTGTGACCAATTTGTATCTACGTAAGACTTCGCCACGAGCAATCTATGACACCAGGGCCTTAATCCATGTGCCATAAGTAACAAATTGTCACCAACAACGGTCGAACCATGGTAGTATTACTCAACAGATACCTAATCCATCGATTGCGCGCAGAAATTCGTTGGATTCATCGTAGCAGATGCATCTAGGCGATGCAGAAACACGCACGGGTGATTAAATCCGTCCGAAGTGTCAAGTCAGTGACAAACTTGTCTCCATTAGTCCAAACTATGAAGCAGGCTTGTGTTATCGATCGTTGGCGCGAGGAGGATTAATGGTATAGATCGTTTACGGTTCGATTGAACTGTTCCAGGACATCGGTCGATTTTCAAGGCCGGAAAGCACCGCTTTTCCCCTCGCCAGCCAGACAAACCTCGATGAATTTTTGCCACCGTTTCCCGTCTCGGCGATTTCTCAGCCCAGAATTGTATTTGCCCCTCTCTCCGTGCCTGGCCGCCCCCTCCCCCACCTTTTCGAAGGCTGTTCCATTAACTGTTTAAAAGCCTCGGGGGCATCGGGGCCCGGTTAAGAACCGAAACACGGTTATCGAGTAATAATTAATGGCCACGCGCGGCCCCATGAATTATTCACGTACGGTGAACGAGCAGATAACTCTAAACTCAATTAAAGATAACAGGCAACTTTATCGCGGAGGGGCGAAAAGCTCGTGTACGGTTGAAAACGGGGCTGGCGCGCGCGAAAAGTCTGGATCGGCGACGGTTGCTTCGAATGGAATCGTTTCGTCATCGTTCGGGAACGTAATTGGCAAACGAAATGATCGTAGATCAGGGCGGGCTCTACATGTACCGACGCTTGCTGAGATGGGAGAATTTTATTTATTAAGTTTGTTCATTTTTTTTTTGTATTAAAGTAGGATTCTTCAAGCGTGTAACTATAAATTTTTACCCAAACATCGAAATCGTTATGATTTTTTAAACAAAATCATCATGCATCATTGTTTTATATATACAAATCTGCGTAAAGGTAATTATTGAACTAAGGATTGGTGGTGGGGGTAACTTGAAGAGTATGGATTTTACGATAATTAGATAAAAGATGCAACTTTTGTTTATACTGCTTTTCGATATCTCTCACCGTTCTCGAGATATTCCACGAAGAAGAAAATTCTGGATTTTTTCAACCGCTGATTTCATCCCCCAAAATCGCACTATGGCACCAACAAAAAGTAAGTTTCTCTTACCCATGAAACTACTCTAGTTGCACACAAAGTTGCATAGTTTTCTCAATTTCCGGGTTGCCTAAGTAAGTTCCCCTATAAGCCCTTTTTCAAATATTATGCAAATATTAAATAAATAATAAAGAATAATGTTAAAAAATATCATTTCTTCTATATTTCTCCATTTTATGCAAGAACGGCCTGAGAAGGTTATAATTAAAATTTATTTGAGTTTGAGATATATCCAATTTTCTATATAGATTTGATCAATCAGAATTTGAGATATATCAAATTTTTAAATATTATAGATACTTTTACAACAACTACAGTACGTATAAAAAATATCTAACTTCGTAATATTTACAAATACTTTTCTCCAAATTGACTTTCAGCACTGAGACTCTCTTTGCATCCAAAAGTACAATTCCAAAAATCTTATTTCTAATTATCAGTAGTACTATCCTGCTATATGTCCCTTCGATTCTTTTTCTCATAATAAATCAATTGATAAGTTGCCGGGGTGCCAATGGCAGTAGCTGGAAACAACAGAAAGTGATGTTTCACCTGGCACAAAGATAGTCATAAGCAATCGATATGATGGATGAATAGAGCTACTAAATGGAATACAAGACAATTGCTTCACGCGATAAAACTTCAATAGGTATGTTGTATCACAGGCGGCTAGCGATGTTTGAATAGCTCATCACAGACACTGTCGCCAATTGATTCTGCGTCCTCTGCTTCGTATCCGTACTTTTTGTATCGCCCCACTCTCTTGATTAAAAATACTCTGATGGCACGAAACGCAGAAGAAGAACAAATGAATCGAGCAAAGAACACTATGCAAGGCAAAAAATTAAATAGATCGAGCGGGGAAAAGCCACGACCGACGCGACGGCGTCCACGGTTGATGCGATGGTCCGATTGATTGACAAATAGTTCACCGTGTTCGGAATCATTGTCTACATTCTGTTCTCGTATTTCTAGCCCATTCGCCTGTCTCTCCATTTATCCGCGAGTTATATCCATTCCGAACGTGCGATCGAAGCCTTCCTGCGAAATAATCTTCGACTCGAAATCAACCGCAAATACTTAGTGAACGATTTCAATGCCCATTTAAAAGAATAATCTTACCAGGGCCGGCCACGGAGGTCCCGGTAAAGGGAAAAATGAAGAAAAGTGAAAATAAAAAAAAGAAATGAGAAAGAAATTTTTTTATTTAATCAAAATTGAGAAATATCAATTAGAACATAATTTCAAATATATTAATCTAATAATCTAATATTATTAATGATACGGCAATGAAAAAGTCATATATTTAAATATGTCAATGTTTATATGTTTATTTATTTTATTTTCTTTACGATTGTTATTATTACCCTTTTTCTCGTGATTTCGTTCTGTGAAAAGATGTTATGCTTCTTAACCGTTGAAAAAATATTTGGGACGCCAAAATATTTCTTGCACCCGGACCCCTTTAAAAAGAAGACCGGCCCTGAACCTTATGATTACGTTTGAACGGATTTTTTAATATATGTGTTTTTGTGAAAATTCTGAATATTAGAAAAAAGATATCATTTTTTACCTAAGAATTGAGTATAAAAGTGTCCGTAACAAGGTCAGTTTTTAATATATCGCGAAACTCGAATACTCTTAATTATTCGAATATACGAAGAAATTATTCGTATTCGAAATTATTCGCATAATTACAACTCTATTTTATATGCCCAAGAAATAGGAATACTCCAACGACCTAATTAATCTTCCCGAAAAATTCCATCGACGTGTCCACGTTGGTCCAGTATTATTTACGTTCACAAACGGTTTGCCGACCATTGGCCGATTAAGCCGGCCGATAGACCAACGATGATTCCGAGGCTTCAAAGGCGATTTTGACGCGGTGCGGAAAATCGCCCGTAGCCGCTCGGGGGACGATTTAAAGCGAGCTGAGCCGAAAAAGGAAGTTTGTTGCGGAATTCGATTTCACTGACTCGCCTGATTCCTCCTCGGGCCCCTTTCTACCCCCCCCCCCCCCCGGACAGTGCGTTATTTTCACGAGCAACAAACGTGGCTTCGGCACCGAAGACGAATGCCCGGGAATTGGAAGAACAGGAAATAGAAGGGGGCAAAAACAACGGCGGGCTAAATCTTCCGCGTGGGAGCTTCACCCTCGATCGATACGCCTCGATACAGCCTCCGTTCTGGGGCAAGAATTTCTTTCTCGATTCCGCGGGATGACTGGTGGATTCCCGCCAGCTAGCCACGGGAAAGTCCACCGCAGAGCGAAGCGCAGTGAAGGTCTCTCCGGATGAGACTTCGTTCCAACTCCGTATTATTTAAACATTAGCTTCCTCGCGGCGGCCGATGACTGGCATCCCTCCGCTCTCCTCCGGCGATGGTAATACGTTAAATGAGAGGGCAGAAAAGGCACAGTTCCAGATCAGACAGTTGCACGGACTTTGCGTAAAACTTAACTTGACGTCCCGTCGAGAGGCGCGGCGAAAACTTCGGTGCTTGAGGGAAGAATAATTTTCTGGGCTGTTTCTTTTCCAGCTGCCTCGGGATGTTTTCGGAGGCTCTGCAAATATTTCCGAAAGCCAGCCCACAGCTGGGGAAGCGGGAATATCGCGGTGGGGCGGTTTGTATGGTGAAACGCCCACCTCGCAGCGAACTTTAAATGTGCGTTATTTTTCTACAAATACGAGGTTATTGGAAAATGTATATGAAAGCTGGGTGAAATTGAAGTTTTCATTGAGGGGGATGGAAAATTTATCATTTTAATATTAATTCTGTTCCACTGAGTGAAGCGGTGTGATAGATATATTGAACTGGAAGGTCGGCCAGGTGGTTCACAGTTTTATTGAATATCGTCCCGTGAAATATGTGCATCGGTAATTAATCAGCGCAACATCAAAGTGGATGTACCCGATGGTTAATGTATACGCGTGCTAAGGGGCAACGTACAACTCGAAAGCGAAAAAGTAAGATGGATTTTAGGAATTTGTTTTAGTGGAGAAATGTTTTTTAAAGAAACATTATGTACCTACGTTAAAAAGATCACACGTTTGTCTGTAAAGTTTGAAATTCTCATGAAAAAATTCGTGACAGCTGCGTGGCAGCTGTTTCCGCGCAAGAGATTTTTCAGAAAAAGCGTTTGCGGTAACCATCGCATACTCGCTGCTTTTCATTTGAAACGAAAAAGGAAAAATTATTCTTAAAGTAGAAAAAAAAACACTAATACTTGTCGTGCCCCATTTGGGTTTTTCCGATTTGTCGCCAAAAGGCGGGTATTTGAACACAGAAGTCGACTTTATGATTGAAAATGTGAAAAGTCGACTACTATGTTCAAATACCCGCGCTTTTGTGAACAATTGAAAAAAAACAAATCGGCTACGACAAGTACTAGTTTTGTTGGCCTACTTTATGAATAATTTTTCTTTTTCGTTTCAGATGGAAAACAGCGAGGATATGACGGTTACCGCAGACGCCTTTTCCAAAAAAACCGTTGTACGGAAACAGCTACCGCGCAGTTTCTTCTCCAAATTCCTAAATGAAAAGTTCACATTTTGTAGACAAAAGTATGACCTTTCTAATGTGTGTAATGTTTCTTTAAAAACCATTTCTCCACCGAAGAAAATCTTCGAATCCATCCTACTTTTTCGCCTCCTAAGTGTATTTTGCACCTTAAACATGTACAGGATAAAATAAAAGCTCAGTGGTGATTCTAAAGGTGTACATTCCACGGAATGCGTCATATAAAGCTGAGTAATTGCGCGAGCAGTTCTTCCTTCACGTCGTCCGGCGGTGAAGTCGGCGGGACATGGGATTTCCTCTTGTAAGCGACGTAAGATTTGTCCAGGACTTCCTTCAGGTGGAAGCACTTGAGATCAGGTACGTAGGTCGACCCTTCTTCCTTGTCGTTTACTTTCGGAAGATTCTCGGTTATTCGCTCGCGCACGTTTGGGTACAATCTCGCGTGGCCCCTCTCGTGAGAGGGGCTCAAGTAACGCCACGGCAAACGGCGATGCAAAGTCGTGTGGACATTGCTGCCGAACGGTGGACGATAAACTCCTAAAAGTGTTTTGCGCAAACCACCGTCTCCCATCGTATCGGTGTCCTCGACTTCTGCGCGAAAGAAAAGATTATAATAAGTTTAATTGAGGACCTCGCAACAAGAGGACTCGGTTAGGTGCAGCTCCATCTTTACCAAATTCTAGTAAATTAGAAATTTTTTTTATAAAATTCTTGCTTTGACTTAACATTGAAAACGCAACACTAATCGAAGAAGATATATTTTCACACAATAATTAGTAGTTATTGAATTGATAAGTCGTTACTACTATTTTTCGGGAATTTTTCAAATTTGGAGCTGCCCCCTACTTGCGTCGGAGTAATGGGTACAGGTTCAAAATTTGCAATAAATCGCTCATTTGTTATCGAATTTGCATCAAACGTGCACCAAACGAGGTAGAATTTTTTTTACTTATATTACACGTCATAATTCCAAAATTGTTACAAATCGAGCTGCACCCCACTTGCCGCAAGGTCCGCAATAAAATTAGTATTTCGACAATTTTTTACCCAACTTAATTTCCTTTCTGAAGCTACTTCGGTCGGCGAGTACACGTGCAAGGAATTTCTTACCGGTTTATTACTTAAAAGGAAGAGTATTCGCCATTATACGAGGAAATTATTCAAAGATTACACGGTTACTGTACATCCTGACAAAATGGGAACTCAGGAGAGCTCAGACCTTAATGCACCCCGTAACAGAAATTTACAACCTTTTCCAGATAAACAGTTCACGGTTTATTTAAAACACGAACTAAAATTCCCAGCAGGGTATGAGTTCCCTCGTGTTCCAACGAGCCTGCCCCTAAACGAAAATGTTCTTCATTCGATTTGCCTAATGAAGACATAAATAAGAATGTGGAAATGTATTTAGAGTAAAAAGTAACAAACCTGATTGCATAGAAACTGTTTATGCTAAGAAGACAGAAAGACACCCAAGCATGGTGAATACACTTCAAGATTAATTTTAAGAGTCACACGTGCAATTAATTTTAAGAGTATCAATGTCGTCTGACGTGAGATTGTAATCTCACGAGACAATTATTATTTCACTTTATTATTTTTCAATTATTCTTGCTGAGATTTTTGTCTTATAGTAAAAAAGTCTCGTGTAAAATCTCATCGTGGAGTCGTACTTTAAGATTCCAGAAGTAGGTAATCTTTAGGATTTTATTAAAAAAAAAACTAAACGTCGCAGGGTCAAAAAAACTTTTTGAGCTGTATTTGTCCATCTTTAAAGATAATAAAAAAGAATTTTTGGAAATTTTATCTAATAGTGCTGACTATTCGTGGCTGTGACAGTCCGGGTGATACAAAACAAAAGTTCCTCATCTACGGAATTTTTACCGCCTCGTAGAATTATGTGAAATCAACAAACCACGAAAATTCTTAAAGTTTATAAGAACGTTCATGGAATCATCTATAGTCATATCAAAATATTGTTAATCTCATATTTTGGCAGACATGAACCGCAGAAATAAAAAAAGACGGATAAGTTTACGCACGAAAATGTATATAAAAAGAATACCATTGATCGCACAGTTACCATCATAGCTGATTCCACGGAGAATTTAGTAATGAACGAAATCCCGTAAGAATTTTTGAAATCGGTCGATTATTTTTTTTGTTATAACTTTATCAGTCTTAAGAAAACGTGTTTTGGAAAAACCACGTTTAAAGTTTAACTGCTGTAGATACAAACGCGACACTGTATTTCTGTAGACTCTACATCGCTGCGAACTTTGACGCCAAATTTTAACTGTACATTTTCACAGCATGTGCCACCGAAATATAAAAACAATACAAACAAATCGATTTTGTGAAAAATTTTAATGGGACGGTACAATTAACACTGGCAGTGGTAACATACCGTTTTCATTGCACAATCCCAAATCATCGCACAGCTTAGACTCCTCAGTGGTCAGCATGCTGCTGTTAAAGTTGCCCTGCTCGTACAGCACCCAGGCCATCGCGATATTAACGAACGTGTGAACGTTCACAGCGATTTTCGTGCCGATTAGTGTCAAGGTGACCCGCTCGAGGATCGTTTGAAGAACCACAGTGCTGATTAGCCTATCGTCGTCCATTTGGTCCGCGGGTAACTGCTTCATCGATTGCGAAATACGGTCCTTGGACTCCCTTAAATACTTCCTTGTCTCCGTGGCCTGCCGCTGATTCCTCCATTCTTCGTAAGCGGCTTTCAGATCGAACTTGCCCGGCAAAATTTCTCTGCCCATTTCGAGAAGCAATTAAAAACAAGCAGCCGGCTCGCGAAAATGAAAAGGTAAAGGGTGGGGGCGAGGCTGAGAGAGTCGGGTCAGCTCTTTTGATAATGAATCCCGCCCCCCCCCCCCTTCCCCTACGTTTGTGCGACGCTTAAAAAATTTACGAGCCTTGCTTTTTACCGGGAGAAGCGAGGTGAATGGGAAAAACTAGAGGAGCGAACGCCTGCGAGAAATTTGAATAATTTATTTCCTCGAGCTGGCCTTCCGAGAATATTCGCGAAATAAAGTCTCATTAATTTGTAGGGTGGGAGGAACGCCGAGGAAAGGACATAGAGACTAGCGAGGCCACGGTTCCTCGGATCAGGTTCATTAATTAGTTCCTGCGAATGTTTAGTTTATGATCATAGCAGTGTGAAAGGGAGACGGAAGGAACGAGGATCTGGAGGTAGGAGTTTGGAAGATGAATATCGCGTGTTTCCGAGAGGAAAGCTTGAGGGGGAGTATTTGATGTACGGAAAAAAAGGTCTTCTTCGATCAATGAAATTCTATCAAGGATTACGAACCTAACGGGTGACCTAGGTCGCCTGGGTAACGCTTTTGCCGTGTACTCGGCGTCCTCGCTAACAGGATTGAAGTATCTTGGCCTCGGTGCTCTACTGTACGGTATACTCCTGTAAAATGAAACAAACGAAAGAAGGAAATTACAATCTGGTAGATAGAGAAAATTAAAATCGATAAAAACGTGAAACGTTTTGAAAAGGCGGTAAAAAAGTAGGTAATACATGTTTGAATTTAGTATCAAAGTTATAAATTGTTTTTAAATCACTCATATAATGTGTTGTAAACAAAAGGGTTTCAGTATTCAAGAAATACCTGCAAAAAATTCCATTCATTGTCAACAACTATATTTTAAAATAATTATTTATATAATTATGGATAAAGGGTGGCAAAGACCATTTTTGACCAGAGCGACGGAAAAGCTAGATTGGGCCCCGAATATGCTCATACTAACAGCGAGTTAACGTTAGAAGCACTATGAGAGGCGATCGAAACAAATTGTGAACAGTGTCTGACTCTACATCGCTTATTCTACTTGCCCTGGATGCATATTCTGCCCTCTTTAGTTAAAATTTCCTATCTAACATTTTGAAACAACCGAGACAAATGAAGTTTTATCATTTACTTTCTACCGTCCTCATTTCCTTTCATTCAAATTAAAACATGTTATCATTATTTCGAAACAGTCTAATATAATTTTTTGTAATAGGTGTACTGGGAGGTAATTTCTTATTAACGTACCAATTAATTAATAGTTTTAGATAAGATGTTTTAACCATTTGGAAAGAAGTTAGGTTAAATACATTAGACTGTTTATAAATCTTTACGAAGCACGTACAGTTTTCTAAGTTTACTTAAAAAGGTGAAAGACGCGTGGAACTTCAAATATCTCAACATATCTGAAAAAATGAAAAAAGACTAGGTAGGACAGTTTAACTAAGGAGGGCAGTATTGTAGAGAGGCCTACAAACATATGTTCTAGAATTTTTTTTAAGACAATATTAATATTATTGCACCAGCAATTTTTTATTAATTATGACACATCTTTGACTATAATACCTGATTTTTGTATATAAAAATATTAGTCGTATAATACAGATAAAGGGGCTAGTTCTAAATCCGTCATTCGCTGCAGTGAATTGCAATTCCCACTCCTAATGAAATAAGTTTCACATGAAAAATTGGAATTAAACCGGTTAAATAGTTTGTGAGTAATCGTGGGTAGGTACCGTGTTTGAAAACCTGATTTCGAGAAAAATACATTTGAAGTTCTCATTAACGTATGACAGCGCGTGAGTATACTTCACTTCTCACGTCCATAACTCCGACATTTCGGCGAATTTCGGTCCCAAATTTTTGCACCACATCCTTGCCATATCAACCACTGAAAATACATAAAAAAAATCGATGTTTTTGACATATCTAGCTGTATGTAACCCCAGGGTGGCCTTTATTTTTCAGCATCCAATTTTTTGCTCCCACCCTCTAGAACGGTTCCATTTCCTGAGAAAATAATCCCTAGCAAATTTATTGCACTCGAACAACATGAAAGGGTGCCGACCAGGCCTTAAAGTTTAGAATTAGGTGGGTTAGCCTTTAAACCCTACCTTAGAATTTAAAGAATTTCTCAAAAATGACGAGCCCTATCGAAATTTGATTCAATTAATATTAAAAGAGCGTTCAAACGTTCAATTTTCTATAATTACTGTATACACGATTTTTTCGTGCTTTCAACCATTTTTTCGATAATAGCGTTTGAATATAGAGAAGTTCCCACTACGCTCGTATAGGCAATACGCCACGTTGTAGAGGTGGTACGCATGTAGTGCAGGCCTCTCTATATTCAAATGGTATTATATAAAAAATGGTTGGAGGCACAAAATAATTATATACATATACAGTAATTGTAGAAAATTGAATGCTCTTTTAATATTATTTTAACAATATTTCGATAAGATTTACCATTTTCGAGAAATTCTTTACATCCAAACTTTTGATGAATTCTAAACATCAAGGCCTGATCGACCCCCCTTCCTGTTGTCCGCGTGCAATAAACTTTTTCAGATAATATATTCTTACGAAATGGAACCATTCCAGGGAACGATAGCAAAGAAATACGAAAAGAAAAATCGAGACGTATAAAGCACGGCCAGCCCAATGTCCTCCCTTAAATCCAAAGTCACCGAAAAATGAATTAAACCCAGAACTCTACCCCGCAGAAGCAATTTCGAAATTCAACGGTAGCAAATTCTACCGCCGAGGCACGCAAGCGTTCCACCGTGCTAAACGATTCCACAGAAAGCGAGTTAAATGAACATTAATATGAGAAAATGAACCGCGGCCAGTTGAACGGATTAAGTGGGAATCCCGCTTATTTAACAAGACTCCAGGCTTTTAATTCGCCGTTATTTACCTCCTCGTGGAAACGAGCTTCCCTGCGGATATACGAAGAGACCCCTGAGGAGGTGGCCACCGTTAAACGAGACCCACCAAGGTGGGCAACGCGCCACGGCTTCCGTTCATTTACGCTGGCCGCGGTGGCCGTTGGAAAAGATTATGGGGTTCCATCTTGGCCAGTTCGTTGGACTTTTTGGTAGGCGGCGACTAGACGGAAATTGCGGGAAATGTAACTGCGACGGCTTCTCTCAATTACGCCGGCTGACCGTGCGGAGACGCTGCGGGTTTGCCTTTTCTGCCGCTTTGCTGGCCCCTTTGGTAGCTGGTGATTGGACGGAAATTGCTGGGAAAGTAACTATCGCGGCCTCGCCTGGGCGAGCGGTGGGGATCGGGGTGGTGGGGGTGGCGCTGGTACTTCAGTTTCACATGTACACGGCGATCACCTGGCAGGCTTCGAATTTTAGATGAAATTTCAGGGAACGGAACCGCGCCACCCGAATTCCCTTCTCCTATCGCGCACGTTCAACTTTGAGCCAAGTGTTTGTTTCATTAGCCCGAAATGGTAAACTGTCGGCGCGTTTTCTGCTTGCTTTTTAATACGTTCCCCTTCCGCTTCGTTCGACGTTCTCGTGTTTGAAACGCGCGCCAGGCCGGGCACGACGCGGCAACTAAATAGGAATTATGAATTCGTACGTTGGCGATGCGGATATATTGCCACGTGGCGAGGAATATCCAGGGATGCGTGGATGCACGGAATATTAGCCATCAAATGAGCGCAGGTGTGTACTCTCGTACGTACCATTTTAACTTTCACGTAAACACTTAACGTTTCCAAACGTTTTGGTGTATATTCTACCACTCTTGAAATGCGAGAAAAGAATCTTCGTTTAGTGTCTATTTCAGTGGTTTAGATAAGTATTTCGCAAGGAAGTTGGCGTCTTCGGAATTAGACTCCTTGCTGGCGGTTGAAGTTTGAAATATCGGACATAAAGAAACCGAGCATATTTGGAATTCGCAGGAGTATGATGTAACAAATGAAATAAACAAACCGCAAAGATTTTTTCTTGTATTTCAAGAGTAGTAGAATTTACGTACAAAAGTTTGAAAACGTTAAGCGGTTAATTCGTTATAAAAACCATCTGCAGACTGTAGAATGTGCCCTTGAGCTTATTTCTTATAACGACTCCTTGCTGTTGCTTTGCGCAAACTTTTCGAAACGATCACGCACCTCGTAGAACTAACGGTACAAGCTAACAATAATAATTCTACTGTATAAAGTAACGGAGAAATACATAAGTGGCTGGGATAAACGTCTTTCTTGCCCAAAGCTGCATTCGGGAGACCTGCTTCGCATCCAACGTGCCCTCTCGAAAAATACCATACTGTGATGCAGCGGAGCGTGGTCTGATCCTCGCACGCTTCCGTTTAAAGACGATGTAACTGCGAGCTACTTTACAAAGCTACAGCTCAAAGTGAATATAATGTTGAAAATACCGCCACGGAGGAAGTTGGAACGAAAGCTGTATAACGAGGCGCGACACAGTTCCGTGAAATCTGATTGGCGAGGGTCGAAAGCAAAGGCGACGCGAATGTTGCGGAGACGCGAGGCTCGATACGGTCCAGTTGGCTTGGGATCGATGCTTACAATTTGTGAGACAAGTAGGGGCCCGTGGTACCGGACGGTTCCTCTTCGGCCTCGCTCAAGGAGGAAAAACTTTCGCACTGGTCCGACCACCATGGTAACCCGGCTATCCTCGCCGGCCGCCTACGATCCATTTCATCCCTCTCAAAGTCGTCCTCCCACCCCTGATAATCCTCGCCGCGGTACTCGTGAGCGTTGTGCAGCCCGGTCATCTCTCCAAAGCTCTCTGGAAACGGGAATGAAAACGGTATGCAGACACGCGCAGGTCGGACGGCACGCGGCGACCCCTTTTCTCTCGTTCAAGTGTAGGAACGCGGGCCACCGTGGGCCCACTTAGCACGCAATATAAACAATTCAAAGCGAGCTGGATTCTGGTGAATTGGAAAACTCGTGCGCGAACCGAAGCAAAGGTCTGACTGCGTGTAAAAAATGGCAAAGAAAGGGTGAAATGAACAACGAGTGGAGGGATTCTGATTGAAGCGGAGGGAATATCGCGGCAGTGTGCGAAGTCGAGCGATCTGACTGAATGGGTGGTCGGATTTTGGCGAAATTGAATGTGTGGATAGGTGTGGGTGATACTGGACTTTCTAAATTAAATGAACGAGTGACCCGTCAGGACCATACATTTAATATTAAGGGAGAGTAGGGGATCGCGGACGCTTAAGGGAGAAGTTTATTTGAAACAAAACTATCGGCTCTAATCAGATTACACTTTGATTAATTATCTAGAAAAGCAACACACAGAATTGAAGAGTCCTCGTAGAAAATACTGTATAAGTGCCAAAATTAGAAAGAAGTTTTTCTATATCGGAGAATGTTCCACGTGTCGGTGGTAATACTATAGTGCAGAATTTGATTTTTGGCACTTAGAGTGTTTTCTACAAGGTCTCTTCAATTATAGATAATTTAATAAACAAATCAACTTTTGAAAGGAAAACGAAAGCCCTTTCTGTCGGTTGCTTAAAGATCTTTACTAAACACTGGTTTTCTTCCACGCTGTGGGTCGGACACAGATTTTTTTCCGATTTGATCGCACATGGTTGCCAGTGGGATTGAATATTTATTTGCTGCCTGACAGATTGAAAGTCCTTTATCTTTAACATCTTCCATGGGTATCTCAAGGTGACAGTTTGCCTTGCACTAAACATAGCTAATTTCATCACGTAACAAGCGAAGCCAACGAATTATCGCGGTGTCCGGGTTTACCCCGTGTCCGTAATTCCCCCACTCTCCCCTACTTCTAAACCAGCACTCCCCCTCCGTTTCCTTAATTCTTAAAATCGAAACATAAAATTGATAGAGCACTGAGAACGAAGACGAACAATTTCTTCCTCCCCCAAGGATAATACCCTGAAATCTATACAGATTATCCCGGATGCAACGCTATTTCCGTTCCCCTATGCCGATAGCTTCGCGGAGGTGGCTGTACGGTGGGGGCTGGGGGTTGGAAGAGCGAGACGGTGGAAAAAAATTGATATCGGCGAAAAAACCGAAACGAACCGTTCGGTCTGGCAGCTATTGATGGAAACAGCATTTATGGATCGGTGCACGCATCATCGTGGCCACGCATTCCAGCGAAATGCCGGAGCTCAGGGCGGCGTTGAATCCTCCCTGGAGATCGCGTGCGATCGACCAGCACGCCGACCCCCAAAAATCACGTCAACCGTGATCGATGTTACGTCAACGAATGACGATTGATGACTTGCCGCCCGTACCGAAATAAATATCGCGGCCCTTTCTCGCGGAAATTAACGGCGCTTTACCAGGAACACGTTGGTACACCATCGGTTGGATCTGCTTCTGCTCTTTCATAGTATCGTATAATAATAATAATAGACCGTCTTTGTTACACAGAAATAAAAGTAATATGCACAAAGACGGTGTAAAGCATTGTTTCCCAACGTTGTTTGAGTCACGATCGCTTTTTATAAGATTCAAATAACCTACACCCTCCCCCTCATGTCTCTGAGGTAAGCTAAACGAAAATGTAAATAAATAATAATCACGTAAATAAATTACCTTCGTATGAAAACAGAAACGATAATAGCGATGCAGAAAATGAATCGACAGCACAGGGGAACGACGAGCTATTGACGCGTAAACTGGCGAGTCGCAATCTAATATCGGGAAATTTGAAACAATGCAAGAATCCGATTCTATTTCGTTCCTCTTTTTACACGCTGCCCATCCCTCCATCGTTGTCGGCAAATAATCGACTGTTACCGCGCGTGCATCCCAAATTATGTGCAGAATATTGCAGATAAATCGCGCAACTTTCCTGCATTTTATTTTTAAGGAGTTGGTAAAGGTCCTCCGAGGTGAAAATTTAAAAAAAAATAGTAAAGGTTTATTATCTTTCCTTCCCCCATTTATGAAAAATCAGTGTTATATCATTAATAGAATATGGCAATGTAGCCTCGTTAAAATAAATATCTGCTAAAAATCTTCGGCTAAATATAACTGTGGCGATCAGGGGTGGATTTGGAGATTTGGCGCCTCTGGTTAACAAGCTTTTGCCGCCGTCTCTGCGAAATATGATTAATTTCAATTTGAAAAAGTCGAGAGAATTTCAAAATTAATTTAATATAGCAACTCCCACATGAGTTATTGCTGATTCGCTATGTGAAAAATATTCGCAAGCCTCTGCGTTTAAAACTTGTCCAATTTCCTTCGCCTTAAATTCGTCGCTCTCCAAAATTTGCCGCCCTAGGCTGCAGCCTAATTAGCATACACCCAAATCTGCCCCTAGTGGGGATTCCCCAGAAAACACTTGGCGACCCATAGGTTGGGAATCACTTTTGCAAAGCTTAATTAGCTGCTCATAAAATAAAATTTGATGATAAAGTGAGAAGTGAGAGGGTGTCTATCTTCGTATAGGTTCTAATTCTGAAAATTCACTGAAGATATACCAATGCTTTTTAAATCGAGGGTTACATTTTCAATATTCCTGCATTCGTCATTAGTAGAATTTCTATTACAAACATAGTAGGTTCTGTATTATCTAGACACCAATCTCACTCTCTATTATGCGGGCATATAATTACGAATGATTAAATACGAGATAGAGAAAGGATTGTTACTGAAATCACCGAGTAATTATGTTATAAAGTAGGTATTTGTTTCTTGTACTCGTTGGAGTAATCAACATTCTACTGCGTTATAATCCTGAGTAGCGTTATTTTAACAAAGGGCGTGGTCAATAAAAAATGAACTATAAAACGTGCGGCTGTATTTGCGTAATTACTCTTTAATGAGGATACGTATTTAAATAATTTTAAAGCTCGAATACTATATTATGTAGTACGCTTCTGCGTTTGGAGCGCGGGAGTTAAAATGCAGCCGCGACGGCAGCTGCGCGTCGTAAAAAGTAACTAAAAGGGTGTCGAGGAGAATATCCACCTGTATGGAAATGTTATAATTTAGAGGTCGAGAGAAAGGCGGAGTAATCGTAAAAACTTTACGCTTCCGTTAATCAAAATGTGATGTATGACGAAGTGGGTGTACATTTTACTGACGAATAAAAGTTTCGCGATATCGTGAATTTAATGCGTAGAATTTTCTGCGTCGCTTTAATTACCGCTTCAATTGTTTCTCGAAAATATGAAATATTCCAATTTGATCAATATCATTAGATATATTAACACTCCCCCGAAAGTAATATTTTCCTTCTCCGATTTCTCATCTCTGTAATGAATAAATTCCCAATTTCTATTGAATTTTACCAGTAATTATCGTCACTCGTCGCATCAGACTCTAAACTCTAACCGGCCACACTTGAAACTCACTTGTTTCTCCATCGAACATGTCGCGTAATTCGCCACACGCGATGTCGTACGTTCTGCAATCTTGCTCGCACGGGACGTGGAGCTTCCACGTGGGACTCTCCCGAAGATTAAGAGTTCCTGCTTGGAAAAAGTCGCCCTCGACATTCCTGCACGCGGTGATAGAATCGTCTCTCGTAACTTCGGCCGAGGCGCTAGGCGTTTCGACGGGCAGACTTGTGCGTGGAGCAGAATCGATATCCGTGACTTTGCTCGGTACTTCTGCGCGGCTCTGTTCAAACGGGGGGCCAACAGGTTTCCTTTGCAGGAACGGCGGCATAAGTAGATCGAAATTCATGGGCGACCTCCAGAAATTCCCGCGGCGCCTATTCAAACTGGGACTCCACTTAATCGTAGTATACTTCTCATTGTATTCCATCGCGGTTCTATCTGCGACCAGTGTCTCCAAAAAGTATGTGCTGCGGGTTCACTGATAGAATTTCTTTGCAACCGGACTTTCCATTCCGTTCGCATCGTTTAGGTTAAATTTGGGTTATGTATCCAGAGGAAACAAAAGCGTATCGATCATGTGGAGAATCGGGTAGAAAATTCGGGTAGTAGATAGAGTATATCTAGGTATACCGCAAACGGAGGTGACTTTCTGACTATTAGGGTCAAATTTTCAAATAAAACATTCGTACCAAAAGCGGAGAGAATTTTACGACACTTTTTGATGTCTTTTAAATATCACATTATCACGTTATAATCCCGAATCAATACCGTCGCTAATTTAAGGCCAAGGACGAACGTAAACTTCTTTCCAAGGGGGTAGAGGGGGGCGGGGGCAACTGTGGGATGACAGTGAAGAAAAATATATTAAGGAAAAGACAACCCTGGCGATAACACCGACGAATCGGATTTAATTAAAAATTTAAAACCCAAATTTAAAAATATTCACTTTTTTAGTATAATCTTAATAAATATCAGTTTTTAAAAATAAGTGGTTTTTCTTAAAAGCCAGAGGAGGGCAGCTGCGCCTTTGGCCCCTCCCTCCACCCCCGGATGCCCACGTTTAAGGCAAATCAATTGTCACGTCCTATGTTTTGTCACGTTGTATGTTTTTGTTACTCCCTTGTGGTTTTAGGAAAAGGGTATGATTTCGCTTCAAGGGGTATCGGGGAGAAAGACGTGATCTCAATTTAGGAGTTTTGGGGAGAAAGGCCTTCTTTGTGAGGCACATGACTGTTTTTGACTTAGGCTCCTAAAGGCGAAGAGGGGTGGATTTTGTAGACTTCATCTTCTGGATGGCATAGTTGGGAGGGGTTGAGATTGTTTCTTGGGGCTAGGGTTGATGTTATGGACTAGCTTTTTTGGGGAATAATTTGATTAGCGCCCGCAAAAATTTAGGAGGACGTCACACAGTGATTACCTATGTACTTGTATAGTTACGTGAGAAATAAACTTTGAAGTTGTCACAAAACCGCCCCGCATTGGGGGAGAGAAATAAAGAAGTAAAATGTAACTTGCTATTTGATAATAGGAAGATTGATTTGAAGTAAATTCTGTCTAGGAAGTGTCGTTTCTTTTAATATCTTCATGCCGGGATTACATTACGCGCGATAATAGTCCCTTCAATTACAGTACACTTCATTTAATCCTTTCTGCGCGTCCTTCTTATAAGCACGCCCATAATGGCCGACCCGAGGGTCGTAAAAAACTAAATTAACGACCCCGCGGGTAGTTCAAACTTAAACTGATGATCCTGTGGTCGTAGAAGACTACACCCACCATACTTCTGGGCCGGGATATCAATTCTAATGATCGTACATAAATCTTAGTGTCCCACCCCGAGTCGCGAAAACCGGTGCTGTAAATTATAATTAAATCTATGCAAACTCCTTTGTCCTGTAACAAGAAATAGTTTCGTTTACAATGATGAAACAATAATCAGTATATTTACATATCACAGAATAAATCTAAAATCACTCTTTTTGCCGAAAAAACTAGGCATTTCACAAAAAGTTATAATTGCCCTGCAACATACACAAAACCAGCCAACCCTTTAATAAAATCAACCCATAGCAATATATCCAAAAATCTATAAAAAAAAAAACAAACATTTGCCTAACCCTATCATACTCTAGCAGCCACGAATTCCAAACAGGACAACTCCCCCGAAATTCCACTTCTACGATCCTCTCTCTTGCCCGACTCATCTAAGAATCCTCAGAGATTCCTCACCACTATCATCCCCTTTCCTGCAACATCATTTCCCACGGCATCGTTCGACCATCTCCATCCCAACATCGCGCTGAAAGATCGATACCCATCTCCAGCCAGCGAAATATAATATTCCCCCCAAATCGATGAGTCCGTTCAATCAACATCGGCCGAGATCGCCGGGTCCCATTCACGTGTCCAGTCGATCGGAGCGCGATTGTTTCATAATTAAGACACGAAGCGGCGCGTGTAATGAATTCGATCGACCGACGACCGCCAGCGAGCCCCGTGTACGCAGTGGCCGAGCCGCTGATCAGGACCAACGATCGAACATTGTCGTTGGCAGGAACAGGGCTTCGTCATTAGTTCTTCGTCAATGCCGAGCCCACTGCTATTAACGGAGCACGTAAAGACCGTCAATTAACGCCTGTCCTATTAGCGGTGCGCGTGGCCCGTCCGGCATAGACAATGCGCGTGTTGCCAGTCGGTAATAACGTAAATCATAATTAAAGCCTGCTAATTAAGCCGCCGGGTGTGGGGATGGGACCAGTGCGGAGACGAGTGCGGGAAAGGTCCACCTAGGGGAGCCCGGAACTTTCGACTCGCTGGCCAAACGAACGCAGAAACGTCAGACCCTTTTGTCTGGGGCTTATTATCGCCACGGTTGTTCCTATTATTGCCGTCATTCATATTAATTAGATCGGCCGCGTGGCGCTCCTACGAACGGAATTAACGCGCGGCTGGCGTACGGTATCGCGACGACGCGGCCACCGTCTGCGACATTATCCCGCGGTAATTGAATACCTCCGCGTTATTGCCGCTTCCCGTGTCCCCAGGCGTTGTTATAAACAAACACCGTTTCGGGGATTTTCGTTCCACCGCGAGGGAACGGGGGCGGGAGGTTTTGGAGCGAGATCGCTGCTCGATGCAAGGTGGATACCTTTCGAGTCGATTCAGAGCGTAATTAAGATACCTGCGAAATGGTTGGGTGTAGTTTCGGATCTTTATTCGGAATTTAAGAGCGTAGTTCGAGATTGAACTTCGGCACTCGCAAGGGAACATCCCGAACCCGAAAATTCGAAAAATTCTGAAGCTTTTACCTACTGGTTACAAGTCAATTTTTGTTTGCGGCCCAAATTCACTCTAGGGGGTTGTAATTGACGCCTGAAAATCCGGTTATTTTCCGATTTTGTGTTACAACGCGTGAACTGTAAAATAGTTTTTTTTACCAAATGATAGATCTAATTAAAAGAAGTAACTTTTGTCTTGAAACATTTGTTCTCTCTCTTACAGTTAGCTAGTGATAACACAAAATCAGAAAATTTAGGCAGCAAACGAAAATTGCACTGTAATCAGGAAGATATCCCCTACATATTAGCAACGTTTCAGAATTTTTTGAATTTCCGGCTTCGGGATCTTCCCTTGTCGATCACTTCGTGTCTTCCCGCCGGGATAGGTTTTGTTTAGGGCCTGTCCACTGGCGGATTTAACAGGGCAGTTGCTGAGCATTTTCCACCTGGGTCCCTGTCCAGAAGGCCCCGGCTTCCATCTCCAAAAAGAATATGATTAAGTATAGGTATCCAAACACTACATTTTTTTTCGTACTACTTCACTTGGCCCGTTTTTAGTCAACTACCTCTTTTCTATCCTTAACTGGTATCCTGAGGTCGGTCATGACCCCAAGCACGCAAAGTTCGCCGCAAAATTTTTGCCTGTCTAGCTTTGTAAACTGAATTTCGAATTAATTTTTTAATAATAGTTTAACTCTCTACGTTCCTATTATTTTATACATTACCTAAGAACAAAATATCCATAGAGGTTAATCTAGCGTCGACTTTACAAATTTCAGTGTCCTTTTTTATTTAAGGTCTGTCACGACCCCAGTATACGAGTTACGTTTGAAAAAAAAAAACAGTATAGCAGTTAAGGGTGAATCGTCTGTTGCGAGAGTAAGCTTTGAATGCCATTTGTAGATTTAATAAAGACCAAAGGTCGTCGAATACAATTCCCTGGTAATTGACTGTTGCCCACTTCGACCAGCCGAGCCGAAATAGAAGACGCGGAGGAAGAATTTGGAAAAAATACGTCGGGGAAAATGGAGCTTAATTTACTGCATCGGCCGAGCACAGAACCCGGCTTAATTTACTCAATTAAGGACAGAATCGCGGTAAATTTACCCTCGCCAAAAATGGAATTAGCCTCGACTCGTGCCCGGGCGCTTCGAGTGTGCTACAGATACGGTTAATCACTCGGAAACACGGACGCTCGCGAATCTGACATGGCGTCGGTGTGTTTCATTCGTAAATCGTCCGTACCTGCGACGATGAGCATTTGTCTTTCGGAAATTGAGTCGGAATAGTCGACAACGGGAGACGAAGAAATCTTGTAGATTCGAATGAAAAAGGTGGCCAATATTAGCGATTATTCTTTCCGCTTCGCTCGAGGGAGGATAAAGGTGAAGGGCAACCAGGGCACAAGTACTCGCGCATTGCGTGAAATGCAAACGGTGGGAATGCTTGGGCAAACACAAGGACCAATGGGAAATCGATGGAGCGAAGCGCCTGTATCGGTTTACCGAATGATAATCGCGTCAGCTCTGCTCTGGCTGCTTCGAAAAAATTTACGGGAGATTCGCGCGACCTGCAAAGGACTCGCCTTTCCCTCCCCCTATTCATCCCTCCCCCGCGATCCTTTTTTTATCGCGATATCACGAAGGGCCGACGTCCAAGCTGCGAGCAAACATATGACGACGGCAGCACTTTCGTAAAAGAGGCAAAAGGCGAGAGCACATCGCTAACTTCGAAGCTAACGCGAAGGTTTCCATGAGCCTGACAAAAAATTTGTATACCTTCGCTCGCAAGGGTGGCGTCACGGAACTTCGTATCGCGAAGTATCAGGCATTTTATAGCGCAGAAATATTTGTACTTCCGCTTGCGCCACGACGAAGAGAAGAATTGAATTTTTCAGGAAAAATTGAGGATTTTTCCGAGGCTACCTCGCCGAAGAATTCTTTCGAAATGCGAAAGGGGGAACGGGAAAGGTCTTGTAAAAATTTCAGCATCGTCCACTTCAGTTACATTTCCGCAAGAAATTTATTCCCACTCGTAGCACATTCTTCGAGGAAGATGTAAAATATTCTTTATTTTCGGAACACCGTGAACGGCATAAAGGATTTCATCTTTCACGGAATAGTTCGGAAGTATCTCGCGGGAATATTTACCCGGCGGGAACGTGTTTCTCTGTTGATCGAGCCGGTCGAAGCGCGGGCTGTTTCATTATCGAACATCGGCCGCGAAATCGGAACGCCGACAGCCTCGAATAAAACCGCGTAAAGCTGCCGGCTCGATCGCGGCCACCGACCCCCCGCGACTCTGTTTTCTCTGCCGGGGTGCAATTAAAACGCCCTCGACGCGGTACACCATGCCCGCGGAGGACTCCTTCGTCGCTTTTTCCCTTCCATCGGCGAACTACGCCGCTCCTCTATTTTTCCCCTGTCGCCGCGCGATCCCTTTGTCGCGCTTTGCCTGCACGCGCCAGCTTGTTCTCCCTTTTTCCCGCGCACTTTGGCGACCTTCCGTCTGCCGCTGACACGTGCCGCGAGCGGTCCGCAAGCGGGCACGGGCGGGGCGGATTTATGGCGTGGCCGCTGGCCGTTCAGGAAAAGTCGCCGGGAAATTCAGACCGAAACCCACGGGAAATACGAACTTCGCCTGCACTTTGCTTAATTCCTGGGGCAAACGTGAATCTTCTCCATTCGATCCGCTTACTGCTGTGGTAGTTGGACGCTTGATTTGAATGAGCTTTAGCGATCCAATTGGTGATTGTTACTCCGAATGCGCACATTCTGCAGTACTGGAAATATTTATTCCATCACTCTGAAATTTACGTGGCACGTGGAATTTTCATAAATATACGACTGATAAAATGATACGTGCTCAACTTACTGTGGCCGAGTTACTGAGCTGCAAATGTTTGCAATAATATTTTAGTGGTATAAGTGATAACGCGTAACCTATATTCGAGTAATGCAATAAATATTTCCAACGCTGTATTTGTGGTATAAAATCTGAAATCTTAAAAATTTAGTGGAGAATGTTGTGAATTATATACTGCCCTGCTTAGATAAACTGTCCTATCTAGCATTTCTTCGTGTTTTGAGATATGTTGAAATATTTGACGTTCGACAATTCTGTTACCTTTCCAGTAAAGTTAGAAAACAAGCAATCTAATGTATTTAACCTTACTTCTTTCAAAATGGTTAAACTATCTTATCTAGAGTTCCGTCCCGGCTCTTGACGTGATCGGACGTGTTTATCACGAGCGCTACCAGTGTTTACGTTTTGACCACGTGTGCCAATATTCCTTAGCGATTCTACAAGGTGTGACTTTCGTTTTGTGAGTGAACTTGTGCCTCTCTTCTAGTGGAGGTGTGCATTTTAGTGCACTCCTCCCAAGATGGCTACCCAACCTAGTGTAAACACCCAAAGTCCACTTATCTCCACTGTCTTGAACCAAAATGACTCTACCAATAAGAGAAATAGCTACGCAGCTGCTGCAGAACGAGATGTATTCCCTAAAAAGGACCAAGCAATCGTAATCGAATCAAAACTAGATATCCCTTTATCGGAGTATACTACTGAGATAGGTAAACTGGTCGGACCAACCAACATCAGATTCGCCTCCAAAATTTCCAATGGACGGGTATGTATGTTCCTAGCAAGTAAACAACTAGCGGACAACCTTACGGACAAGCATAACACCGTCAGAATAAAGGAACACTCACTGGAGCTTCGACCGCTAATCACTAAACACAAGAAACTCATGTTATCAAATGTCTGCCCTGTTATCCCACACTCTGTTATAACTGCAGCACTCGAAAATATTGGAGTCAATATGACCTCCCAAATAACATTCTTAAGAGCAGGAATACCTGAGCCTGGATTTGCCCACATACTTAGTTTCCGAAGGCAGGTATATATACATCCCGATAGTGCTCCAAAAATCCCAGAGTCACTACAAATAAACTACGAAGACACCTCTTACTGGATATACCTTACAACTGACACGCTGACATGCTTTCTATGTAAACAGGCAGGGCACATTGCAAAAATTGCAAAGCTGTCCCCAAGCCGACACCAGACAATTCCAATGACACCAACTACTCTCAATTACAGGCTTTACCCAATAATACAAATACCGCTTCTCAGAACCATGACCAGTCCCTCAGGAACCAGACGAAGGACTTTCCTGTGTTTCCTCCACCTCAAAGCCAATCTACTGCACCTTTAATTGTGAGAAACAAACGCCCTCTTTCTGACACAGGCTCATGTTCAACAACTGACAAACCGACCAGTAATGAACTCCCAGTGGATCAAAGCAAAAACACTCCAAATAAAACTGATGAGGAATGGAAACCTACGAAACCGTCACAACAGAAAAAGCCTAAGAAAAGCAACTCTATCACCTCTGACAACAAGACCACTGATGAGCTCTTGGCTCCAATCAAAATTTTCCTCGAAAATTCCACTAGCAAATACCCTCTTAATTACACTCAATATAAAAGTTTTTTCGATAGGGCCGCGGGAGTTTCGAATCCAATTACCCTTGCTTCAGAGTACACTGACGACACTGCATCTCTCATCACCATGATAAGAGAACTACACCCAAAACTAACAGACCGTTATGCGAAGTATAGAAGTACGAGACTAGCGAACATACTAGAAAAAACTCTAAATGACTTTTCCATTTCCTGCTCTGAGGATGACTCCCACTCATTGTCTGAAGATACAACTCCTCAATAACGTGTACGGTGTATTTCTAAATCCAGCAAATGGCTCTGAAAATTATACAATGGAACCTAAATGGGTTTTTCCCTCGGCGTGAAAGTTTGCAACTACTTAACAAAGAAATTAATCCTTCTATAATTTGTCTGCAAGAAACAAATTTCAAGGATTCCTTCTGCGCTGCAATCAGAGGCTATGATTCTGTCTTCAAAAACCGACCAAATTCAAACTTCGCTAGTGGAGGAGTTGCAATTTACCTCAATAAATCTTTTCATCACAAGAAAATACCACTTATAACCAATCTAGAAGCTGTCGCGGTGTCATTACTAATTCCTAACGAACTATGCGTCTGTAACGTCTACATCCCAAATCGTTATTCCTTCAGTCTCTCTGAACTCAAGAACCTCATCCGCCAACTTCCAAAACCATATATCCTATTAGGAGATTTCAACAGCCACAACCATGTGTGGGGTTCAAACCACACTGATTCGAGGGGAAAGATAATCGAAAAGCTCTTAGATGATCCCGATGTCGTTCTCCTTAACAACAACCAGCCTACACACTTCAACATATCCAATGCCTCCTTCAGCTCAATTGACCTCTCCCTTTGCAGTGCTGGCATAGCTCACAGACTGGACTGGGAAGCTCTGGGAGACCTCTATGATAGTGATCACTTCCCTATTAAACTGGAACTCCAAAACCCTCATCCTACTTTATACATTCACACTCCGAGATGGAAATTTAAAAAAGCTGACTGGGAATTATATCAGTCAACAATTAATGTAAAAATTGACCAATTAAAAACTCCATCAATCGATAATGCAAACGATATTGACAGTACTGTCACAGAATTTGTGGACACCATTGCTGAGGCGGCTGACCTTGCTATACCGAAAACTTCCTGCAAACCATTTAAAAAACAAGTCCCTTGGTGGAACCCCGATGTCGAAGAAGCTATTAAACAGAAAAAACATGCTTTCAACGTTTACAAAAAACATAACACAACTGAAAATAGGATTGAATTCAAAAAACTGCGAGCCATTGCAAGGAAAAAGACTAAACAGAGCAGTCGAAACTCGTGGATCACCTATACATCATCGCTAAAATACAACACACCAAGTTGCAATGTATGGAAAAAGATCAACGCAATTGGGGGAAGAACGGTTACCACGAGCATTACGGCTCTACAAAGAGCGGATGGGTCCATTTCATCCGACTCTACCGAAATTGCTGATGTACTGGTTGACAATTATGCATCAAATTCCAGCAACGAAAACTACGAAGAAAATTTTCTTACCTTCAAACGTGACATCGAAAACCTCTTTGGCCCGAGACTAGAAGAGGACAAAAATTCAATTATAAACACTCCCCTTCTACTTTCTGAACTTGTACCAGCACTTAAGATATCTAAGAACACTAGCCCAGGGCCTGATAAAATTCCCAATATTCTTCTAAAAAATCTGCCTTTGAAAGGTTTAAAATATTTGCTTAAAGTGCTCAACTACATCTGGACTCAAAAAGTATTCCCAAAAAGATGGAGAGAAGCTCTTATTGTACCAATCCAAAAACCAGGAAAAGACAAATTGATAGCCAGTAGCTATCGACCCATCGCCCTAACATGTAACATGTGCAAGACTATGGAAAGGATAGTTAACAATAGACTTAGATGGTTTTTGGAAAGCAAAGGATTTTTCGATGCCCACCAGAGTGCTTTCAGAAGGTACCGATCTACTCTTGACTCTCTGGCTGACCTCGAAACTAGCATACATGATGCATTCATCACCGACCAACATCTGCTGGCAGTCTCCCTGGACATTGAGAAGTGCTACGAAATGGTGTGGAGAAATAGAATCCTCCACATCTTACTCGAGAATGGGGTTGACGGATCCATGCTAGTGTTTATCAAAAACTTCCTCTTAGAAAGATTCATCCAGGTCAGAGTTAATGGACACCTCTCTAAAAGAGTAAAACTGGAGAACGGAGTGCCTCAAGGATCTGTTTTGAGTGTTACACTCTTTCTAATAGCCTTCAATGATATTACTAAATTCATCCCCCGGCCTCTAAAAAAGAGTGTCTTCGCTGACGATGTTACAGTCTACAGCAGTGGGAAAGACTTCCTCGTCACACAAGAAGCGGTTCAGGACTGTCTCAATAAACTCCAAGAGTGGGCAGGGAAAACCGGTTTTAAATTTTCCAAAACAAAAACCAAGTGCATAGTTTTCTCAAAAAAGAAATCTTTTAACGTGAACCCCACCCTATATCTTAACAACCATAAACTGGAAGTTGTGGACACAATTCAAATTCTAGGGCTCCTCCTTGACCAAAAACTCACCTGGATCCCCCACCTTAAGCAACTGAAATCAGACTGTGCCAAAAGACTAAATATTATTAAAGCTCTCGCCAAAAGAAACTGGGGATCCGACCAAAAACTACTGATAAATACCTACAAAGCGATTGTCAGGTCCAAACTAGACTACGGATCTGTGATATATAACTCGGCCAAATCAAACGCCTTAAACATGATCTCCCCCATACATAACGCAGGACTAAGAATCGCTTTAGGCGCTTTCTTCTCTAGCCCAATTACCAGCATACTAGCTGAAGCTGGAGAACCACCACTAGACCACAGGAGAATACAATTAAGCCTGACCTACGCTGCTTCGATAGCCTCAACGCCTCATAACCCTGTGTACGAAAATCTCTTCCGTGGAAAGTATCAGGATGATTACAAAAAACACACAAATGCTCCTACGCCTTTATACATCAGACTAAATACATACCTGCAAGAAATAAACTGGATATTCCCCAAAATTGCCTGCAGAAGACTCTACACCTCTCCATACTGGGAGTTTCAAATACCGACTATCAACACTGATCTTCGCGAACTTCCGAAAAATCAAACTGACTCACACTACATTAAAACAGCCTTAAATGGTATCCTCAACTCCTATCCAAACTACACCCAAATATATACTGACGGATCGAAATCAAAAACCGGATGTGGATGCTCGGTGGTCACTCCAGATGAAAACTTGCAGTATAGGTTACCGGACTCCTACAGCATTTCCAGATGCGAAACCTATGCTATTTTACAGGCTACGAAATTTATAGGAAATAGTGACGACTCCTTATTTCTTATTCTTACCGACTCTATGTCTGCTATTGAGGGACTTAAAGACTCTAACAAAGGTGACCACATTATCCAAGAGCTCCAAGAGACCCTCTTTAGCCTAAAAAATCGGGGCAAAGAGATTATTCTAATTTGGTTACCATCCCACGTGGGCATCGAAGGAAATGAAAAAGCTGATTTCCTGGCCAAGGCAGCATGCTCACTACCAATGCCTGGAGTTTCCACCCCTGTATATTACAATGATCTCAAAGTTCTGATTCGTACCGCAGTTAAGACCCTATGGGATGAAAACTGGAAAACGGGCAAAACCACCAAACTACACCTGATCAGGAAGGATACCTTAGAAAGAAACGAAATCCGGTTAGAAAATCGGAAAGACCAAGTGACACTCACCCGACTGAGAATCGGCCACACCCACTTGACACATTCCCATATTATCACAAAGAACGAACCAGCAGAGTGCGATGCCTGCAAAGTACCTGTCTCTATCCAACACATACTGACGGAATGCGTCAAGTACACGGCAAATCGAAACCAACACAAAATTGGCACCGACCTGACACAGATGCTCACCGATCCGAACATGTTCAACAATGTGCTCATCTTCCTTGAAGACATCGGTATTCGACAACTAATCTAGCGCCTGAACTTATCTACTAATTTTCGAGTTATCTGATCCCCCGAAGCAGGCTCCTCTTTTGTGACACATGATTACAAATTAACCTTATATACCTATTGTAGTCGCTAATGACCATAGATGTAGATGCGACTTAAAACGCTTAATTAATAAAAAATATCTTATCTAAAAGAATTAATTAATTGGTACGTTAATAATGCATTCCCTACCGGTACACCTGTCAAAAAAATTATATTAGGCTATTACGAAATAATAACAACGTGTTTTAATTTGTATGAAGGAAAATAAGGATGGCACAAAGTAAATGATAAAACTTCAGTTTTCTCGGTTGTTTCAAAATGCTCGATAGGACATCAAGAGACACGGTAGTGTCTCGCGCCAAGTATATATATATATATATGCGCAGCGCAAGACACGGAGTGGCTCTATTACGCGACGACTCGCTATCAAGAACCCTGAGATTTCCGAATCTCAATAACGGCTGATCCAATTAGATTTTGAATGGTCTTAATGGATAGCTTGGGTTTGATTTACATGAGAAAAGTGTCTTCGTTTTGTTCCTACGGGCCTTATGAGCTGAGATATTTCGATGTAAAGTTGCAATTTGCTGAATTTTATGTTCTTAAAATTCAGCATCGTCATAGTCATCGTCCTACACTTCTTGGCAAGAGGGGAGTATGAAAGGGTGAGGAAATGTCTCTCAGGCACGTTGTTCATTGGATGCGGGCATCGGCCAATCGCGTAACAAATTGTTGTCACGTGACAGCTAGCCAGAGATATTATAACCTACCAAGTGCTAAGTGTCAAATAAATTGTTGTCACGTGACAGCTAGGCAGAGATATTTTAACCTACCAAGTGCTAAGGGTCAAATAAAGTAAATTGTCGGAATTTGAAATGTCACGAGTTTTTACACTAATAGGAGACTGAATTATTGTCTCAATTAACAAGGTAAGTCGCCAAAATTTTTCAAATAGATTTCTTATGTAGAGTCACAGACTTGGAAGTTGTCTGGAGAAGGTTCGACAGAGAAGCATCTTCTTTCGCACAAGTTTCCACAAATTAATATATTGTTTTTATACCAGCAAACAATTTTTACACAGGCTCGAATAAAAATGAAGGGGACGCCCAGGCTTGGATAGAAATGAAGGGGACGCACAAGCTTGGATAGAAATGAAGGGGATGCACAGGCTTGGAGGTTGTCCAGAGAAGGTTAGACAGACAGAAAAACATCTTGTTTCGCACAAGTTTCTGGAAAGTTGTCAAATAAGGTAAATCGACAAAATTTGTCAAAGTAGCGTAGCATTAAGAATTAAGAAAATTATAGCGTACTGCTTGCAACGTTGAGCAAGTCACATTAGTGAAGAAAGTACGCTGAAAACGCATCTCCCTTGATACTTTTCAATCTCTTTTGGAAAGGTATTCCTAATACTTTATTAAAATCCACAGTAGTTCCTACGCTATTCATTAATTTTATTAGTTTCCCATTAACAATATTTCAATTCAAAAATATAGACATACTAAATTAATTTTATTCCAATACCAATACATTGTACGTTAAAAATATTGAATCTCTTCGTTCATTTTTGCTGAATTACCATTAGCATTTAAATTTCCTGCAACAAGACATTCTGCCATACGCTCTCACCTCCTTCGGACACATTTTGTAGTCTGTACACTTAAAATAGCAAAGGGCCAATCTATTTTTATATGTTCTACGTTAAGTCATAACTAAAATGTGGAATTTTGTATATTTACAGATAATCGAAGCAGAAGCGATAGAGAAAGTAACCCTGCTGCAAATGAGAAAAATAAGCACATTTTCATGTATAATTTTATTCTAGAGTTTTAAGAAATATGTTTATACAATTAATATTGAGTTTTATTATGAATGTGAAAAACTGTATAATTCAGACAACATAAATAAATCGGACATAATATTATATTAATTAAACGATTTTATTCAGCTTCGATTCTATGTTTGCTTCTTGTATGTTTGCTTCATATCTGAAAACTCAACTATAAACCAATTCGACCAATCCAATTGTCTTGTAGCTTTGCAAGCGTGCGGAGTTTGGATAACCATATAATATATTGTTGAAAAAATAACCCCGAGGGGGTGAAAAAGTTATCCAGTCATCAATAAACACTACAAAATGTGTGAAATCCCCACAAAATTACCTTTTTTAAAAAAGGTACAAAAAAGAGCGCCAAGTATATAATTCCATCATAAAGAATTCCATTTAAAAACATTGTCGTAAATTAATATAAATTTCTTAATATGCTATATTTAACTTTACAAAAGTGATGAGATACAACAATTGCGCCAATTATCACAATGGCTATTTATACAAAGAAAAAAATGTACTCCATAATATTAAGCCGACATATTTTTATACAAATCAATATTTTAATACGAATAAATATTTTATTCAAAATACTTGGCGCTGCTCTCTGAATTGGTGTTGCTAAACTGAATAAATATGCACAAATTGCATTAAAATCTTTTTCTTTCTTTCTTGTCTCTGTGGTGTCTTGTCTTGTTTTATTTATTAACCAAGACAATTAACATTTTTTCGGAGAGCAGCGCCAAGTATTTTGAATAAAATATTTATTCGTATTAAAATATTGATTTGTATAAAAATATGTCGGCTTAATATTATGGAGTACATTTTTTTCTTTGTATAAATAGCCATTGTGATAATTGGCGCAATTGTTGTATCTCATCACTTTTGTAAAGTTAAATATAGCATATTAAGAAATTTATATTAATTTACGACAATGTTTTTAAATGGAATTCTTTATGATGGTTTTAACTAAACAGGGCAGCATAGGTCTGACCAGGTGTTTCATAAATGAAACAGTAAATACCTAATGATGAGCAGTAAAATACCTAAAATACAAATCTCCCATGTAGCTATATTTGTAACTGTAATGAAACACCCACTGTGTATTTCTGAAAGCTTGTTTTCTGGATATTGGATTGGTCCCCGCCAGTCAGCTATTAATTATAGAGATATATCGTAACCCTGGAAAGATAAATTAGTCTTCAAGTTTCTTGCCCAGATTCCAGCAAAGCCCCGCGGTGTCGCATCTTTAACAAACGCCCGTTAACAACCCCCCGAAGGATGGCGCGGGATAAGATAGAATCTTGCTTTAATAAACCGTACGCGGGCGTCTATCATTTAATTAACGAGTTGCAAACGCGTCCCTTCGGGATCTAATAAGCTACTGGAAAGTTCTGCCGTGCTTTGAAGCCTGCGCAAACAGTAGCGCCAACAACGTCTTAAGAAACTTTATAATTCGGCATTGTGCTCCTTAACCGATCCCCGATATCTCTTCCCAGGAAATTTCATACGGCATCGATCGCGCCTTATTCCGAGTAAGCTTCCTCCCCCCGATCTGCTAGGAGTTTCTGCTGCTAGTAATCACTAAGATAAGCGCACTGATGTGTTACATCATCAGGGGACGCTGAGTTTAATCAAGCACCTTCGCTACGAGTAAAGCAAGTTGAATTGTCAATGAATTCACCTCTAATTTCCTTGAACACTAGGAACTTCTGTCCCAGGACGAAGTCTCTAATAAATCAAATTTCCTCGCTGGATCTCGTTCAGTGTTCCTTCGTACAAAATATCCTCGCCGCGAAGAGGAGGATTTACGACGATAACGCGATCTCTTTACCGAAACCTACTGATCCAGTAGTTTCGACAAATTAGACGTGAACTGCTGGAAAGCAACTTGGACGGCAACGTGGCCTGCGAAACAACTATTCCTGGCAGCCGACAAGAATCCAAAGTTACTGGCGCCGCGGGCGTGTAATTTTAAAAGGAGCCGCGATGCCCACGGAACTGGAACACTGACAATCCGAGTTTAGCGGGGCCGCGTTATACCCGCGGCTAACTTTGGTAACAAGCTTGCAAATCCGCCGAAAATGTCGCGTATCCCACGGGGGGGGGGGGGGGGGCGGATGAGGGGCGACTTAAATTGCCTCGTAAGCAAGCCGATAGAAGTACGGCGAGATCGCGGAATCGTAAGAAAATTTGAAAGCCAGCCAGGACGCGGCGAGCATCCCTGGCAGGCCGGGCTGTCTAGAGCGCATTAGCGTGCCAGTTTTGCGTATATGGGTCATGCACTGTCCTTGATGGGAGTTCATCCCGAGTGTCATTTGCCTGATGCATTCTGCTATTATGGAAATCATGAGAAATGCATTAACGCTTGAGCGGTCGGATCCAGGCAGCGTGTAGATCCAGAAGTGCCCCGGTAGCAGTGTTACCCTCTTTCGAGGGATTGGTCGACGTCCAATAGAAATCGGCTACGAAATCTCTTGAACTCCGCGAAACTTCTGTGCTAAGAGGAAACACAAGACGTAGGATTAGAATCTCTTCTGATATCCAGAATCGGAAGGGGTCTCCTTTATGAATCTTAACGGAGCTCATCCCGCAAACACAAGAGCAGAATGTCTTCCACCCTTTGGCTGCTTTAAAAGGATAGTTAATGTTGCAGTAGGTGCTTACTTCTACTTGACGGTAGATTCATATTTTATGCTTCTTCCTTGTTCGACGGATGAAGGATATGAGCCTGTAAGCCTCAGCTTTTTGTCTTCCAAATGCACCGTTGGGAAATATGAAGCAATAAGAGTAATAATAATAATAATAGTAATTATAATTCGACTTTATTCACCACAAATCACATAAATTACGTGATAAATGGGCAAAGTTCAGCATACATGCTGTTTTACAAGCTAACCCGAAAGCATTATCTATCATAAATAAAGCTAGCGAAACAACAGAAAAGCGAGAGAGGGAATAAAAGAACGGGCAGCACATTTAAAAGCGGGGATAGAGGATAGAGAAGTAATTTCCAAAGGAAGAGAATTATAGTAAAAGCAGGATAAACTGGAGAATCTTACTGTGATAAGAATAACTTTCGGAACTCTCGTCGGTAGTTTCCACTTACCTGTAGCTAATTTCGCAGCCAAACACGGTTCACCCAGCCGCGTGCTCTCCGTCGACGGTAATTTGTCGGCGGAGCCGTCAAGCAGCGTACATACGTTCGCCCTGACGAAACGAAACAATGAAAGGCCGCAGAGGCTCGACCGTGAATAGCCAGTTTAAATGACATCCGAAGCTGAGAGCAAACTAATCCAAGTTTCAGTCGGGACACGTACAAGCGACCTGCAAAGTGGAAGCTGGAAGGGTTGGGATGCCTCCCTTGCGCTGAGGCGACCCAAAGCAAACGGGGGAGGGCCGAGCGTCGAACAAAATTGCACCTGGGCAACTGACTGGGAGCACTTAAGGCACGAACCAGTGCCCGTCGAATCCGTGAAGGTGTGACGTGGCCGATTATCGAGCGCACCTGCTACGCTTCGATCGATCTACTACCACTCTCTCCCTCGCCATGTCTCCTCCGCAACCTCCCCCCCCCTCCGAGCTCGGAGCAGCTCTAAATTTCCTCCGAAAATATTTATTAGATCCCACGTCGAAAGTCTCCGAGTGGATGCTACCGTGGGATCCCGGCCCGCCTGTCCCCGTAAAATTAATCAAAAAACGTCCCCGCCAAGCCTCCGTACCTTGTCCCCATTCTCCCGTCCTCCTCCCTCTGCTACTCTTTCATTGTTCCCCCGCACCCCTCCTCCGCCCGCCCTTTCGGTCTCTTGACCCGGCTTTGGTAACTGCTCGCCTCGGAGTAATCGTATTTTTCCTAAAATGAAATTTCTCGCCCCCGCGTTAATGGACCTAACCGACCCTGGTTGAATAACGAACGGGAAGGTTCTTTAGCGCGGCAACTTTCGCCTGGATTTTTTCTTTCGTGCTTGCACGTGTAATACGGTTTTCGCGGTCTAGTCTCGCCGTCATTGTTGTGCAAATTCGGGCGTTGTTTGAGAGACAGGCTTTACCAGATCGCGTAGGAAATATTGTGAACGCACAGTTTGCAGCGCTCGAGACTATCGCGGCCCTCGAGTAAAAGAAGTTGCTAGAATCTAATTTGAAGGTGGAACGTCAACTGGTCAAACTTTTAACCGTTCTTATTTTAGTTTTTAGTGGATAATTGGGAGGCCGAGATTCATAGTGGTATAAGTCACTCGCATGGTGTTTTGCGCTTACTGTTATAAAAAAAAGTCTACATATATGTTGCAATTGTGGGTACACATCTAAAAGCTCAAAATACTATCATTATAAATATGTATATATTGGGAATTAGGATATGGATATTAAAACCACATCTGTAGTTTTAATTCTTAATTTATTTAAGACACTCAGAAGGCAATGTTTTTACGCTTCGAAACGATCCAGCGGAATGAATTCTCGAGGACAGATTTGACAAGCACTCTGACTCTATTGGTTGATCTCGCTATCGATATAAATATCCTGACATAAACATTTCAGCCCTGTTCTCTTATGCATTCCACGGAGTAATATAAAAGGTAACTTTTGTATCAATAAACTTTCATTACGTAGTTAAATAAAACCATCGGTGTATACATAAAAAATTAAATTATTTTAATTTTTAATTGTTTTTATTTCTTTTATTCTTTCGCTTGTCGACACAACGCTTCCAATCAGCATCAGCACATTCGATATATTAATATCTTCTGTTCATGCGTTGTGCTGAATTTGTTGAAATTGTTATAATTGTAGATATTGTATGTAAAATGAATTCTTCGCAATACGATATAAATAGCGACGACACTCACAAAGGAACATATCGAACCCGCACACGTCGATTTTGACGAGACTCTGCAGATTTGCAGAATAGTAAAAAATATTTGACACGTATTTTTTGTTATCGGTAATCCTCCATGTCGAAGTGGTGAAAACAGCCCCTTAAGTTGGGGGTCGAAAACATATTTTCTAGAATGTCTCGAGAACTATTGGACGAAGAACAAATTGTTTTTCCGAAGTACTACTAAACTTAACAATACGAAGGATAGTATATATTTTTAAAATCACGAAAAGCTAAATACTACGAATAAGCCGCAGTCGAGGCTGCCTCGCGACGTCTATACACATCTTCGGAGTCGCGTGTCGCGATTTTTCCCGCGAGAACTAACGAAAGTTGGACGAGCAACCACTCCGCCCTCATTTGAAACACAAATCAAGCGGAATAATTGAATCCCGCGAGCGGCGCGAAGTTTGCTTTGACCTACGGATTAGCTTTTCGGAATAGCAGACGATATCACGCGGATTAACCCAGCACGATAGAAATGTCGAACACTCCGCGCCAGAATCGCGTGGGAATGGGTCGTTTCGATCGTTTTAACCGATAAAATCAACGACGACTTTTACAGAATCCATCGACCAGCAGATATTTCATCGACTCTCTGGAATTTCACATCCAACAACTGTGAGCCCCTAAAAATTTCGCTGCACCAAAACATCATTCGCTTTCCAATCGTTTACAACCTTCGCACTATTTTCCTTTGTAGAAATTCTTTCCCGGGGCCCCTAACATTTTTCATGTATAAACAGAATCTTTTTCCACCTACAGAGTGAAATATTTCGAATTTTCAGAGGGAACGCTCGACGTTTCCCTGGTTTGTTTTCGTTACATCTTTCCGCCTCCCTTCCTTTTTCCAAATATCGTGGAAAATTTTTGTCGCTTGTTAACGCGTGTTCCGCGAGTGAAGAAACTCCAGGGGCCAGGCTGAAACGTTCTCGACGCGCGCGCACACGTCGCTCGAAGCTCTCGAGCACAAGTCTCGAACGCGTAAGCGACGCCCGTAGGCGCTCGTCGTCGCCGCGCCGGCTTATATAATTTAATTACGCGGCACTAAATTGCCAGATAACTGAATTGCCACCGGCCGCGGTGGCGCGGGTAACGTCCCGAGAAGAATTCGTTTCGTTTAGAGAGCAATCGGCGTTTCGACGACGAAAACCATCGCGCATTTCGAGGCTGCACTCTGAGCGTCAATTAAAAATCAATCAAGACGAGTAACGACTCCGAGAAAGGGGACAGCTTGAAACCGTCACTCGTTAGGATAAGTCGTTAATTACAGGGGACAGCAGCGCAGCTGCGAGTGGTAATTAACGGAGCGACAACAATTATATTCTTCGAGCACTTTTTCCTCGTTATATCAGCCGTGGTAGCAAGTAGCTTTCCCTGTCAGTCCCCGCGTGCTCGGAAATTAAGTAGTATCTCTTCAAATTATCCCTCCCCTTTCAACGATTTCGGCGTATCCCCTTTTGTAATTATTATTCTTTTCGACGATCTTTTTTTTAATTATTTCTCCAGTTTCGGCCATCTCCATCGTTCTCACTCTCTTTCAACTGCCCCCGTTTTCCCCATTATTCATTTTCATTATTCTTTGTAGCTAACAAGCTTCCCGCCGGTTCTTTTGAATTTTGATCTCTTTTCATGTAAAATTTCATCTCTCCCCGTCACCGCCTCTCCCCCTGCCGCCTTTGCGAGGCTCTTCCGCTCTTGGGCTTGTCCCCCCCCTCGCGCCCTCCGGTCCCCCTTTTCGCGGCTCCTGCCCGAGCCCCGCCAACCCCTCTGCAACCCCTTGCGGACCCGTGGCAGGGTCTCTTTGTCTTCCCCTTTACAGGGCTGCCGCCATGATTACGTTTGTTTGCGGTGGACCGCGAAATTTTACCAAAGCGGCGGCGCTCTGTGGACCCGTGGCCAAAGCGTTTTCAGTGCTGCGACCAGCCGAACAATCGCCTCGTCCACGCTCCACGCCGTCGCCGAGTATTTTGGAAAAAGCACAATGGCCCGCGGCCGGGCAGCGCCGATGACGAACGGGCGGGCAAGTCGGCCGGCGCGGCGGCTGTAATCAACCATGTAAATGACACGTTTGCCTTCGAGATTTGCATTAATTTCGCTAATCGTCGCTGTACGCGCCTGCCACGCCCCCGTCGATTCGCAAACTAATTAGTTTACGGGGTGCTCCGGCGACGATGGTGTTGTGTCGGGCTATTAATTAGTCCTGTCGCTTTGTAACTTTATCTCGAATCGTATCTTGCGATCGTTATGAATGATTTCTGACTGTTACGAGGTGAATTAATGCTTGGCAAGTAAACGAAATTCATCGCGATGTACATTACCGTGGCCATTATTTTCAACGTGCGATTTCTTTTGCTCTCACCCCCTAGAGCCTAGTATCTCTGTGCGCGTATCACCTCCAGGCTCTGGCGTATCTATTGCCTATACGCACACAGTGCGGACTTCCTTATATTCAAACTCTGTTATCTAAACAATGGTCGAAAGCACGAAGAAATTATATATATCTATATACAGTAATTGTAGAAAATTGAATGCACTTTTATTAATATTTGAATAAAGTTTTGATAGGTCTTCCCATTTTTGGGAAATTCTTTAAATCCAAACCATTGATGAATTCTACGCTTTAAGGCCTGGTCGGCACCCTTTTCTGTTGTCCGATTTCAATAATCTTTTTCAGGAGCTACTTTCTTATGAAATGGGGGTGAAAGCAGAGACATACTGAAAAAAATATTTGGACACGTATAAATAAGGGCCACCCTAATGTATTTAATTAGTAATTAGTTACTAGAAGGGAAAAATATGAATCAGGTTTCTGAAGTAATCTGTCAATTTATCGATAAATGTTATTTATGTGAGATCAGTAGACCTTGCCAAAATGATTTAGAAACGGGGACCTGATACGAAATGTTTTTTGTTTCGTTTCGATTCGGCTCCGATAATAAAAATTTCGTTTCGGTTTATATCGTTGCTGCTGAAAAATACTTTGATTACATTGGAAATAAAAACAAATCTTGTTACGAATCGATTATTTCAATTATAAAAAAAAATCCACATAAACTTGTTTTTGACAATCTTATTGCATTTGGTAGTTATATTATAAAACATTATATATTTTAAAATATTATATATTATGTATTATACAGAGTTTTGAAAATAGATTATATAAAATAGAAATCCAAAATCACAGAATTTATCTACTGTTCATATTCATAAATAGATTCATGATAAAAATAAGAGGCGCAAGATTTAAATTTTCTATCATAAAGTTTGCGTCGAAAACGAAATAATAACGTTATTAATCCGAATTTTTTATTTCAGTTAGCTATATCGTTTTCACTACTACGATAGGATTAAGAATCTCGTTTCGTTTCTGTGAGTGTTGCGAAGAAACATTTCATTCTTTTCGTTTATCGCTTTCGTTTCTGTTCCATTCCAGGTCCCTGTTTACAAAATGAAAACCATCACATTACTTAGTACCTTAAATCCAAAGACGATATTCCGGGGTTCCCTTCCCGATAAGTTGACCTTTATATTAATAATAATAAATTTGTTGACGGTGTCCCTTTGATAGAAAGAAGAAAAGAAAATGCAGAAAGTTACATAAAGAGAAGATTAAACAAGCGTGCTTAGAGATAACGAAACGTAGAAAGAATCACATTAAGTGTACATTTTATTCTAGAAAAAAGAAAAAACAATTTGCCTCCGCGTAAGGTACTCAAGAATAACCGGATATCTACGGAAGGAAAAAGAAAAGGAAAATGGCAGGAGTAAGTCAGTTACAATAAAAAATTAAAGGCTTGCGGTAAAAGATAATCGAACTCCAAGGTTCTCCGTTCAGACGTGGAGAATCGTATTAATTTCTCTGCGATCGAATGGCCAAGAATTCGGTCCCGCGGTTGCCCCAGCGCCCTCGCAAAAACTGCTCCTCCTCTCTAGAATCAAATTATCTCGCCCCGAAGTTACCAAGGTTCAAGAAACCCGCTCGGCTCTCGAGCAGCGAAGAATCCAGCCTCGCAGAAAGCTAATTAGCGAGCCTCGACGATGATCAGTGTAACAGAGCAAACTGTGCCAAGCCTGTTTCTGTGCGAGTGCTCGCGAGCGCGGAATATCGAAAATGAATCTCGCTAATTCGCGAGGACTCTTCCGCCCGTTGCCGGCCCGGAGGACGAAATAAAGGAGGGCGGAGATGAAAATGGAGGAGCGGAGGATTCGGTACAGTCGGTAGTATTTCACGATATTGCGGTACCAAGTGTTGCGACGTAGCTTGCTAACTTATCTTCAACGTTTTATTGGCAAAACTGGGATATAAAATTGCGGACGCAACCTTCCATGCGGATGAAATTCATTGAAAGAATCGGAGCTGTCGAAGCCTTCCTTCGAATCAATCAACGTCTTGTCCAGATCCGCCCAAGTCTTCACTTAGATTTATCAATGTCCTGTCGAGATTCGACAAGCTCCTGCCTTAAATCTATCAATGTCCAGAATCTTCTTCCCTACCTGCCGCTCGATTTAATCGATTCAATCTGCTCTTCCGTATCACTACTTGTACGCACAAAGGTTACCTTCGGAATCTTACACAGACAGGGATATGGATTCCGAGAAAAGCCACTGTGCCAAATATCTTCTTATAAATAATAAAACATTCCGAAGTTCTAAATCATCAAAAGCTTGACCTAGCCTTACTGTATCCATAGAAAACTTTCTTTTACTTTTAGAGAATTGTTTATCGAATTGCCACACAAAAGAAAAAACGAATAATACTCCTCAATAAACAATGGGAGCATTAAAGCTGCTTCAACTTTGATTATTAAATTTATGGTAAATCCCGGAGACGCAGTCGGGCTGGAGAGTTGGTCGAAACAGTTGATTCTTAGAGAATTAATTGTTCTAAACCTTAATACACTTTTACATATACACAGATGTAGAGTCTGAATATAGCCATTCGACCAACTCTCCAGCCCGACTGCGTCTCCCGGATTTACCCTATGTTTCTTATCTCCTATCCGAATAAAATTTTATACATTCAAAACACTTAACAACTATGTACATACATCTATACATATACTTGCTAAAAAAAATTCCAGTCCCTGTTATAATTATAGTTACATAAAATACTGAATGATTGATCTAATCTTTTTTTTCGTTGTATTATGTAGTAAAGGAGAGTAAAGGTTTTACTTCATTTCCTTCCAGTTTTGCATAGAGGGGGTAAACGAACCTCCCTCTACAGAAACTAAAAGTTACATTTAAATTCCAAACAAATAAGAACCCCTCGGCATTATTTACATTTCGTTAAAAAACAGTCTTCAGAATTGATCTTCGCCTTTGCGATAATCTTGTTCTTCTTTTCTTTTCTCTTGCTTATTTTGTTTGTGAAATAAAAACGCTTAATAATAATAACAATCATCTAATATTCTAAGACTCTCATACAACCATCGATCCCGAAGAAATTACAACTCCTAGAACCACTCACCCGATGATCCTTCCCACCGAGTTCGAACTTTCCACAACACCCCTCCGATCCCCCATCAGCGCTCGCGTTACCACGCGAATCGGCGATAACGTGGCCGGAGGAACGGCGAGCGCGTTAAATGCGGAATCACGCCGCTCATAATACGGCCGGAGTGCCTTAGGGCAAACGAAACAATCCGGTAAGTCTGGAACAAGTTCGACGCCTGGAAACTTGCCGAACCCGGCATCGATTCCCCGGTGGTCATCGGATGGATTTCCCGGTCCCCGTGTATGTAATGCATGTGCATCGCCGGCGCGCCCAGACATCGCCGGCCTGCCTCTGGTTGCAGGTCCCAGCGAGAAGCCAGAAACTACGATGCAGCCGGCAGCACGAACCCCCAACGACTTGCCCCGAAGTTGCGAACTACGGATTGCATCGCCGCTGCGGTCGGCACGAGTTACCGATTTAATTGCAACTAATGCCCCGGCGCGCCCCGCGCCGCCTGGAAATTTAATACCGATATCGTGGCGGTGATTAAGCGAACACGGGGGATCGTTTACCGTTCCGCGGTGTGTCCGGTCAAACGTGCTTTTTAACGAGCATGCAGTTAAATACGGGCCTCCGTTACTACGTACCCGCAACCCTTCCTTCGCCCTCCCTTCCCGCTACTCGCAAACTCCTCCAGCCCCTGTTCCACTCTCTTTTGTTGGAAAGACGCCGCTACGTTTAATCAGAAATTTCGGGGCTGCCACCCTCTGCCAAAAGCAAATCATTCTAGGGTGCTGGGGTATACAGATCGTCAAAGTTAAATGCTGGCGGTAGGAACTTTGCAATACTTGGTATCGGGAGCAAGTTTGATCCTGACGGGGTTTTTAAACGAATGTTAGGGAGGAACTTCTCTAGCTCAAGCGAAACTCTTTAAGGGGTGTATAAACGTAATGCCCCTCGGTCTGTGTGCCCTGACTCTTCGAGATCTTGGATCTCTGGCAGTAAAAATGGTATGGCTCGGTATGGGAGGCCAATGAAAAGTCCAAGAATCCAATTCCAAGTAGCGTGCCCCCAAGACTGTCCACTGGCAATGCGCTCCAGTGATTCTGGGTAACAGTGTCGTGGCCGGAGGGTTGGGATTCAGCAATTCCTGATTTTCGATTGCCCGATTCAGGACCGATATACAACGGCCGTGCATTCCATTATCGCGTAACAACGCGCCCCACTAGTCTCGCAGCGGCCAGGTTTCTGTTCCCCTCTTTGTGCGCGTCCCCTGCATATACGGGGTGTAAAGGTAACACTAATACAAGAGAATACCTCGAATACGGGAAAGGGATATAATTGCTACTGTGTTGTGCGCGATGCGAAAGGCGTCCTTATACTCCGCGTGGCGATTAGTTAAAATAATTAACCGAGGTGGTGGAATGAGGACTACCTTGCAAAATTAACGTACACATGTGTAGTAAGAATTTCCATGGAATCGAACAACTTTTTCCAAGCAATTCTCCAACATAACTCGCCCGTCGAAAGTTGCGATTTATGCGGATATATATCGTTTAAATTTATATCAATAATTATCGATATAGGTATTATCTCTAAACGCGTTGCCTCGAGAATTAATTGAAACAAAATTTACTCTACTTGATGTAAAGTTTAGGATCACTCGTTCTATTCTGTTTACTTCTCCTCTTCAAGGGGTACATATTTTGTAGGTCTGCAGTCGTTAAGTCTCGCTCAGTAACGATCAAGTTCCTATCCCCTACAGCTTAGAAGTTATTAAGCCGTAACTCTCTTCGTTTCACACCCTGTATATCTGATGCTAGAACGCAAACACAGGCATAAACCCGATTTCTGTACCGGCCAGGCTTAGCCGCGTCGTCTGCAAATTGAATTATCGCAAGATCCTGCCAAAGATAGCCGGGGTTCGTGGCTCGGATGATCGTAGCTCACGAGGATGATGGACAGAGAGACCTCAGTGAAGGGGATCCGCGATAAGTCAGACGTGCCCGTTTTACGACGCGGATTAAGCCCGCCCTCGGTGTCCGTTGAAAAATGTTGCATCGCTTTTTGGTCGAAGCACGAAAGTAACGTTTTAATACCGGTCATTAATATGCTCCCCCTGAACTGATACTGCGCACCTGTGTTCCCTGCTACGTAGGAACTCGATTGTGCCCAAAATTTCAGGACTTATTTTTACACGAACCATACACATTTCATGACTAAATTTTTCCTACGAATTTACTGATTCCTTTCACAATTACTTTAATATAACTGTGACTGAAGTTGATTTTTGGGAGGAAATATTACAGAAAGCTATTCTCCTTGGTGCATATGAAAGTGCGACTCACGCTGACTCACGACCCGAGAAGTGTCACCTAGACTCAACAAATTAAGATAAATAAAATAATTAAGGAGCAAAGAATATTTTCATTCAAACTTGCAACAACTATTAATAAAGATTCGACCCTTCTATATCACGCATAAAAGCATGGGGCCATTTAAAGACCAAGAGCATGCTCCCGCAAAATCCCACATCAATTATATATCCGCAAATCGGCATCAGACGCACCGATATCAAAAGCAGATTGACGCATCCCTGTGAAACGTTAAACCGTACCGCTTAACAGCGGAGCGCTTTGGGGCCAGTGGTAGCGTACCGACGAGCAGCATCGAATTCGCGATAAAAGTGCGAACACTTCAAAGGGGACTTTATTTCGGGGAGGGAACTGGACGCGACCCGTTGTACCGTCCATAACATTTCTCGATTTTTTTTTCCTCCGGCTACGAGCAGTGCCGGCGGCTTGCCGCGCCGGAAAAATTCATAGATCTCTATCAGCGCGTGTGTGTACGCGCGCGCGCGCGCGCTATCGATCCCGCGAGGACGTGTACGAGCCTGGGGGATGAAATCGAGAGTCCGTATCCGGCCTGTCCATGGTCCTTTCTCTCTGACAGCGATCCGCGCTGGAGTGGCCCGCGGGAAAATCAACGGGGAAAGGATCAAAGAGCTGGAACGAAGGAGTCGGGCCGTATTTGATCGTCGTTTGAATTAAAGATGACCAACGCTGCCCACCGCGCTCCGTTCGTTAAACTACGCCGCACGTTTCGACCGATCGTAATCTTTGATGCTGCTGGGGACACGGCAATGTTACGTGTAATTACTTGCAAGTTTGATTTTCAGGCCGACAGTTTCGAGGTTGGATTCTTCGATTTATTTGGATGGCAGAAATTTACCTGTTAAATGAGGTATTAAATCTGTTGACCATTGCAGCGTCCGTTTCCTCTGGTTTAGTCCAAGATAAAATTGAAAGGTGCTCCTGTTCGGTTGATGTAATTCCCGTTTTCACACCTAGGTATGTCTAAGTAATTGCCAGTCACACGTCTCGCTGAACGTCAAACACACGATTTTCCACATAGGTATACTTGTATATAGACGAATCGATTTAAATAGGTATTCGTTTTGATTTCACTAGACCAGCGACAAAAGAATCTTGCAGTTAAGGGAAAGACAGAATTATTCAGGACCTTGTAGCAAGAGGGATGCAACTTCATTTTTGACAGTTTTTGAATTATGACGTTTAATATACGTAAAAAATTCTACATCGTTTGATGCACGTTTGATGCAAATATGATAACAAAAAACCGCTTCATTGCAAATCTTGTACTGGCACCCATTGCTGTTTTATGAAATATTTTTATTTTGGACAGCTTCAGATTTGAAAGATTTGCCAAACGTAGAAATGAAAACTTATCAACTGAATAACTACTACTTATTGCGTGAAAATATATATTTTTCAATTAGTGTTCTCTTTTCAATGTTAAGTAAAAGCAATAATTGCATAAACAGTTTTTTCTAATTTACTCAAAGATGGTAAACATGGAGCTGCACCCCTTTTGCTTGCAAGGTCCTCAATTCCTTTAAACTCGTCTCTTCAAATATGTCTTCGGGCCATTCGAGCAGGACTTGCCACTGCGTAAGACACTGATTAGGTATCATTAACGCCGGAATGCATGAATCAGAAGTGACGTAACAAGGACTTTTCACATTACGTAGTCGCCAAATGTGATTTCATTGACTGTGGGAATTGGTAGCGAAGATTTAACCAAGATCGGAATAGAAATCGATATTCCCCAGTTAACTGGTGTGTGCCCTGAATACGGACGCATTCAGGGAGCTCACTATTGGGAACCAAGTCATGAGACAATAGTGATTATCCTGCGGACATGCAGCACGATAGCTCAACTGCGTCCTAGCGAGTTGATAGTATTGACTACTGCTTCGCGATAGTCGTTAACGGGGACCTGTAATCGTAGATGGAGGATAGACTCCTCAGTCATGAAAGTTAATTGTGACGAGCCGTAAATCGTAAGATTTGGCGGGGATAATCCCCAGTCGGTAGCGACAACCTCGGATTCATGAGTGTGGCTGACCTCGAAGTAGTACAAGTCAACATAACAATGACTTTCCACTTGTGCGACTCACGCTCCTTCAGAAGCAGAGCTGTTATTCACTCGCGTGATCGAAGAAGTTATCATCACCATGCTCGACAACTCTTCAGTCAGATTCATACTCCGAAGATAGCCACGTTTCAGAGAATTGTCGTTGAACCAAGAAACTGTCTGGTAGCCTTGGTCGTCATATTCCAGGTTTGAAAAGGTGACACTAGAGACATGCCTCGTAATCACCGCTTTCTCCCCTTTCTTCTATTAATTCTAAACTGAATGGCCATTCAACGTGTACACTTAAACACAGCGTTGGAATCGGTAGGTAACTACTAACAAGCAAAGGTTTTCAGGTGTCCATCTCTGATTGCTTTGGTTTTTGGGTAGGTAGGGTAAATGACCCAATTACTGACACATTAAGCGTTGACGCTGACATTATCTTATAGTTTTGTACTTATAGACTAAAAGTATATGTTGTTCTTGTTATTTATTATTGTTTAATACGTTTACTTGACGAAAACAAATTTGGTGGATCTTAAAACTTCGATTTTTATGTATAAATTCATCAATTTCAAAAATATATTACGGGATCTATTACTGACACCCTTCAAATGTATTTGACTGAATTACTGACACCCCAATTACTGCCAGCTAGCCTAATACTGTTTATCTGTCATTTTAAGGTTATGACGTGTCATTTACATGAGCAACTACTGCTATGACAGTAATACCAAAATGCTAGAAACGCTTGTACCAATCACTGTCACCCAATTAATAAGTAAAAAGACTTAATGAATCGTTGAATTCGAATCTTTATTACTTTCTATAATGCTTATATTATTCAAAATATTATATTTTGTTATGTTAATAGCTTAAATATTACAATTACAGCATTTTCTTTGATGCCTTGTTTTCTCTTCGCTAGTAAGGAAGTCATCGTTCCCATTCTCCTAAATCCGCTTAATATTTTTTATCGTTTTATTCAAATTAACGAAGAAAAAATGAAGTACTATTTTTTGTATCGTATAAATAACAGTTTGAATTGTATGCTAAATTTTTTTTATGCATCATTTTATAAGATTTATTCGTTATTTTACGTAAAATAGCTTAGGGTGACAGTAATTGGGTAGGTGGCAGTAATTGAGTCCTTTACCCTATGTTTGAACAAATACGTGTTTTTTTTTTTTTAATTTGACTCGTTTGCATATTTAAGGAGCGAATGCACCTGTCAACGCGTATTTATTATTTTTCGGTCCTCTAAAACATATTCAAAAACCAAAACAATCGGAGGCGGACCCCTTAAATCCGTTTCTTGTAAGACTACATAGCATTCTTTCTCCAAAGTAAATTCTTAAATATTCTGTGAAATGCGAAAAAGCTTTCAAATTTGACAAACAAGTTATATTTGATGGGAACAACGGAATTACAACCACCTTTTAATAAATACTCCCTGCGTGAACGGAATCCCCGTAAAATACGTCGAGAAAATAGTCGAAGCATTATTATCCGTATACTGTAGCTATACTCGAAGGCGACCGCTATTCTTATGGAAAATATTTCCACGCGCGTTTCCTGATTTAGCAAGAAGAAAGCGCGGCCTCCTCCCGCGTGTATTATTCACGAGGATATTCGATCTTCCTTCGCCTCCTGTAGCCGGCCGCATATCCCCCCCCCCCCCCCCCACCGGCTCCTTGGATGCAAACGTTCTCACAGCCACGCAACAAGAGCGTGCGGCAAGATTTATGGGCGCGGAGGAGGTCCTTAAGAGAATTACCTTTGCAGGTGGCGTAGCCAGGAAGAGGGTACTTCCTTTTAAAGGACCACGATACCAGTGGGCCGCGGAAGATTTCTTGACAAACGCGCTAAAAAGGATTACCTGCTATCCTCTGAGAAAGCGCTATACAAAACTGCGCCGTTAAGCCACTCGAATCGACATCCTTACCTTGATAAACGACTCTCGTGCTGGGAGCTGCGCACGTTACATTAACGGAAACGCGCGGGGACGCCGCGAAAAATCTCGGGAGAAGCTACATCGATTTTTTTCGAACGGATAATACTGTTTCCTGAAGTCATGGGTCAGCAAAATGTTACCCTTTGCACTCCAAGTACCTCTCAGACACACCCAACGTTAAATTTACACGCCTATTCGTATCGTTAAACTTCGTGAATGCCCATTGAACTCGCGAGTAGAATTAAGTGAACAATTTATTTTGAACTTAATGTAGAAAAATCTGTATTTAGTAAGTGCGAAGAATATGTTGGGGTGCAAAAGGGTTAAACACCTTACGCATGTTTGAATGTGTGTAGGGGAATGGATACGTGGAATAATTTTTATCGAACTGTTTGATCTTGCCCCTGATAACAGCAATACACGTACGACGCGCGAAAAAATGGCTACTGGATATTCGCATTCCTATTTACCAATGCAGATTAAATTTCCGTACATCTGTCCTCGGGTATATCCGACCCTTCGATGCAAAGTGTATGTTAACGAAGCAACAATAAAGCCTGTGTTATTTTAAACTCGTTAAAATTACATCATTTGCAATTGAATGTGCGCGGAATTTCAAATAACATCCTGTGCCATTAAAAGGTTAAAGGGAAATTGTATCCCACTTTGCAATGGCGTTCAATTTTTGAAAGTGAATCCCATTACAATATCAAAGAGCGAGTTAATGACGTCGGTGGGTACAACGCGCCGGATTTCGTAAAACGCGCGGAATGGCAATTAAAATGCAAAACCGTTGCCTATCGGAAAATTCATGGAGTCGAAACTGCTGATATTTAAGGGAAGCTAAATTACGTTCGAAACGATCGTTAATTCGTGATACATAAATAATTATCAATCTTAGCAATGGAGAATTTTGCGACTAAACTCGTGTTTAATACTTCTCCGTCAATCTTTCAAGTAAAATGAATTCTAGAAATTACTTACTTGCCCCATGCATCGTTCCTATCATTCGTACATAATTTTCAAGCTTCGGAAATTCGTTGTCCACGACTGGTACTTTAAATAAAAATCCAGACAATTCCTATATTTTTCTATTGAGTCTGTGCAAACATCCGTACTACTTGTACTTTTACCACAAATGTGGTAGAAACTCATAGAGATTCGAAGAAAATACTTTGACTAAAATTTTGAAGATGCTTTGATTAAAATTTTGAAAATTACTTTGATTAAAGTTTATCTACTTTTATGTTAATATTTTAAACTTAGGCGCTGAACATAGGGGTATTTTCCCGATCTGGGTGGTCAAAATTATTTTTCCACTTCGATCGGTTACAAAGGTACTCTTAGGCTAATTTAATTAATATAGGGTATAAAAAGCAGTATTATAAATGACTAAAAAGACTTTTTCAGTCAATCTTCGTTTCATTTCCGACTTGAAACGCGAAAAATTATGCTTTATTTCCTCTGTATGCTTGTCAGAGAAATCCATTATAGTACGTATTTTTCCATAAATTCTAATTTTTCGCTTATTTTACTCAAATCTTGTTGCTACATGATGTTAAATAACTGTTTCCGCGTCATAACTCTGACAAGCAACCACCTGGTTGCTTTTCCTTTTTCTCTACACTCATTTTCAAAGAGCGTTATTTGAAAAATAGCAAAATTCCGCAAAAACTTTTCAAATATCCCAAAGAATAAGGCTTAATTTTAGGCTCAAATTTAGAAAAAAAATAGGGAAAAATACTAGAAAATTGCATTTATTCGAAACGCCCTTTTGCAATTAATATGAGAGCTATCGCAACAAAAAGCCATGAAAAGTAGACACACTCACCTCTTTCATCAGAATCCATGGCGTGCATTTCTAACGGTTCTCCAAAAAAAAATAGCGTTCAAATGTACGTATACTAAAACCACGCCGAAAGCGAAATGTGCATTCACGTTGACGACTAGGTTTCGACTGATCGTGCGAGCACTAGGGTTGCGTGTGTGTGTGGGGGGGGGGGGGGAGTGTTGCATGTCTTTGGCACATGGATCACTTTTATATAGCTACTTTTTTTTTTATCTGCGTTGAAGTTTTTATAATCGACTTTTTGCCGCTCAGATCGCTAAAATACCCTAAGGTAAATGTCCCCATTAGCGACCGTTTAAGCGTGTTATTGGTTCGAAATAGTGATTTTTTCACTAATATACGACAACGTCTGAGTAAAGTATGGATCATTGTATTTTTTGAAGTCTCTAGTTTCTTAATCAAATTAGTTTTAGAGTGATATTTGACTATTTACACAAAAATGATGGCGAAAATTATATTGGACCTGATGTCCCCTTTATTGACCAACTTGTACCATCTATCGCTTCTCTGCTACAATAATGAAAGAAAATGAATATTTTCTTTTTATTTTATAATTCTGTATAAATTTCTAGTTAATTCGAGTAAGTTGCTGCATGGATCCATGTATTTTTATTGTAAAATATGCGAGTTTAATGATATCTGTAGTATAACCTCGCGTTATTAGAATCTGTCAACTTTCGTGTCAATGACCAAGTCCTAATTTACATGTGAATTTACTTAAAGACGAATGTACGGCTACATAAATAACGTATGAAACTATAAATGAATTCTGGTTGATATTTTGCTTTCTGTGTTGCAATAAACAATATAAATGAATAATTTGGTGACTAATGGGGACGCGGTCCGTAATGGGGACATCTACCTTATGTGCGCTGTCTCCATCGAGTAAATACCTAAATCCAAAATACCAGGACGGTCCTAATCCTCAAAGATTCATGAAAACGCTCGATCCAGTGAAACAACGATCCCCTTTGTTCCGCATCGAGGATCTCCCCCCGCCGATTCACGTTTAACCCCGAGTAGCTCGAGAAGTGTTCGCGGCGTACCGTGTGCCCCGAAGTTCACCAGCTGTCGCCCGCGCCGTTCGTTCTGCTTTATTTATAAGAGACAGGCCCGCTGCTCTCGTTGAAACGAGGAGGAAGCCGAGGACAAATCCAGCCTGATTACGAATTGAAGATGCGCCGCCGATCGAGAGGAGAGGTTTGCTCAGACCCTTTCACTCCGTCGGCGGAACCGCCTTCGGGCGAATACAGAATACGATCGGTTGAATGGCCAGCGGGAAGACTTCGAAGAGACGATCGACGCTTCGAGCGGGACCAGTTACCCCACTTGTTCCCTGTCCAGTGTTCTACTCTGCGAAAGAAATTTTCAACGATCCATCAGATAACCCACTTACTCTCAACGTATTCTCGCAGAGGAAGAAAGAACGAAGGGAGTCATCGCGATACAAAGATTACTAATTGTAAGACGTATCAGTTATCCCCCTCCTTGCGAGACGTGAAACTATTCGTAACTGGAAGCAAGAAGTGCCGAAGTTCTCGGAGCCCTTGAACTGCATCCACGGATATTAATCAATTGTATCTTGGAAACGATACCGCGATTGAGTGACGATTTTGAAGTCGGTAATAATACTAGATAAGAAGCACAAACCTGAGTAATAGAGTTCTAAGCTGGATGAGAATCAGTGATGGGTTCGTTGAATTCCTCCACTGAACGCTAAACCGCGACGAAGTTGATACCACTCAGCAAGATCCTCTGATCCCATTTTTCAGAGGAACAAATACCTCCACCAGTTATCTCATTCCACCAACTATTTTAAAGAATCCAACACCCCAAGTAAAACCTATGTTGGGCGAGTAGAAAAGAAAGAAGCGATAGGGGAGGTGTCTTCTAGTTTCCATGTAGGGACAAGCCCTTGAAGTTTCGCCGAAAAGAGTGAACCCGGTTGTCCCGATGGTGGTCCTGCAGCGGTTAAATATGCATGGCTGGACAGCCAGCGGACCGAGGGGAACGGAGAATTGTAAATCAGAGGGGATCGACGCGCAACTTTCGCAGGAAAGTAACCGAAAACAAATAGCGCTGGAAGGGCGAGCCGTCGGTGCGCGCAACCGTGCACGCGAGGATGTTTGCATGGGAATGGTTTGCTCCGGGGTGCCAGCGGGAGGAGCACGCCAACTGCGACACTTCCGGGGAACTTTCCAGCGTACCCAACGCGAGCTTCCAGCGCTATCGATGTAAATCAGGGGCGGCGTTATAATTTAATCCAGCAAGATGCGACGACGGGGCTGGTCGATCGGTGGCGAGACAAAATCACGCCGTCAATTACTGTCCCCGAGGGGATGGCCAGCCGATAAACGACCCTTTGACCCGTTTGCACCTATTCAAAAGCAAGAAGTGATCAGCGACTAGCGTGCTGATCGATCGCAAATATTTTAATCCAGAGATTCGGGAATGCTGAAGCGGGTTTGAATTTAGTCAAAAAATTATTTAGAAAGTGCCACGATGAGGAGTAATGCGAAGAAAGTTTTCTGTAATTCGACTGTGAGACTTTAACGACTTGTCCTCGCGAATGAAAGATCTTCACGAATTATTAGAATACACGCGAGACTTACACGCTGGTTCTAGAGTTTCATTGACTCGTCGGATAATCGAAAACAGTTTCATGAGCTATCAGAGTCCCGATGGGAGCCATACACGCGGAACGCTGGAGAGGAGACAGTGGAACGTTGTTTAAATATTGAAACACGGGGAAGGGTCGAGTGTTATTGAAGATCTGGGCTGTTCCATGGCTGAGGAAAAAGGAGCTTCCATACGATATCCCGGAGAGAGGGTGGCTCCCGCGAACGACTTTTCGAACGAGACCTCGTAACCCCCTTAAAACTTACCCAGCTCACGAATTTCACCTCGCCGCCTTTACGCTTCCATTCTCGTCCCCCAACGCCCCTGTCACGCGTCGGTTTTGAAAAACGTTTCCACATCCATTTCATCCACCTTTACGTTTTTCAACCGACTACTGCCGTTTCTAATTACAGCTCGCGAACATTTTCAATCGTCTCCCCCGAAGTCTGAACTTCTCGTTCGCATTGATTGCCAATCTGTAAAATTTCTGAATACGAGAGCGAATTTGCCGAAACATTCAAACTTCCAGCTGACTCGAGCAGAAATCTCCGAGCTTTCTTGAGGAATACTGAAATATCTGTTCTTCTCGAACGGTTAGGAAAAGTGGGGCAACGAAATTCCCCGGTGCGTTCGAATGTTCACTCGCGAGAGTAGGTATGATCGTCTTCCTGTCTCCGTGTTTGGCGAGTACTCGCCCACCGAGAGAATACGGCAATTAAGGAAGAACAATTAATTGGCCGGGGAAAGACTCGTTCCAGCTTTTCCCTCCGCGGAATCATTTCAGGACTCGTAAAAGCAAAAGAACTTGGCCGCCGTTATTAGAAAATCGTCCTCCATTAACATAGACACCCCCAGACCTGCGAAATCCAACACGGCGACGGTTAATAGCCCCGCTTCTGCGACCCTGCCAACTCTTCGATCCACGCTTTCCCTCTGCTCTTTTTATTTCCTCCCGCCCCCCCCTCCGCCTTTCTCCCTTGCGCCTGTGTTCTGTTTACGCTTCTTTTATCTCGTAGCTAGGTGTCGCCTTCCTTCCCTTCGTTCCACTCCTCGCATTCTTCGTCTACTTCTCCCTCGCTTCGCTCTTTTCACTTCACAGACTTCTCCAGTCTCTAGAATAATTTCTCCCCCCACCCCCCGCCGATACTTTCCGCCTATATTGCCACCCCTTTCTGGTATTCCAAATGTACATTCCCTCTGATCCCTTTCCCATCACCATAATTTTTTCCATTACCCTTGTACTACCCGGTAACCCTTGACTTTACGTTCGACCGTCTCGCCCTACTTCTATCTATTTTCGTTGCTTCTCTAAAACGGGGACTCTTGCTCCGCGACTTCTCGAACTGTAATACTTCCACCTCCATCCCGTTGATATACTTGCCTATATTTCACCCGGGCGTTTCTTGGGGAACTGTATTCTATATGAGAATTAAAAGAACACATGAATATTTTTCTTGAAAGTTTCCTCGGAGTAAAACATTGCGACGGATCAATCTGTACAGTAAATATTCGTTGCATGTTCGCCAGTAGGGACCGGGCACGAACATATAGCGTGTAGGAGGCCACGAATCTCAGCTCGAGCCGGCTTGTTTATTCAACTGATATCGTCGAGCCGCGGGCTCGCTTGTGTGCTTTGTCGACCGCGGCAATTGGCAGTCGACGAAAAGGACAGCGAATGAGAAAGAATGAACGACAGTCGAATATGGAAATGAGTCTTATTTTCTTCAGAAGGAAGGCATCAGTCTTCTGAAGGATCAGTGTATTCCTCTTCACGCGCAGGACAAATTATTTTTTCCGTGGACGTTTATGGTTGGGCGGTTCTCTTTTTGGAGCCGATTTCTTTTGTTCCTTTCAAAAAATTTCAGAAATAGATGTTATTTCTTGGATTTATTTGCTTCTCTCATTATTTCTTTGCGCGTTCGCATTCAGATTTTCTTCTCATTGCTTTATACACTTCAAGCTGATTTTTACGTGGGGTTTGAATTCGAACTCTTGCCCCACTGCATTCTGAAAACTCTCGCAAAGTAGTGCAAGCTACTTTTCCGTTGTTTAATCAGGCCTGTTATCTGTGAGGGGAGCGGAAAACTTCTATTAGTACTTTTGAATAGAAGAATTTCGCCTCTTTGGGGCGACAAACCAATTCAATTATTTTCTGATCAATTTATAGGAATAATATTGATTCCTAAAAATCAGAATATTACATTAGAACTAACGAACTCTGTGCTCGCCGCATTGTACGATAGCAAAACGAAGCACAAGTTCACAATTCGATACTGATTACTCTAACTTGACTGACAATTGACTTTTAATCACAATTGGCAACTGCCACAACTGAAACAATAAAATTCGCACGGTGCGAACTTGTGCCTCCATCTATTTTAACGAATATATCTGGCGAACGTATAACGAATATTTACTGCACCTCTCTTCTTCCATGTCCACGATACACTTGTTCCTCCTGTGCTTCCATATTCCTGCTAGTTGATATCTCTATTTTTCTTTCGTCATTTTTTTCCACTTAGCCACTCCTGCGTTCCTTTTCACTCGCCTCGCCCGCATTCCACCTCCAGGTACAACTTTTATTTCCGTTCCCATTAACTCGAACACCTCTCCCTGTTTTTCTCTACTCCACCCTCTTGTTCTTCTCCTCCCCGATCTCTTTCTCTCTCTCCCTCCGCCACCCTCTCCTTCTCTCGTCTACGGCCGCGGGGCGATTGAATAATTAAGTCCCGCCACTTAATTCGAACGAATGGGCGCGCGAATCCGGAGAGATCGATCGCCGCCAAGTTGGAGTGTTTTCAGGGAACTCGCGAGGGCCGTCGAGTTATTTCACCGTAACGAGAAATACTCGACGGTTCCTGTATAATGAGAGGTGAAACGACTTTTGCCGGTGACGAGAGATTCCCCGAACAGCTTCAACCGCCGTCGTGTTCGTCGCGTGGATTAGAAGTGTCCCGGAAGTTTCCCTGCGGGGGAACATAATAGCCATCGAGCGACGGATGTTCCTCGCCGTTTACTCTAGTCGCGATTACCTCGTCGCCGCGGCGAAGAGATCGTTCGATTCGTTAAGACCGAATTAAAACTTGGACGAGTTCGAAAGGAGCAGAAGAACCGATTCATTCCGGCGAGCAGCCACGATCGCTGGAAGTTTTAACGATTCGAACGATTCAAAAGACGATGCTCGAATGAACTGCAACCTCCTTCCCTTCCACAGGCTTTCGAATAATTAATTGCAGCTGCCTCTGACGCGCCACTAACATCTCCAGAAAGTATCGCAGAGTCACCTAAGAACCTCGCTGCACACCAAACTGTTTCCCAAGTCAATCCCGAAATCGGCTCTCGGCTTCTGCCATGAATCTTTCACTACGCACATACCTAACCAAACACCTACCCCCAACAATTCAAATTCACCCCCAAACTCTCAGTTCAGCGACTCGAGCCTAACATTTCCTCCACCTTCCAACGCGATATTGCCATCGTTCCGGTCGGGCACGTTACCCTCTTAAGAGCCTTCTTTCTCCTCGCACCCCAAGAACAAGACGCAGAGCCCGAACAATAAGAGGAGTCCCGCAGCACGAAGCGCTCGAATTACAGAGTGGCAACGGCGGGCGCGGGGCGGATTCGTTTCGACGACCCCGTTTCCGCGGGGGGGGCTGACGGGAATTACAAGTCCGTGTCATTAAAAATGGCTGTTATCGCCGCTCCGGCGCCCGCCTCTACCCGCGGCCCCGGCCTAATGCCGCTTGATACACCCGCGAAAGTGGACCAACGAGTGGCAGACATTCTCGCTCCGCCGGTATTAGCGGCCGCTTCCGTGCAACTTTTGCTAAATTGCCGTATTTTCCGGCTCGTTATTGCGAATGTCTCGTTATCTGCTAATGCCGCCCGCGCCGCGGCGAACGAAGAGGGACAACGAGCGCCAAGCGTAACGCGGCAACGCGCACGCCAGCGGAATGATCGGATCGGGGGAAGCGAAGTTTCCAGTGCCGCGTGGCCAGGCTTTTGCAAACAATTTCATTGCGTTTAATGCTAACACGGTCTTACTTATCCCGCAATTCCCTTCGAGCTTCTGCGGAACAACCGATTCCGCGTCTTGATTGCGCGGCGTCCGCGGGGGAACGGAAGTCCCCCCGTGCAGCGGAGAATGGTAAAAGGATTGTGTAAGCTTTCGCTGGCTTCTTTCATTCGCCTGTAGGGTTTGAAGGTGGAGAATTTGTTCCAGGCAAGAGTCGAAGGATTAGACGCTTAGGAACTCGGTGGAAAGGTCGATGAACTGGAGGAGAAATGATGATTTGAGGCATTGTGGGCAATAAAAGGCTAACCCTAGTATTTGGTAACTGGAGAAATAGGTCATCTAAAAATGGGGATGCAACAGTATTTTGTTTTGCAAGCATTATTGCCAGTGCTGTTGTAATTTTTAGCTTCTGATGCTATTCGAAATACTTCCTAATCAAGGCACAATTAATTTTCCATTTAATTTTAATATTTGTTGCGCACAGACGTCACCAAAAAATTTCAATGGGACAGGTGATTTTGTTATGGCGTAGGTATGGTTCTAAATTGAAAGAAATTAATTTTACATATTTTATATGGTTCGTACAGCTTCTATTGAAATGCATTACTGCTACTAACTCAATTTCGCAAAAATGTGGTGTTGTCCGTTTTCGTTCTCAATGCCTCATTTGTAGTTTTCTTGCGGCAGTTGATTTCTAATGAAGTAACTTCAGCGTGGACTAAGAATTCTTCCAGGATATTTATGTTTGTACTTTAGACCGTACAATCTTGAAGTTTAAGGGGTCATTCTACTTTGTTCGGCCGAAAAATTAAGCTTTTCTAAACATTTTTTCCCGAGTAAATACTACATACAATGAAATAAATTATTTTGCAATTTATTGAGCTACTCTTATATTATACAAACAAATTTAAAATGAGTTTTTTTAATTTGTTTTAAATGTTTTTTTATATCGTCAATGTGGCACCTCAATTACACGAATTAAAAAAATTAGTTTTCAATTTTTTGGTATAATATAAGAGTAGCTTAATAAATTCCAAAAATATATATTTAAGGTATATTTAAGCACATTTTTCTCAACGAATACAACATATAATGAAATAAATCTTTTTGGAATTTATTAAGCTACTCTTATATTATACCAAAAAATTTAAAAATCATTTTTTTAATTCGTGTAATTGAGGTGTCACATTCACGCTATAAAAGAACATTTAAAACAAATTGAAAAAATTCTTTTTAAATTTGTTTGTATAATATAAGAGTAGCTTAATAAATTCCAAAAATATTTATTTCATTATATGTTGTATTTACCGAGAAAAAAGTGTTTAAATATACCTTAATTTTTCGGCCGATCAAAGAATGGCCCCTTAAGCTTTCAATAGTTCCGCGAGTTTTAAAGTGTCACCCGTGGATCCAGGCAGAGGAAACAGAAATATATTAGCTTCGGTTGCAGGCATTCGAAGGTGGAGATACATATTGCTTTGGTAGTCGAAAGAAGATTGGAGATCAAAGTTGGAAGTTCGATATAGTACGCGAATGTTTGTTATTTTAATTAGTGGCACGGTTTGGAATAAAGTGAATTACGGGAGAGAAGGTGCGCCGCGGTGTGAGGAATGCGTGGGAAATAGGAACGCAGGGGGAAGGGAGAAATTACGGTTGGAAGTTAACGTTGTTATTTAACGCAACGTCGCGGAACGTGAAGGGTGGCCCGTAGATTGTTTCATTTGCATTAAATATCATACGCGAGCGCCGCGGCCCCAGAGGAAATATTTCTGCGGGCATGCGCCGCGGCGGTGAACGGTTCGCGGATTTAACGTTGATTAAAGTAATCGAGTCGAAACGCGTACGTTTAATTTCTGCTCGCTGCCAGATCGATCGCTAAATTAGAACTGTGCAGAAGCGATCCTGTGAAACTCGATTACCAGGGAGCTGCAGAGGAAACGAAACCCAATAGCGCCGCTTAAGAATCTGAAACCATCCCCTGTTCCCACTGTACAGTTCTATAAGACATTTCAGGCGTCCCAATCTGGATTGCTACTGCAGGCTTCCAAATATATAACGTGGTCGTTTGCCAGAGTATCGCGACCTCTTCAAAGTCCATCCCTTCGATAAACCGGAGGTATCATTTGTGAAAGGCATGCCGAATTGCTCCAGATCTACTCGAAGCGACACCCTTCAAATTCGAAACCCTCACATGATTTCCTCAGCCCCCGCTACACTTTCCAAGAATCCTAAAACACCCACCCACCTTAAACCCGGAATCTTAAAATACTGCAACGTCCGGAACCGCCCGCTCCTGGACGAGAAGGGATCTTGCCTCGTCGCACAGTGTGGCACGTAATGGACAAAAATCGAAATAATCAGTGTTGAATTTATTTATTCATTAATCCGAAAATAAGGAATATGAATGTAAAATATAATACCCCAAAAAGCAACAGAGTATCAATAATTATCATTTGTTGCTTATAACCTAAACACTAACAAAATTAGCGTTCTCGTGCATTATTCGTTCGAGTTGGCGATTTTTTTTAAAATAGTATTTGATATACCTGAAATATGAATAATTTGAACAGAGGTGTGTATAATTTTAATTTCCAATTAAAAGAAATAATAAAAAAAATGTTCAATTTCGATCTAAGTAGTTATCCTATATAACTATTATTCCGAAAATAAGGAATATGAATGTAAAATATAATACCCCAAAAAGCAACAGAGTATCAATAATTATCATTTGTTGCTTATAACCTAAACACTAACAAAATTAGCGTCCTCGTGCATTATTTGTTCGAGTTTGCGATTTTTTTTAAAATAGTATTTGATATACCTTAAATATGAATAATTTGAACAGAGGCGTGTATAATTTTAATTTCCAATTAAGAAAAACATTTTTTTTAAAAAAAAAAAGAAGCAGTTTCAAAAAGAAGAACACAGTATCGACCACTAACAGTCGCGATCCCATTATGTGGCTTAGACCTTACAAGGTGACCTTCAGGTTTGGCAATTTCAGAAAATGTTGATATTTAGTGTACGCGAAGGTCTTCACTCGGACATTAATTTCTCAAAGCTGTAAGACGCGCTTCTCAGCCAAATTCGAGAAAATCAACTTTGAAAAATTCTGAATTCCCTTACATATAGGGTGTTCCTTTACCTATAGTCAATGCTCTAGGGGTCCGACTATACATGCAACAATAAGACGAAATTCAAAAGTGACAAAATCGCGGTAAAGACTTCGTTTTCGAGAAAATGGACTTTGAATGTCACCTAAATACGCGTGCATCGTAGGCGCGTGCCCCTCGAGCTCGAGGGAACACAGAATTTTTCAAAGTCAATTTCCTCGAATTTGGCTGAAAAGCGCGTCTTAGTGCTTTGGGAAATTAATCTCCGAGTGAAGACCTTCGCGTGCACTAAGTATCAACATTTTCTGAACTTGCCAAACCTGAAGGTCCCCTTGTTAGACGTTACAATACACATATCCAAAAGCAATACTAAACACACTCCTTAGCTATCGAACCCCGTTGCTTTCACAACACCCTCATACGCATCCATTCCACGAACCCTGCCTACCCCCAGCAACCCCTCCACATTATATCAATCACACCCCGAAAGACCCGCATAAATCCTCGAGCATCGTCAGATTCCACGGCCGTTCCTCGCCCGAAATAAGCGTCGCGATCCCGTTCGAGCACGCCACGCCGCGGCCTCGTGCGCGCGCGATCCGTTCGCGCGTCAGTCACGCCCGCCCAGGTGAAACCCGTGTAATACCCGTGTAATACCTGGAAGAGGGTGTAGCGGCAGAACGTAACCCCTTTGCCGCGGCAGATCTACCTTGCGTGACCGGAATCCGAAGACGCCGAGCCATGGCCGCGCTATGTGTTCTTGCCGCCGTTGGTATCATTGGTCCAGAAACGCGGGAAAGGCACGTAGGATTCTGCTCGGAGAAATATTGCCGCGGAGCCGGAATACACAATGGCCTCGGCATCCTGCACACCGTGCACGAATGTTTTTCTTTCCGACATCCCCCTTCCCCGGCACCCTCCGCGATGCACAGACATACGCACACGTACAAGCGCGCGCGCGCGCGCGCACACCGTCGCCCTAATACGATTCGGATTCCTCGATGCGGCAGCACGTCCTCCCTTATGAACGGCCGATCGACTCCGCGCTTCCCCTCCGAGGTACCACTTCGGCACCATCTCGACGCCGCGATGGAAAATCGAGGTCGCGGGATCATCCTCTGGGAGAGATTGTTTGGAGTGTGTTACGGGGGCTGGTGTGGCTGGCTGGTTCTATGAGACGTTCATCGTGCCCTCTTTGGGAAATTGATGGGGCGGGGATCGGGGGAAAGGTGATGCGCTCCTGATTCGTTGCCTCGAGATGTCGAGCCCGTAGTTGGAATTTATGGAACTGTTTAGCGGGACGATGGGACGTTGATTGCTGTAAACACGGTTAACGTTTGTTTGGAATAATGAGACGCGTAATTGGCGTAGTCGGGGTTGTGTTTATCTTTGGTGGAGGGGATGGAGAGCTTTTTGGTTTTTTAACCGAGTTCAAAGAGGAGGATGTTATAGATTCGACACGTTTGTAGTTTTTTTATGTTTGTCCCTGTATAACTTCTCTACATATGGATTGATTTTGATGATCTTTTTTTTTTATTCGAAAGAGGGCGATGCCACGGTGTTCCCATCCTGCACTGAATCGATATTGGCCCACTATTTTGCTAGTTCTGGTTAATAATAAAGACTATTGCCACTTAATTATTATTTCCACCAGATCTTCCCAGCATGTTGTGGGAATATATATAAAACTAAAAAGTTAAAAATAAAGAATTTAAAAATAAATTAAAACCGACTTCAAGAAAAATAAAATTGCATTAAAAAGTAAAAAATAACTTTTTCCCTTATTTAATCTACGACTCTCATATTTTTTAAGTCGGTGCCTCAACAAATACACTGTGTAAATCTGGCGCCGACTTAAAAAATATGACAGTCGTAGATTAAATGAGAAAAAAAATTAGTTTTTACTTTTTAGTGCGATTTTATTTTTTTGAAGTCGGTTTTATTTTTTTTAAATTTGTTTACAATACATAACTGACGATTGATACGTTTCGTGCTTCTCCCCGATTTTGTCGGGATGATCGGTGATTATTGTAGGCATAATATATATGTCGCAGGGATACTAAATAACTGATAAATAAGGGCAACTAAATTATGCAATTGTCCCGCGACATGTATAGGGGTAGTTCAGTGAAATTAGACGGATATATGGCCAATCTGCAGAATAATTACCAGCAAGATAAATTTTTGTATCGATTGATCGCCACTAAAAATTTTACAGAGGCTCTAACGTAAAAAAAAAACAGTTTTTCGAGAATATCTCGTTATCGATCAGTTTTACGATAACAATGGTTATTTAGAAATGTGTAGCTTAGGAAATTTTGTAAAAAGAACGGTGTATGCGTTTTTTCGTAGGAGTAACCATTCTCAGGTATGACGGCTTACAAAGTTTCAACCCTCTTACATTTCACAAAGAGATATTTCGATCCCGGAAATTCAAAAAATTATAAAACTTTGTGAATATGTGTTTGATGTCCTCCTGATTGCAATGCAATTTTGTTTGCTTGTACAATGGACTCAGGCTGTGGAACGGAGAATCGAGCTCTATTAAATTTCCCCACTGAGCTCGTCGTATGTAGGCTTTGGTATCAGGCACACCTCCAGGAGATCCTTCACATAATTAGGTTAATTCACTTCCAGCTAAAACGTTCATTTTATTTAGAGAGAGCAGATCTGGAATCAAGGAGCAGGTAATTGAATGACGAGTTTCAAATTTCACGATTTGGAACGGGGTAAGTGGAGGACGCGAGGAATCCTCCAATCTGCGTTCTATCACAGTAGATCCCAACTTTCTGTCGTTCACAGTGGTAGGGACCGTTTTACTTACAACCATCTAATTTTTACAAATTTCTACCCCAAGTCGCAGAAAACATTCTTTTTCAACGAGTTTATATTGTGTACGTTTAAATATCGAATTATTATGATAAGAATAATTTAATTTAAATTTGTTTTAGTACTTATTTAGAATAAATTTATATTTGTATATTAACAGTATTGTGAAATATTAATTTTATATGTAACGAAGCAAGTTATTGTTTTACCATTTGTGTCGGGGTTTATTAAATAAATAATATAGATTATATTAATCTCGAAATTTAAAGAGTTAAGTATAAATTATTTTTCCAACTTTTACTCGCCTCAAAACAAAATTACAAACACTCGAATTTTTCACCTCAAACTCTATCAAAACACACCGATCAAACGACTCACAGTACCGCAACTATTTATTCTACCACCCTCTTTCCATACCACGCAGAATTTTCATTACGTACATTTTCATACACATATTTTTGGAATTGAGCAAATTTAGCCAGTTTACTCCTCTTTAGAGCATCTTTACCAAATTCAAGTAAATTAAAACAAACTGGTTATAAAATTATTGCAGTGACTCAACATTAAAAAGAGAACGCTAATTGAAAAATATATTTTTTCACGCAATAAGCAGCGGCTATTGAATCCATAAGTTTTTATTTCTATTCTCGGCAAATTTTTCAAATCCGGAGCTGCCCAAAACAAGAATATTACACAAAACAGTGATGGGTGGAGGTGTAAAATTTGCAATAAATCCCTCATTTGCTATCAGATTTGAGTCAAGCATACCCCAAACGATGTAGAATTTTTTCACATACATTACACGTCATAACTCAAAAACTGTAAAAAAAATATATCTGCCCCCCTCTTCCTGGAAGGTCCTCAATTATATTTTCCTAGTACCTACTGATAATAAGAGAGGCATAAGTGACAACGTGTTTATTCGAGTGATGCAATCAATATTTCCCGGACTGTGCACGACGAGGTTGTTTGCCAATTAGGCAATTGGAGCTTTCTTCTCTCAGACATATAAATAGGAGAAACGTCGTTGACGGGGCGGGATGGAATTTTCCAGGCCAGCGACCAGGCCAAGATCCAGTTGTATATAGAATACAGAATTCGACCGTGGCCGAGTTGTTGGGATAGTTGAATCGCTTCTTCCGCATCCAGCGAATGTTTCCCCCTGGACGAGCTCAGCCCAGTTTCGATTATTATCGTCTCGCCGGCCGGGCTTCTTGCCGGTTTCCCCGCTCGGCGGCGAAATTTCTCGTCAGCGGGCTCGGTAACGAGGTAGACGATCCGGCTGTAGGCAGCTTAGCGACGTATTCCGCGAATCTCGGTCGTCGCCGCACTTCACCCTGGACCAAGCCCCCGCTGACTTTTGCATTAAGTGCTCGAGTGGCCGTGAGTAGCGACCCGGGCGGACTCGCCGGGGAGGAGGGGGCGTTCCGCCGGCCGGGAGGGTGAAAAATTGTGGCGGAGAAAGAGCCACGGGCGGCGGTCGGCGAAACAAAAAATTGTTACGGCAGTTGGAACGCGGAGAGGGCGAATAGGGAGAAGGAGGAGTGAGTGGGAAATTCAGGGTGGAAGTTGGGAGGGCCGGGGAACAATGATGGGGGTAAAAGAGGAAAGTTGAAGCCGAGAAGGAGCTACAAAGGGGCAACGAGAGAAGAAAAGTGTAACGGGGTGTAGGGTAATGAATGAGGAGTAGAAAACGTGAGACGTAGAGGGGCGCGGAAGGAGAAGAGGGAGAGACATAGCGCGTTGAAACAGCGGGCAAAGATAAGCAGAAGAGAAACATGGTAAACAGAAGAGGATCAGCAGAGAGCGGAACAGAATTTTTTCGTCCGTAGCGAGCTGAGTCGTTACGGCATACGCGTAAACACGAAAGGTGCAGAATATACGGAGGCCAGAATGCGAGCTGTATCTTTCTCCCAAACGCGGAAGAAGTCAAAACCGTCGGACACACAAAGGCGCTATAGCTCCATTAAGACTTGTGCGTCAAGCGATCTAAGAAACGAGAAATATTTCCCACGGACACGCAGACCTACGAGCAATCTTTATTCGCGAAAATGCCGCTCCCAAATTTCCGCCTCGCACGCTAAACAACCAAGCGAGAAGCATATTTATCTGTGTCTCCGCGTGCTTGCACGGCGGCATTATATTCGTCGCGGGAGAAATCTCGAGCTGCTCCTGGGAACCTCGGCCCTCGTATTTCCGTATCGATTTCGCGGCCAGGAGCTTCTGCACTGCTGTTTTCGCGAGTGAAATTCGAAATCTCGCGAGGAAGAAACGGCCCGAACCGGGCACGGTCGGTCGCGATCGCAGCGTGGTCGATTATATCGGTGCTTCTTTCCCCTCTGCGTTTCGCGATGGTCGGCGGGCCACGAAAACCCTTCGGGACCACCCCGTTCCATTATCATTTTTCCGGGCTCGAGGTTATTCTACAAGTTCGTAGAGGCAACTTCCGCTAATGGAATACGTTATGAAAAGCACGCCACCGGCCAGACGTCTCTCCATTTATAGAATATTCTATTATCGTCTTTATTACCCAGCTTCGTAAATAAAAGTTTCGTACGCGGCCGCCGCTGCCACGCGTTACCGCGGCAAAAGAAACTTTTCCATTACTGGCGGGGCTGGGGGGATCGGGACGAGATGCTTAGAGGGTCCACGAATAATTAGCTTTCGCCGGGCGTCACTTAAATATTGGGCGGGGTCGATGCACGGGGACATTTTGCAGGGAAGACGATTTCGAGCTGATGATTGTGACTAATAAGGGAAGATCCCGAAGCCGGAAATTCAAAAAATTCTAAAACTTTGTGAATACGTTGAAGCTTTCCTCCCGATTACAACGCAATTTATGTTTGCTGCCCAAATTCACCCGAAGGAGATGAAATTAAGCCCCGAAAATTCGACTATTTTTCGATTTTGTGTTATAACTCGCGAACTGTAAGAGATAGAAAAATAGTTTCAAGAAAAAAGTTGCTTCTTTTAATTAAATCTAGCATTTGGTAAAAAATTATTTTACAGTTCACGAGTTAAAACACAAAATTGAAAAGTAACCGGATTTTCAAGGGTCAATTCCACCCCCTTAGATTGTATTTAGGCACTAAACAAAAATTGCATTTTAATCACGAGGACATCCCCTACATAATCAGAAAGTTTCAGAATCTTTCCAATGTCCGGGTTCGATATGTTCCCTTGTAAGGGATATTTCTCTGTGAATGAATGAGAACATGGTGAAATCGTTAATCAAAGGGGGATAATTCCTCAATCCCTAATGGCACTTTAAATACCACAGTGGAATTTAAAGTTCTTAGTATTAACATTGAATGTTGAATCAGGAGAAATTATTTTCTCCTCTGCTTCGATTCGACATGGAATCAAAGGCTGGGCTTCTTGTTCCTTCCTTTGATGAATGCTCTTGCTGCAAGGGCGGATTTTGAGATTTGGCGCCTGTAAGCTAACAAGCGTCTCTCAATGGCGAATTTGCCCGAAATCGTGGCCAAAACTATTTAATATCTCCAAATCTAAGTTAAATTGTTGAAATAAATTATAATAACGTGACTCTGGAAAGATAATAATGTACTTGCTTTATAATTGCTTTATAATTAATTGCTAAATAGCTGTGACACTTTATTTTATTCCTTAATAAATAAAATAAACGTAGTATAGTGACCGAATCAGTGCGCCGAAACCACTTTATTTAATATTTCCGGTCGAAATTTTAATTTGAATATTATAATAATGTACTGTTTTAATTAAACATTTTGAATTATACTATTATAATATATTTAAAACAATCAATTGCGCATCTGTACTTTTATAATATACATGAAATACATTCTACTTGATATGTAATTGCAAGTAATAACTGTTATAATACAATGTTGAATATACATACATATTCGTTCATTCATATACGAATTAACAATTGCGAACAAAATTAATATTTACAAATGACGATAACTGGTAAGGGCGCAGATTGTCGAGGCTAATTTCAATCAGAACTAATCACAATTAATCTCGCTTGATGCACGACTATTTGCTAAAAAACAAATAAAGACTTATATAGGTCTTGTATTTTTATCTACCGCAGCTGTAGAAATATTTAAAAAATAATACAATTAATGTAAATATGAATTTCGAGCATATCAGATAGTACCAACATTGACAGATTATCTTATTACATCGACAATAAATCGTAACATAATTACTAGTTTTACCCCAAAAAATCCATTTTCAAATATTATTAAGTTTCAAGTAGCATATAGGCTCCCACAGACCAACGCGAATATTCGCGGCGGCAGCGGATCCAACGCGGTTCAGCAGTTTTTTATACCTGACTGCTGATGGGCAGCCGCGTCTGATCGGTTGCCGCCGCGAATATTCGCTTTGGTTTGGGGGAGCCTTACCTCTTACAGAAGTACAGATGAAAAATTGATGTTAACGGATAAAACACTTTCAAACAAAGCATTAATTTAAAAAAATTCGAAGTTAATTCAATATGACAACGTTGATATAAATTATTGCTAATTTGCTACACGACGAAAAATGAATTGTTTTTACAGTTGTCTCAAGCCTTTTCGTTTAACATTCTTCAATTTCTGTCGCCGAAAATTTGCCGCCCTAGGCTACAGCCTGCATAGTCTGCCTTAAGGGGGTCGTCTTATGTGACGGCTGGCTTTTCTTTTGCTTTTTGGGGAACTTTTTTGGCGAATCATGAAAACACAATATCTTGGAATCTGTACTACATATTTATTAACATTTGAAGAGTTATTCAGAATGTTTCGAAGTTAAAATTCGGAGTGGAATTGACTTTACAGCTCTCGAAAGAGACATGGTGCGGAAAAAATGTTGGTCGACGGCTGACATGATTCCGGCTGTCCTGCTAATCTGAAATCAAAAAGTCAAACGGCACATTAATTTGTAGACTTGTGGCTATAGCCGGTACCAGAATGAAGTCAAAATATTGGAAATTTAATGTTTGGCACAGTTTTGAAAATAAAGCTACGATTTTCGTCAATGACAATTTTCGTTCAAAACTGTGCCAAACATTAAATTTCCAATATTTTGACTTCATTCTGGTACCGACTATAGTCACAAGTCTACAAATTAATGTGCGGTTTGACTTTTTGATTTCAGATTAGCAGGACAGCCGGAATCATGACAGCCGTCGACCAACATTTTTTCCGCGCCATGTCTCTTTCGAGAGCTGTAAAGTCAATTCCACTCCGTATTTTAACTTCAAAACATTCTGAATAACTCTTCAAATGTTAATAAATATGTAATACAAATTCCAAGATATTCTGTTTTCATGGTTCGTCAAAAAAGCATTCCCCAAAAAGCGAAAGAAAAACCGGCCGTCACATAAGACGACCCCCTTATTATGGTGAACCACGCGGCAACCCTCGAACCTATAGAGAAAGCTTTCCGACAGCCTTCGGAAAAAATGATCTGAGGTGAGACGTTCGCAATGAATAAAATGAATTCCACCTATCCAGTTCCGTTCCGCTTATTTCCCCGACGGCATTTAAAAACGCACCGCTAACTGCGAAGAATCGGCACCGGGGCTCGGGGGATTCGAAACGCTCGCGGCAGTTCCGTGGAACGTTGCTATGCCGGTTGCCGCGAAATCGAATTCAACGTCCGCTCTCGCAGGTAGAGCTGGAGCGGAGGGCGAGGGTCCGACGGTAACATAGGTGGTTTGTTATTCCAGCTTTCGCGTTATTCCAGCCTGGAAGGGATTCCAACGCTGCTCTATGCCAACTTTGCGCTGGGAGTTATGCCCTCGCGGGCAAATGCTGTGCATAACTTCGCCGCGGGTGCGCGGCGTCGCGCGACTCGCCGCTGCAGCCAGCCGATGCCGGATAATGTTAAGGAAAATTTAAGGCCGGCTATAGTCCCCCGGGACCGTGTAATTCTTCCCCCTTGGACCGGGGTCGAATCGACGTGGTTCGGGCTAACGTCGCGGAACGACGCGATACACGCGGCTCTCGCGACGATTATGCCGCTGATGAGATAAGTGGTGCTTTACGATCGCGTGGCACGGCGAAATGAAACAGCAGTGGCTCGATTCTTCGATGGTAAATGAATCGTAGTCTTGAATCTTGCGAGAGAACTCTGTGCAAATAGCATGTTGGATTTCCATAAGAGGATCGATTCGTGGTTTATCGAAGGGGATCAGGATTGAGGTAACAGTGGGGGGTTTAACTGCCCAGGAGTCCCCCAGGGCACCAGCTTCAAAGAGGATATGATTCCATCCAAACACTATGTTTTTTGTTGGCTTCCTGTAATTTTCATACCACCCGCGCGTAAATTTATTTGTAATTCTATTATGTACACAGGGTGTCGCAGAATGTTTACCGCCTTTTTCATTAAACCCGCCACTGAGTAGCAGTTCTTCTTTTATTACGATAGGAAGAACGTGTTTCTAAACCTTCATGTCTGGTTTTAGTGATGGCCTGTAGTCTACAACTTTGATTAAGAAATACAGCAGGGAAAGGAAGATGAAGGATACTTGAGTAATTTGCGAAGAAGGGATGTAACTGTTAAGAGAGTACAGGAATATTGAAATCTGGGAAAACCGATTTTTTTTATTATTATTAATCCTTTGTGAACATTTACAACAAAGTTTAACGAGGAAATTTGAATAATTACGGAAATTATAGCGCTGAACGTGAATGAGTGCACCGTTGAGTAACGGCCCCCCAGAGCGGCATTGGCGTAGGGGAGTTAACTTTGAAGCCGTTTACCTCGAAACTACATTTTTAAACACCATGTGCACCGTATCTCTTGAACGAATGAATATTTTCACTGGAAATTTTAACTGAACGCGTAGAATTCATTTCTCTACGACGTGGAACTTCCGCATCAACATTGGATGTTTGTAAAAAATTCTATAACTGATTAAAGACGATTTTTCCCGTAAAAACGCGGGGAAAAATTGATTCGTTAAAGAAGTTTTGTTTCAATTTGCCAGTAAAGCTCCACTCTGTAGTTTTTAGTGTACAAATTACTCGCCCCAAAGCATTTTATAGCCTACAGCTGCGCGCTACGCAGGACCATTTTTAGCGTTAAATAACTTCAATAATTTTCAACATTCTAACAATTTTTTTGTAAATTACTTGTAAAAGCGTGCATATAAAACTGTAAAAAGTACCGGTATGGTGATCGTTTGGTATCTAAGCAATCTAACCCAAACAAAACCGTCGATTCTAGTCGTTCAATAGTCCTGTACCCTCTTAAGGATACTTCCTCGTCAAGTTACAATGTCTAGAAGTAACATTGACGGAATCATTAAAATAACTATATTGCAGCCAGAGTATATTTTGCGCTGCCTCTATGTTTTAACGTTTTATTTACCCTAAGCGTTTAAAAGTCGCTGGGGGTGATTCTAAAATTCAGATGCATTATTCAGATCGCCGCCGTGGTGCGTTCAATTTGGATTTTGCGAATTTATCGGCCAGGCCACGAACCGTTAATTAAGGTTTTAATATTAACCAGGACCCGTATGCATTTTTGAACGGATCACGCGAACCGCGGAGTGGTCTACGTTCAAAGTGTTTGCTGAGAGGTTTCGGAGCATTGGCGCCCTTTCAACCTTCCCTCCTCTATTTTTCCAAGGACCCTTGCGCGTCCCTCCCATTGTCATCGTTTAATCACTCTGCCAAACGAGAGTATTAATTCGTAATCCGTTTAGGGAAGTTGAAAACGTTTGCCTACGAATTCTTCTAACGAAAACCTTTGCCTACGAATTCTTCTAACGAAAACATGAAAGATTGTACCTATGTTTGTCAGAGTATCTTCCCCCTGGAAGTCTTATAGTTCTGAAAGGTATCCTGTCTGAATAAAATAGAGGCTTTCGTAGATAGCCAGATTACGAACTTACTTAAAGCTCTTCCATTTATGCTATGACATCTTCCTTAGCTGCTTTGCCGTAAATCTTGCACGCGAACGATCGAAATCGATTGTTGCGCTTGCAAACCAAGATGCTGAGGTCTCCAAGACCGCTCGCATTTCGTACACCACTTTATAATTTATGGAATGTATATAAACGAAGTTTGCTGGACAGTTGCACAATTCATGTACTTCACTTACAACTTGCAACTGTTAGGTAGATTTTTATATCAAAACTTTTTTGAAAAAGACCTCCAATGATCCGTCCTATATAATGCAGATTTTTGACTATACAAACGTGTTTTTTTTTCAAGCTTATGATGTTAATGAACTTTGTGTGAAAGAACAAGTCTCAGCATCAATTTCTTTGTGATTGAATGAGGAAAGCTTCATTTTCGACAAGACCGACTGCCTAGTGCACTAGAGGTGGAGAACTATCGATAGTGTTGACTATCGATATCATCGAATGCGATGAAAATTTAATAAAATATATATGCTTTAAAATATTACATTTGATTTTTGTATTTCATTTTATTTTATATATATTTCATATATATTTTATTAAATTTTCATCACATTCGATGATATCGATAGTCAACACTATCGATAGTTCTCCACCTCTATAGTGCACCCTTAACCATGCCCTTAGTTGGAATACGTTTACGTACCTACTTCGCGCTCCATACCCCGCGTGTGTGATCTCAACTCACTCGTTTAACTTAATACACCTAACACACTCCATCTCCGTAAGCATAGCCAGCTTTCACGGTATTAATTTAACACATCGATCCACCATCTCGAGGCTGGTCCTTAATTCAAACTCCTACGCACAACTACCCCACGCAATGAAAAGAACGCCTTGGATCGCGAATTGGTAAGAGACATTACAGTTTCTTTTTCCACGCAGAATTTGCATGTTTCGTCTCGTGCCACAATTCTGGTACCTAGACTTTGTATCGAGAGGAAGAAAAGTTTCAAGAAGGGTGCAATCGAGATGGAATAATTCGCGAGGAATGACGCCGAAGTAGCGAGAGTTGCCCGCGGTTTTAACCGATATTGGATTCGGAGAAACGAGCAAGGGGGCGGCAAATGAATAATAAAGAAAGAGCGGTGATGGAAATCTTATCAGTTTTTCCGGTCCGCTTGTAAGCAGCGGTACTTCCACCCGGAACTGTACTCCACAAATTTATCGGAAATCAGGTTCCGTTAGCCCGCGGCCACGTCCGTAGAACTTTGAATCACCAAATACGTACTTCGAAGACGCGGTTTACCAAGCCCGATTCCAAACTCGCGCAACTCGCAACCGCGCCGTTGGGAGGATGAGCGTACGTAATCGGTTCGCCTTGAGAAAAGATTTCGTTCCTACGTTCTGCCGCGCTCAAAGAGATCCCCGAATAAGCGAAACGTACGTACTTACATAGCAGTTGGTACTCATGTTTTAGGAATTAAATCGGCAACGAAGCCTTGCTTGCACGATGCAGAGTTGGGCATTATTCGAATAAATATTTAATAATCTTCGAATACAAATTTCGACTAAAATGAAGTAATAATTTCGAGTAAAAATTAATCGTTATTCTCGAATAACTGCAAATTTATTCACAATTCTTATGCGAGATCGTTGGAGTAAAAATTTATGCAAATAAAAATTTGTTCGAATAATGACTAACTCTGGCACGATCCCCTTCCATTAATATTATTTATTGAATTAGGTACACACGATCTTTAGAAACCAATAAGTTTATTTAGGCTTAGTAGCGATACCTCTGTTAGCGATTCCTATATAATATATGTAAATAATTTCGATTTCGTCCCGCCTCCTCTCAGGCTAGATTTTCTGAAAACATTTCCCCAAATATGACCCATCAATACCAGTTCTAAACTGTCGAGTCCGCCAGTAAAGGAGCCTCTCATTCCCCTGAATGGTTATAACCCCTGCTCGCAGGAACTGAAAAAAGAAAGTGTCCTACTTCCCAACATCCTTGCGTTTAAGGCAGGGTCTGCTGCAAAGCCTTAGCGCGGTAGCAGGTTCAGGACGAACCTCGCGCTTCCTCCATTTTCTCCTCTCCAGTCCTGCCTTCGACTCACGCCTCTCGCTCCATTCCCACCTCAGATATATTAGCTGATGACACTTCTTGCTACTTGGATACTTTCGCACCCTCCGTACACTTTACTTAATTCACTGCCCCTCTGCCAGTACCCTAAGCTTCCTCCTCCACGGTATAAAAGCACGCAAATTTATCGATGCCTAGCCCCGCGCTGTCACGAGCGCCCCCGCAATTCCCCCGTCAACTCCGAACCTCGAGGAACACCAACCCGGAACAACTTGCCGCGCGAGTCGTAAAGCCAGCGTCTCGCCAAGTGGGGCACCGCGTGGCGGATCGACGCGTCGCCGCGACGCGTCACTGCAAAAGGATTTAACTCGCACTAACGAGGACGGGCACGCACATCCCCGAAACACAAAATCGCGGAGGAGAGAGCGAATAAAACAGCGAGAGCGGGGACCGAAGTGAACAAAGAAGGGATGAGGTGGGGTAGGTTTGCGGCACGCAAAAAAATAGCGGTCGTTTAATTTTCGACACGGGGGAGGGAAAATAAAAAGCATCGACCGCGCATGGGCACCCCGCGGGGCTTCCAGCGCCACCCCCTGTCGCTGCGAGACCTTTTTTTATTTCGGACCTGTTTTTCCTACCCCGCGTGAAACAATTCCGCGGCGCCCTCGCTCATCGTTGAATCACGCGGCTCCGCCCGCAGCCCCGTCCCGGCTCGACGAGTAAACGGCAGCGTAACAGGGTGAAAGGGGGATGGATCGTAGGGATCGCGACGCTGCGAGGGAAACAAAGAGGCCGAGATGCCCCAGGAAAAATGATAAAACTGCTGCGAAGTTTGCAGGCGAGCCGGGAACTTTGTTATTTCCCTGGCCGGGAAGATTCATACGTGGTAAGTAGCCGTGGAGCGAGGCCAGGGCACCGACGGTGACGGAGCTTGGCAGGATAGAACTTTCGGGCGTGAAACTTCGAGATTGGAAATATTTCGTGGACGACGCTCCCCCTTTTTCCGTACCCCCTGGCCGGCCCTGGTTTTTGCCTCCTTTTCGCGCGTCCAGGTCTCCCTTCTACATGGCCTCCCGTAAATCAACCGATCGAAACTTTCTTGCTGAATGTACATGTGTAGGTACGCGAGCGTTGCTGAAGGGGGGGGGGGGAGGTTGAAATGGAGGAGGGGAACCGTTATATTCCGTCGGTTTAATTCTGGCTTCCCAGGCTCTGCTTCTTCGCGGCATGAAAGTTGAGTAGTGTGTCCCGCGTGGGCTGGAGAATTGGGGTTTGTTGCGAGTTAATGTGTGTGAAAGTAACAAATTGAAACGTGTCTTGGGGATTGTTTCGTGCCGAGGGGAACTGACTTCGTGTCTGACAAGTTGTTTATTTATTGGAGGCATGTATTCTTCGATGTAGGGTAATTATGGGACAGTTGCCGCGCCATACGCGACGTTGTCTTTTCTTCTGTCTTCCACATTCATAATATATCAAATAAAAATGATATTTGAGAAAGAGTAAAAAGTCCACAAATAGGTTTAGACTAAAAAATAAATAATTTTCCTTGAGATATTAGGGTATCTATTTCAAAACACTTTTCTTATGTTTTAAACATTAAGAACATCATTTAATCGACTCTGTCCCGATTGAAAGTACGGCATCTATCCCAAATACCCGGGAGAGACGCCGCACTATTCTGGCAGAGAATTATTTCAGGGAGTCTCTTTAACGTATTTCAAAAGTTATATCATGAAAAACTATGAATTTTTCACTACTTTGATAGCAAAGCTAAGCACGACACGTATCTATTAGGGCAAAGTGCGGTTGGCTTACCTCGAAAACAGCGAAATCTTTCAAAGTATTAAGGGAAACACGTTTTCGCCTAGAAATCTGACCCAAACCAACAACCTAAAACAGATGAAATCGACAGAGCTGTATTTTATTCTCGACAACCGTGAAATACTGAATGTGCGGCGTCAATCCCAGTGCGGCATCTCTCCCGCGATTACCCTTTTCTTGATTCGTTTTTAAGTATTTAAATAGTCAATGTCGCTTCGTAAACATTTAATAGAATCAATGGCCTTCCGAAGAAAATCCACTGTACGTGGATGCAAAAGTCACATTGGGGAGATGTGCTTTTCGCGATCGATCGCTATAGAAGGTCTCGAAAAAACAAGAGGAACCACGTCGGGGGTGGAGAAAAGAGGAAGCGAACGCTTCCTTCCACCGGCTCGTACCACTGTTTCTCGCGATGCTATCTCACAAAACGGCACCCAACACGACCGATACTTTTTTTGGATTGCACGCCAAGCCCCACCATTTGTTCCCCCCTGTTTTTCGTCGGGAAGGCTTGACAGGAACAGCGCGAAAAATGAACATCGACGGCGGCTTTTTTCCAACGCCCGTCGCGCGAAAAGCCAGTACTCTGGGAACTTGAGCCGGGCAGTAACGTACCTCTCGTCAATTAATTTTTATATAATTCTCCTACAGTCGTTGCGGCAGATCTTCATCTTCCTATAGAACAAGATTAATAAATATGATACGAGTAGCAGTTGAATACTTCCAAATATTTTCTTCTGTTACGGTAGATGCGCGGAGGCAGGGGCGGATTTTTGAGAAATGTAATCAAATATTATAATTGAAAAGAGTTGAGACAAATTTAAATTTAGTTTAATATGACATCGCAAATATTGCTAATTTGTTACTAATTTTTTGTAAAATTGTCTCAAGTCTCTGTGTTTAAAGATCGAAACCCGCTCAAAACAGCCGAAATATAAAACTGGTCCTTTCTATTCAACCATGTTTAATATTTTATTCGCATATTATGCAAATAAGCGTATAGGTTGCCGCCCCTCTCCAAAATTTGCTGTCCTAGGCTGCAGCCTAGTTACAAATTACAAGGGAAGTTATGCAACTCGGAAGTTCAGAAAATTATGCAACTTTGTGTGCAAGGAGAGTAGTTCGTGCGTAAGACAAATCCATTTCTTGTTGGTACCATAGCGCGGTTTTAGAAGGTGAAATCATCCCATGAAAAGAAATGGAGAATTTTCTTTTTCGTGGAATGTCTTGTGAACGGTGAGAGATAATAGAAAGGAGTTTAAACAAAGTTGCATCGTTTTAACCCTCGGTTGTCACACTGGGTCAAATTGACCCTGCGTTTTCTTAAGCAAAAAACCTTTTTGCCGAAACTCTTATTGCTTCAAATTTTTTTTTATGCATGATGACACTTTAATTGTCAACTTTCAACGATGGGTATATATTCTACAATGTTCAAACATTATCTCAGAATTTTTTAGACTTAATTTAACAAATAGTTTTTTAAATAACAACTGATGGAAAATTGACAGGGTCAAATTGACCCAGTGTGACAACGACGTTCGAAAAAGTAGGTGTGACAACCGAGGGTTAAACATAATAATCGAAAAATCCATACGTTTCAAGATACCCCCACCACCAACCCTTAATTTAATAATTACTTTCATGCAATTTTCTAGATATAAAAAAAGATGCAACTTTTGTTTCAACTCTCTTCCATTGTCTCCCACCGTTCTCGAAATATTCCACGGAAAAGAAAATTCTGCATTTGTTCCGAGAGGTGGTCTCATCCCCTAAAAGTGCACTATGGCGCGAACAAAAAAATTCTTTCTTAACCGACATACAAATTCGCCCCCGCGCGGAGGACAAATAAATTCTCATAAGACCAATAAATACGTAAAGTAATAATGCTGTTAGGAGGATGCACTTTAGATCCCCGAAAGTTACTGGCGTTTATGTCTTTTATGTATCATGGCACTGCTCAGGACGAAGCCTGCATTTTCAGCGCTTTCCAACGAAGTGCTTTCTCGCTGCCGATGGCAGTCTGTACACATATTTCTCATGAAAACGCGGCTTTGTGATTCCACGGGAAAGTACACATCAGGCATGTTGATGTTTATAATAAAAGTAATTCTTATGCACATATTTTATAAAGCAAATATATGCCTCCTCCCCCCCTCTCCCCCCGCGCATTTATCTCCGTTAATCAACGACGAACCTCCAAACAGAACGGGAATAATTAATGCCTCTCATTTCAGCGGTACAATTTCAATAATATCATGCAAATCGCAGACCAGATTCCCAAAACATTCGCAAATAAAGTATCGCCCCCGTGACGCGAATCTCACGAAAAAAGAATACAGTGCCGTTGGAGCGGCGACGTTACTATGCGTGTAAAACAACGAGATGACCAAAAAAAAAAACACAAATGTCGGTGCAATTCAAAATTATAGCATCCGCGCAAACTTCATGGCTGCTCCATTTGAACTCGTAAATACGAAAAACTGAAAAACAAAATCGTAGAAGGAGCAACGGATTTAGTACCGATCCACGGGGAAAAACAGACATTTTTTTTTTAAACCCTGGACTCCAGTTTCATTCGAACGACGAACAAGCAAACACGGCGAATTTGATAACAATAGCTGGCAAATTTATAATGACATCTTGTCGAAACCTGTATCGCGCAGGAAGCGGATTGAATTCCGCGATTGCGAGCGAAACTCAACCTACAGAGCAGGAATAAAATAGGGGAAACGGAAACGAAACGGGCGGCCAGGAACGTTAGGGGACGAAGCTTTCCCTTTTCGCTGATATTTTCCAATAATGGAATTTTTCTGTGACGCTTGTTTAGCGTGAAAAATCGAGGTATACAACGAGTTGCAGAATTAGCTGAGTCACACTCAATTTTTTAAACGACACCCTATAATCTTTTGATTTCATAAATCGATCCTTCGTGGTGCTTTTTGAACTTGCTTCTTTATTTGCGAAAAAGGTAGGCAAATGAAAGAATTATTCAGTTCTATTTATAGATCAAACGTGACTGGTGGGATTAAACTTTTCCAGGAACTACGTCCCAAAGTCCACTGACGTTCAGTACAACGCTATATTTCAGCACACAAGCGAATTCAGTTTTTGAAGACGGAATCATCACGTAAATCTATGAAAGCGAACGAAAAGTTCGGCAGCATAAAATCTGCCCGTGCCAATAATTTTCTGAGTCCCCGTATATTTTCCTGATGGCCTCGCGCAGCGTTCGCTCATCCGCGACCTATCGCGATTTATTAGTTCCATCTGTCGTTTCAGTGTCGTTCTTCGGCAACATCCGTGGCGTTCCAGAGATGCTCTAGTTGGGTCAGATTGTATTTCCCATTTGGTCGTATTTTCTCTGCAATTTCTGTCATCCATTCCTCTCCTCTACCGTAATGCAATAGTATACATACTGTCAGACATCAGAAAGAAGATAGCAAGACCGATGAGAATTTTTATAATTATTAAGTACATATGTAAAACAAAATTACACAAACAATAATGAAACGAAACAGACCGGCTTAAATTAGTTCCACAAACATATTCTGCTTGAATGTGCTTTATTATTTGATTAGCTTCAATCGTCTGTCCGTTTGTTTGTTTCGTCCAAATCTTGTAACTCAATTTTGACTCACTTGCACCAATACAATAGATTCGAAACTTTGCAGGCGTAGTACATAATTATGATGGCGATACACAATTTAAAAAAAAAAGATATTTAAAAAAAGATAGCATTCATAGATGCTGCGAAACGGCGAACTCTTTCTTCTCTAGTTTAGACCTTTTTAATGGATCACCTCAACGACTCAAAGCGCAAGTTATTTCTGAGCTAGAACGTAGAATACAATAGCGTTATTGTTATCTTTACTTTTGCGATTACTATTATTTCTTCCTTCTCTCTTTCTGAATCTGTGTATATATGTTTCGTGTCTGTCATATAGGCTAACTATTGCTGACTGTCTCTTACTTAATTATATGCTTCTTTGTATCTAAAGGGTGCGTCCCGTAAATAAATAAATAAATAAATAAATAAAAACACCGCCGAGAGGGTGAAGAAATTGCATCTCCTAAAATTTTAACCCATAACTAGAAATCCAATCGACTTGAAATCAGCCTCTTGCGTTCTTCTTGAAAACGACAAAAAGACCATGCCGTTGCCAGTAGGAAGCATCCCGATTTCTGTAAATACACAATTTATCGAGAAATGATCCGCCACGTACAAGCAGTTCAATTTTTCAAGTTTTCTTTAGTTGCAAAACTGAAACACTAAACGGTAAATAATAAAGAAACAAGTATATAAAAAAAATGTAAGTTAAACAATTTTATTTGATTTGATTGGAAATGCAGTGAAAACTAAAGAATTGATTGTACTACAATTACGATGGTTATATGTCAGTTTAATTAAAATCGTGGGCCAGGATATTTCATAACAGAATTTAATCAATTTAATACAAAACCAAGCATCGTAAAATGAGCGATGAAAAACGATGAAATATCCCGCCCCGACGGTTTTAATTGTAGTACACGTGAATAATTATTTTTTAGTGCATTTTGATCGAATTAAATAAAATCGTTTAAATTTTGATTTTCAGTGAATGCTCGAATTTTGTATACAAAACGGGCGATACTCTTCGCCTACGAATATCCCAACGTTCATCCTCGCCCGCGCGTCTGCAGCGATCGAAAACTCGCGCAAGAAGGATGGATGGCCGTGTTTCGGTGGCGTGCAGAATCATCGTTTCGCCCACCGGACCCCGTCTTCGCCTGGTGTAGCCCCGTCCCCAGAGAAATTTCCATGAAATATACCGCACTAGCCGGTCACGTAACGGTGAATCGCGACCGAAGGAATTTCCAATTCGCCTCCCTTATGGCCCGAGCATTTACTCTTAGATTTCCACTTGCTTGCATCCACTTTATCGGGGAAGCCGAGGGCGGGACGTGATTCGATAATTTGAAAGTATCAGGGGGTAGAATCGGCCCGGAACGATGACAAATGGGGGCAAGCTGTAAGGGCAGAAAAGTTCACTCGATTCGCGTAATGCCTCTTCGCGCAATCCTTTCGTCAACGTTCTCGTGCAATACTCGCGGAGTTCAGATAATTCGCTAAAAAAAATGATTGTTCGTTTACGTGGCAAGGAAATACAATGTAAGCAGTAATTCGGTTAAATATACTCGGGCTTCAGAGTTTACCATTTTTCAACGCACCCCGGAATCCATTCTGCTTCGCGTTTCGAAACGTAGAATTACGCTGTTACGTTCGAAGTTCAGGAGAACAGGTCCGTGGGAATAGAAGAACTCACTTAAAAATGGAATTGCTTTTCAGAATTCACCTTTTGTTACGATCAGGTCGCAGAGCCGCGCAATTTGGTGCATTACGGGGCTGTTTCACGACCAAGTACCCCCAGCCTCTTTACTCCCCCTTTCTTTACTCGATGGTGCTCGATGCCCGCGAAAGGGACGCGTAAAAATTACATTTCCAGGCTCCCGTGAACGACTCTTTCAGCGTCTTCTCGAGTGGAATGCCATTAGAGCCGTCGATGAATACGGTGTGTCGCAAAAGTGGCAGCCGCGCAACTTGGCACACTCACTGGCAAACAATGGGCGCAGGTGTTATCGCGAGCTTCGCGCTGTCCATAGGTGTTATCTTTTCACGCTGCTAAAAGAAACATTCATTGTCCCTGGTCACTCTAATTTCTGGCCTTTCACTAGCATTCGAGGGCCTAGAAAATATTTTTCACTCTCGTGCAATGTCATTTCTGTTTTCCAATATTCTTGGAAAATAAGAACTAACTCTGGCTTCGTCGTCACAATATCTATCGATCTCACCCTCCTCCTCCTCCCCCAAACTCTAATTTCCCTAAATTTACACGCATAGAGCTTCAGTTTGGCGAAAAGAATAAAACAAAAAATTTATTCAGGAAAGTGATGAGTTTCCAAACAGAATCCTCCGAACCTTTGATTTTTCCTATCCAATTTTGCGTCAATTTTCATATGTAACAAAAGAAGTGTATAACTTAATAAAAAAAGAAGTACATAAATTCATAAAAGAGAAAACTGCAACTTCTTCGAAGATGGATAAAAATCCCAAATTTTGCTATGTTTTTATCCCAAAAAATAGGCGGAAGTGCTCCCTTGTAGCCAGTGCAGGCACTCAGCGTTTGGGAACGGCCTATGGTTCGACTGGTGCATACATATGTAAGTGGCACTCCGTTGGTTTCGCTATTTGTACAGTTCGGAAAAGAGTAACGTCGGAGAATCGACGTTGGGGGAATTGGTAGCGCAGCTGGCCAGTACGCAGAGTAATCAAAGTCTTACCAAAAGTAAATCTCCAATAGACAATCAATTTTTAAAATACAAACTAGTAGTGAATCGCAGTCAGTTTCGAATCCAGCGTCGAAAATATGTATGTATTTCTAACTTCCGTGTCCCCTCTTTGAAAGTCAGAGGATCGTCGAGCTGTCGGGCGGACGGGGGAAAATTTTCGATTTAGGCCAGCGGAGGTGCTCCGCTGTTTGCTTGTTTCTCTGTAAACGTTTGATCGAGGCTTTGCGCGATCCGCAAAATTGCCTCGTCAATTATGAAACGAACAATATCGGGCCGCACCGGGCGGGATCGGAATATTCTATAAATGTGCTCGGTGACCCGTGCGCTTCCCTCGGCGATAAACACGGGTGCTTCCGTGCGGCTCGAATTTCTGGAGCTTCGGGGACAGGAGCGCCGGTAACTTGACGTCGAGGCGGTTATTTCGTGCGAGCTGCTCGCGATTTTCACGCGATAACTCGATCTTCCCTGCTCCCCATTAAAACGCTAATTAAGCGTCCCCCGGCCGGGGATAAACGAGATTTAAACTCGATGTCCGACGCGATGAAGTTTACGAGTTCTTCAGCCGTCGGAGTTGTATCGAACTATCGGCGAAACCGCGTCAAAGTGGGAGGCGTGTTGCTTCCGCCGCGTCTAAAAAGCTTGATTCGATTTATAAAAGCGGTTGCTTGTTGCGCGAGTGGTGGGTAAGAACGCGATGAAACGGAAGAGGAGACTTTGACGGAGGCTCTGTTCATCGCGCTGCTAGTAAGTAGTGCCTGTATTTTGTTCTTTCCTGTGCCCAGGATATTGGGAACTGGAAGAAGGACTTAAGGGGACTAGACAGTCGAAAAATCGATTTTTTAGCGCATTTCCCGAAAATACTATCTTTTCTGAATAAAATGCCGCTTGGTTCACAGTAGAATTTGTAAAAATGTTCCTAGCTCTTCCTGGCTTATATAATGGCCGAACTAAATAACACTGCCACGCGTTGTTAAAAAGTTATACTCAAATTAAAATCTATGGGGTCTGTGAGTGACCCCACTTTACCAACGCCGGGTTAAAGTCGCATTTTTTGCAAATGTTTAGTAACGTCACTTACAGGATAATTCAGTAGTCTAGGGTTAAGTACTAATAAACTATTATTCGAAATCACTTGTTTTCGTGATGAACGGTACCTACGGGCTTCTTAGAAATCCATTCTCTCTCTCTCTCTCTCTCTCTCTCTTTCTTTCTCTGTCTCTCTGATTTTACACGAAATCCAGCGCAAGTATACATACCTACACACAGATGTTCCCATAAAACTGAAGAAATCCTCTTAAGCACGATCCACTCTTTTCCTTAAACCTCCGTCTTAGACGGCTTAAGAAATTTCACGATACTGCGCCAATGTGGTATCGGGAAATTCTCTAGATGGTACGAGGCGCGTAGTGTAGTTTAAAGCATAGATTTGGAAGAAAGACGTTTAAGCATAGTGCTCCGCGGATAAAGACGTTTAAACCTTCAATTAAGTTTAGAATAATCCATTTAAAGCACAGCCTTCACAGAAGATAATGCGAGTGCAGTGCTGTTCGGCGAAAAGTATCCGAAGCTGTTAACTTTGATGACTGCGAGAAGAAGCTAATCCTCGAGCAAAATACGAACCTAACGTGGAGGAACACTGCTTTTACCTATTAGAATAGCTGCGCGTAAAGTTTTTCGTCGATTCAGGACCCATCAGCATTGAAGTACTAAAACTTTATCAAAATATCTTCTTTCTTCCTCTTACATTATACAGAAAAGAAGCAGTGTGTTTCCCAATTTAGGAAAGAGTTGCCAATACCGTACTGGTCGCCTAAATCGTACCTCACATCAATTTCTCAATAATTAATAAATATAGACGACGTGGTACAACTATCAAGTAGGGCGAAATGAGAAATAGAAACAAAACCATTCGAGCTTACACCCTATTTTATGTCTGCTATAAACATTCACAAGAATCAGGGATAATCGATGTAACTTTTTACCAGTTTACTTTAGCTGATAATAATCCAACAATGCAGTTTCATCCTGTATTTTTTGTAGTTTTCTAAAAGCGGGTTTCTTGTAGAATATTTACACTCGTTTTTCGTAACTATTGCATTTATCATAAACTTTAAATCGATATTCATAAATGAACCGATCGTGTTTCCCAAATCGTGCCACTACAATCGCGCCAGTATGATTTGAGAACTAATGCCTATGCTATACAGGTTATAAGTTTTTAGAAGAGGTACAATTTTGAAAACCGAGAGGTACGATTTAAGAGACCGGTTGCCTAAATCGTACCTTTTACAGTGCGCCACAAAAACATTAATAAAAAATTCACGAGTTCTGAACACAAGCTCAAACATCTAATAGCAGGTGCATAAAAAATCAAGCTACGATATCCGATATCAACTTGCATTTAAAATACAATATTACCAAATACAAAGTATAACGTAAAATCTCTTAAATGGCACGATATAGGCCACCCTCCAAACCATGGTGCAGTGTATTTCTCTCCGCGGCTACGTTACACCGTAACGTCATTGGAATCTCCTCGAACAGACAGCAGGCCAGCAGCGCCGTCGCGTAAAAGGCGAAATATGTAAAGCGAGGGGTATAAAAGCCGCGGACTGATCAAAATTCCGAACGTACGCGACACTTCTGCCGCGTGCACACGCCGGCATAAAGCACGCCGGAGGTAAAACAAAAATACGCCCACGCGTCCAGAAATATATATCTCCTAGGGCCGAGCCGAGCCGCGGCGTCCCCTCCGCCTCCTCTCGCGGATCTCCAAGTAGCTGTCTCGAGCAGAGACGGTGATAAATCCGGGGAACGCATTAAATTCCGGCGTGTATTCGAAGTAACGATATAAGTGGGCCGAAGGAACGATCGAGATCTAACTGCGCCGGCGGGGAACGGGGTAAGCAGAGGCTGGGAGGGTCGACGGTCTTTAGCGACTTGGAACGCAGTAACTACACCATTGTGGTTGCATCGAACGCGTAGCAACGCGTCGATCGACTCGCCGATCGATAGATCGATCTTTGTTGCCACCGTCCCAGACTGCCTTCGAGAGCATTCTTTTTAATACGACCCTTTTATTACAGCCTACCTTTGGATGCTGGCCAATTCCCCCCGCCAGCGTTCCATCCTCGATCGACCCCCGTGCTTTCTGTATTTTCATCTCGTCACCGCATCCAAGACGATAGCAAGAAATCGGGGGTCAATGCCAGGCCCCTTTTATAAGCTTTCGATAAAAATCGTCGCGATGGAAATCGTAAGTTTCGCGTGAGTGTTAGGGAAAAGGAGATTGCTCGTTGTCGCCAACGTTGCTCCATATTGGAATTTTTTCGATGAGCGAAGTGTTGCTCGGGAATCTGGATCGAAAGGGGAGCTTGTACAGGCTGGAATTCGTTTTGGGGACGCGGCGTCGTTCACGCTGGAAACTTTGATTAAATTTTAGTTATGTTTCGTGGACGCGTCCGTGGCAATTTTTTAGGGCTCTCGGCGGGTTTCGTCCTTTTTCCGTCAAAGGGATGGTAATGAATTTTGGCCGAAGTTTGTTTCGCGGAGGAAATTTTGTTTTTATTCTGCCGAGATGGAGGTTTGGAAGTTTGAGATTAATGTTCTTTGGTAATTGTACGAGGTGCGGGCTACTGTGCGCGAGAAGTTTGATAGAGTATATGATAAAAGTAGGTACCGTGAACTGGGGGAGCATAGGCAGGTATTTTTTAACATTTTGCTATATAATATAAACAAAATTTTAAAAAATTGAAACCGACTTCAAAAAAATAAAATTGCTCTAAGAAGTAAAAAATAATTTTTCCCTTATTTAATCTACGACTTTCATATTTTTTAAGTCGGCGTCCGATTTACACAGTGCAAATGATGAGGCACAGACTTAAAAAATATGAGAGTCGTAGATTAAATAAGGGAAAAAATGATTTTTTACTTTTTAGTACAATTTATTTTTTTGAAGTACTGCTTAATACTACTTGTTGCCCGAGAAAAGGCATGTAGAATCTTCTTAAAAATCATGTAAAAAGTAAATAAGACCGAGAAAACAATTTGAATACGCGAAATTTACATAATGTAAATTATAGAAAACTCATAAAGGGGTTTAATTTATTGCGACAAATTTTTTGGACGATAAAGTTTGTGGCTTTGAATAGTCAATTGTTTACTAATTCTTAAATTTGAAACAATACGCCATCTTATTCTAACTCATAAGAAATCATTTAAAGCAATGTTATCTATGTATCAAATGATACGCTATTTATTTTACATGAATTGCGTTTAACTTTCCGCGTGATCGATTGGCAAAAAATAGCGGTATAGCTGTCAATGTTACCCCGTACTGCCAATGTTCCGCCAGTTTACGGTAACAGCGATGATAAGTACGAAGAAACGTGAATCATCCCCTGTCGCAAAGAGAGAAACTACATTTCTGTTAATCGTTAAATTGAATGTTACAGAAACGTCACGTGCTGGTGACGTTTCCATATACTTTGTGATGGATGTGCTATAGTAAAAGCGCTCGATAAGCTGTTTACAGGAAAATTGAACCTGGAAACGAATATATCGTGACGTTACACATCTTCGGGAAGTAGAATATCACGTGTTAGATCAGACGTAACGATGCCACTGCAGTCCAACGGGCAAGTAGCATAGATCACCGTTTAGTCAGGCAGTAGATACAGCGATACTCTTCAACACTCTCATAACTCTCGTTCTCTCGTCGCTCGGAACTGTTCTCACCCAACATTTCGAGCTATACTTCACACACTTTATTTCTGAATTCTCTTTAATATTTTTTTCGAAATTTGTAACAGAATAATCGCAGTAAATTTTTCAAAGTTTAGTAGCTTATAAGTTATTATTATTATCATTATTATTATTAAACCTCTTTATTACCCAAAGAGAATAAAGAAACCTGAATATTACAAATGACATAGACGATAACACTGTTGGGAAGCCTAACCGCGTACAAAAAACTAAAGTAGGACAAAAACAAACAAGCGTAACAAACGTTAAGAATAAACTAGACTAAGTCCAGTTCAAAGCCACAACTTATCCTTGAAACTTAACTAAAATTTAAAGGCCTTCAAAATGGTCTTCAAGGTTTGACACGTTATTTGAAAGAGGAGAATCAACTGTTTTATTTACGCGTTACTATCGAATCGTACGTTCCCAACTTCCACAGATTCCGGACGTTCTGGCCCGCTTTCTCCGGCGTCCTCCTTTTCCGATAATTCGAAAGACTGAATGTTCGTTGTATCGAGGGGGAAACGGCTGAAAGCCTGGGCGAAAGAATCTGTTAATGGACGTTCACGTGTGAAACGTACGGGTTGCGCGCGGTGCCGCCCGCTCTCCGCTTTCGAGTCACCGTTTCTCCCCCGCCCGTTTGATTCAACGTATTTCCCCGACGGTTGCATTAGAAAGGGAAGTTTGTCTTCCGGCGTTGGAAGGAGCTTGACAGCTGATTCTCTTTTTTAATCATGCCGCCAGGCCGATCAGTCACTTCCCTGATGGGAAGAAGCGATCCATCACCCCTTCCGACGAATTGCCATCGGCGACATGATCTAGCTTGATGGAGAAAGACCCAAGTATGAGGGTGAACAACTCCGTAATGGAACTGGCGTGGCTGAATAAGTCGAGTAAAAGCTTTCCTCTCGATATATAAAACTTATTACACGGTCCGTTCAAGCATCTCCGCTTCGAATTGCTTATTAAATATTACAATTCCCATGCAGTATTAAAAGATCCCCGGGCTCCGAGCTCCGCCCGGCTTCCGAATAAATCAGACATCCCCGTATTTCATCGCGCGTTACAGCAAAGAAAAGCAAAGTTACGTTCCACAAAAGCCCAGCACGAAATACGAGGTAATTCGGAACGGGGGTAAAACGATTCCTTCTTCGTGCCGGCGCTCCCAGACGCGCTTTGAAAACCGAGCGCCCTTACGCCGAACAATCGTTCCCCTCGAAAGGAATTCGCCGTGCTCCTTTGACGGCGATCATAAACTATTCAACCCCTTCAGGCCTGTGATGACAGTCGCTCTCTGCCCCGGCGACATTTGCAACTCACAGGACGAAACAGTAAATTATTTCTAGACGGAAGCGGCAAAGCTTTCAGCTGCCCCGTCTTCGCCTGTCCCCTTTGGATAACGTAGCGCGCCAGAGCGCGGGCATCCAACGTCTAATGCGAAACGTATTACGGAACTTAATAACCCTCCCGGCATGCAATACCAAGCCAACTTATTTCCTTCGTGCAGAATGGCCCCTATTGAAAGTCGTTGCTGCGCGGCGTGTTACGGCGCAGCTACCAGCGACGTCTGCACACTTAACCGGTTGATTAAACTAGCTTTCGCCCGTCAGAGTTTGTAGTCGGGCAAGATTTTGGATAAGTGAATTTCTGGACGGACGAGGCTCCAGCGTAGCGAGCTTCTCCGAGCTACGAAACTTCTGGATAATCGTGGTTTGCGGGAGCCGAGCCTGCCAGACTTCATTTCTAGATGGAGGGTCGACCGGGGCGAACCGAATCACTTTGTGCTTGATGGTAAAGAAATAATAGTTAGAGATTAAAGAACTAGGCTTATATAATCGTTTTGTCACTGATTCATCACCGTCCAGTATATTTCTTTTGCGAAGTAGGTGCTGGATAAGAAGGGACTTTTTGAAATTCCATTCCCAACGGGGTGAAAATGGGTAAAATGTGTTTTCACGGATTTCTTAAAATCTTTTAGGCTCGATTTGATATGAACTCGGTTTTTACTTTGGCGGGTTACTCGCATAAATGCGAGAAAACCAATTCCAGGATTTTACCTTAATTAACCCCTAAGGGGGTGGTGGGAAAGGGTGAAATGAATTTTCATGAAATCCTTAATATCTCTCAAGCCCAAAGCGAAGCGCGGAGGTATTTTGCTAGTATTATATATTTGTAGCTCTTTAGTAGGCACCCCTTTGGCTTGAACATTAATAATAAAACATAAAACCAAATGTAAAAATCTTTCTTCTTCAAACAAAGGACAAAGCAAGAAGTGAGGAATAACCCCGAATCGAAAAGCTCGTTTCTATCGCGATATAAGAAATATGAACTACATTCTTATTTTGATTATTATTAAGGTGTAACGTAAGATCCTTGAATAATGATAATTTTAAAATAGAGTCCTTTGATTACGCGATAAGTCAATGTTTCGTTCAAATGAATTTCTGGACCACACCTTACAGAGTTCCAAGTGAATTCTTGAATGCCCAAGCTTTCCCCAAACTTTCAACCGATCAAATCTGATAGCAACGCACTTTTGCCCCAGCTGGATATCCAAGCAGCCCGCCTTTCAGCCGGGCTAATTTTTGGCTGTGAAAGTTGAAAGTTGGCCCGCTTGTTCAGCAAATAACGCGAATTTAACTTGAACCGGTGCCACCCCCATTCTCCGCGGTATACAATGAACGGCTGTTGAAACTTCTGGGAAAAGATAGTCTAGTAGTTTATCCAGCTTTGCGTTCGCTACGAAGGGGAATGCTCCTCGGTAATTCCTAACTAACCGCGAACGATCGATGTTTCAGTGTGGCGGTCAGAGCGGTGTCTGGGTAGCAAGCGTGATCATACTGTCAATTGGAAGCTGGGTGGGCAAAGTTGGGCCACGACCAGCCGATGGCGAGATTGCACACCTGACGTCGCCGAGGGAGAGGCTGGAGACGGTCAGGCAGGTTCTTTCCGAGGTGCCTTTGATCGACGGGCACAATGACCTGCCCTGGAACATTCGAAACTTCGTTCACAATCAGCTGGCCGAGTTCGACTTCGACAAGGATCTACGACAGGTGGCGCCCTGGAGCAAGAGCGCCTGGAGTCAGACCGACCTGGTCAGGCTTCGCCAGGGCATGGTCGGCGGTCAGGTAATTCTTCAGTGTCAAGAAACGTTTCGACGACAGTAATTTTCGGACACGACAGATGTGGAGGAAGGTTAGGTGTTTTTGACAGGCGTGAAAGAATGGTACACTTTTGATAATAATAAAAATTGTGCGCCCGTATTAAAACTGTTCCTAATCTACTCTTCAATTTTCAACTGGTCAACTCTACTCTCTTCGACGCTCAAAGCAATCTTCTCTGCTTTACTCTCGATCAACCGCGCACTTTTCAAGATCACACTCGCACGCAAAATTTCCGTCGGCGTTTCAAGAATCATTCTCGCTGGTAATCAACAGGCAAACTTAAACGCGCACTCGGTACCCCATTCTTTCCAGCAAACAGTCCACTTTCGTTCCTCGAGGCGCAAAGCTTTCTCGCGTCCACGTAAATGAAAATTATTTAAATAATTATTGATTGTCACTCGAAAAGAGTCGACGAATGGACCTAAGAGTCATCCTATAAATAATAAGGTTCTTCTAAGAACTGAGATCATAACAATGCAACTCTACGAGAGCGTCACTCCTCAGTTTTTGTGTAACTATTACCTTGCGTAGGAATCGTTAAGAGAAAATAAATAAAAAAAAAACAGGAAAAGCTAGTGCGATCTAAACGTGACCTCGAAAAGCAGAGAAGGATAGACGTTCCTTTAAGAATTAAGTAGCTGATGGAAAGTCTTAAGTTCTCCCCTACCACTCTGCACCCCGTAACGTTTAGCAAGTGGTTTACGTGGTACTTATCTCGAGACACCGCTGCACACGTGTATACGTGTACACGTACGTAGCCTCGGCCGCCGGCGTGCTCGCGTCCACGTAACCGGCGGGTTAAGGAAAATTAAAGGAGAAATATTTTCACGGCACGTCCGCGCATACTTCTCGCGAAAGTTGAGAAATTACGTGGACGGGGTGGGTAAAGAGCGAAATAACAAAGCTGCTAAGGCGAACTGCTCGCCAGCCATGAAATTCACTTAGCTTTTTATTTAGCCAGCCAGAAGGAGCGGTGAAATTAATTTGGGACTTCTTTCGCGGTCGTGCGCAGCCTCTCGCTACAAGTCTCGCGGTCGCGCGCAGCCGCTCGCTACAAACAGCGTATGTATTCGGCGCGGGTAAGCGAGAAGAGGCTGTAAAACTCGCGAAGAAGGAAACTGATCCTCCTACGACGCTTCGATATCAATATCAACAAAGTGCTTCGTAATTTCGTTAATCTATCGCATCGATCTTACGGTACCATTACCTACAAACGTCTGCTTTCTATTCGATATAAAACCACCCCTTATGTGAATGAAGTATCGAAAATTAATTTTGAAACGAAAGCATTAAAGGGAACCATTTCTGCATTTTCTTTGATGCAATGAAAGAAGCACTTCTGCTCGTCCCGAAACTCGTTTCGCGAACGTAGAGACTTCTATGGTAGCCTAAATCACAGCTCTCATTTCTAAATCACGTTTGAGAAACTACTTAGTTACCCCACAAAATGTTTCACAAAATTCCCAGCATTGAAATTATTCTTTCAATAATACCAGGCTACTATTGCCAAGTGCGGATACCATTTCGAAAGAAACCTCGACGGAATAATCGTTTCCTCTTCGTCATTTATAACATGCTAGCTTCGTCTTGCTTACACTCTCTAAAGCACCTCGTATAATTATCGCACCTTATAATTTTTTGCACCCAATCGACCGATTTTTCAGAGAGCATCCCTTGTATTCCACTGCGCAATAACTTGGAGCGGTTTTTCCAGAAGGGAATCTCTCTCTAATCCCCGAGCAGGGTCGATTCATCGGCGTCATATAAAAAATTCCCATTAAACGGTATCCTACCGAATCGGATTATTTACGCCACGCCGCGGGATATTGGCCCCGTGCGCGTACGTAATCCCTCGTTATGGGGAGTAATCGCGGCCGTGAGGGCATATCAAAGATGCCCCGTGACCCCGCCGGATTTAATGCATCGATATGATCCTGAAGCCTCAAGTGTGTGCGCGAACATGTGCACGGACAAACGTGCGTGCGTGCATTAAGGGGACGTATTGCTGCTGTGGAATTGCGAGGGAAAGCGGAATGGAACGGGGAACAAGTGGGCCGAGCCTGCCAGATGCCAGCTTCTGACCATCAGCTCGTTACGCGGCTCCCTAATTTCCATGAGGCTCCCGGTAATTTACTTTACTTCTCGTTGCCTTCGTCTCGCGTCGCGGTATGATCGCAAGCCCTCGTGGCCGTGGTGGATTCGTCAGGCACCCTGTCTACCATGGGAATGTAAATCTCCGTTCTTACACGAGGTCTCCCATACTAATCCATAAATCTGCAAATATAATTGTATTAGGGGATCGCGTGGAGTAGCTAGCAAATGGGGAATTCCCTCAGTTTTTCTTGCACGTGGCATGAGCTGCCGGGAAATCTGTGTTTTAGATTTTTGAGAGATGAGTTCCTGACTAGGTATTTGCTGGCTCAGCGCGTCTTCAGTTTTATGGCCGCTTATTTAAGCCCATTCAAGCCAATTTAAACCCATCTGGGTTTTGAAAGTGGAATATTTGATTTACTATTTTAGCTTATTCGGTAAAGTTAGATTTACTATTTTAACACTTATTCAGTAATCGATTGAGTAGAGATCATTTTACTCAGAGTAATTTCAAGATCTGTGCTCTAGTTAACCCTTCGTGGTCTCACCGGATGTGTCTCACCCCAAGACCAATTTTCGAGTTCAAATCATTTGAATTGCAGAAACATCAATGTAATTCGATGGCTCACATTAAAATTTAAGTGGAGGATTAAAATTTTGATATATTTTAAACGAAAATTTAATATTCGTGAGTTGAATTCGAGAATGAAAAAGTAAAAAAATAAAAATATCCCTTTTTCCCACAATCGTAGAAAATTACTGTCCATGAACTACAAATATTGTCATATAAAATTCTACATTTCTATAAAAAAGACTATTAGAGCATGATTCTATGAGTATTACGAATGTACAATTATTACTGAAAAGATAGAAAATTCAAACCTACGAAAATGGTAACTCAAAAATGACGCTGAGGTGCATCGAACCTGTGACTAATTTATGATTATATAAACGTCTGACCACAAAGAGATAATATCACTTATAAAGTACAATGAAATCAACATGCAAAGCGTTATAAAGGCATAAGACTACCAACTCCCCCTTTTTCCATCTCCTTCAAGTTTCCCCGCAAGAAATACCTATACTTGAGGCCTTCGCGTCTCAGTTTACCCCTTCGAACGACAGCTTGTGCACGAACCATGCCACTTGATATTCAAAACAATTGGACTGATTTTCCAGCAGCGCATACCAATTACACACCGTTCGTTCGCAAATGCAGAGCGCCATCTGCAACCTCCATCCTTTCTGTCTCATCCCGGGCTGGTCGAGCGAATATCCCGCAAAGCGAGCCGTGGTATTAAGAAAGACACCGCCGCCGACGTCGGGATGACACAGAAAGCGGTTCTCTCTTTATGAACGTAACAGTATAACAACCGAGGACGGCACACATAGCGAGAGGCACGCGAGCACTACGACAATGTGCACAGCAACGAAATAGAAACGGCCACGGAGACGCTCCAATATTACGTTCCACAAACACGGGCACGCTCGATGCTTCCACCCCCGCTGTCGACCGCAAGCTCGTTACCGGTTCCCCAGCTTTTCTCGGCCGTTTCTTTATTTTCCATCCCTCGGCCAACCCTCCGCTTTCTTCCCCGCGCTTCCCTTTTTCGTTGTTCCACGCGCCGAGCTCGCGCCGGATGCGCCATTATCGCGGCGGGAAGCGGAGAGGGCGGTCAGTAAAGAGAGGGATGTCCGCGACGACGCTTACACGCGAATCCTCCGTGACTTTCTTCTATGTCCTAACACTTTCAGTGACGCGAGGCTTTGAGCAATGAATACTCAAGTCAGCTATGCCTCTTCGAATGCTCAAAAGAGCGAGAAACTTTTGCTTAACTCACCCTGAGCAAACATTCGAGGACAGTCGAAGGATACTTTCGATGACTTACAGAAGGCATCGACGTGGAAACATGCCGACGTCGTTTAAAGTGCTAATTTTCAGGTTGGAGATTGCATAAGGAGTGGGTGTAGGGCTGTTAGTCGAAAAGATTTGAAAACCAGAGAATTCGAATTTAAGATACGAAAATTTGAAGAGTTAGGAGTATTCGAATATTCGAAGAATTAGAAGTATTCGAATATTCGAAGAATTAGAAGTATTCGAATATTCGAAGAATTAGAAGTATTCGAATATTCGAAGAATTAGAAGTATTCGAATATTCGAAGAATTAGAAGTATTCGAATATTCGAAGAATTAGAAGTATTCGAATATTCGAAGAATTAGAAGTATTCGAATATTCGAGGAATTAGAATTATTCGAATATTCGAAGAATTAGAAGTATTCGAATATTCGAAGAATTAGAAGTATTCGAATATTCGAAGAATTAGGAGTATTCGAATATTCGAAGAATTAAAAGTAGTCGAATATTCGAAGAATTAGGAGTATTCGAATATTCGAAGAATTAGATGTATTCGAATATTCGAAGAATTAGAAGTATTCGAATATTCGAAGAATTAGAAGTATTCGAATATTCGAAGAATTAGGAGTATTCGAATATTCGAAGAATTAGATGTATTCGAATATTCGAAGAATTAGAAGTATTCCAATATTCGAGGAATTAGAAGTATTCGAATATTCGAAGAATTAGAAGTATTCGAATATTCGAAGAATTAGAAGTATTCGAATATTCGAAGAATTAGGAGTATTCGAATATTCGAAGAATTAGATGTATTCGAATATTCGAAGAATTAGAAGTATTCGAATATTCGAGGAATTAGAAGTATTCGAATATTCGGAGTGATCGCATTTCGGATTGTACTGAATAGGAATCTGAATATGAAATATTTTTTCATACTTAATCGTGAAATTCTTTTCATACTGGCCCTTACAATTATTTATTTTTTGAAACTTTATTAATCTTTGGTAAGTTTATAAATTTTGAAACGAAAACAAACGTCAGTTATTACTATTATTATACTAAGTATTTTGCAATCGTTATTCGTACAAATTAGTGAAATAAATCATTTGTTGCAGAGAGTAAATAATTATTATTTATTCAGATAATTGCATTACATACGTATATATATTATATAGGTACATTTAGGTGCTTGAAACATTAATTGGAATAAAACCTTCTGTTTCGCAGTCGATCTACGCGACTCTATTTTCAATATAAACTGTGAAACATTAGTATAAACAAACATTTTTGTAGAAAGCTAAACATTTACCAACGATTAATAAGGTTTAAAATATATCGTTTAAGAAACAAATAATTCTACACTAAAATATAATTAATACTCCCAATTATTCGAATATTTGAACAGTGTTCGAATATTCCAATATTCTAATTTTTACTCTAGTATGGTGTTCAATTCTGAGAAACGAAATTTTGATGTCACTGTGTTTGGTTCCGTTGCAATGTCGAAAATCTCTTCGCGTAGAGAAAGGAGCTGTGGATAAACCAATGCGTCAGGGGTGTGGCTTTAAATTTTTACCTTCGCATATAATTTTCTAAATTCCAAGAATTGCGCTCAACTGCGGCGTCACAATCAGCCCCGTTAACTGTAAGTTACAGCGAATTCTCGTGCCGAGGATTATTTATAGACGCTACGTGATACCATATTTGCGGCACGATAAATCATAAACCTGGACCGCGATCATAAAATTTGTCATGGTTGCTCGCGGGGGAAGGGGGGTGAAATAATGTGTAATAAATTACGGAGCAATAATGGACAGCGATCTTATTAAATTGCAATAATGAACCGAAATTCGAGCGCGCACGGCTGGGTATAATTTTGTGGTTCACATTGGTTTCTGTGTTATTAAATACTACCCTGAAATACGGGGGAGGAGAATGCAACGAAATTGATACCAGAACAATTTGCAGGAAGGAAGAAAAAATAGAAAAATTTAGAGATTGAAAGACACCGAAGAATCTTTATAGATTGTTGATTGATACTACATTCTTCTCAATTTTCACTTTTCACTAGCACCAGTGTTTCTCAACCTTTTTTACGTCGCGATCCCCTTTTATAATATGCAGATAATCTGCGACTCCCTCTCGCCCATAAAAGGTAAGGTAAATTTAATAAAGTAAAAAGAAACACATTAAAAATAGGTATTTCAAAATATAACTCTATTTTAATAACATAAAAAAAAACGTGGCAGGCCTCCACAACACACTTCGCGACCCACCGCTTGAGAATCACTGATATACACCTCAAATTGACGTTCAACTGTACAACACACAAGCCGCGACAACACACACTGAATCCTGTTTTTACAAAAATCCGTGTAAAAAAGGTACCATGAACATATGGAGCATTGTACGCAGACCACAATCATACAAACAAATGGTCAAAGCACGAACTGAATTTTTTCCGACAGCGTCGCTGCGATTGTTGCCACACGCGTTCAATCAAGTCGTAGAAACCAGACAAATATTTACTCGAGATACTGTAGCATCCAAGATTTTTTTGTTAATCGATAACAATTTCCTAGAAGAATAAATCGGAATATTCCCACGAATGTTTTTAATGAGGCAAATTTATCTAACCGTGTCAGATCAACACAGAATTAACCGTGCAAGCTTTTAGGAACTGCAATGTTTATCCGAATTTAATAAGGAAACTTAGCTCCTCCACATCTCACGTTTCGTTTTTCAACCAGTTTGTTTTAATTAGCCAAGGGATAATCTGACGTGGCTGCTCCTTTTTTATCCACAGTTTTGGGCTGCTTACGTGCCGTGCGAGTCGCAGCATCTCAACGCGGTCCAGCTGACTTTGGAGCAGGTGGACCTCATTAAGAGGCTCATAGAGAAGTACTCGCAACACATGCAGTTCGCTGCATCATCAAGGGGTGGGTATATCTCTCGCGATTATCCGAAGCGACCCGCTTGCGCGAGCCTCGACCGCGCGACACGGAAACCTCCCCTCATTCTTTTTTCTTCTTTCTCTCTTCCTTCGAGAACTAGAGAACGCCGGGGGCGAAAAGCCCCGCTGTAAATTCCGCTGAAACGCGAAAGTTTGCTTTTTTATCGGGACGCCGTGCTTCCGCTTCGACAGCCGCGAGTATTTCCCATCGTTTCGACTAAACATCGAAGCTTTGAACGAATCGCTGTTCCGCGAAGGGACGATTAAAACGTTCCGAATCGTTGGGTGTCTGCAGACGAAGTCGTCGTCGAGTTAAACTAGAGGAAGTGGGGCAAATGTTTATAGGCTAGTGTCTAAATATGGGCCAGTTGAAGTATTGGATCATACTGGGTGTTTCGCTCTATCGGAAAAAGTGTAAAAGTACGACTGAGAAAGAAAAGGGGTTGTGGGAAACTGATAATGGCTTGCATTTGTTTTGATTAACGCGTTGTGTCGCGAAGAAAGAACAAACGAACGAATCTTAAAAGATTTAATTGGTATGTTTGTTTTATTTTTTTTAACAATAATCTGGTGAACTAATAGTTAATTTGCTATGAGCACTATATTGTTGACATTGCAAGCTTGTTTTAGCATAATTTTTTGTAATGAATAGCTTCGCGTAGTATTGAGTTTCACCGCGTTAAGCGTTCGCGAAGGACTTTTTTCTTCAAAGGAGAACTTTTGACGAAGTGTTTTTAAAAAGTGTTGAAAAACACATAGATCTGTAACTACTGTATGTAAATCGACCATCAGTATCTAAGTTTATTTGTATTAACATTTAGTACATGTTTTAAAAAAATTCACTCTGAAAATATGCAGTTTCCACTGTTCGTTTATATTATTTTCATAGTAGCCCATATTTAGATCACACCGTGAAAACCGAAGACTCCTGCTGTTATTTTAAATATAATATTTGAAAGAAACATTACTTTTGTTCAGGTGATTTCAACACCATATCATAAAGTAAACATATTTACCATACAGATTCAATTGTCGCGTCACAAAAATTTAGACCACTTCCTCTACTTTCTAACTATCCCTTGTCAGGTGAAATTTTACGTTCTAATCTTGCGAAGAGTTTAGACCGGCGTACAGTATTTAGAAACGTCATTGCTGTTGTTGACGGTTGAATCGCTAACGGTGGGTTTTCAGAAATCTTGGAGGCCCATGCAAGGGGCAGGATAGCTTCCCTGATCGGAGTGGAGGGTGGCCATAGCCTAGGAAGTAGTTTAGCCGTTTTAAGGACACTGTATCAATTGGGTGTACGGTATCTCACCCTCACGCACACTTGTAACACACCGTGGGCGAAAAGTTCGTCGGTGGAGGACGAGGATGAGGAGGGTGAGTACTGTGAAACGATAGAATTACCATATTTACTCCTCCCCCCCCCCCCCCCGAACGACTAACATCCCGGAAAGAAAGTATGATCGATGACGTATGAATGAAGTAAGCTACCGAAAACTATTGCACCGTGTACGTTGAGAAATCGTTAATAATCGCGGGCTTCATTGTCCCAGAGGGGGTAAATGTTTCGGTGGCGAGCGAGAGTCGGGTACGTGAGGTGGTCTTTTGTTTCAGGAGGCGGTCTGACAGCGTTCGGTAAAGCGGTGGTCCAGGAAATGAATAGGCTCGGGATGCTGATAGACCTTAGTCACACAGCAAGGGCTACCATGAGGGACGCATTGAGAGCCAGCAGAGCACCCCTCATTTTTTCTCACTCCTCGGCCTTTGCCATTTGCAATTCCTCGAGGAACGTTCCCGACGACATCCTAAAGCAGCTGGTATGTTACCAGAGGCACCACTAATCTACACCGTCAATCTACCTGGATCTTGCTTAAATAATTCAAAAAACTCATTCCCCTTGAACTCTATGAAACTGAAAAATAGTAGATGCTGACTTTCTTTCGGCAACATTTGAGAATTAGGTACAATTCAGTGTTATCTTATCAATGCTCTTCGTAGGAAACAGAAGCAACGTAATAGTTCAGCTCTTCAATAATTAGAGGGAATTTTGTTCCAATCGTGTTTGCTGACGAATGTTTTTAAGATCCTGTATAGTTAGAGAGATCTGTTCGAGGCACGCCTGCGTGAAATCGAAAGGAGACCCGATGGTCCCCATACTTTCCCCCGAATTGTCCCATTTCTCTTCCCCCCTGGAGGATAGATAATTATCTCGACTCGGTGGCTGGGCTTTCAATGGCTCGAAACATTTACCACCGACGATTCCTTTCTATTGCCGAGTGTTGCGCACCATTATAGAGAACCCCAGCCTCAAGGGACAAATTAGCAGGGGGCGAAATTAAGAGATCCATCTAGTACTGTCCCCTGTCACTTCCCGTGCTCGTGCCTCTCTGCGAATTGAGGGATTTCTTCCCTGTGTTGATCTCCCCAGTGGAAAACCTTTGATCGAGTAGACATAAGATCAAAGAGTACTATAGACGTTCATCTTACACCGTTACAAAAGTACAACACTTCTAATCGAAATGAACTACCCAACCACGTGTTTATTTCCACGCCTGCGTCAACCCTTTCAGCCCCTGTATCCAAACCCTTAACTTTTAACCAGTAACTCGCTCTTGACCCTTTTAACTTTTAACCCTTAACTTTTAATCCTTAACTTTTAACCAGTAGCTCGCTCTTGACCCTTTTAACTTTTAACCCTTAACTTTTCACTCTTAACTTTTAACCCTTTTAGCTTTCAACCCTTAACTCCTTAACCCTCGAGCAAAATTCCTCGAGTACGCATTCGTCAATCGCACTCGCTGTTTCATAATGGTAAAAGAGTTTAAGTTTGAGGAATCCAAGAATTGAATTTCGTCGAGTAGCTCGACGTCGTTCGAGGAGCGAGGCGACCAGAGGAAATGCGGTTACGCTAGGGAACATTGCAGTAGATTCGGTCGAAGAACCTGCCGCAGTAGCTGCGGTCAGCAACTGCGGCGAACAGGTAGCGCGGTTAATGTCTGAGGCTTCTGGCCGGGAACTGATTCGCTTTTTGATCGATCATTCCCGAATCACATTACCATGCACGTAATACCCAAACAAGACTGGCGAACGCGACACGTGAACGCGCGCCAACCGCGGTCAGACCAAAGGAGAAGCGTGTTTGAAAGTTGGAATACTTTATTCGCAGGCTGCTAACGGTGGGCTGGTGATGGTGACGTTTTATAATTACTTCGTGAAGTGCGGCTCGCAAGCAACCGTCTCGGACGTCGCCGAGCACATTTACTACATTAGGAACCTAATTGGCGTGGACCACATCGGCGTTGGCGGCGACTTCGACGGTATCAACAAGTATGTACGCTTTGCCCATGAAACATCAACACTTTCTTACCGCGTCAGCTCCTAGTAGACAGTAGAAAGTGAAATTGGCTGATTCCGCGTGACAAACTGAGAGGGAAATCAAGAGTAACGAAATTCTGGCTAAAGCTTCGTTTCTTAGTGATTAATGATTAAAACCTGGGCTCAGGAACGCCTGAAACACGCTGCGTAGGGCAGTAGAGGTAGCTTCTGGTCCTCGCCACGCCTCGCCCCGCATTTTAAACAGAAATAGTGCGTGCGATAGAACATCACAATATATACTACTTGCTTTGATAGGCAGACTAGATAATCTGAAAATAAATCTTAAAGTAGGTAGCTGGTTAAATTTCGATCGTCAACTTTCAACTGACATATCTTCAAAAGAGCTGCAGTTAAATTCTGCGATTAACAATAAATTATGCAGAGATGGGTCATAAACGAATGGCACTAATTAGATTTAGTAAATTAAAAACTTTGTATCTGGACGTTTGACCTGGCTTTGGTGCAAACTCTGCCACTGTGTGCCGCGCAACTTCTTTTCTCATTCGCATTTAAATTTTAAATTCGCCTCAGTTTTGGACTGCCTGAAGGTTTCAGCTTGCCTCGGCGCATCCACTCACACTGCGCCTCGCCTCTTTTCCTCAAAATATTCTCGAGGAGAGATGCACCCGTCGGAGTCGCACTAAAGCGAAACGTAGTGCGAGTGAATTTGTCGAAATGCATAAGAACAGCTTGGGAAGAATAAAATAAGCCTAAGTGCAGTGGAGTTATTTGTGCTCTCTGCTACCTGTTGATATTGAAAGTCAATTTAAAACGATTAAGATCCATCTTCTTTCGTGGCAAGTTCTGTCGCGTGGTCAGCTGCATTCCAAGTCCAGAAACCGTTGGCTTCTGGTCGGTGCAGCGAAGTAAATCTGCCTTGCAACAATCAGATACGGGCCATCACGGTTCGAGATCAAATTTGAGCTGTACGTTTAATTAAGGGAGGACGCGCGCGGCTCTAATTAACCTTTTCGCTGCGGCAGTGTTGGCCGAAAAGATTTATCGTCGCGCGGCTGCAACGGGACCAACGTACACCTTCCTGTGGACAGAATTTACTGGCCCCGTCGCGTAATTCATCGTGTCTATACAAGTTATTGTAAACCAGCGAACAGGAAATTAATGGCGCTGTAAATCTAATTATACGATCGTAAATTCCTTTCGTTTTTCTACCCCTTCCTGATGGAGAACGCCTTGGACACTTAGCGGGCACCGTGGTGGCTTTTAATAACGAAAGGTAGGGGGACACATCGTGTCATTTGAAACGCTTTGTCCCCGAATAACGAAGTCTATTTGGTCAGTACATTTCTCATTTGAATTCCAAACAAAGACACGAAGATAGATTTAGAAATTACTTTATTTATTTAAGGGGTAATGGTAAGGGGTTACACATGCCTAGAATGGACTAAACAATCGATTCTTTCAATAAAGAATTCGCAGAAGTTACAATCTCAAAGGGAGGTCAATTCTATCGCCCCGGAATCGACGATTTTCTGTAAATTCGACAAAACAAATATCTCCCTTTAACCTGTACCTTATACTTGTAAACGCCGTTTACTCAAAACTGTTTTTCAAAACGGTGTCGTTGATATTTCAAAAACTACTGAATCGATTTCATTGAAAATTGGCACGATTATTTCTCACATCAATATCTAGTCTTTAGTCATTAACAAAAAAAAAACTAATGAAATTTGTCTGAGAAATTGCATTATGGGGTTGAATTAAACTTCAAACACTCAATTTTTTTTAAATGAAAATTGTAAAAATAGCGTATGATAAAGATTAAGGCTTCTTTTACATACTTTAAGGGACATTTATCTTTTTTTCTTTTGGATGACACTCGGGGGAGATGTCTCTGACACCTCAAACTCCTTACGTGACGACTCTGCTTTGTTCAAGAGCGGCTACACGGCGAACAAGGCGAATTATCATCATTTGTTTTTTAAATATTCTTTAAATTGCAAGCTTTCAAGTGCATATTACGATTTCGGATTAACAAAATTACTTAGATATTGGGAAACCAAGTGGAGGCGTGACTTAGATTTCAGCGCTGTGGTGGTGAGTTGGCAAACTATTGCAAGTAGGCACGGATCCCACCAAACATTCCGAATAAGTATTTATTAATCGAAGAAGTAAAAATTTAGTGTTCAAAAAAATTTAAAAACACTCGTTTTTCACAACATGTCTATATAAACACTGATAATCGTATGGACTTCGACGGATTCCGACCTACTCACAGTAGTTTAATTTTCTGCCACTAGTTGGCGTATCGAAATTCTTGGTTTCCCAATACGTAAGAAAAATGATAAAAAGTCCCCTCTTTTCACGATCCTAGATGTATGTAACCTCTTGCACCTAATCTCATACTATTTGATATTGGAAATGGCTATTCCCCAAATCCACTGATTGCTAAAGACTTCCAAAAATGATTGCATTAAGACTTTAGGTTTTTTAGCGTCATTTGGATTTCCAACCAAACGGCAGTCTCGTTATATTAGAAATAAGTAACTAGAAAACGATTAAAACTGCTTGCAGCAGGGACTCTTCTCGGAACGGAAAAGTCCGCGGATGTTGGGAAAAGCTATTTCCAGGACGATTGTTATCAAACTCGGTCGATGTTGCACTTGACACAAGGATATAATCGATTCTGTTGACAGAACACCCCGAGGTCTCGAGGATGTCTCCAAGTATCCAGAATTGTTCGCCGAACTCCTTCGAAGTGGGAAATGGAACGTGCTCGATTTAAAGAAAGTCGCCGGTCTAAATTTGCTGAGGGTCCTCCGGCAGGTTGGGAACTCGTTTAAACCTAATCTCGGACCTATATACCGCCGCACGAGCCCCGTAATAAAATTGCCCCCCACAAGCAATAAGACAAGGGAACCTACATTGATAGTTAAAATAGTCACTTGTACCAGTCTGTTACGTATCACGCGCTATAGGGTCGTCCTTAAATTACGTAAGGCTTTTTGGGGGAGAGGGGGTCGCGAATTTCTTACGTTTTCTTACAAGGGTGTGGGGGAGTCAGGTAGCGTCTTGCGTAATATTTTTTAACCGAATTTTCAATAAATACAAATTCTATCATTAATGTTCCAGACAAGTAGTTTTAGTTTAAATTTACCGAAACCAAGTTAAATGCATCATAGGAACCTTTAAAAGAATTTTAATAACTGCAAAAATTAAATGTAAAAAATATTACGTAAGGAGGGGGTTGGAATATCAAATCTTACGAATTCTTATTGGGAAACCAAGTGGAAAGGCGTGGCTTAGATTTCAGCGCTGTGGTGGCAAGTTGGCAAACTATTGCAAGTAGGCTCGGATCCCACCAAACATTCCGAATAAGTATTTATTAATCGAAGAAGTAAAAATTTAGTGTTCAAAAAAATTTAAAAACACTCGTTTTTCACATCATGTCTATACAAACACTGATAATCGTATGGACTTCGACGGATTTCGGTCTACACACAGTAGTTTAATTTTCTGTCACTATAGTTGGCGCATCGAAATTCATGGTTTCCCCAATACTGGGGTTGGGAGGGGCTAAGAATTCGTCAAAATTACCCTCACGTCATTTAAGGACGGTCTCTATTCCCCTTTAAAGATATCAAAGTAGCCGCGCCGACGGTTCTCGGCGAACGTCGAAATTTTTGGGTGAAGCGAGCCTAGGCGGGGATAGAGTTTGAGAGCGGTCGCCGCCCCGACGAGAGAGGAACGGTGCCCCATGTAATTACCATAAGACATAAAGCAATTCAGCCATGGAAACTTGTTTCAGGTGGAACGAGTGAGGGACGACATGAGAACGGCGGGAGTGACGCCATCCGAAGTATACCTTCAGGATTCCCCGGACACCAGCGGCAGCTGTGCCCTCGACATCAACTCGGTGCAGAGAGTCATGGAAGTTTGATCGCCCTATGGGAATCCCCCTCTGTTTCTCGATGGACGGTGCGAACTGCTTCTTTACGATCCCCTCCGCCGTCCTATACTCGACAACGGGCACGGTAATCGTAGCCGGGGAAGCCCGGCGAACGAGAACGGATCGAGATAATTCTCGGATGCTCGCGATCTATCTGCCCGCGAGGGCTGTGCACCCCCCTCTTCAGATGCTCAATCACAATAACGTTTAAAGAAAGGAACCTACCTCGAACGAAGTCTCGCGAGCACGACACACGGCTTCGAATTTCCAATTTGCTTGACAGCAGGTTTTTATCGTTCAGAGCGCGGGTGAAATTATTTTTCAACGAACGTTTAAGGAGCTCGCGGCGCTACTCGCAATTGCTCGAGCACGTTGTCAGACTTTTACTATGGGGCTGGAGAGAAGGTTGATTTGTCGCGGTAAGGGAAAGTTTCGGGGACTACCCCTACTGCTCTTGGGGACTCGAAGCATTGTACGTTTTCGTTTCTTCGAATGAACCTTGTTCCACTTTATGTTTCTGTAATGCAGTATTAGGATTCATCTTTCGAAGATAAAGTTGCTAATCCAATCTACGCGACAGGAGAAACGTTAAAGTGCGCTATCGCTGGAGCAATTACGAGCAGTACTATATGTTCCTCAATTAATCGCTACAGAGAGTCAAGATTAAACCCTCTATTATTTACAAATCGTCTACGGGAGATCATAATTCTGACAAAGCGTTTCCGTCACATTTGAAGCCAGAAATTCTGCGGAATCGTGTATCGTGGTCTGATAGAATCCTAAACTACTTCCTGTGCTGACAAAGCTAACGTCGATCAAACGAAGATTAGTCACGCATGATTTAGGCCAGTGCTGCCCGATCTAATAAGCTTCTTCCACTCTGGCTTCGTTGCCGTGCGTATGAACGTTCTCTGCGCACGTCCTACGTAACAGTATTCCGCGTAGAAAGGGACGAAAGTCACTTCAGGGTTCTCCCACCTGTGGGCGGCGCTGGCTCAGGCAATCCAGCTCGAGCAAAGAAACCGATCTTGACAATATAGAGGTCTTTTCTAAACCGCGGCACTCTCGTATTTTAAAAGAAGAAGAATATTCTGTGTGAACCCGGCTGTGTATCTTCCTACGTCTTCCCTCCCCATCCCTTCATTGCACCGAAGAAAACACGTGCACCTTAGCGTTGAAACACGAGGAGTCAATGTGTGAGCAGCCAATGTTCTAGAAAGCTTTGTCCGAAAACAAGCAGCTGAAGAAGTTTCAGGAGGAAAACATATCCGACTCGGCAGAGAGTACGCGCGAAACGATAGCCCCCCCCCCCCCCCCTTCCTTCAGCGCTGTAGAAGAAGGAGAATCGACTGTGTAAAAAGAAGAGACGCCGGCAAATGAGCCATTCGGTAGGATAAAAGTCAAGTTGCTCACAGAGAACGAACGTCACCGATGTAATCCAAGCGTAACTTAACGTGCGTGTTTCTCGAATCGTTGTACCGGGTGTAATCTATCACTTGTACGCACCGAAAAAAATTTCCTCGAAACGAATGCATCGTCTAAAGTCTTCGACGGGTCGCCGGAAATCGCTGCGGGCTTGGTCGCGATCTGTTCGAAAGTAATCTCGCGAGAGAAAATGGTACAGAAAAATGCAACCCTGCGATTTCCGCGCGACACCGTTCACCTATCTGTGTCTCCGTGTGCACTTATTGCGTGGTCCGTGCGAGTTGATTCTTCGGCATGACTTTAAGGAGCATTATTGCCACAAGTGAAACAGGGATGAAGAACGAAACCGACTCGCATGGATTCTACCCGACTCTCGAGTACGGGGTAGAAAAAACTTTAGAATATCAAAAATTCCGTTGTTACCTCCGCAGCGGACTCTACGAATAAATGTTTCTATTGTACACTTGTCATTTGTTCGTGTGCTTGATTCGCCTGTACTCCTTCTTTCCAGAACGCTCGATTAGTCCCCGTCGAAGGTTGCTGCGCACAAATAAAGTAATGAATGCACGGATTTATTCGGCGACTAAAGATACTTCGTTTATTCGGAAATTGCGATTACTTTTATAAACTGCAAACATTCGTATTTGTAATATTACGGCGCGGTACTTCGTTGGTTTTTTTAGCATCGATATCCGCTGTATTACTACAAAGTAGAGACATGATTTGTAAAAAAATATTCTTCAAATCATTCGTATTACAAAGGGGAAAGTAACGCTGCGATTATATTCGTGTGCGCCGTTTCCCTTGCTTTAATACAAACACAAGTTGTCCAGTTTAGTCAGAAGTTGCTCGTCCAGCTGACGAAACTCGAAAGCGCATTGATTTCGTTCATTTTTAAGGTCGATCTCGTGACACAACAAAGCCTCAAGACACGCGGTGGCCCGCAGCCTTCCGTACGCTTCGACTTTCGTGAAATAGTCCTTGGCTTTGGAGAGCGCTTTGATGGCCCTCAGAATCACTTCTTTCCGCGGTTTGCCGCATGCGGGGGCAGTAGCGACTAAACATTTCGCGTACAAAACAAACGCTCTGCCCTGATCGTAATAGCCACCGTGCGCCAGAATTTGGACAATCACATCTTCCACCAAGTTCAATGCTAACGTTGGCATCCCCATTAGCAACTGAAACGATTTAAAAAGAATTTATCAGTGAAACATCTCTGGTAATGGTATTAATCGATCGAAAGCCTGCATTAACTAATCTAACGAATTTAATCACCTGAATATTTGCAAGATGCATTTTAATTAGTGCTTCGTAATAAGATAAATGATTCTGTACAGCCAATTGCAAGGCTGTATTAAGAAGTACCAACGAATTTACTCCGACAATTCCATTCGCCGGCGACACAGACGCGCACATTATTTGACTCGAGAGTATCATAGCTCGTATTTTATTCTGCGGTGTTATTTGATTCTCTTCCTCTATGCTGTCTATATATTCCAAGCCTTTCGGGTAATCTTCTTTTCCTAAACAAACCTCTGCCAACCTATAAATTTAAAGATCCCAACTACAATGTAAAATTAACGCCCATGAATAATAAATACTGGCCACTCCTTGAAAGATCGCTGTACCTAAATTTACTTTCCAAATGGTCCAAACTTGAAATGTTTAACGCTATCGTTTCAGCTTCGCTCCACTTCTCGTGTCTAATCAGTTGCGTGAACACGTAAAGTTGTTCGCTTAACATCCATATCTGAAAGAGGTGATGGAAATCACGTAGATATTTATTGGAACGTGAGTTTTGAGATTGCCGTCGGTTTGGGAATACATATGCACTTACCTTGTTGCATGGTTCATTCGGGAATCTCTCCTTAGCGTGGCCGAGCACGACATCGACCAAGGAATATTCACCAAACTCGACTAAAATGTTTGCTATGTTAACAACAGCTTGGCAAGTGGACGGCCCATTGAACATGTGCTGTTTCTTATCCCCTGTATTGTGCAGAAGCAGTAACTGCGCGCAAACCGAAGACATTTCGGTTTTACCGTAATACGCCCATAACGCAGATTTCTCGGCATACGTCATTGACATTAGATCTATCATGGAATGTTGGCAATTTAAAACGTCAGATTTCATCAGAGTCTGGAATTCAATGGTCAGGGTATTATTGAATGTTAAATACGCAGGACGTGACTGATGTTGCAACAGTCGCATACAAATTCATACCTCGAACACTTGCGACGGAGCCTTACCCTCCAAAGCAGAATTGTGGGCATATGCGATAAGACCCAATCCAGTCGTGTGAGTTATTCCCAACATGCTTGCTCTGCCAACCGACTTTTCTATGAGAAGTCCCCTAGAAAATATTGGAAATATTAGGGATGGGCTTCTCGAAGCGTCGAAACCTCGACAACCCCTTGAAACTCAAGAAGGTTTAGAGTTTCCGAACTCGAAACTTTGCACTTTTTTCGTGATTCGAAACTCTTGAAAGCCAGATAAGGAAATGTTTAAAATCAATGAATAAAGAATCGTTCACAGCGTGCTTCGAGAATTTATATATTGTTATATATCCGTTTGTATTTTCTTTAATAGAATTTGATGCAAGAATTTTGTTTACTTCAGATCTTAAAGCAAAATATTCCTAAACGTTTACAAAACAGAATCAGAACTTCAAACTTCGAGAGTTTCGAGTCTCGAAACCTTATAATTTTTCTGATTCGAGTTTGGGGAACTTAAAAATTAGGTTCGAACCCATCTCTAGAAAATATGATAAATAAAATATATCGATACGTGTTACGGAAGTTTAAGACTTACTTTTGTTCGAAGGTCAGATGATACATCCAAGCATGTGCCAATTGTAAACACACGTTGTCCCCAGCTTCTTGAGCCATCATAATAGCTTCTTTCAAAGCGGCTTGTGCTACTTCCCTTGAAACGAAGGAAAATTAGAATCATTCACGCAAATTCTCACTTGGCAATTAACAGATTTGCTTAAAAATTGTCGTATGTACATGCAAACATACTTATGATTAAATTGGGCATGTAGGACTGCTAAGTTCAAAGCTGCATATCTGAAAATACGAGATCTGTCTTCGGGTGCAGAGCGGTTTTCCAAGGGAGCTAATCTATCGAAGCAATGGTACAGGCTGTCTATAGCTCCACAGTATTCGTTGACTCTCAGACAATTCAAATAACTTAAGTAATGCTAAAACAGATAAAGAAATATAAGTAGCATAGAAAGATTTTTCAATCGCATCCTTAAACTGTAAGCGTAGAAAATATTCTTCTTACCACCAGTACTCACAGCTTCGGCATAGTAAGGACTACAACTTAAAAGTTCTCGTACAAGGGCCTGCAACTCCGCAGGGGACATTGCTTTATGCTCGTCTGTCTGCAGTGCGTGCGCTTGCTGCGCGACGAGTAACTCGGCTTGCCTTCCACCCCAGATTGTCCTAGTTCTGTTAGTAATACACAACAGAGATTACAGCATCGCAGGAGTATAAGAATTATAATTTCTACGTAAGACAGTACTTACTCGTTTGTATACAAGTCTTCTGCTTTAGAGCCCGCAGAAATGTCAGAACTCTCCGAGCTATTGGCTCTTCCATCTAGATACTTTTTCAGACCTTCGTACAGCGATACTACTTGATCGAAAGGTAACTTCTCGAAAAAGATAATCACTCTCCTTATATACAATCCAAGAACAGAATTTTTATTTAATGCAGGCAAAGAGAGCGAATGATCTAACGTCGGTTTCATAAGACGCCCGATGCTATCGAATAAATCTAATAAACCTTCGACTCCTTTTCCTATTAACACATTCAGCTGCACTTCCAATTGACGTGCAAATCGATGTAGAATATACTCAGGGGAATAGAGTACATTTAAGAGTGCGCCGAACTCCATATCTGCCGACTAACGGATTAAACGAGAAAAATAATTGCAGATAAAAGATATTCGACTCGTAAGGAGAGGTCACAGCAATGGGATCCCAAATTTCACTCAAAATGTTTCCGACGAATCTGCAGCGAAGCTAAATGAACACACCCGAGAATGTTCGTGCTGTCGCGCATTGTTTACAAAGGTTGTTCGATATTATTCTAACGTTTGTTTTAGATCGAGCTGAAAGAATTTAGTTAAAATTAACGATGCTGTCACTGTGGCCTATCCTTAGTAATAAAATTTCAACTCGTTTAACGTGTAACTCAGTTTCAAATTATTACAACTAAAGGCACTTACTTGAATCAGTTTTAACGCAGCTAAGCAAAAGTCACGTCTTTCAACTATTGCTGCAAAGCAAATACATGCATTAACGTTGACAGCTTACGTGTATACAATTAATATAACGTATGATATTGTTATGACGGAAATAGCATTAGAGCAGAAATTACCTTTTGTCGTTTCATTACAATATTCCTTAATTAAAATGACAGTTGCTATTTTGTACGGTGTTAAAGTCTCTTTCTGTACTCTTTTTATATTACCATCAATATTCATGAAATCCGTAGACATGGTGAATAATGTGTCCCGCAAATGTGCTACGTGTAAACAAAACCTTTATATATATCAACGCACTTCTGTCTTCTTAAGAGGCTATGCGTTTATTAGAAGAGGATAACCGAAAGAATAGCCGTTCGTTTACTGGACACCATGGTATAATTCCTAGAAACTCTTTCCTTTCTTCTACCACAGACTATACAGGCGAGTTATGTCCAGCGTCCACGGGAAAAGGCCCCGTAGCTAAGGACTACGCTCCGTAACATATGCGCGATGACGTCGAACCAATCAACCCCAAGGTGGGAAACGAAACGGCGCCACCGTCAAGTCAAGCCAAGCTAGCCAAGCCAATCACGTCGCTTGACTTGACTTGATTGTGGCGCCGTTTCGTTTCCCACCTTGGCGTTGATTGGTTCGACGTCGGGGCGCCATCGCGCGCATGCGTGGCGTTCCCCTACCGCTAAAATAACTACCGGGTAAGTTATTCTCGCCCCACGTTGTAAAGCCTCGTTCACATTAATCAAGTTTACTGGCTTCGAGTCGCTTGAAATCAGTAATCTAACCTGTTATTCACTTCACTTGAAACATCCTTTCAAGTTTCAAGCGAAGTAGAGAGTGTTCCAACTTTTCTTGCCTTGAAATAATACACTTGACTAATGTGAAAGTGGCTTTAATACCTCGAAGGTACAGCCTTACTCCTGTAGGAGGAAACACCTGAAGTTGTGGTAATGCGTACGTGAGACGCGATGATGGGAAACGAATCGACGCTAGCGCCAAGCTAAGCTAAGTGAGGTCAACGCGAAGCTAAGTCAACTGGCGTCGGGCAACGACAATGGTCGACAAGTGGACAAGATAAGTGGTAGTAAAAAATCAGACAGAATAAAGTGTACATGTGAAAAAGTGCTATCGAAAAATAAGGCTGTGTGAAAAGTGTTAACCTATTTTGTTGAAAACTTTAAGATTCAACTGTTATAGATATAAGTAAAACAATATATAAACCTATGAATATGTTCTTTTGACTTCGTTCAATAAGTTTTTAAAATGTTTATTGGAAAGGTTATGTGTTTCGTGAGACAAAATGTCTCAGGCAGAAGTATTAGAACATCAAAATCAATTTTGGTGATGTGTAATGTTAATAACTTTCAACATTTATTTCGAAGGAATTTCACAAATTTCTCATACGAAGAAGAGAAGCGCAGAAGGTGCTACTCATTGTTATCACTTTTTATACCGATTTGCGTCGCCGTAGGCGTCATTGACTGGAGAGGGTAAGCCGTTTATTATAGAATAGTTTCGGCTTCTAGTTTAAATAAGTTGTGATAGTCTACTTTGGAGCTTAATAGCAAGACCCTAATTCTCCATTCGCCGATCATTTAAATGCATTTCGTAACGTATCAATAATTATATTAATTATAATTATTTCATCAACCATACTCATCATAATTAATATAATCAAAAATAAATTTACTAACCGATTTCTACTAAAAAATCATTCAATTGAGATTATTTGAACAATTACCCCCATATTAATATTAATAATCATTGCTATATTTTATTGATGAACTATGAAATCCATTTTTTACATTTAAATCAATTGGTCGCCAATGATACTGAAGGTACGAATATCCAGACTTCAATAATGTTGAATTCAACTCTTATATAATTAATGAAATTGAAAACAAATGTATTCCATCTATTAGATGTAGAGAATCGAATAGTCGTACCATTTAAAATTCTAATCTTTTTTGTAACTGACTATAGCTGTTTCAATATGTATATATTAATTTCATTTCAAACAGACATAAACATAATTTGTCACTGTATTAACGCATTTACATAGACACGATTCAAAATGTTCTATTTGTTTACTTTAATTTCTAGTCGTAACGATAAATTTCTTTTATACATTTTGTTTCAGTTTAAAGAAACAGTATTTTCCTGTTGTAACTGCAGCCGAGATGATCACTGAGGAAGAATACAGTAACGAAGGAAAAGATGAGAACTTGGAGAGTGCAGGAGAACATAAGAAAAAAAAGCCCAAAGAGAAAATTGGCTTCCGAGATCGAAAGGTCTGTAATTGAAACATCGCATTTGCTTTGCCCTTCAGCGATTAATACGCAGTTCATTCTTCTTTTAACTCTTTGACTGGCGTTCACGTGTTTCCGTGTCATGATTGCACATCAAAAGTATAAAAGAAAGTACAGTGAAACATGATATTCTTATTCAGGGAGGTGGCTGAGTTCTGGGTTTATTTAAGACCAATTCCAACTATAGACTTGTAATACAAGCGCGGTGATAAACTTGACAATACTGTTTCCACTATAGTATTTCAGCCAGCTCACTGCCAATCGAAGAGTTAATCGGTTAAGGCGATAGGTAACTCTAGCGATGAGGAAAATTAGGTAATTTGCAAGTGGCAGTAAAAAAAAAAGTAAACAACAGATTAATATGAAACTTTGTACTTTATTTAAGTATAATAAGTATTAAAAAAAACTACTGCAATATTTAAAAAATGTTTGTAACTAAGTCCGTACGACGCCATTTTCCGGAACATTTTTTTTTTAACTGGTGTGCAGGATTGCTCGAGTTTTATTTGATCAATCGCTCTCAAAATTTACAGTTATCTTTGCTGTTACATTTATTAAGCATTGACGATCCTTTTTCTCAAATTTTCTAATTGTGTTGCGAAAAATAAGCAATAAATTGACTTGTTTTTTGTCGAAATTTGAGCCCTAAATTTGAAATACCCGTCATTTTGTTAATTTTCACAAACATTGAAATGTTTGATCGGCAATGCTTAATAAATGTAATAGCAAGGATAACTATAAATTTTCAAAGCGATTGATCAAATAAAACTCGAGCAATCCTGCACACCCAGTTGGGCATTTAAAAGAAAGTTGTTCCGGAAAATGGCGTCGTACGGACTTAGTTGTACACATTACTTAAATATTGCAGCGGCTTTTTTTAATACTTATTATACTTAAATAAAGTACAAAGTTTCGTATTAATCGGTTATTTATTTTTTTTATTTACTGTCACTTACAAATTGCCTAGTTTTCCGCATCGCTAGAGTTATCTAACCCCTTAAGATAGTCACCAGAAAAGTAAAAAATCTTATTCGAATCCCTGTTTAGCAATCTGATCGGTTGATTCTCCTACATAACTAATAAACTGAAAGCTGATTTTCATTCCCGTCGTTATTCCTCCATTTTTCACATTCATATTAAAGAAATGTGCATCTCCTTCTTTGTCCATTATCTCTTACATACTATTTCCACACGCAATACACATTTCTCATTCTAATAATCTGCATCTATAATTTCCCCTTTGCTTTATCAGACTTACGATTAGTATATTCATTTTGGAAATATATCAGGAACACGCTATTTTAGATCGTATTCTTTCCACCGCATTGTTATCCAATGCGGTGTATTGCCCTTCGAATCCATTAAGATTCAATTTTTATAAAAGTCGCATTTATTACTGCTATTCGTAGACTGACTTGGAAACAACTACCATGAGAATTCCTTTTTCCAGTTTTAGTGATTGCATATACTAATCTCCTGATTTTCCTTAAAAACCGAACAGAAGGTAAGAATGCTACGAATGTGGGAAGAATAGAAACTTGAACAGATTGTATAATTTAATCATCCCCCTACAGACAAAATTGTCTCCACAGAATAAAAATATCATACCGCGCTTACTTTCAGAGACTTGTCTGTCGTAATTTTTAATTTTATATTCTTTGTAAATAAACTAACTTCGGTCTTTTTCGTTACTTATATAATGATAATTAATTATATTGTATTTAGTCTGATGTCAAGACTTTCAACGATTCTATTGGCTTTATTATTAATTAAGTCTATTTCTAACACAAAATATATAATTGTGATATAATACAAAAATATAAGAAATGCAGTGCAAAATCATTTTTACTTAACCAGATGAAAAGCATATTGTTTAATTTATAATTTATCTATAAATAACAAAATGTTTGCAGATCATAGAATACGAAAATCGGTTGAGGGCATATTCCACACCTGATAAAATTTTTCGTTATTTTGCTACCGTAAAAGTGTCGAGCTTAGTTGGTACCGACATTTATATGACTCCTGATGACTTTTTGAGAGCAATCACTCCTGGAATGAGACAACCAGATGGTATAATCCGTTCCTTTTCATAATGTATTCTACTATCTTTATTGCTATCTGATTAACATCCATTCCTTCTGTTCGTGTTGAGCCCAATTCTAATACAATTTAAATAAATTCTTCCTAACACTTGATACGTTTGCTTTGAGAATATTGTACGATGTTTCCCTTTACTAATGATATATCCTGAGAGTCACGCTAGTTTCAAAGAGGGGTGCTGAGTTACTTGTGGATTCACAGCGATTTTAAAAACTCGAGAAATAAACTTATCTATTAAAAGAAGTTAATCAGAGCTCGGATTAAGTGCATTTCAGTTTTTCAGTAACTGAAGTTCTGGGGCTTTACTCTGTCACCAGTTTATTCACTTTTAAGGACATTATGTACACAGAAACTTCCAAATGGCAGGGAAATTCAAAGAGTTCAAAGTATTGACTAATCAAATAATCACAAATATTCTAATTTGCAGCATTAATCTTTTGATTTCCTCAGATTAATCAAGTAAAAAAGTTTAAATACACTGATAAAAGCAGTTACAGTCCTTATTACTATTCCGTTTTATCTAAATTCTTTTATTGTTATTTTTAACACCCACATTCGTGATTAGTAATAGAAAAATAAAAAGCCTCTCTTAACTGTACTTCTTAAACATGTTTATCATTTTTAAATAATTTCTTTTCGTTGTGTCTTTCTCTGAAGGAAATTAGCACCTCTTAGGTTTCATCCTTTACAGATTTCTGTCTAAATGAGAAAGAACTTTTTTTTTGCATGAATCTTGTAAGATGCGACTGTGTCCAACTAAAAACATAACAACACATTTGCAATGCAGATAATAGAATATGAAAATCGCGTGAGGCATTATTCCACTCCTGATAAAGTGTTTCGATATTTTGCTACACTGCAAGTGATCAACAACGACATACATGAAATATTCATGACGCCCGATGACTTCCTGAGGTCGATTACGCCTGGTGTTAAACAGCCAGATGGTAATTTTCTTTTAAAAAAAAAACAAACGCAACATATAATGTACACAAGCAGAATTTGGATATTATTATCGTGAAATTTTATAATTCGTTATATCTTCATTGACTATATGCTATTTAAGATAATTTTTAAAATGCATACATCGATATCAAAATCTATGTATAAAAAAATGTTCTGGTAGTTGCGATATGTACGTGTATGATATAATTTATGATCTGTTTTCCCACGTGCTTCTTAATGGATCGTTTTAGTAAATACACATTTATTTTGCAGTGTCAGCTCGGTCTATTTCTTCAATCGTGTTTAATTATTATAACCGATTTTTTTCATTTTCGTTATTAAATACTGTAAGCAAACATATACTGACGCATTTTGCTTAAATCTATTCGTACGATATGTAAATGTTAATGATTTCTTGAGCACTTAACTTTCACATGTTATGAAGAATCAGTAGTTAATTAAAGTTCCTTGCGTACAGGTACCATTTCAAAGCTCATTTTCAAAGAAAAACACGTGAATTTCTTGTAACAGAATTTGAAAAAGTCTTCAGTATATTTTATACATAACAGTTTTAAATCTACATATAATTGCGTTTTCAATCAGTGATCCACATAACATGCACTCATCTTACCAATTAATTCCGATTTAACAATGAATTAAATGCTTATTCTTCGACTTCGTGCACCCAGTCATAAGCTTTTATGTAGTTCCATGCAAACATTTATCACTAGAATGGAATTCCACCGTGGCAATTAGAATCGAAGTGTGAAATGCTAAAACAGAATTGTTCCTCTTGTATGATATAAATTAATAAGAATCGCACTATTATATTATGGTATTAATTGTCAACCATTCTTACACTCTATAATCTTTCAGGTAATAAATACTGAAAATATAATTTGATCAATCTTAATTAGCAAATTAGGGTTCTTTTCGCACAAGACAGTTTCTAACTACCAACTGGTATTTCGGATATATTTACAAATTTTTTATTCTTTTTGAAATCAACGTCTCTGCCAAGTGACTACAGTAACACCTGCAGTTATTGTAGTTAGCATTTAATTATTTCACTTCTAGCTCAATTGCCAGTCACCTAAGTAGTACTAATGACTCGATACTAGATCGCCTACCAAACCTCGATTCTAGTTCCCACAGATTTCATTTTCTATTTGTGCAATCGCATTTAAGCTTGGCTATTGCTTGGTAGATATACATATGTATATATATGCTTGCTTTCGATTATGCCAGTGCTTGTGTTACATGCATAATATAACATTGTATTATTTTCATTTCCTTAATTCTTATAGTGGAGAATTATTGTAAATTTCGGAGTTACAGCTTGTGCAGAGAAATAACCCGGGGTGTTCTTAATTTATGTAATCGTTTTAGGACTTGGCCTCGATAAATATAAACGGTACGATCCAAAGGTGAGTTGATTGTTTAATGCACTCCGTTTCAGTTGTTCTTGATATTAGGAAGACTTGTTCCTAAAATTTAATTTCTTTTTCTGGCGTAATTTTTAAAAATTTTGTTGAGGATTGTAATGATTGTAACGTCATTTTTATTGTTGCATAGATAACTCATTAACATCCTAACTCATAACGACTTTGTAAATCATGTGTTTTTTGCATTAGAGTAATAAAGACGATTAATAATAATAATAATCGAACACACTTTCCTAATATCATTTGTAGTGATACAGTTTTAATAATAGTAAGAATTCTTACAAATTTTTTATAATATTCGCACACGTGGTACCTACAGAATATTCATACGAAATTGGAGTTGGCTTTAGACGAGGATAGCATTTTTTACAAGCTTGGAAGCGCTGGATTAATCACCTTTTCCGATTATATATTCCTGCTCACAGTATTGTCCAGTAAGTTACATTTATATTAGTATTCTTTAATTCTAATAACATTTGCATAAAAATTGAAAAGTTACCGAGATTCTTAAATAAATATCTGCCATCACTCGTATTCTGAGAAAAGAATTGCCCGTTGTAGCATCTAGGAGACACTTCGAAATTGCCTTTAGAATGTTCGATTTTAATGGAGACGGTGATGTGGATTCTGATGAATTTGGAAAAGTCGCTACCTTGATTCGACAGCAAACTAGTATTGGGAATCGACATCGCGATCATGCTGCCACTGGTAATATGTTCAAGGTATCGAAAATTATTAATTATATGCTTGATCACCATTTCTTATTTTTTATTTTGTTAAACTTGGAGATTCGCTAAGAATTAACGAAATGTAATAGTGAATGTAGTGCAACTGCAGTTGAAATGAAACCTTGTGTAAAAATATATCGAAGTTAAAAATAACTTTCTTTGGAAGGAGACTTTGCTTTCAAGAAAAATCGATGTTCAAGGCGTACTCAATAGATTTTTAAAATTAACACTCTCGAAAAGAAAGCCTCGTGTGAAGAATTTTATTCCAAATTTTCGATTTACTTGTACGAGAAAATTCACCCCCTTGCTATTTTTCATTGCATTAAGAATTACATTTCACCGTGTTTATTTTCGTTTTAAAATGTGAGGCGATGTTTCTATTCTTTTATTCATTATTTTTTAACAAATAATTCTAAATCTGTGTTCAGGGTGTGAATTCAGCATTAACTACGTATTTCTTTGGATCAAGCATGAAAGGCAAGCTGACGATTGAGAAGTTCCTTGACTTTCAGCAGCAACTACAAAAGGAGATTCTCAGCTTGGAGGTAAATTTTATTGGGACATGCCTTAGCGTATTACAGTCACTCGTGACGAGCTGGAGACTCTCTGGAGATTATCTCTGCAAATTAATTTAACGAAACTATTGCAGTTCGAGAGAAGAAATCCCGATGAAAATGGTCGAATAACAGAAGTGGATTTCACAGAATTATTATTGGCCTACGCCGGGTATCCTGACAAGAAGAAAGCGAGAATTTTAAAGACTCTAAAGAAACGGTGAGTACACGAATGGAGATAAAGGATTTCTAAATAGGTGATACAGATAATTATATAATATAACATTGTTTTTATTTTTAGCTTCAAAGAGAATCCGAAAGGAATAACCAAAGATGAATATCTTAAATTCTTCCACTTCTTAAACAATATTAATGATGTAGATACTGCTCTGACATTCTATCATATTGCAGGAGCATCGATCGATCAAGGTATTTAATACCGTTAAGGAGACATTTCCTTCGTCAATGATTAGATTTCTCGGCTTGCAAGTCCATTTTGTCACCTCGTGCCTGACGAATTTCAATTAACATATGTTTTCAATTTTCGCAGCTACACTGAAGCATGTGGCAAAAACAGTAGCGCACGTTGATCTGAGCGATCATGTTATACAAGTGGTTTACACGATTTTTGATGAGAATAGTAAGTTTACGGGAAAAGAGACACTATTTTGCTCTTTTTTACGAATTCTATTAAGCAGTCGTTATGAATCTATCTATTAGTGTGTTTAGAAAACGTAAAATAATTACTATATCCCTGTTTTGTAAATTTCTAGTGGACGGCCAATTAAGTAACAAAGAATTCGTCGCTGTAATGAAGAACAGAGTTCTAAGAGGATTGGAGAAGCCAAAGGATACTGGTTTCGTGAAATTAATTGAATCGGTAATGAAGTGCGTGAAAACTAGCTACAGCATGTCTTTCGATAATTAAACCAAATCTAATTTAAAAGCAGCCCTAATCTTTCCTAACAAATACATGCCTTTGTAAGTGGAACTAACGAACCACGTATCTAATTGCAAATAATTGTACACTGATTGCGCCATTAATAAAGATATTGCTGTGTATGACAAAAAAACTACTGTATTCGTCAATATTATCCTCGACAAACATTAGGTTCCTTTATAAATTGAAGATTCAATAAAGGCCGCGCCGCGCAGCTTGTCAAACGTGAAGTGTCATTGCGTTTGCGCGATTGGAGGCGCGCATATTTGAAAATATTGCTATTTCGTTTATAATTATGTTCGAGGATAAATGAATTAATGCATTGTAAGATCAAAGTATAATAGAGTAAATAGAATAGCCAATGCATTTTTCTGTCCCTGGTTTGTGGAATCCAACACCAATTACCATTTTAGCGTCGCATGCAACGTTACCGGTGGAGTCTCGAAACAGATTGCAACGCTACGCGTGGTAGGAATTAGACTTCAGCGCGGGTGAAATTAGGTGATTTGAAATCCGCGATTATAAATGTTTTTGTTAGCTGCATAATTCAAAGATCGGAAGAGAAAGAAGGATCGCAACAAAACGATAACACATTCGCGCTTTAACCTTGCCCTTCTGTTCGAGTTTATTTAAGGCAAAACAAATTTCACCCGCTCGTGAAAACGTGATTTTGTGAGGTTTCTTCCTCTAAAATCGCGTTAGCGCGTTCAAACTCGGTGAGATTGTAGGGGGCGAGCTGCTGAACAAGTTTCTCTGATAAAATTGCTTCGTAGGACGTCTTATAACAAAGTTACAGATCTTTGAAGTTCTCGAAGTGACGCGCGGTGTTAGCGGGTTGCCTGCGTACAGGCGCAGGTCACTAATAATCTTGAAACGCTTACATCTCTGTTATCCGGCGACGTACGGGAAAATGTTATAAGGAAAAGTTGCGTAGAATTTTGCACTTTATAAGCTCGTGAAGTTTGAACCTGCTCCGCAAATTTTTTACATATTGTTACAGACATTTTTAGTTCCAAATTAATTCGATATCTTGGGAATATTTAATCACATTTCGCGCTTCTTCTCGGCTCTCTAGTTAATATCAATTATTTGTAATTTAATTACAGTCTTTGCTAACGTATTTTGAGTAAGTTGCCACTTTATTCATTCTTACTTCCTTACTAATATATAAAAGTGAAACGTTGTCTGTTTGTTTGTCCTTCTTTCACAGCTGAACGGATTTCAATGAAATTTTGATTATACATTAAATACGTCCCAGATTGAATTATAGGCCATTTATAAAAATGCTATCTAAAATAATAAATAATAATAATAATTCCCCAGTGAAACCGGGTAACGGGTCAGCTAGTTTTATAATAAAATCTGATACTAACTCCCATAAGGTGCTAAATCCATCTCAGTTATGTTTTACTTATTATATTAGCGCTGGAACAATATACAATGATGCGTAACACGTTTGTAGGCCGTGAAAGTAAAACATTTCTCATCACACGGGTGGCTAACTTTCATCACGTTCAAAAGTGCCGAAGTAATCAGAGCGTTGAAGGATCTCGATCTGTTCCCCGAGCGATCGATCAGTTCAAACTGAAACTCTATCGGTGACATTCTTGTGTTCTTTTCCATATTTCACTAATAGTCTTGAGCTGTTAATATTGTAGTCGCTAAGTCAAGTCACTAGTGAAATATGTTTCAGTTGCTTAATATACAGTTTTTCATAATTATCATTATTGCTGCGAGTGCGGAGAAAAAGAGAGGAAAATATTCTTCAGGTAAATGAATTAATTTGTCTATTGATCGTAGATATTAGTTGGAAAATTTTTAAGTAACGATGAAACGAGAAATGTTTATAAATTTTATATTTAGTGAATTAAAGTGTAATAGAAGAATAAATGGACAGACGTGGTTAACGATCGAGAACTTGATTTATCATGAAAGCAAATTATACACGTAATGTGTTATATAAGTTAGCTGGCCAGTTTAATACCAATGATATGCTAATTTATGAAAATTATGCCATCGTTACAGATGTAATTGAGAATTTACGGAATAAGTTCCCCGATGGAATTTTCGATAGATTGGCGATGAAGCAACAACTTTATCAGTGAGTATAATACTCAAAAATTTGGCGAGGGTCTCTATAACAGTAGCAGTGTTAAGTTAGCTGATTCGTGGCAAATAATACATTACAATTTTATTTTATTCAGTGATAAATTAAATTACATGGTAAAAAAAAAATAATTTTAATTTCAATCCATAGTTTGCGTACTAAAAGAATTTAGAGATATTTTTTTAGAGCGCCAAAATGATAATAAAGTGCAATTTGGCCATGTCTGTGAAAATCCAATTGGATGGGAGCAAAGATTTGAAGAGAAGGATTTTTTGGAAAATCGACATCGAGGAAAGGTAATATTATGACGATTCAATTTGTGGTAAATGATGGCAAATTTTTAAATTAGTGTAATTTAATCAAATCTAGTTCTGTTATTTTTTAAACAAGAAACTGTGCTTACACAGGTGAAATGGGCAAATGTAAATGGCGGCTATGGTGAACACTATTGGGACCTAAACCATTGATAAATAATAATTATTATCTAACTGCTAACATATATCTCATAAATTTCTTTTAAAGCATTATCTACTTATTTTCCCAATATACAACATATATAATGAATATTAAATATTTCTTTCGATCTATTTTAAAGATTATAAAATGTGACATGTAGCTTTATACATATAAACAGTTCTGACAAATGTGCTCAATCATATGTACACCTAATAAATGTAAAAAACAACTATATATCAGTATAAAGAACGAAAGTTAATAACATTGAAACAAAACTGAAGCCTTGAACCGTTATGGCACGGAGTAGTATAGCTGATGTGTACAATGAAATAAAGTGTATCTGGTTGAAAACGGAAAACAAGAAATTGTTTTTCTCAATAATGTTCCATGCATCCGAAACAAACATTAGAGGGGAATTTACCATAGAGTACAAGAGTTTTGACGCAAAATAATACCCGATCGGAAATGAAGTTTCCATATTCATCGTGCCCTGGTAGCCTTTACTTCATTAACTGGTGTCCTCAACGAATTCATTGGAATTCAGTTTATCATTCCACTAAGGTAAGGGGGTTCTTAAGTTTACGTTATCAGTCTTTGACGCCTTATCGAATGCACCAGTTCTATACGCTTTTTACACAGTAGTTACCATTTGTCCAATTTTCTATTTCGGGTGTGTTGATGAGGAATATGTTATGTAAGGGGTATGTAACAATAATTATAATATATAATCAGTATGACATAATATAAGGTGAAAATTTGCAAATATTACTTTCAACGAATATTGTTTTCCCAAAAATGATCCGTGCGACTGTCCCAATAGTGAGTCAATAAATTAATTCTAAGACTTTAAGAATGACTATAAAATCTCGCCAATTTGTTAATTATTTCTTATGAAACGTAATTTCAAATATGTATGGTCATTATTCTTTCGAAGGGTTCCTATATTCTATACCTCGTCTGTGCTATATTTTACTTTACCAACCGCCCTTTTCTCGTGAATAAATCTTTGAGATCTGTAATATTACAAAAATCAGAGTGCATTAGTATTTTCCATTCGTATCTCCTTAATTTCTACCAAAATATGAATGCGTTCCAATTTTCCGCACTTTAAATGAGTTTGGCATAAAAGTCTTCGAATCTCCGCTTTAAACAGGGGCGTCTACAGACTTTGTTCCAGGCGGGGCTCAACTTTGAAATGATGGTAAAGAAAAATTTACTCCTCTTAATTTTTTCACTCATTTTATAGTTTCAATTTAATTAAAAACTTAAAACCGATATTTAAAAATATTCCCTTTTTCGTATAAACTTACTAAAGATCGGTTTCGAAAAATAAGCGATTTTTTCAAAAGCCAGGGGGCAACACCCCCTTTTGCACCCCCTCCGGACACCCGTGGCTTTAAAAACAAATACAATCTCGCAAATAGCTTTGCACTTCGTCACCTTAGATCTGACCAATTTGAAAATCTATGCCACTGAACAGAGTGTCGCGATATTTAATAAGCAAATTACATTAACATCTACGCACGGAAGCGCGCGAAGGAAATCATTCTAACGATCAGATTACTGTTCCAGGGAAATTCTGGAAAGGCTAATCCGGCATAACGAGCCGGAGTTTAGCAAAGCCTCCATCTTCAAAAGCATGGAACGGTTTCTTCGGAGGGTGAACGAGATGGAAGAGACGATATTAATTCCAAGCCGACTTCTAGACCTAACTGCGGGCGACTCTAACGACAGAGTGAATCTCGAAGGGAAGCATGGTTCCATCGTTAAAATGATATCGGTCGATATGGACCTGCGCCGTCTCTACAACATCATCACTCGAATGAAAATCGAGTTATTGTGGTCGAAGAGGCGCCTGATTGATATCCAAGAATTAAAGGAAGACTTCGTCCCTGCGCGGGAGTCTATGAACTCTAGGTACTCCAGTACCGCGTCCATACAGAGCGTGCAGAGTGCTTGGACTTCCTCGGACTCTGAATCGGATACCAGCATCGAGGACTCGGTATTGGCGAGCGAATACGACGCCGACGCAATTGCTAAATCGTTCGAGAGACACCTGCGGGGTCTTCATCGCAGCATTCAGAAAATGACGCTGGCTGCTGAATACTTGACGATGAGATACCAAGCTGACATCACCAGCCAAATGTGATAATTTTCTGTGAAATTATCAGGCTACTAAACATTAGACATTAACGCGATCTTTATTTATTGGAATAGTTAACAAATATGATATTATTGTCTTGTTGTATATGTACGAGCATTGATGTTTGTGATATTAAGTACCATCAGGAATAAAAGTTTTACCCATAGCGTTCGTAGAAACTCGTTACTTTTATTCGGTAATTCGTCTAAATAATAATATGGATTACTTATTTAAACATAGGAAATATACTATAATTTTTTTTTTTTTTTAGTATAATTTGTATCCCTACGAATACAAATATAATATCTTGCACCTTTTCAAAAACTTGTAGCTATTTTCTAGCTTCCCCTGAATTTCTAATTTAGAGATATTATACAAGGAAATGTGAGACTGTATCTTTTTCTTTCATTTGGCATTGCAGTTATTAGATATGAGGAATTGGAATACCCACGCGTGGGCGTTCGCTGGCTTTTGAGAAAAATCGCTTATTTTTCAAAACTGATCTTTATTAAGTTTATACTAAAAAAGGGAATATTTTTAAATTTCGGTTTTGAATTTTTAGTTAAATTCGCATATTTTTCTTTACCATAATCCCAAAGTTGCCTCCCTACTCCTGGAAAAAGGACCTCTCTTATTTTTAAGAGCGTAAGAAAAAACACGTCTAAATTGAGGAAAAATTATATTCTGAGAAAAACAACTGCAAACATTGATAAAAAATAATCTTAGAAGCCAATAAATATTTACAATAAAAGAATAAGTGAAAACATTAATACCCCAGTGCATGCATACCATAAATTACAAATTCGCGCGCAAGCCAATCGTACAGGCAACAAACCAACACAAAACCCTACAGACTAGCTTTGATTTACAGCGACATCCGTCGCCCAAAGCTGACACTAATACGAAAAAACCATCAGTTATTAGAGTTTTGGCAAATTTTTAGAATCGTTTGAAAGGCGTGCAGAATTATTTTCAATTCGTAATTGTTTCAATATCATCACCACAGACTGGATTTTAATGGATTTTAATTAAAAAGTTCAGACCTCCTTTACGGGCCTTCGACATCACTTTAACCTCTACAAGTGACAAATGCGGAGCTCGGAAAAAGTATTTAACGTTAAATCGCTGCGAGTGAACGCTGAGACGAATCTCTGAGGCTTTATGCGTGATATGATAATTATTATTCTGTGATACATGAAAATGAGCGAAATCCCCGAGACCCAAAGTAAAGACATCGGTCCAGCAGTCGTAACGGAGCAGGAACGCGAGTTAGCTCAGAATGCGCTTGCCGAATTCCAGAAAGGGGCATACACCAATTGTCTGTCGTTCTTAAACAAATTAGAAACCCTACGGCCCAAAGACTTGAAGGTGATGCACAATAAGGTCGTGGTGGAGTGTTACAAAAACGATTTAAAGAAAACAGAATTGTTAAGGAAGAGCCTGAACGCGATATGCGGGCAGATGTCTACGAACGACACTACCGAAACTATAGACGACATTGAGAAGTGTGTTATGAGGTATAATCAAGCAGTTTTATTGTATCATACGAGACAATATAGCGCCGCACTTCAAATTATGAATAGATTATTTGCTTTCATAGAACCAATGGGTATGTAAACAACAATGAAGCCTATGAAAATTTTCTGTCCAACCGAGCGATGGTTTTTATTATTTTCTATTCGGAAATAGCCTTCGTTAACGAAAGCCTTGGTCGATTATACTATAACGAGTCTTGATATATCTAAGACGCATATGTTTTTAACTTGTATTGCTTTTATTTTAGAAGAATCGTTGGCGCACAAAGTTTGCCTCCTTTTAGTCGAGCTACACATAGTAACGGATCAGTCAGACGCGGCGTTGTCTTTGATTAATTACATAGAAAGCCAGCTTATATCAACGGACAATTCTAAAATCGCTCCTGTCGATAAAGAAGGTATAATGAAATCGATGAAAGAGCAAAAAGAACAGAAGAAGGAAGTTAGTACTGCCACCGACGCGTTCAAAGTCAAGCTGTTGAAGTGTAAAGCTAGAATATATCTTGCTATGCATCAGTTGAAATTGTGTAAGAGGGAATGGAAAACGCTGGTTTCTTTGGGTACACCTGTAGTAAGATAATACTATATTCGAACTGTTTCTTTTCTTTCTTATTATATGCACCGAATCAGTCTTTATAATTTTTAAAATCCCACTCCTTTCCAGAATATGTCAACTGTGTTTTTAAAAGCCAATCTTGAATACCTTAGAGGAAATTATAAAAAGGCTATCAAGCTGCTGAACTCTGTACAGTCGGAAAATTTGGACTTTAAGTACGTTAGCTTTATAATTAAACATTACGGTAATATTTAGAATTATTATTGTATCGCGGTGATTACGGGTTTTTGTTACGCTTAGGACTTCTGGAGAATCTTCTGCTGTATTATATTATAATAATATGGCGTGTTTACACCTTGCCATGGGTAAACCAAATTTAGCGTGTTTCTATTTACGAAAAGCTTTGTATGAAAATAAGTGTGCTCTGGAGAGTGTACAAGCGAAAGATAGTGGTATTTATAAATATCAATTTTTACGTAACAATACTGTATCTAAGATAATTTCTGTAAAGGAAGCGATTTCATTCAGATCCTTTATCTTCGCAACCGTTGTACACACTCGGTGGGAACAGGCACTACGAATTAATGTACAGCTTGGGTGTGTCGTTGCTACACGCTGGTCAAGCCTCAGCTGCGTTCGATTGTTTCATGGAAGCTGCGCAAAAGCTTCATAACAATCCCAAGCTCTGGTTAAGGATCGCGGAGTGCTGTATCTATTATCACAAACCAGTAAGCGCAGCCGTTACGTTGTAACATTTCTGAAAGTAAGGGAGTAACTTTCGCATGGTTTTCAGACGAACGAAGTTGACTTTAACATTCCAAAGCGGAGGAAGGATTTGGTGCAAAAAGTTGTCGGCACTGGAATTTATAGAAAGATCATTTTGACATCGTCGCTTTCCAAAGACACAAAGTACGACCCCGATGGCTTCCCTTCCGCCATACCACAATTAACTCTGGAATTTGCGTCTCTCTGTTTAAAGAATGCGTTATTCTTACTGCCAAATAGCAATGAACTTAATGTGCCAATAACGACAATTGCGAGCGCGCAGACAGTACCTTTGTCATTAACAGCTGGTCATAACTTAGGTATTAGAACTTTACGCTCGAGCAATACCGACGACTGCCAAACCTGATTGTTATTTTTAACGCTTAAACTACTTTCCAGGTGCTCAACACTCGGCGTTAATGTCACAAGCTCCGACCGTCGAAGCGTTAAACTTTAAAATTAGCGTCTTGGCTTCGAGTGCTTATGTATGTTTATGCCTAGGCGATTACGTTGTGGCGCTTGAACATGCTAGATCATTGCTAAGTATCAATAAATTACCCGGAGCGTACAGGATGTTGGGGAATCTCTATGCTGCGGAAAGTTTGATATTTCTCGACAAAATTAGCGAAGCGATTGAGTATCTTAAACCGGAAAATATTCAGGATTTGAATACTTTCGTACCTATTCCTGAAAGCCAGGATAAAGATAAAGAAAAGATTGAAGAGGTTGTTTCAAAACCGATAAAAAGTAAGATTTAAGATACAGGATTTTGTGAGGAAATTCTGAAACTTTGTGAATATGTAGGGGATTTCCTTCTGATTACAACGAAATTTTTATTTGCTGCCCAAATTCACTCGAAGGGGGTGAAATTACCTGGTGAATATTTTTCGATTTTGTGTTATAACTCGCGAACTGTGAGAGATAGAAAAAAAGTTACTTCTTTTAATTAGATCTATCATTTGGTGAAAAAGTTATTTTACAGTTCACGAGTTAAAACACAAAATTGGAAAGTACCCGCATTTTCAAGGGTCAATTCCACCCCCTTAGAGTGTATTTAGGCACTAAACAAAAATTGCGTTGTAATCACGAGGAAACCCCCTACATATTCACGAAGTTGCAGAATTTTTTGAATTTTCGGCTTCGGGATCTTCTCTTGTCATTTATAAAGTGACTAATAATAATAATTTTTAGCGTGGTATCCAACGACTGTTCCGACTGGAATCGCTATACTCCGTTACAATTTAGCTGTAGCTCACGCAATCCGCGGTGAGTTTGACAAATCTGGAGAAACCTTAAAACAGGTAATCAGCAAGTTTAAAATTTCTATGTAAAGCATTTTTGTAATATCAGTACTCTTCACTAACAGTTGTTATAAATCCTTTCAGGTTTGGATGTCTAAAGGCCCAGATTGCGATGTTCCTATACATGTAATAATGTTAGCTTTATATATAGAATTACAATTAGGTAAAATCAATAATAGTCCTGATTTTAAATAGCGTCGATAGAAAACCTTACCTAACAATGACTGAATTTGGCTTTGTGTTACAGGTCACGCTGATATTTCGAAGTCGATAATAAAGCAACATTGTCCTCAATACCGTTGACGGTAAATTTTATATTTAACAAATGAGCACGATAAAAATGAATTTTCATGTAAATTTCCCTTTCGTAAATGTCAATGAATTGTACGCGTCTGCGTATGTAAATAAATGTGTAATGTATAAAATGCAGGATTTTCCGAGTATATCGTAAAAGATTAATAAATATTGCGATACTTGTATCTCTTCTACAGTAACAATCACTTTCGTCTATACAAATGACACAGATTCATTCAGAATTTTGTACATAAGAAATATTTCGATAGAATATCAACGATTAAGAATAACATTTTATACTTCCAAGTATTTTAATAATAAATATTCTTTCGTTACGAAGTATTTCATTCTGTTTAAATAAAAATTCCATCTCGCCTCTTTATATCCGTGCATTTTATAGCTCTCGTTATGTAATTCTGCCGTAAATATTTTCTACGGCAAAGCTTACGCTCGGGGTATCCTTGAAACAATTTTTTCAACAAACGAAGAGGAGGAAGATAAAATGAAGTTGAGTGTTTAAATGCCAGCGACGACGGAGAAACGTAGTTGCTCGACGCAGTCGCGTAAACAAATTCAGCCTGCGAACTGGAGTTCTATTGCTGTAAACATGCGAAGTGATTTGCAGTCAACGATTTCGCCCGATTGTTAGTGGAAGTGAGCTTGCTGGCTGGTATTGGGGGCCTCTGGCCTGTAATATGGTCATGGCCGTCTAGGCGAATCACCCCAGGGCCTTACACTGGACCTTACTCTGCCTGACTCACACAGTTCCAGTGGTTCTCCACTGTCGGTTATTCCACGCGGTTCGTCGCGCGTTTCCTCTGATTAATATGTACGGTCGATTACGAGATATACAATGAATCAGAAAATCATTAGCACAGAGAGGTTTTTTTGGCTTGGATCCTCCTCGCTTAGTATCCTCTATACTTTCACACGATCGTGTAATCGAGTAAAAGTATAGTGTTTTAGAGAAAAGTATAGTGTATAGAAATCGTAGAGATAGAACTAATAATGTCGTGATTATTAATTCACCCATTGATGCTAGAAACTAGGAGAAATAAATCTGTGATTAATTGCCAGTTGTTATCGCGATAGTATGCGTGGACGTTGTAACGAAATATCGCAGTAAAAGATGCACGGCCTTAGTAAACGATGATCCGCCGATCATGAGTAACCGCAGACGGCAGAACAATGAGAGGAAAAAAATAAACGATTCGATTGCATTGAAGATTTATCTGGAAACTTCAATGCTTCTCCGATTGAAGAGGAAGGACAGCGGAAGGTCCCTCGACGCAGGTGCGATATATTACGCGACTTCCTCCTGCAAATCGGATTATAACGTAACATTAAAACGATGTTCCTTGGTTTCGAGGTTCATCGAAGAAGTACAATTACAATTCACGATAAGCAGTCGTTATTATTCCCATCACACCTCGTCTTCCGTTTGCCATAAAAAACAAAGCTGACCGATGAGATGATCGGCAGATCCCACAAACTATTCTCCAATATATCGACACCCCAGATGTTATTTTAGATCAAACCTCCCCGTTTATTACGTTATCGGCATTTTATTATTCATTTCAGGGGTGATTTTTTGTATGAAAGGCACGATTATTAAAGTGGCCCCGGTTATTCGGTAGACGTGTACCGCGAGGGGAATCGTGAAACGTGGAAAAAGAAATGAGAGTGGACGAAGGACCCGGCGGTGTTCGCTTAACACGGGCAAGGTACCATTTTAATCGGTATGCACAGTCTGGAAATCTGAACTGATCACGCGTGTCCGTGGAGCCGAAGCGGACTTGATAAATTTAAAATAAAATTGATCCAACCATTTGGCGCGCTGCCCTGACCCAGTTCGAGTTCTGCTCCCGTCTCCAGCGCGCAGAACAAGACGACGCTGCTCGGAGCACCGAGAATCGCCTCAGGGAATCGCCGCCCTCAAGTCGCGAACGCTGGCGAACTCGTGGAGCACCCCGAGCGTCCACGTCTCTCTCGACGCCTTCTGGCACACTTCTGCGTCGATTAATTGCTTTTAATATTGATACTTGGGAGGCGAGATCCTTAAGTAGCTGCCAGAGCTGAGCTTTCACTTCAGGTCCAAGTAGGGAATAACGATTTGAAATTACATTTTCAATTGATGAAAATATAGAGTACTGAGAGGTGAAGGGAATTTTAAATAATCTAAGGGTTTCTTTAATTTTTATCTTCAATATCAGTGGCGCAACCGGAGGGTGCACCATCCCCCAAAAGAAAAAGGAAAAAGGAGATTAATGTAAACAGTTCCGAAGTAATTCAATAGCTTTATAAAATGAGTAGAAAACTGGATTTTATTGTTTAAGTAAATTTTTATAATCCTCTAATGAATTTTACTGATTTTGTATTAAAAATATTTTTATCCGTACAACTCGGCTCCCTTCAAGATTAAACCCTGAGTGCGCCACTGTCAAGTACTGATAGTCTATTCCAGAACCTTGGTGTTATTACGTCTAATTACTGATTAATTAGTAATAAGTATAAACTTACTATCTGCGAGGAAGAAAGTTGCGTTAATTACTGGGATAATGTTAATGAAGTCGGTTCCCTGACGGCAGTAAATTACGGCGGGGGAAATCAATGAAAGGAAATCGCGATTACGCGAGCAAGATTATCTGTACTCACGATTTCATGAAAATTCATTTCACTTGGAATACTTCGAAGGCTAAGAACGATGAAGACGCACGAGATCCTGTTACAATTTTTTGCTCGCCACGGCCATTAAAATGGATCTTTCTAGAAAAGAAAGGTGACATGTAAAAGCAAGATGAAGTGTTGGGTAACCAGTTGCTGACATCAAGGGCTTGTAAAGAAATAAAAAAAAAAAGTCGCGGGCGCTACCTTGACTTTTAACGATCCGATTTCTTTTTTATTTGACAATAGAAAAGGGTATCGCGGACGATATTACCATTTTACCTGTTGGCTTGTTTCAATTGGGATTACAAATTATTTAAGTGTCTACGCTCTGAAAGTGCATAAATCTAATATAAATTGGGATCGATATATATTAGGCTTCACAGCTTTATCGTCTTCTTATCTTCCATTGGATTCAATTCATTCGATTACGCTGGTATTAATCTGCATATACCTATATTACAACGATATACATACACACACGGTCAGAGATTCATTATTATTCAGGATAGTTGCATAAATTGAATAATCTAGTGTATCAAAAAATGTTCAAAATTCTATTTAGAGATTAGAATTTGTTAGGAAGCTTACTATTCGTCTAAAGATACCTTGAGATTTAATGGGGCATCAGAATTATTTTACTTAAAACTATTTAATTTTGCTTACAAAGTAAGTTTTTTATATTTTATAAAAATAGTATTACAATATTATTAATATTCACAATGTGACCTAAACCGGTCCTAAGTATCTCAAGCAGTTATACCGAGTTTCGTGAACGATCGCAAAATTTGATGATCGGTCAGGTCCATCCGTTTTTCGCAACTCGCAAAATTCTAAGGAAAGCCTGAGCTAACAGATCGATTTCGTACGAATTGAGATCGACTAAGGTCGGACAGTGAATGACGCGCAATGATGAAGTGCGAGGTCAGCGTCACCGGCGTGTTTCCTTTGAGAATTCCGATGGGGAATTTGCCGACAAGGATGGGCCTTCTTGAATTGTTATTTAAAAACACTAAGCCTAACAAGGACACGTGTGAGAGAAAAGCTCGACCGCGTTTCAGATTCTTCCTAGAGGCCACGATAGATCCACGATCATTAGCATCAGCGTCTTCGTTCCTCTTGAAATCGAATTAGCAATTGCACGTCATTAATCAACAGCGCGACACTCGTCATTAATTATGGAAATTTTATCATGGCAAATGAAATGCACACCGATAAACCAATTTCAGATTTTTTTTTTAAACCGTCGACCGATTAATCTTTCCTTCACACGATACTTTCCATAATTTTACTGAACAGCAAAAATCAGGAATAAATTATATGGGGGCAGGGGTAAGGAGCCCTGGCACGCCCCAAAGAAAAAGGAAAAAGGAGATTAATCCCTAGTAGCACAAAATATTGGTTAAATATTTTTTCCAAATATTAAAAAAATATTTTTTTAGCCACACTTTTTAATATGAAACAAAATGTTGATTTCAAATATTATACACGCATACTGAAAATGTGAAATAAAGGTTTAGAAAATAAAATATTCGGAAAAAAATGTTTTCTTTCTACCATTCAATAAATATTTACTTTATATTTGAAAAAGAATGTTTCTTTCATAATATAAAATGAATATTTCTCGAACATTCGGAAAAAATGTTTTGTTTCAAACAGTAGATAAATATTTTTATATTTGAAAAAAGAATATTTTTTTCATAATATAAAATGAATATTTCCAGCATATTTGAAAAATATATTTGCTTTTTAATCTAGAATAAATATTGTATGTATGTTTAAATATCAAAAAGAGATTGAACCTCTTTTTAATATTGGATGTATGTACATTCAATATTTTGTGCTACTAGGGATGTAATCACGACTGAAGTAATTCAAGAGCTTTGTAAGAAGAAAAGAAAACTGATTTTATTTTTGAAATAAATTTTTATAATCCCCTAATGAATTTTATTGAATTTGCATTAAATATATTCTTATTCGTTCCACTCGGTTCCCCCCAGATTGAATCCTGAGTGCGCCACTGATCTGCAATAACCATAAGGGGGTTTTATTATCAGTATAATAGTTGCTACATTTTTTTTACTCGCGTGTCTCGCCTTATTAATTTATATTTTATTAACACTTGTGATCGCATCGAGAAATCGTACCAGTTATATGCATTCGCGATGATGTGCATCGATATTACCCACTGAGATCATTCGATATAATCCATCTAGTAACAGGATATGATTATTTTTATTCGTGTCAGTCATTGCCAATATTCGCTTCTGGCGATAGAACGTTTGGCGAACGCCTCGAGGCGAATACCTCCAGCTACAATTGATCGTAATAGGTAAGAACATTGTTTGACTTTCATCATGCCTCTGAAATCAATCATGAAACTGAACATCTATCCTCTTGCAATTGCACATCGATCATTAAGTTATTCTTCGTTTAGCCAGTGATCGCAGAGTATCTGCTACATAAATTATTATTTACTATAAGTATCGTTGCGTTTTCATCTTCGTCCGTCATATTTCTTAAATGATTCAACACTTTTTGAGAGCAATGTGAAATGTATATCAACTTCTCTGTATTAAGAATATTGTGTACAATAGAATTTCACAAATTTTCGCTATGGATTCAAATTTTTTCGATACAATTTTCGCGCAATCAGTATTTCGTAGGATATTCTTAGAATTTTAGTGAGGACCACAGTGGGTAATAATTATTGCAAGCATAGTGTCGCAATATTTACGATATATTCATTGCAATTCGTTGTTCCTTTTTTTAATGACAGGGGACGATCGCAGAGTGCCAATAGTAATCGCGTTGCATCGCGCGGATCCATTTAATACGGAGAATTAATGGCCAATTTACGATGAATACGGAGAATTATTTCCATTATAATATGCATATCTCGTCGTTACAAATATTATTCCCGACGGGTTTCTGCATTCTGCTTGTGTTGCTAGCCTTTTAAGAGGTGCTCTTTTGAAATATCGCCTCAGGGTTGTTGAACGCTCGAAGCACGCACCGAGTACTAAACTCAGACACCAGCTCATATGGTGAATTTGAATGAACCCGAGCGTAGAATTTTATTTCGCCATTTATACGCCACCCATGCGATTGTTAATGTTGAACAGAGCCACGTTAATACACCCGTCGATTCTAAGCACATTAGTCCTCGGAAGACTTCGTTGTACAAGTCAAACTTTAGCAAATGCCAGTGACGCTTCTCTTTTTTAAATAAAAATTTAATAACATTATAGAGACTAGAATATGGAATATATTTTATTTAGATTATTACATATTCCGACAGCGCTGGAAATATTTATATAAATGACCAAAATAGGGAGCTACGAATTTTTGCAACAAATTTTGCAGGAAGATTTATTCAATAAGAGAAGTATGAGTGATAATGTGTTTATTCCAGTGATTATTTGCAACGAGGTATTATGGAGCTCGTTTCTGTTTCGTGTTCCCCCTTTCTCGTAATCACAAGGAAAGCCGGCGAATTTGCAATGATTATAATGCAAGAGCCGGGAAATAACGATCTTACAGAAAGGGCGTTGCTTGAACAATCTACGCGCTGAAAGGTTCGGAACGACAGCTTACGCAATGTCTGAAGCCATACCTAAGAGGGTTATGCGCCGATCCTTCAAATACTTTTACGTAAATGTTAATCCAATTCCTTTTTTTTTTTATAATACCATCGATTTCTGCATTTGCTATTCCTCCTATGAAAAGATGCTAACAGCCAGGCATTCGTAGCTTTAAGAAATTAATATTCTCCCAATCCTAACTTCAAATACCCCATAAATAAAAAAACAATATAACATATTATTTATTCCCAAACAAGTGAAATTTAAATAATTCAATTTATAACCCACAGCTTAATAATCCTATGAATTTACATTCGACTGATATTAATCGGTATCATTCTATCGTTGCTTCCAGTGAACGGTACACATAAATTTAAATAAAAAAACCTTTAACAACAAGCTTTTATTAAAATGTACTAAAAAAGAAAATAATTTTGATACCTGCCTAAATGACTGCCTTAGAAGAATTCCCAGATATGACCAACAACAAAAACGTGGGGCGTAAATATAGAAATGTCCTTTAATATAATTATTTACGCCCCACGCTTTTATTGTTGGTCGTATATGGGAATTCTTCTAAGGCAGTCATTTAGACCGGTATGAAAATTATTTTCTTTTTTAGTACATTTTAATAGAAGCTTGTGTTTAAAATTTTTTTGATTTAAATTTATTTTGTGCCTTTTAGTATTTGTGCCAAATTTCATGTCGATCGGACATAGGCATCTCTTTGACAGACGTCGCGAGAGAATCGCCCTGTATAACCCTTTACCTGCTTCCCTGTTTTAACAATCAGGTCGGAAACATGAAAATACTGTAATGTTATCTGAACTACGTATGTGTGCCAAATTTCAAGTCGATCGGACATGTGGAAGTGGGTCAAAATTAGCTTGCAAGATTTCATCCTCGCAAACTAACTAACGAACAAACTCGCAAGTGAAGCTAAATAAAAGCTTGTACCTAACAACTGTTGAAAAATGCTGAAAATATTATTCGAAAGAATGTTACTCCGTTAGCGTCCAGGCAGGCCGAGGATCGAGTTTTAGTCCGACAGGTGGTATATGAAATAGACGAAGAGGTGGAAGGACGAGGACAGAGAATGAACCCTTTCGATTCGACAACGATAACCTGCGCACGTGTTCGTCCTTCCCCGCCGCAGGTACGGCCGTACATGGTACCAGCCGCACTTGACCTATATCTTATTATGCTGCCAGCGTCCGGATGCAATGCGAAGCGTTTGCGAATAAGCCCGGCGGGCCTCCTCGAGGTTGCTGAGCTTCACCACCACCATAACGAAGTCCTTCCTTCCTGTAGCGGTGCTCGCGACGTCCCAGCTTCCGCGAGACACGCAGACTAGGCCCAAGTAGTCGAGGAGTTCGCGTCGCACTTCTAGCCGCACGTCCCTCCCATTCATACCCGACTGGCTCCGCGTACCGATCCCTCAATGAAAATTATTTTTCTGCCTTCGAGCCAATTCCACTCGCGTTCCTCGAGCCCTTCTCTTTTGTCGCGCGAGATATTGCAGCGGACAACGGTTTTCTTTTTGCGGTGAGGGGCTGCCAGTTGTTAGCAGCAGTACGTGGGTACTGTATTTTTTATTTCAACTACTCGTGCTTACTAGCAGTGATGCTCTCGCGGGATTCGTGAATTCTGTTAATTGTGATTTGTTGCGCTGATTAATTAGCTACGCGATTAGGTAACTGTTTGATGCGCTACCTTTAGCATGGTTCGTTTTTCTGATTTAATTTTCTAAGAAACTTTCAATGGTAGGTTGTTATCTTAGTAGGTCAAGTGGTGGCAATAATGTATTTGAGAGACAGGTTGCTCGTGTTACGCTTCTAGGTAATAGAAATATGGATTGTCGGCCGGTATTGATGTTAAACGTAACTATTAGTTGTTGCGCCGCGGATGAAGCGACCTTGGATAAAAGACAATACTTTTTTTTTTAAGCAGTCCATATCTCGGCTCCATGCGAAACGTTGTAGCCTTGAGTGGAAAACCATATTCTAGCTTCTTTTTCTTGGACGTAATACAGTCTTGAACGGATATAGAGTTAGCGAAGATTGCTAGGACACGATGGCATACAGCTATGGATTCACAGTTTTCTATTTTCTCAGTTGAGAATTTTGGTTTGCATAGATTTGGCATTCTCCAAATGTTTTTGATTTACCCAGAGAAATAAATACTTATTTATAATCCACGATGTGTATCAAGTGTGGAATAGTTTTTAATAGATCTACTTAAAATCTTCTTGTATAGATATGAAGTGAAAGAAAGTAGATGTGAATATCACATTTAGATATCGCTTGTATTGTGTTATAAATAGCAAAGTTGAGCAGTTAAAGCCCGTTCGTTTCTAAAAATTTATTGAGAATGCTATCTCTGCTGCCACAAACGAAACTGAGCTTCTGAGTTAAAAGATACATAGATTCGAACTACGTCTCTCAAGCTATTAGTTCTAGAAACCCTTCAATAATTTCCCGTCTCAAGTGCCGGGAGCAAAATGGCTTTAACGTGACTCATAAGCGAAACTGAAATTTAATTAAATCAAGTGATCTCGCAAGCCCAATTAGCATTTATTTCTCAATTCATTTTAACTCAACATTTATACGCCGAAGGAACCTGTCGATGCTTCCAAACAACGTTAATATTTTGGAAAATCTATGCTTGCAAACATATGTCACAAATGAAAATGACGAATGGCCAAACGAACACCGCTCGAGGCGATAAACGATTTCCTCGACAAGAACTTAATTTCGCAATTTCGACTGATCTCTGCACACGAATCCGCCCTTTCCCTTTCCTCCCTCTTCCCCTACAAATTCGCCAGCCCCGCCCCCCCTTGCACGCCTTTACTCTGCCAAGGTCCTAGCCGGGTGCCCTTCAAGCGATTCCTATCTTCCCGGTGTCTCACTCTTGACCGGTATTTAGGAAGGTCACGACCTCAGGGTTGGTTTGTCGCGGCAGAGTTAATCACGCATGCGCGACCCGCGGGCGAAAGTATTTAAAGAGGTGGACGCGTGTTCGGGAAGGCCACTATTCCCCGAACTGTCACGAATCGCGCAACGTCCCCCCACTGTCCTCCCCTTCCGAGGTGAACGAGCATGTATTCCCAACCAGAGCGGGAAGATCGGCTCTTTTAATCTCCTCTTTACCTCCCCCCCCACGTCGAGTCGCCGTAACCCCGCGATACTTGCCCCCTCCTCCGCTTACCCATCCCTCCGTCCACATTAGGATCACTCGTCCTCCGCGATTTCCCACTCCTAAGGATCGTTAGTGTGCCACCGGTTCGTTTAATAGACCCGCCGACCTGTCTCCGCAGATTTGATTTGGTGCTGCCAAACGCGTCGGATCGGCGACGGGAAGGATCGTGGCAATCGGCGATACAATACCTTGGGCGAAGAAGGGATCGGTCCGATCCTTCGAACTATTCAAACGTCGCTTTGAGACAAAGCTGGCCTGTTCTCGGAGACTTCGTTGGCGGCCGGTTTCTATCGCGGAGGGTACAATGTCCGTTTAACCGCGCGACCAGAGTCGTTGCCGCGGCAGGAACCAGGAGTCTCGAAGGTGGCTTTGCAGAGACGACACCGTGGCTCGGAACGTTTCAAATGGATTAATTCGGACGATACGCGCGCGCGAGATTGATCTTGTGTGTTCGATCGGCGATCGGTAGGCCCAGATAGCCGGACACTTTGGTGGCTTCCCGTGAAGATCGAGGCGCGGGACCATGGACGAGGTGGACTTCCAGCAGGAGTCTAGGGACCAGGTGGGCAGCTTGATATTCTCGCCGCCGCCGATGAAGAAGTCCGACACGAGGGACAGTATATCTTCGGTGGACAGCGATGTCAGCCTTACCTTCGATCGAAGAGGCTCGAAGGGGGACGAAGCTGATCTGTCCGACTGCGGTAGCTCCGATAACGAAAGGAAATCGAGGAGCGCGGCGAAGCAGCAGAAGGGCTCCGATCGTGACTCGGGGGCGGACTCGATGGAGGAAGCCGTCGTTAAGGAGGAGCAGAAGAAAGAAGGGGTCGAAGGGGGTAAAGCCGATCAGGAGGATTTCCTTCCGCCTAGCGACGAACTGGCGGAGAAGATATGTGCCCAAGTGGAATTCTACTTTTCCGATGAGAACATCGTTAAGGACGCGTTCTTGTTGAAACACGTGAAGAGGAACAAGGAGGGGTACGTATCTCTGAAGCTCATCTCGAGCTTCAAGAGGGTGAAACACCTCAGCAGAGATTGGAGGGTGGTTGGCGCCGCTCTGGCCAAGTCCAAGAGACTCCAAGTGAATCCTCAGGGCACCAAGCTACGCAGGCTCGATCCTCTGCCGCTATTTGATCAGACTACTCCTTCGAGGACGATTCTAGCCGCAAGGCTACCCGTGGAGAAGCTGTCGGTCGAATCTGTCGCTGAAATCTTTAGGCCCTGTGGCGAGATCGCGCTCATCAGGGTTCTTCGACCTGGCCATCCTGCGCCAGCAGAGGTAACAACCTTTTCGATTATCCAACAGATGAGCAGTTACCCAGGGCCTCATCTTCCAAAACAGAAATTATGATTTTATCCGAACACTGTATTTTTTTTTAATTCCCATAATTTTCATACCACACCCGAGTAGATTTATTTTTAATTCTGTTGGGTATACAGGGTGTCCCAGAACGTTTGCCACCTGGGCCTTTTCCCTTAAATCCGCCGCTGTTATTCAAGTAGAGATATCGCAACGCTTTGAGCGGCGTAATGTTTTGAGAAATGCCCCCTCAAGTCGGCCAGGCAATTCCAAGCAATCGCTTCTTAACTCGCTTCGAGCAAACATTCCCGGGGCACTCGGCGAATATTTTCAATACCTTTCAGAACATATCGAACCCGTGAAAATCGAGCAAAATCGGATAGAAATCCTCGGCGCGAAAACACGCCGACGCCAGTCGAAGCGTTAAGAACATTAGCGTAACATTGTTTAGGAAATAAGATGCTATACTCTTGAGTTAGAATTTATCTTGAGGAGTCCCTAATTGCGATGAATGAAAATGTGGAATGTTTGCGATTATCAGGTACGACAAGCAATCGCTAAGAGGCCAGAGTTGGCATCGAGCGAGGAGTGCGCCATGGTCGAGTTCACGGATTCCGCGTGCGCTCGTGTCGCTTTGCAGATGACCTTGGGCGATGCCAAGGTGTTCGAGCTGCAACAATCCAGCGACAAGAAGAGGAAACAACAGCCGGCGAAGAAAAGTGCCCTGACGAGGTTGGCGAAAGAGGAAGCTTACAACTCCTCGAGCTGCCCCAGTGGATCTGAGGCCGAAGATGGAAGAGCCAGACACAAGAAGCCTATTCACGGTTACCCGATGTATCACGCTTACCCGGGCCATCCCTTCCAAGGTACAGTGAAAAATAATCTTTCTCTTCTCGCTGGGAAGAGGATTGAAACTTTCGTAAGTCTATCTAATCTTTTCTGAACAGAAAGAAACAACGTATAACTGTCGTCTGAGGCCTATCAGTACTGTTTATATTCTACTAGCAAAATATCCCGCGCTTCGCTTCGAGCCTGAGAGATATTAAGGACTCCATGAAAACACAGTTTTCCCCTTTTCACCCCCTTAGGAGTTGATTAGGGCGAAATCCTGAAATAGATTTTTAGGGATTTGTGTGAGTAACCTTTGTGGGTAAGAGCCAAGTTGATATCTAATCAAGCCTAAGAGATATTAGGGAATCCGTGAAAATACATTTTACCCCTTTTCACCCCGTTGGGGACGGAATTTCCGAAAATCCTTCCATATTGGGCGCCTAAGCCATGAAAGCAATGTACCTTCCAAATTTCACGTTCCTGGGTTAAACGGTTTGAGCTGGGCGTTGATGAGTCTGTCAGTCAGTCAGGACTTCCTTTTTTATATATAGATTAGGGTGTGGAACTGTAAACTTTGAACGATCACATGCTAGGTGAATGTGAAAGATTTTTAATCGAAATTAGAATCATTTGAATCAATTATGCATTTCCAAACGGGGCGCGTAAGAATTAAAAATACTAGATAGTACTAGTTCCTTGAAGGAATTTCGATTTCATCTTGGAACTCTCGAAAGCTCACCACCTTGCGTTTGTGTTAAATCTCAAAGAGAGTACTTAGCCCACGCGCTAGGCTCAACAGCGAGGAGCTACCAAACTGGTACCGTTCACAGCCCCATCTCACCAAAACCCCGATTATGCGAGGACCCGAATTACCAGAATTACCAATGAGAACTGCCACTTCTAGAATCCACAGATTCAGTTGCACTTTTCAGGACCCCCCTCGCCAGATGCATGGTTGTCCCGCCGATTGTCCTCCTGCTCCGTGTCTGGCTCGGAGAACGGCTTCATCCTCCGTCGTTTGTCTTCCTGTTCGGGCTCCGGTTCCAGCTCGGAGACAGGAAACTTTGGCAGACGTTACTCCGCCTGTTCCACTGGCTCCGAGACCGGTTACTGTCACCCCGCCTATCCGCCGAGCTACTATTACCAGGAGAATAGACGTTTCTCTTGCTGCTCGAGTTCCGGTTCCGAGTGCAACGGCGGTTGCTACCACTCCAGTCGCCGGGGGTCCGCGGACTACGGGCCGTTCTTCCGGCGGTTGTCATCCTGCAGCCGCGACTCGGGCCTCGACACAGGCGCCAGGAGGCTGTCCCTCTGCTCTCCCGGCACCGAGCAGCCTGGCTTCTGCCGACCCAGGAGCAACAGCGGCATCGCGTTCACGCACTTGCCGGAGAACGTGACCAGGATGCCCTCTGGCCCGGACGGCACGCGCGGCTTCGGCCGACCGCCCAAAATCAACGCCATGTCACCACACATGGAACCCACCTGCTAGATGCCAATCGGTTCTGGTGAAACTCTTTGATGGAGACCACTGACTGATGATATTTGAGGTACAGCAGCCGGGACAGGTATAGCGAGGTCGTAAATTGAACTATACAGCAGTGTGAAGTAAGGGTACGTTTTGGTTGGAGCTGCGATAAAGATCAGAGCGGCGATGAGAGCGAAGCGTAGAAATATATATTCTATAGTTTTATAATGAAAGTGTTTACATTGAAGCAGCGAGTAGAACTACGCTTACTAAGAGGTGACCAATGATACCAACGCTCGATCGACGCTAGGGTTTATACAAAAACCGACTTTTGAGAAAACCGGTTTTCGAATTCCACTATTCCCAGAAAACCGGTTAAACCGGTTTTCGAATTTTCACAAAAAGTATATAAGTAAAATAGTAAATAAATATTCGTACTTATTTTAAAAATCTTCAGTTTCCTTAATATTTATGGAATTGCAAAAATATAACAAAATAAAATATACTCTATCTATACAAAATCAAATAAATAAATAAAAATTAAATTAACTTAAATCTGTACAATTTTTGAGTTCATTTCATATTTATGGATGCACAAAAATATAAGACAATCAAATAGACTGCATACAAAACCAAATGAAAAAAAACTCAACTAAAATCCGCACAAAATATAAATCTTTTACAGTGGTACCAAATTATAAATCTCTATTCCATTTAGTATTTTTCTTCAGAAAATATGAACTCATGAAGATTAGTTTTACAGTAATGACTAAACTGTTACATACGCTTGTATCCAAGGCGACTTCAAGACAAAATATTAACGTTACTAATTAAATAATTAATTCATTTCTGCATATTAATTCTAGTATATAAAACCGGTTTTTAAAATTTTAAAACCGGTGTTCGAATTTTACAATTTTATAAATAAAAACCGGTTTTTAAACTCGGTTTTTAAAAACCGACAAACCCTAATCGACGCTCTTATAGTTTCCAGCTCCAACATAAACTTGAGCCGGGAATCCACCGGGAAGCGAAGCTAAGCTATGCGGTACTATGTGTATGCTATGTTTTTAAAAAATTAGCTTCGATGTATTCTTATAGAATTGTTTCCACCAAAAGATAAATTAAAGCATAGCATAGCATAGCTTGGCTTGGTTTCTCGGTGGATTCCCGGTTTAATTCAGTATATCTTCTCGTGCTTTTGTCAATTCTTTTGTGCAGACGCTTGAAATATCTTTATTTTCGCCCTACCACCTCGCTGTAACTTTTCCAGCTGCTATGCTTGTTATTCTTCGTTCTGATCGTCGCTGACCAATTTGCATGCCCCTCCAGACAGAGAGTAATGAATGGAACTGGGGAGGGTCGTGTGACGAGTAGAGCTGGGACTATTCGAATAATTTAATATTCAAATATTTTACAAGTATTCGAATGCTATGAATAAACTTCGAATATCTGAGCGTTCGAATATTATTATTCGAATAGTTAAGTATTTCGATCGAATATTTCAGTATTCGAATTCTACTCGAATATTTCAGTATTCGAATACTACTCGAATATTTCAGTATTCGAATACTACTCGAATATTTCAATATTCGAATACTACTCGAATATTTCAGTATTCGAATACTACTCGAATACTTCAGTATTCGAATACCATTCGAATATTTCAGTATTCGAATGCTACTCGAATATTTCAGTATTCGAATACTTCAGTATTCGAATGCTACTCGAATATTTCAGTATTTGAATAGTATGGTGTGAATTATAAATCAAGTTATTAGCTTCCAAGATCTTACTCTGACAAACTAACGAACTCACAAGTGAAACTAAATAAAAGCTTGTAAAAAATGATTTCGAATACTATTCGAATATTTCAGTATTCGAATACATCAGTATTGAAATACTTAAATATTCGTATACTTGGATATTCAAATACTTAAATATTCGAATACGTGGATATTCGAATAGTATTCGAATACTTGGATATTCGAATTATATTCGCCAAATAATTGAGCAACTAAAGTATTCGAATATTCGAATGCCGACAAATTCGACAAATAGTCGCAGCCCTAGTGGCGAGTGACCTCTGGAGTGCGATCAGCATGGCTTATTTAAAGTAGAATAAAATGATATCTCAGATGATGGTATCAAAATTGATGAATTGCAAGTGTTTCTTGTGTACATAAATTTTTGCATGATATTACACTAAACGAAGATGCATCAAGTGCGCGACGAGAGTGATCGTTCAAACGTATTGACGTTTTCTACTGCAACGATTATTATTTCGTTTCTTTGGACTCGACGTTTAAATTTCATTATGCGAGGTGCATTCGAGTCTTCGAATTTCGGGGCTGTCCCTGACCGCTGAATGTGTACATAATTAATGATATTTATGAAGACATATTTATCTTTTCTGTGTAACATCGTATTTAGCAATAAGTGATTTATACAAACAACAAATATAAATGTACATAGTAGGATTATAATGGTTCTGTAATTGTGATAAGACGTCGATTTTGCAAAGGATATGCTGGAAGCAACGCATATTATTATCCGTTTCTGTTAATTAAGTGTTATACACAAGAACGTTCGATCATGAGGTTCTGTGATATTGGCGAATAATGTACAGACTTCGGAATCCTAAGTAGAATGTGCCTATGTGAAACAGACTCTAAGTTGCGAGCTGTTTACGATACTCAACCAGCAATAACAGCGATTGTTTCGCGAATTTTATGACAATATACATATCAGGCGTTATATAAACATTGTAAAGAAATATATTGATATGTTACATCACGGTTCCACTTTGACTTTTAATATATCTCTCCCGCTAATCTGTTTTAATTTTTAATTTAAAAAGAGACTCACGAGTTGTTCTCTCGAAACTGGCTCCACCTTCACCTTATATTTTGAACACGTTCCGTGCTATCGCGAAGTTTCTAGTTCCCAGCGGAACCTTCGAAAGCGATAATAAAATCAGTGTGCTATATTTAATCACACAGACTGTTGCGTTACATTTCGTTTTAATTCCGTCCCTTCGTTTCCTATTTTATTTCAACATAGTCAAACACACATTTATCGAGTCAAACAAATAATGCCCTTTATTGGTATTCCACACGATCTTCTAACAATAAGCAACACTCGACGAAACAGTGCTTAGATTCAATGGTGAAACTTCATCGTTCCGAGTAGCATTGAAGCGATAATTGTTACGTATCGATATATCTCGAGTATCATATCATTTGAACACTGGAAAATTCTTACAAAATAAAACTGCTATTATTATAGTACTATTGTACATTATCACCTTTATCTATTATTCGTCCATATCTTTTTAAACATGCAATTTCCAGGCCTCAGCGATAAAAGCTACATTTCCTCGTTCTAACTCGAATACAAATAATTATTTTATTGCTATCTGTACGCGTTTAAATGAAAGCAGGAACGCGAGCTGCGGTGTATACAGTTATAAACACCGACACCGCTGTTACATAGTCTCATAGTCGGATTACATTTCTTTCTTTTTTATATATAGTTTACCATATTCAGTTCAATTTCTGTATACAAATAAATGTTACGGAGTCGCGTGTGCCAATGGGAAAATGTTAAAGGTTACGCACGACGGTGTGAAACGATCGCGAATTATATAGATAAGTAGCGCGAACGCTTCTATCCCCGTGCTTCGCCTTCGTGCTACGTGGACTTGGAAGGACTCCGCTTCGTTTCGTGTCACACGATTTAACCTAGTATTTACGGTCAGCGTAAAATGGTGAGGTTAGGATATGTTTACTTGTCAGATTCCACGGTGCAAGGGGTGAAACACGGAAACAGATTAAACATAACAGGGATGTGAACGTAAAAGAGGGATAGTCTTAAACAGGAATCATGTTTTTCCCTATCGGATGGCCACGGGTTCTGAACACAACAGAACCGGAGAAGATAACGGCGGTGGTCTGCAACAGGGACAAGATACTTTTCGCTGTCTTGACGACGGATGTTCTCACCATTTGGTATTGCAAGGCACGTGTTACAAACGCGATATCATAATTACACGATTAAAGTATAATCACCGCTCTTTGAGGCATTTAGCATTCGTTTATTTCTAGCCTTTCGTCGATGTACAAATCAAACGAATGAAAATTCCATTTGGTCATCAGTTGTACTCTATTTTCCTATCGTAATTCTCTTTCTAGTCATTCTGCGCTTAAAATCTTATATATGAACAGTTTTTATACACGCACACGTGTTAATCGTATTTGGGAATTAGTTTACGATACCGCAGAATATTTTACTATACTATTAATAAAATACAATTTACTAAATATATGATTTATCTTCCTTGCAGCCATGCGTACCCATTGTATTTATCAGAAGGACCGCAGATTCTTTAAGGAGACACGGGGAGAACATATTGGTGCAATGGAGGCCGGACTCGAGTATGATGGTCATCGCGGTACGAGAACTTGTGAGATACATTAATTCGCGACACGACGCAGAGCGTTACTTTTATTTAAATTGTTTCAGACATCGGATAGCTACCTTTTATTTTATCGCTTGTCAGATACTAGTCCAGAAGGGAGAGGTCTGTACGAGCAAAGAGATTCTCCAGTTACCAGCTTGAAAAGGGACAGTGCTGAGCTTTTTATCAAAGAAGTTATCCCTTCCTTAGTCCTGACATTTGTAAGCGAACGTACAAGTACATTCTCTCCGGCTATACGGAAGATATGCTAATCTTCTACGCTAACTTTTTACCTCGATTAGAAAACTCTATTGCTCGCAGGAAAAGTCGGCGTGGATAGATGGCGGAATCAGTTCGTTAGTTTGTATACGCGACGAGCTTATGGTTGCCACAAAGACCAGTCACATAATACGTCACAAATGGGACGGTACAGTGAATAGAGATTATTCTCTCGACTTAAGGAGAATACCATTCAGCGTCGATCAACAAATATCCACCGTAGCTGTGCCACTCACAGAGAAGGATGTACACGTGACCGATATCGAATATTCCCCTTTGGTCGGTGGATTTGCGATCGTACTTAACACTGGCAAAGCAGCATTTCTCACAGCGCAGTCGCTGAAATTTGATCCTAATGTACGTGAACAGCTTTCTGAATATATCTAGGCAAGAATTCTATTTAGATAATATTTCTCTTTAGCAAGTTCAAGGGATCTGGGCCAGAGACGTTGACGATGCTACTTGTGCGGCTGTAAATCATAAGTATCGACTTATCGCGATTGGAAGACAAAAGTATGCCATTCCAGTTTTCTTTTTTTATATAAGTCTGGAACGTGTATTTCTACTAATACTCGTTGTGCTTTTGTTATTAGTTCCGAAGGTGTAGTGTATTATGTCGATGAAACAACGGGGAGTCTGGAAATGTCGCATGTTTTAAGCTTGTCCTCGAAAGATTACCCGGGGAGGCCAGGTCGCGTGAGATGTTTAAGGTGGACCCCGGACAGTTGTGCCATTGCGCTAGCTTGGGAGGGTGGTGGCCTAGCAGTATGGAGTACATTCGGTGCTCTTCTACTGTGCAGTTTAAAATGGGATTACGGTCTAAGGGTGGACTTGACTCACGATAATCCTTTACACATCCACACAATGGTTGGTAAATTCATCCACATCGCCTATCTATGTTAAATATTATTTCCTTATTTAGACACGTCCCTTGCATATAACAGGAATGGTCTGCGGAGGGTTATCAGCTTTGGATGTTAAGAGAATCTCCAGATCCTTCGTTGACCGAGGAAAACGAAACCGAAGCGACTAATTTAAGGCGTTCTTTGATACAGTTAGATTTTGTAAAGAGTCCTTTGACGATCAATCCCTGTATGGTAATATCAAACACTACCATTTAATTAAATATCTTTTATTAAGGATATTTGCTGTTACCAGTGACATCCTCTGCAGGGTCATCACGGGCATCTGTATTTACAAGGCGAAGATAGATTGTATTTAAATCTTGGCGGTGGAGTTTCTACGAATACTTCTACTTTCCACATTAGTAGCGAAATTCCTAATGATTCTATAACGCAAACATTCGCGGGTTGCAAGCAGTGGCTAGTTGTTCCTATCCCTACTGCGTATAGCGGTTCCAATTGGCCAATAAGAGTACGTAGGCTTATAATCTACGTAATCGACACTCTGCAGGAGTACAGTAATTAAAACGATTATATTTCAGTACACTGCTATTGATAACGAAGGGATAAGCATCGCTGTAGCTGGACGGACAGGGTTAGCACATTATTCTTTACCTACGCGTAAATGGAAACTGTTCGGTAACGAGACTCAGGAGCGTGATTTCATTGTCACTGGAGGATTATTATGGCATCGAGGTTTCTTAATAGCCAGTAGTTATTCGATATTAGAAGATAAAGATGAAGTTAGGATATATCCACGCGACACACGCTTAGATAATAATCACGTTAGAACCGTCAGAATGCCATCGCAGGTGTTACTGCTGAATACGCTAAAGGACAGACTCTTAACGTTCTGTGCCAATGCGCAAATAAGCATTTATGATATGGTACTGGAAAGCAATAATGGTAATTAACAAAACGATACGTTCACTATAAGAAATTAATGGACCGGAAGCGACGAACGCATGCTTTAAATATCGATGTTTCAGATGCCGGGGGCATAGAATTAACGAGATTACAGACCGTTGATATTAGCGGTCTTTGTGTTCATCCTGCTTGTGTTGTAAGTGCCACTTTGACTACTATACGGGCAGAAACGGCTGGAAGTCATCCGCACCCCGAGAGTCTCTTGTTAAATGTGTCTGGACGCCTTCTTATGGTTCAACGAGAACATTCTACTGATAATCCAGAAGTTGTACGTGAAGGCTGTATTTACGATGAACCTAGTCGCCAATTTCTTTCTACTATTCAGATTTATTATATAATAAACGTTACAGCTGTTTACGTGTAGTGCTCCAACAGTATTAGCTTCTTACGTGGAAAACGTTTGGGTACCATGGAGATCGAGAAGAGACAAGCCACACTTAACAGAAGCTCTGTGGTTATTTTGCGGGGCTCATGGTATGCGCGTCTGGCTTCCATTGTTCCCGAGGAATCATCAAGAAAAGGCACATACGTTCATGAGCAAAAGGATAATGCTGCCTTTCCATTTACGTATCTATCCTTTGGCGATACTGTTCGAGGACGCTATTATGCTGGGAGCCGAGAATGATACAGTACTTTTCACTTCGGATACCAATTCTCCATTTTCATTGCCATTCTGTTTATTGGAGCTCACGGTAAATATAATGTTATTAGTATAGCTTCGGTCGGCTAATTCGAAATCATTACGCACGATGTGAATTTTAGAGCCAAGTTTATCTTCATCAAATATTACGGCAACTGATTCACCGTAACTTGGGATACCACGCCTGGGAGATCGCTCGCTCGTGCTCCGCACTGCCATACTTCCCGCATTCGTTGGAGCTCCTGCTCCACGAGGTACTGGAAGAAGAAGCGACTAGCAAAGATCCGATCCCAGATGCTCAGCTGCCTTCTGTGGTAGAATTCATCCGGGAATTTCCAGGGGTGTGGGCCAGGGCGGTGGTGCAGTGCGCTAGAAAGACTGAAATAGCACTCTGGCCTTATTTATTCTCCGTCGCTGGGCCACCGAAGAAACTGTTGCAGGATTGCTTGCAACGCCAGCAGCTCGATACCGCTGCCAGTTACTTAATAATTTTACAGAACTTAGAACCCTCTACTGTCAGTCGACAACACGCCACTTTATTATTAGACGCTGCTCTCGAACAGGGAAGATGGGAACTTTCAAAAGACCTCGTCCGTTTTCTGAGAGCGATCGGTATGGCACGAAAGGCTCGTTAAATTTAGCTACTTACTTTATTAGACATTAATTTGACGTGTACGCTTTCCGTTTCATCAGATCCAAATGACGTCGAATCGCCGCGTACATCTTGGGGTGGAACATCAAAATTAGGAGGACCTCCTCAAACACCGCCACTTTCACCCCACGAAGATGATTTATCTTTAGTATTAGGCACTATGCAGGTTTCCAGAAGTCGAAGTTACAGCACCACGGTGACTCCTAAAGTACAATCCGAAACGGTAGCCAAAGATATAGCTCCTTCCTCGATGCTAGAAAAGACTAGGAACGTAGTCATGAGGCGAAAGAAGTCGGTGCCCACGAGCACCATCTCCAAACTCGAGAAGTCCGATAACAAGTAAGCTCTGCTTATTTGCGTATCCCGTTTCGACGTGCTCGTTAATCGGAGCTGCTAAAATAATCGTATTAAAACTGCCTTTCAGAGAGGGCTCGGCCGAAGAATTCTTCATCGACGTAATATTACAGCGTCACGCTCGCCGGTTACTATCAGCGAAGCGACTCGCAGATTTAGGTAGATTTGCTGCACGATTGGATTTTCATCTGGTCACGTGGTTCGGCAGGGAGCGCGACAGAGCAGCGAAGATCGACGATTACGTTACAGCACTGAAAGCGGTGCACGAAGATTTTGCATTTGCTTACCCCGTGCTATCGCTTCCGATTTTACAAAAATTCAGAAGATCCAGCCTCACGTCCCTACGATCCATAAGATCGGTCAGCTTGGAAAGTCCAGAAGATGAGCCGTTGAATTCAAGCTTTGCGGTTGACTTGCCGGATAGTGGTTACACCAGCTTGCCAAGTGGTCGGCCACCTTACACTACATTGGTTTCCCCCGTTGCAAGCTTGGAGACCCAGTTCCCTGTTGCCGAAACTAAGTTAACGGCGAACATGTTGCACGGTACTGATTCCTCCCAATTCTATATTGAACTAATATTTCGTTATATGAATTTCTATGGAGAAAGTATACATCTCGTGTCTACATTTCTAGATGCTAATAGCGTTCTTAGCGATAGTAGTACCATTTGGAGGGACGATACCGAGTCCATAGTTGGGACCGGAGTTGGAACAGTGTGTTGGGTATCGCCCGAGCCGGTAGAGCAAACAGAGGTCCACAATGCTTCGCCTTGCGCGCCGATCAGTCGGGCTGAAGTACAACTTAGATATTTGTTGCAATTATTCCTGGAAGGCGGTTGCTTAGGATGGGCCGCGGTACTGGCAACTGTCTTGCGCGACGCGCCTGCTATGGCTAGGACCATCAGGACAGCGCACGCCCCTAATCAAACTTTCGACTCTGTAATTAATTTAAGAGACGGCCTTTTCACATTGACCAGGTGGTCCCAATCCGAATGGTGGGTGTCTTATGGATGTTGTTTTGTTTCAAGGTAACGTGAACGCGACATGAATGAATTCTCTGCGTTTCAGTTTGGGGTACAGGCCATTTATGTCGGGCATCCAGGGTCAGATCTCGCTGTTGAACAGACTTGTCGTGACTAAGCAACAACAAGAACAGGAACAGATACCTGAGAGCCCCTCCCCTAGTCCAGCTCCGTCAGCTGGCAGTAATCAACGAGGAAACTTATCTCGGTCCCGTCACTCGTCCATCAGTCATGCGTCAACGACTGCCCCGTTAGAGGAAGAACGATCCCACGAATTATCGATGAACGTCGAAGAAGCAGCTTTTCGAAATAATTATAGTAATCTCAATGGCGCGGAACACGCTTCTTCGCAGTCTGCGTGTGTAATCTCTTAAAGCAATGCTGTCTTCTCAGAACTCACAGGTACTGTACCGTAGCTATCTAGTATTAGTAAGTAGACACGGAAGTTTCCCCCCAGGATTTTACAGCTTTCTATGAAACCGGTTTTAATACACTCTGTTTGGTATAAAATACGTCAGACCACCGTTTGGTACTAAGGTTTTCATTGAAATAGTATGAGATAGACTTAATTAGCATTGAAATCCGAGCGTAAAAAGTGCATTACACGTGCAACACAAAGGGGAATCTAATAACTTTTCATCGTGACGTAAGTAGAGTATGTTTGTTGAATATCGTACGATAACTACGTATCCTCGAAATTTTTAACAAGTTAATCGTCATTTTTTCAAGTGTTTCCATACATGTAAATACGTTAGCGAAGTGATAGGAAAGGTACTGTGGACATATTTTTAGATCCGTTCTTGAAATACTTAGGAAAATAATAATAGAGTTTGAAGGAACTATCAAAAAACGACTGATACTATCTCTTCCTTTCTTTGTAGACAATATATAACACAAAGTGATGAATACTGATGTGAGTGCAATTGGTGTTGGTACATTGTATATAGATTTGATTATGAAGGGAATGAAAACAGTAGATTCTAATATTTTATATATTGCAATATTACATTGACTGAATTTGCGAGTGCATTGCGAAGAAATAGTTTGCACGAATTGTCGTCTATTTCAATATACCTTAATTATTTTAAAAAGAATCGTAGTATAAAAGTCGACGTTGGCAAAGCATAGTTCTGTTTGTGCAATAGTGAATGAAATAAAACGACCGTCCTACAATCCAGATTCGTTTGAAAGACAAGAGACAGTGAATTTTTGTATAATCAAATGGAAAAGAAATTACTACGTGACCCTAATGTCAATAACTTTATAATTGATATTGCTGTAGATATTGGTTTTCGTATTAAGAACTGCTGTATCAAACGATGTAGAAGTAAACGCAGACGCCGTTGGTGAATAGTAATTTGTATAATATAGATTTGTAAATTAGTGAACAACTGCTACTTCTATTCATAGAGAATTATAAATTATGTAATATATTTTGTTAGATGTTCGCAACACGTAAGAGTCGCTATATTTACAGGGAACGTTAATACTCATAAAATAAATTCTGTAACGAGGAAATAATAATGCATTTATTTTGCATAAAAAATTTTAAATGCAATACATTTTAATATCTAATTTGCAAGCTGAAGTGCTAACGAAGTGATTTCTAACAAACTAGATAACGTATCAATGTCGATGAAAGTGTGGTATTAAATTTTCTCAAGTACATTAGCAATAAATTTTGTTAAGCAATAAAAAATAGAAATCTACAGGAGAGACGTTATTGAATGCTCTATTTATAAGGAGACGAAAATATTTATTTTATATTCTATACAAACGGTATCTCTTGAATTTGATAACTCTCTTTTAATTATGTTTACTGACATGTAATTCTCTGATGTCATCGCTGCAAAAATCTTCGAAACGTTAAATATAAATGATTTGTAGGTATAATTATTGGAAGAAGATGTTAGCTCATTATTGCCAGTCAAAAACCAATAATCAAAATTATTTATAAGTATTTATGCCAGATTAACGTAAATCTAATCATATTAATTGGAAGAATGGTTTATCAATAAAAGAAACTAATGCCTAAGTAGTGATAATTATAGATCCATTGTTTCACAGTTTCTGTAGTTCCAAGAAATTATTATGTAGCATGTCCCTTTTTATACGTAGCATTGAACGAAATGTACACCCTCCTTTCAACTAGTTATTTAATCATAGATTCAATTTCAAGAAATCTAGCAATCGACATTCGCTGTGGTCTTGTATTACAATAATACTAATTAACTCATAGAGAGAACTGTGAAACATTACTGATACATAAATTGTTTATAATATATATGTACATATATATATTGTAACATATATTCAGAAATATATATTTTCTCATAAGTTATGTGGTATTTACTTTTAATTTTCTAACTTGAAATTCTTCGCGGTCAATCATGCGCTGACGAAAAGTTTTATAAAAAAAAAAGGTGAATGTAACAGAGACTTCACATGGAAAATAATTGAAAACGCTTCTTCTTATAACATTTTTTTATAATTTCCTTTCCGTTATATATATTGTATAACAATATCATGCATGTATGTACTTACATAATACATTTTGGCGTACGTCACTTAATATTTATACAACAGAATAAGGGAAATAAAAGGAAGTCTATGCTTAAGTTCGATGGCAAATTTAAAAGATTAAACATTACAGTATATTCACAGTTAACATATTGTAAAAAAACAATATTAGGAACTTTTTGGAGAACTCTAGTACAAATACAGTAATCTTATTTTTTATCTCACATTAGCTTGTCGAAGTTTGTAAGTTTTCAAAAAATTCTTGTGCTTTGATAATACATGCGACGCTGATAGTAATTCAATACCGATCTTTAGTAAATTGGCTGTTTCAGGTACGTCACTTCTTCCTTTGTCTAATTACAATATATCGTTAGCGTTATAAAAGGGATTTTGATTTTACGTAATCGATAATCTCAATTCGAGATGAAATACAAAAGTGGATAAAACATCGATAACTCGGAAAATTGATCTGAACACGTTTTATAGTGGAATCACAATGGCACAAAGCACTCGCGCGGTGGAAACTACAATTAAAAAAAGTCTGTTCTTGAACGAGCAAAGTTTTTCGACAGGGAGAAATCATATTTCTTCCGCATTGTGCCATGATAATCTGAATAAAATTGTGCTCTAAGCGAGCGTCGCTCGTCGTCTCGTGTGAGATATGTACCCTCTGTTGCGCGCGCGCGAGTTTTGCCGCGCTTTTAAAGTTTCCTATAACGGAATACGATTTCATCATGACCGAGTAGCTTATGGTTTAAAGAAATGATATTACGAGCACCGAGGCTGCATGAAAGTACAATTGCACCGAAACCTTCGAACGATAAATTCGATCGACGTTACCGTTCACTCGATTAAACGTAGTCCGGATTATACGGTGCCTGTTTCGGATACATTTCATTCGCCACTGCTGCGTATGGCGGTGGTTGCACTATTCCTGAAAGAGGTAAATTTACTTGTAGTTTACTCCGGTCAACGAAACAATTCTTGAATGCGTAATAATTCATCGAAATTAATAAAAACGCAAACAGTAGGCACGGGGGAATAATTACATTGAACTGTAGTAACGATGAAAATTAAGATAAATAAAATAAAGTGAGGTGGATTTTTTTTAAAGAAGCTCTGTTTGTCGAGAAAATCAAATTTCTGATTGAAAGTGACGTAACAAATTTTTCAAAGTTTATTTATTTAACTAATTAAGAATCGATTGATTTTATAGCAGTTCTAATGGATTATTCGTTACTTTTGTCTTTTAATTCGGAAAACTTGCCATTATTCTCTGCAATTCTCTTTTCATCTGCCAATAATTTAATGTCGCCTTCACTTTTAAGACACACATCCATTTAAATATCGATGATCGAGTGAAAGTTATTGCCTATAATTTTCAGCAATGCCTTATCATAATTCGGTAAAATGATATTATCGTTAATGTTTGCAAAATGTAAATACAAATTAACAGAATGAATTATAAAGACACACGTTTACTTAATTTCCTCGAATACTTATCCTACTTTTCCACTTTTTCCAACAGTGGCAAGAATCTTCAAAATATTTACATACGGCGATGTCGTAGCTCGGAAATAAATGTTTAATTAAATAATCGTGCTGATTGGATTCTTGGATGCACGTGATAATCACCTGTTGAATTCGTAGCATTCGATGCGTTCGTATAAAACGGGGTTGGTCGTGGAACGTCCACTGACGATTGAATTACATGCACGACCCTAGGTCCCTGTACTCCTGGAACAGATATTTCCCGCAAGCGATCTTGACACTCAAAATTGTTGACATTTCAGACAAGGGGTTTCGTATCCGGTGGTACAAGCGCAAGGCTGTCGATTTTAGATAAGAAAGTAAGTGAAAAATATGGGAAAAAATTTGTCATAAGTCACTTAATTAGTTGCCGAGGAAATCAACTTATGAGTTTCACGCTGAGGTAAAGGGTAAGTTTCTCCCCTGCCTCAGTGTGCCCTAAATTCGAAGTTAATTTTCTGGAATGCGAAGCCAGTTATAACACAGTTTTATTCTATATTTTTTACTTATTTCTTCGCGTAGAATCACCACTCTTCCGCTGGTACCACCGAATACTAAACGCCCTGTATTTCTATAGAAAAACCAAGCGCATGATTCAAATAACATTGAAGGAAAGCAAGGAGAAGCTTCAACGTACTTAACTGTGAATATCTTCAAAGCTAAGACGGGACAAGATAAAACCCTCTCTACAAAATGTGTCTTTCAAAAATACTACAACGACTTGAAGAATATCTAATAAAAAGATACAACCTTTTTTTAGCCCTCCCATTTTTTTCATGTTCGTTAAATTTGAACTGATCTTCGTTTACTCGTAGATAAAAAACTTTTAAATGATCAGCAAAAAGATTTTAAACAATAAGGACCCCGTCTCCGTAAAACAATTATGATTTTATCCAAAAACTATTTTTTTTTTGTTTCCTATAATTTTCATACCACACGCAAGTAAATTTATTTATAATCCTGTTATGTATACAGGGTGTCCCAAACATTTGCCACCTGGGCATTTTTCCTTAAATTCGCCACTATGTAAGAGTGCAAAGTTAGTAATGATGACTTTCTTCGCTTGATTTCAATCTATAGGCATAGGTATATTAACACTAGAACTACCTGCGTTGGATATATACACGCCAATTTGATGGGTATTCAAAAATGTGCTTTTACATATAGTTTTTTTTTTGATAAAATTTATAAATGAAAAAACAGCATTTAATGTATTAAATTATTTATTTATGAGGTAATTGCATTCATAAGATACGCCAAATATAAATTTCTCTGCTATCACTTCACGTACTATTGCCACTTACACGGTAAATGTGTGATTTCATATTATGATGCAATAATATCCCTTGTTGCGACACTTCGGAAGAAAGTATGATGCAATAGAATCATTTATTGCAGCATTTTACAGTGTAAGAACAAGAATACATTTTTCAATAGATAACAAATGAAGATGAAAATTTTTGTGATAAATAAATCTTTGTATAAATGAATAAGAAAATATTGATCTATATTTTTTAGTCTAAAACGCATTTCACAAGTGAACTTAAGGGCCCCGTCAGACTGATAATTAATAATTAAAACATTTGAAAAGAAACAAATAGAGAAATATAATCATTGTTCCATCTCATTAAAAGTCATCATAAATCCCTACATTTATACCAGCATTGCGTTACTAATTTTTACGAGAAATATCCGAAACCCGTCATTTTGACGAGCTTGGTAGTTCTAGTGTTAAGCAGTAGGGAGATAGCTTTACGAGTAAAGGTGCAAATCCACGGTGAGAGAAAAACATCGGGCCTCGCATGAGACTTTAATTTCACGAGACATTTTTTTATTTTTCAATAATTTTATCATTAGTTTCGTGAAACTACTTAGACTTTCACGAGACAAGTGTCATGGTACATTTTGAATAATCTCATCTCTCGGTTTCCATCATTCACATTTAGTTCTGCTGAGATTTTTGTCTCGTGTACAATCTCGTCGTGGATTCGTACCGATAAAAGGAGGGGGTGATAAACAAGGAAGTCCATGGTTGCGAGCGCCCAATAATGTCGTGACTCCACATCTACCAAACCTCGAATCTAATCATCCCTACACCCACAGAGTCACACTATGGCCAAGGGCGTCCGCAGACTTTTTCCCAAGGGGGGTGAGGAACTTAGATATGCGTAATGAAAAAACGAGTAACCCACTTGTTTTTTTGAACTCATTTTGTAGTGGCAATTTAATTAAAAATCTAAATCCGAAATTTAGAATTATTCAGTTTTTTAGTATAAACTTAATAAAGACTAGTTTTTAAAAATAAGCAATTTTTTCTCAAAAGCCAGGGTGGCAACTGCCCCTTTTGCATCCCCCTCCGGACGCCCATGACTATGGCGCAACCTACTACTTGGGCATGCGCAGTGAATGGCCTCACTACTGCTTGGTACACCTACAGACAGAAATCTCTTTGACGGGCAGCTGGGCTCAAGCGTTCTCGTTTGCAAAGCCGTATCGTCCGAATAAAAAAAGAAACGCCACTTTGCAAGCACTTCGTAAAAAGGGGTTCAAGGAGCCCAGTGATATTTTTTATTACAGAGCGACGCGGCGTGCCGCTTTATTTCTAAATCATTGCGCGCAGACAGGCGTTAATAACAACGCAGCTACAGAACACAGAATCACTCTTATCGCAGTAGTGGGAATAAATTGTTGGCTCGTGTTGGAACATCAAAACGTTATTTATTACACAAACGTTACAATAGGAAGCGCCTTATTTATACGTGAACGTTAATCAATATGTACCTTAAGCCTACAATTTGTTTTCTTTCGTATTAACTTTAATAGTCATTGCGTTATATCGTTAGTAGACTGGCGAGCGAAAATAATTGATCGCAAAGTAAATATATTATCGATACAGTACGTTGCGTATGGTCGATGTAAAGATGCATACAATAGTATATTACGTGACAAGGGAGAGAAGAAAGCGATTCCGACGAGCGTGAAGTTTGCGGCCCGAGCGCAGCGAGGGCAGCAATTCACGCGAGGCGAAATCGCGTCTCTCCCGTGTCACGTACAATATTTTTTTCAACACCTGCACGAAAGGTGTGTTTTTGAAAGCCTGCTGAGCGATTCGCAAAAAAAATATGCATGTTCGATTGCTCGTTTATTCTGTCGAAATTGATAAATACGTGTAATAACTGCTTCCGAAAATGTTTCCAATTTGTGGTTATCTCGCCACTCCATAAGTTTTTGGTATATCATCTGGTATTTTACTTTCGATTTTGATGGCAGCAAATTTTCTTCGATAGCTTTTGCAGCTTCTGCTATATCGGGGGTCGTGTGGTATCCCGTGTTGCTATCACTGTCATTATTATTCACTTTACCTTTTAATTGTATCTTTTAATGAAAAATGGTGCTGCGACAGTTGTAATATCATGATAAAACACGCATGATAGATAACGATTAGTCGAAGAACTGCATCTTCATACCATAGGGTAACGTCAAACTGCAGGGAGGAAAGTAAAAAAATATGCGAATACGCATGCGCGTAAAGTCTTTTTCCCTTGGGAGAAAAGTAGAAAACGCGAATACGTCTGAAATTGGTCATTTTGCTCCCGCTCAGCAGGGGTAAAAAAGCACATATTTTCATGCAGGTGTTGAAAAAAACTATATATGTATATAAATCTGAGGATGGAAGCAAGCTGCCCTACTTTTACGGATGCTCTGATAAAAATAGAATTCTCAGATTCACGAACATGTACGAACTCTGTACATGCGGCCTTTAAATAGATATTTTTTTTTTTTATCGAGTGATCGTCTTACATTTACATTCGCGCGTAAACGCGTGTGAGTGTACGCGCATGTGTACAGAGTTCTTGAGAAATGTAGGTACGAACTAATAGCTAACTAATAGAATTCATGGAAAGAAATGAAATAGTTTGAAGAAAGGCACAGTGGTCGTGAAAAGAAAGCTTGATGGGTGGGCGATAAAGAATGTATCAAAATTGTACAAACGGGGGATGGGAAGTAATTTCCGGGCTGCATAGAACGAGGGGCTCCCGTCGAAGTGGACCAGTGATGCGAACACTATAGAGCCCAGTACTAACGTTATTTACATACACGTTTAAAAATACCGACTCTCAGTTTTCTTTCGACCACTGCACGTTTTTGCGAAAATAAAAATATATAAACAATTTACTTATATTGAAAAGAAATGAAAGCTCTCGTCATGGAATGTTTGTTACCCCTTTGCTTACCTCTACACTCATCGTTTCAAGCGTTCGAAATATTCAAAGCCTTTTCGCGATTAAGTTCGTGCGTTTTTCATCAGTACGCAAAGGCAGACGCGCAGCCAGTTTTATACCGCGCGATGCGCTCTAATTGTAGGTGTCAATGTTTGTTAAATACTTCAACAAATAAAAAAAGATCGAACACTGGCCGTTCAGTAAGTAGCTGGTGCAATTGCTTTCCCCGGACATTGATCTTCCAGCGGATCAGATTTTGTGCGTTGAAATTTTTCGTTTGTTTTTAGCGCATGGAAAACGGCACAGTATTAAACAATTACAATAGAACTAGAATCTACAATCTTCCATGCAAGAATCCATATAAGTATATAGAGAGAAAGTAATACGTATAAAATACGTGTACCCTAACGTACAAATACAGGAAACGTTAAATATGTGTAAAGCAATGTCGGGAGATTGGAAGATATGATGAAATAGAATCAGGCCATGGTTGGTCCTACAAACAATTACACGACGAAATTAGCTATCGCCTTCCATGTCCAACCATAACAATAATAATTAAACGTTTGTCAACGGGTGAAATTTCCTTTCTCACGATTTTTGGCGTGAAATTTAAAAATGAAATTATGCGGGGGGAAAAAAGAAACTCGTTTGTACAAGTTGATGGGAAATATAAAATTGAAAAGGTAAACGACGGGTATGTAGTTGAGGCATGCACGATCGTATCGACGTGCGTTACGAAAACTAGCACGTTTCAAGTTTCTTAAGAAAAACAGCAAGTTTGTGTTTGTTATTACGAAAAACTATCACGTCTCGGTTTTCGCTGCGAAAACTAGCTTGTTTCAGCGGTTTGCCAGGCAAAGTAGCACGTTCCGACCGTAGCTACGAAAAGCAGCATAGGTATTTGGATGGTTGGCTACGACAAATGGCATGTTTCGTCTTTCGCTGCGAAAACTAGCACGGTTGAACGGTTTGCAACGGAAAGTAGCATGTTCCGTTTATACCGACGAAAAGCGTCAACTTAAATACATTCCGACGCGATTTTTCTTTAGCACCATGTCGGCAATTTAGTAAACATTAAAATACCGTACTTAATTTATGTATATTTAAATTTTCATACGTGTTCCCTTTTGGAGATCAGATGGAGTTATTATTTATTAAACAATATTTTCAAAAGTTGAATTCTTCGATGCAAAATGCACTTCAACAATTTAAACTAGCCACGCGCCGAAACGTGATAGTTTCTGCGGTTTAATCCGAAACGTGCGATTCTTCGTGGCGAAACAGGATAATGTGCTAAGTAATTTTCGCTGCAAAGTACGAAATGTGCTATTCTTTGTGGCTAAGCAGTCAAATATGTTAGTTTCTAGCAAACGTGCTAATATTCGTGAGAAACGATGCAACGTGCTGCTTTGCATGGCAAACTGAAACGTGCTGTTTTTCCTAAGAAAAACGAAACGTGCACTTTTCGTAACGCACGTCGATGTGAACACGTGATTGACATCAGTAAGATAAATTATAAGGGTAGTTACTGTGCAAGAAGAAATGTAAGATCGGAAAGTGAATTAATCGATTTTAATGAATGCTTCTCTTTGGGAGGTATGATGTATTACTATTAATATTTCAGTGGCGTAAAAACTGGCTCATTGATGGGACTGTGCAATTAAAAAATTGCTTGTGAAGTATGGATTGCAGTGTTTGTGTATAAAATAGAGCAATTTTTGTGCCACTGAAAAGAAGGGGTTAAATTAAAGGGGGTGGTTATCGTTAAATTTCCGTTCAGCGATATGAAGTAATATTCTCAGAACTTAAGCATCAAATTCAGATACGTACTTCCATAAACCGTTCCTCGGTGACGTCTGCGATACCATGGACAGCAACGGCAGCACAAACACGATACGCAAAAGACTATCAACGAAACTGCGATGGCGATCACGACAATCACTGTCAGAATCATCCTGCAACACACAGCGGTTTCAAATTTGATTTTAAATTACGATTTTACGAGACCATGTGAGCCGAAGCTCATAAAATTCGAGTATACTGGGCGGATTTCATAAAATCGACGCAATTACCTGGAAAATGCGTGGACGGACCAAGGAATCTTCTATGATCAAAAATATACGATTTTGGAGGGGGAGAATTATTTTGTACGTGGAGGTGTTAAGGTCTCGTTCATTTATTTTTCATACCATGCACATTTCTTATCTTATAAAGCGGCATCATTTCTTGCGCGATGCGCTCGAATTTTTATCTATTTTATTAATCCGCTGGATGTACTTCAAACGTTTCGAATATTCTAAAAGGGAATGATTCCTATTATCAGTGGTTTCATTAAAAAAAAAACTGATCTTCAGATTTAGTTTAATCTGTTATTAAAGAAACTTAAGTGATGCTAAAATCTCGAAAATTACAAGCCTGATAGGAAAAAGGAAGCCCAAGTGAAAAGAAATTTCAAATTCTAATCTGAAGTGACACACTGCGTAAGCGGTACTTGAGTAAATGCAGTCGCGAATTGATTACTGCGAAATCAAGTAGGTGTAGTGTAGTATATTACTCGAATGATAAGCGGGATCGCGTGTAAACGTTGAACAGTATTTTATCGACTGTAATCGACATGCGCGTTCTTATCCCACCAGCAGTTATTAACGAGAAAGCAATGATGCAAGCAATTCACGTTCTTTAGCCATCCTCGAACAATCGAGCTCTATTTACAAGGAAACGCTACAGCGATATCCCCGAGTTTACTCGCTCAATTTATTCATGACGCATAGTTACTGAAAACTTGAGAACTAATAAATACTTTACGACCTACGTGTAGCGCACATTTAAATGATGAAAAGAGAATTACGTTATCGCGAACGAGAATTGTATCTGCAGGCTTATATTATTTATTCGTGGGAAAGCCATGTCGGGCGCTCCCAATATTAATGGCGTGAGTCAATATAATTTTTATTTTCTGTTTATTTGTTCGTAATATAAATTTACACCGCTGCGCGGATTTCGTTCAAGTTTAACACGTATGTTCTACACGTGCGAACGGAGGTCACTGTATAGGTTTCATTCACCACCTCTCCGCTTTTACGCTCTGTTATTTAACGAGACACGAATACTCGCGTAGCGTTTCGATGCCGGCGTGGCGAGCTACGGTAGGCGTTGTAAGAGAAGTTGGTTAATCACGTGGATCAGTGTATCGCTCTAATATTTAGTAAAATTTCTGTGTGGACATGTTTCTGATCAGAGATGGGTAAAAAAATATTTATTTTTTATTTAAAAATTATTTCAAATAATTTTTTCTTACGTAATATTGTTTAAATTAATTTTCGATAAATACAAATTCTATCATTAATGTTCCAGAAAAGTAGTTTTAGTTTATATTTGCCGAAACCGAGTTAAATGAATTATATAACCCCTTTAAAAGAATTTTACTAAGTGAAAAAAATAAATGCAAAATCATTACGTAAGGAGAGGGTTGGAACATCAAATCTTACGAATTCTTATACTGGAGAAGGGAGGGGGTAAGAATTCGCCAAAATTACCCTTACGTAATTTAAGGACGGTCCCTAATCTGGGTAGCATAGGTTATTTCAGCTAATGTGTAATAAAATTCGTTACCACGATGACGACAGTCCAAATTCCGCAGCAGTGCAGCAGTAGCTACTGTTCCTTTCGAAGTCGTAACAACAGTAGGCTTTTTCCGAAGCGTCCAATAGTCCTGGACACGAATTGATGACCTTTTCGAGGAAGTTCTTGTGTCCGAACGAGCATTCCATTCCTGCAAACACGATTTATAATAATTTGCATAAATTCGTTTCAGAATATAGCCTATAGAATGTGATAATAAAAAATAAATAAAAAAAAATAAAACCCACTTCCAAAAAGAAATATATAAATGCACTAAAAAGTAAAAAAATTTCCTCATTTAATCTACGACTCTGAATATATGTAGGTCGATGCCACTTCATTTGCAGTGTGTGTATCTGGCGCCGACTTAAAAATATTGATAGTCGTAGATTAAATAAGGAAAATAATTATTTTTTACTTTTTGGTGCATTTTTATTCTTTTGAGGTCGGTTTTAATTTTTAAAAAAAAAAAATATTTTTTACTTTTTAGTCATTCAAGTTATATAACTACATTTATTTAAAAAAATGTGGGTAGGCCTATAAAAAGAACTGCTTGTAATAATAATAATGAAGTCAGTTAATGAAACAGATTTCTTATTTTTGGTGTAACTTCCAAACTACTTAACCGATTTTGATAATTCTTTCTGCATGACCCAAGTTGATTGAAGCTAATCTAAATGCAATAAGTTTCATCAAAATCGTTCCACGCATACATACACATCGAACGTAGAACCGCTTTCTTTTTGAAATCGCTTAAAAATGCTTTCTACTTAGCATTTCCCCATTCGTTTTGCGCTGTCAGTAAACTACAAATCGTATGTATGATAAATTTGTCATCAACAGAAATTATTGAGTACCAAATAATTGAGTTACAGATTTTTGCAGATAATTAAATGATTATTACATTCACGAGCCAGAAATTACAAATTTAACAATTTTCTTTCACCTAAATTCTATGTTCGCAAACCATCTGAGCTACCACGTGGTATATTCTCTGTTGTTATCGCGAATTAAGCTGCGTTGAACTGTTGTTGAATTTCTAAACGCCACGGAATATATGGAAATATTATTTTTAGCAGCGTAATCTCCCTTCTTTCGTTCTTGTTACGTGCTCCACTGAATCTTTTTTAATATTAGCGTCTTCATCTTTTCCAAAAATAGAACACTTTTCGAGAGAGTTATTTTAGCAATTCCAGTCATTTGAAATGAAAATAGTCGGACGTTTAGTTAATTCTGGGTGCTGCGGATGCGTTTGCGTTCGTTTAGTTCATGCAGCGTGTGCGGAAAACGCCCATAGGCGTTCGGATACCATAATTAAGAAATGCGATTAGAGGAGTCCCGCACGCGGCATACGCTGAGCGTATTCAAATTATAAATAGAGATAAACGCAACGAATCGATTCATCGCCGATGGTCTAGGCATCTGGATCCTTTGTAACTGCATACAGAAAACTTCGATAAGTGACCTTGAACAGTCGCATAATATCGTTCTGGCTATAGTTCGTTCAGGATGTAGCCACAGATAGAAATGTATACGGTAGCTGTTATAAATTATATCAGTACTCGGACGATGACGAAATCGAACATATCATTCGTCTGATTCGTCATCGGGGCATCAAACAAGGCGGACCAGAGGTAATCGAGCACTCGAAATTTGAGCTCGGAAGAAACCAATTTTATCGAACGTAAGAGAATAATCGAGAATTCAGATAGTAGTTCCAGTAACTCCTTATTCGAATAATCGAGGTAGCTACTCGAATTTTGGTCTTCTAGAATTCTTGTGTCAGAAAGTATAACAAATGGAATAATATCTATTCAAATTTTATTCGAAGATTACGAACTGGATAATATATTTTAATTCTTGTTATCGTGGATTTTAGAGTGTATATATTGTGATGTATGAGATGTATATGATATGTATGTCCGCGGATTTACTTCATTTAAAATTTCAGTTCAGTATCTTAATTACATAGACACAGTAGGCGCTATTGACAACATCAGCATCCGCTCTAATATTTCAACGACATTGAAGTCAGATTGACCAACCGGTGGTGTCGCGTTAATTCAAGCGAAGATACAACGGTCAAATAAAAAGATAATTAAGCGAAAGTCATACACTTATGATTCATATTGTATGCAAAGGAGGATTTGCAACGTGCAGGTAAATAAATTTTTATTAATTCGTGTAACATAATCGGAGGTGAAAAGGGACAGAGGCTTAATGTTACTTAGTAGGAATAAATGTGAATCTTGGTCAATCATTTATCTGTTCATCTTTGAAGTGTTCATATCATTTTCAACATCAATTTCGTAACAGGAACTGTTATACAATTACTAATAACAGGTATACTGTAATTATGTGATTTGATTAACCCTTCATGGTCACTGTGAGTCAAATAGACCCGAGCTTTTTTTGTTGACAATATGTTGTTATTTCGTTACTTACTAAAACGCGACTGTTCCACATTTTAAAATGTTCAAAGTGTATTCTACAAAAAATTATTTTTTCCCTTATTTAATCTACGAATCTCATATTTTTTAAGTCGGCGCCAGACTTACACAGTGCAAATGATGAGGCACCATCTTAAAAGAGAGAGTCGTAGATTAAATACGGGAAAAACTTATTTTTTACTTTTTAGTACAATTTAATTTTTTTGAAGTCGGTTTTAATTTTTATCAATTTTTTTATTTTTAACTTTTTACAAATAATAATAATTAGGTTACAATAGTCTTTATTATTTACCAGAACTGTCAAAATATTGGGCCAATGTTGATGCAGTATAGGATGGGACCACCGGGGCATCGCCCTCTTTCGAATAAAAAAAAGGTTATCAAAATCGGTCAATACGCTGAGGAGTTATGCGAGAACAAACGTAAAAAAAATACTCCTTTTTGAAGTCGGTGTAAAAATCGGCTGGGTCCACTGGATCCACTGTGACCTCCGCGGAACTTCACAGAAGTGTGACCACGAAGGGTTAATATACATATGTAAAATGATATTTGAAAGTCGTGGGCATAAGAGGAAATGAATAATGTGATAAAAGAGAGGAAACAGATAATGATTCTTGGTACAGTGGACACGAAAGATAATTCTATCTTTCCGAGTGGCAGTGTCGGATATAAAAAAATCATTAAAAGATTGGATGAAATATTAATGACTAGTCGCCATGTTTTTTTAATTGAATAGATTTTCATCAGATATATAAATAAATATCTCTTTATCGCTGGAACCCTAAATTCAAAATCCCAAACATAAGAAATTTTGTAGAAATTATTTGACAAAATCTTGATCGCGAATCGCGATAACAGCCTCATGAGGATTGAGCCATGTGCCGAATTCACACCGGGACCGAGGCACCCCGATCACTAACTGCGACAGCGAGCGTCGTTTGGTATTATTTAGTAGTGGTGGATTCGAACCTAATTTTTAAATTCTCGAAACTCGAATCCGAAAGTTTGTGGGGCTTCGAAACTCTTGAAACTTGAACTGCTAATTTTGTTTTGTAAGTGTCTTGAGCTGTAAGAGCTAAAGTCAACAAAATTTTGGCATAAATTTAACTTAATATCACAGTGAAACAAAATATATCAATATAAAAATTGTCGAGGCACGCTGCGAACGATTATTTATTCATTTATTTTATACCTTTTCTTATCTAGCTATCTCGAAAGTTTCGAATCACGAAAATGGTGCAAAGTTTCAGACCCTCGAATGTCGAAACATTCTTGGGTTTCGAGGTTTCGACGCTCCGAGAAACCCATCCCTAGTTTTTAAAGATGAATCGCAGTCCGTTTTTTCTAACACCCGACCTCGTTGTAGCCTCGATATGCGTTCGCATTAACGTATCAGATGATACCTTTATATTAAGCGCATGCCGTACGATGTTCCTTACATACAATTTTGAAAGATAGTTCGAAAATGTTAATTACGAAAGAAGCGATGAAAAGTTACAAAAACTGGAGAAATTGCAATTCCGTACTTAAAAGAAAGCTGAGGCAACCCACTCAAATTTAACCAGACTTTTAACTGCATTGCAAATGCGAGCAACAATTCATAACACGTAAATGACCCTCAGTACACAGCTTACGTTACACCTCAGGTGATTCACTGTACATACAAGTATAGGATCAAGTAACACCAAGCAATAACGATTTAAATTCAAACGAAAATTGTCCAGAGCATGTACCAATTTTTTATCCAGAATTTAAAACGGAATTAAAGTTCGATTACATGAATCACTAACAGTCCACAACTGATTTTTGTACAGTATTTGGAATCCACTAATCAATCTATACTATTTCTCTCCACGTAAACCCCCTCGAACACCTTCGTCCATTTCTGCACGGCGTATCTTATTTTCACAGAACGTACACAATGGGACACCAGCTATGCCTCGTGTGCTTGTAACGGAGCAGAGTGGGAACAGATAGATATATGTATATAAGCTGCGGAGCTTGTGTTGGGCACCACTGACTCATACGCGCTACGGAAGGTAAAACATTCAAAAATATAAGTAGATAATACGATAACGGGTTGTTTACATGTGCTACGTAAACGAACGGAAAACCAATGACGTCTATAACGCCTTCAGAATGAACACTGTCCACGAAAGGAGGTGCAATAAAAATAAATATCGTTTCCGAAAAGTACTTATCGTTCTTGCTATACGTGCAAGGTGGGATTAAGTGAAAGGATTTTCGGCTGGGCGAACAATGCCGATGCATTAAGAAGAATTAAAGTATGATGTACTTAAGTTTCCGTAGTGGAAACTTGCGGTTCGAATCACTGTAGACACCGAACTTTAGAGATCAAGCTTTTATATATTATACGAGGTTCGATCACGTTGAAATCTTATACTCACCGTGGGATAACCCCGCGTTAAGGGACACAAACAGTAGCAAGGCGACAGCACGCGACATTTTAAGGGATTCCAGCACTAAATCGCGGGGCTAGAGTATTACGGAAGAGACGAGCGTGAAAATATCGCACTGGATAACTTGGCTAGTAACAACTTATACGGCGAATAAATAAATTCAGCGTTCAAACACCACCACCTAACGCGAGTGGAATGCTGCAACTTGACTGTTAAATATAATGTTAATGCGGGTATGACTCGAAAGATGCCAGCTACGTCGCTTGCGTCACTCGAGGATTGCCGAATGTAGCCGAACGGTTCGCTTGAATTTTGGCGGGCGATTTGAAGCCATTAAAGTCGCTATGTTCTTATTTCATATTTCTCATAATTTCTATGAAAAAAACAGACATATTTGCTGAATAAAACGTATTTATTAAAAAAAATAAATACGTGTGTATATTTATTGTAATAAATAAATATTCCCATTTCTATTATGCGAGGACAATATAAATAGTGTAACTAATTCGCTAAACTTAGTATTGCAATACTGCGTCTATCTTTCATTCACATTCATTATATTCGACAAATCATTAAATTTTGTTAGTAATTAATACATTAGCAACAGCATCGACAGATTATAAGAAATGAACAATACCAATAACGTTTAAAGAAAACAATTAGTTAGAAATTATTTGTTACTCAGCGTTATGATATACTCTCGTTAATTAAGTCCCCTACAATGTGGCCCATTTCTTTATCGTACTCTAAAACAAAGCTATGATGGTAACCATGCTTACAGAGCTCTGCGTTCATATTGGGATGTGCAGATTTCATGTTTTTGTAATATCTAACTGGAGTCCAACCGTCGCAGTTCCCATAATAGAACCACAATTTATCTGCGTGTTTCGATAGCGTATCGTCGTCTCTCTCCCTTACAACGCGCATCTCTTCGTCTGCCATTCTAAGTACTTTCTTCAAGCTATGAGGGTGTAAAAGTTGGAGTACAGCTTTAGTACACTTTGCGGGTACACCGTAGAATGGTGCGAAAGTGTTAATTAAGAAAGCTTGTAAGTAAACTGGGAAGCAGGAGAGTATCCAGCAAAGGAATGTCAGGACAAACGCGATGCGCGACACCTGAAACAGATATAAATTTTGTCGATCTAACGCTCTCGTGCGACATAATAGAACGTATCGGAAACACTTACAATTCTGGTAAAAAACAATCCATTACGACTTTCAGCCATGCGCTCTATAGTTGGAAATAGCAAGTAGCACTTCGCCACTCTTTTGGCAATGGAATCGTCCTTTAACATATTCAAAGCCATCCAACATCCTATCGAATGGCCAACGAGATGCAATTTCGCATCTTCCGGTACATATTTCTTTATAAATTCTTTCTACGATCAAAGTATACAGAGAATGTATAGAGAGTTCATTCGAGGGAAATCTACAACCGATAGAAAAGCGAAACCTTGTGCTGCACTTGCGCCGTTAAACTGTAATGCTCGTTCCAAGTCGAATCATTCGGCATAGTGAGCGATAAGTTACTCGGTGGTTGTACGTGCCCCGCGTGTCCAACCACCCATATAGGTGTCTCAGTGGGAAGTCTAGTTTTCATGGTTTTTATAAATCCATCGTAAAACTGTGGAACACCAGGATTCCCTGGAATAACGACCACCAAGTCTTTTTTACCGAACTGCGCAAGGCCCTCCTCTACCCAACGACCTTCTGTAATCACTTGGGTAGGCACGTCGCTCCACTTTAGCATAGCACGCTGCATGTTGCTCGCCCGCTGTAAATAATTTCTTAATATACTATCAGGAATGTGGTTAGAATGCCCTTTCCAGGCGAAAAGGCAGTGTGTAAAGTGGAAAATAAATATTTCTATTATTGCACTGTTCTAAATTCTTTGTAGCGATATCATTGGCGTGTAAATAGTGATTTTGGTGATTTTAGTTGAAAGAGAAGTATATAATAGGAACACCTGTGACGCAAGTGGAGTTGCGAGATACGTTTACTTTTAATTAAAGAAGCTTGTTAAGTAATTAGTGAATGTAATAAATATATAGAAGAGAACGAATCGCTAACAATGCACTTAACGTTACTTCAGTCACGCGTAGTTGGAAGCAACTTAACGGTAATACCAATTTACATAATGAATAGTATTAAGCGTGAAAGTCATTACCGCGTAAATTACTCTGATAAAAATCAGAATTCCCTACTGTGACAATCTAAGATTCTTTTATGTTAAATACCATACATAATTACAATTTCAACAGTGACTGGCATTTTACATGACACAAGTCACCGTATCATTAATGACCGAAAAATATCAAATTGATGGTGAAATAGCTCAGTTAGGATAGCGTTAGATTGATAATGTAATCGTCCGGGGTTCGATACTCGATTCCTCGAGTTTGAATTTTTTATATTTTATATAATTCATATTAGAATATAAATGATTACTTTTTGTCACATTGCTCAACACGATGTTTTTCTTGTAATTTTCTGTGCTCTGAAGTGAATATTATAATAAATCGTTAAATGACAGAAAATCATAATTAACAAATACGTCTCGTAAGTGATAACTTTTACTGCTTTTTACAACGAATTCCTATTCTTTATTAACGAAAATAAAGTGATGCTTTTTTTATCAACTTTTACTTCAAATACGCGTTAGAGAATTTTTTTAAACTCTCTCTTCCACGGTCTACGCTAAATTAAGTATTTGTTTTCCGTTCAACGCATTCTGTCGTGGGTCTTCCTTAACACATAATTAGGTATACTCACTTACACTACCGGCGAAAAGTTTGAAAGTACTTACCGATCGTCGTTAGAATCACCGTCGCATCACAAATATTTTTCTAATTCGAAGTTAATACCTTCAGTGGTGATTGCAGTATATCCGATTCCCGTACATTCGGTGGTGGATTTAAGAAAAAAATTTCTTCGGGAAAATGAAGAAGTAATTTATTAAAAACGGGCCAAGTGTAGTGGTAAGAAAAAAATGTAGTGTTTGGATACTATCTATATCTACTCACAAGGGAAGATCCCGAACCCGAAAATTCAAAAAATTCTGAAAGAGGATTTCCCCTCAGTTACAACAAAATTTTTGTTTGCCGCCGAAATTCACTCGAAGGGGGTGAAATTAACCCCCGAAAATTCGGCTATTTTCCGATTTTGTGTTATAACTCGCGAACTGTAAGAGAAAGAAAAACAGTCTTTCAGGCGGAAGTTACTTCTTTTAATTAGAACTATCATTTGGTAACTCGCAGTCCTTACAGATCGCGAGTTATAACACAAAATCAGAAAATAACGGGATTTTCAGGGCTCAATTACACCTTTAGAGTGAATTTGGGCAGCAAACAAAAATTGCGTTGTAATCAGGAGGAAATTCCCTACATATTCACAAAGTTTCAGAATTTTTTTCATTTTCGAGTTCTGGATCTTCCCTTGTCAGTCAATTTGTTTTGGAAATGAAAAAAAGGGCAGGGGCCCGGGCGGCAACTGCTCATCGGCCGCCCTGTTAAATCCGCCACTGCATACATTTTAATGTCGAATCACGCAAAGGGATTATTTACATTTGTGTGTGTTGAGGATGAAATCCCTGCTTTCCTCGATTCATAGAGTGCTTCCAAACTTCTCGCCAGTACACGCGTAAGTACCTACATTTAAAGGGACGCACAATTTCTTTAAATAAAAGAACTTGCTTTCAACCTGCGTTCATTCCAAACGAATGCTTCTACAAGCACAAATCCAAACGACTTGAAATCAGCCATTCGCGTTCTTTACCAAAACGATAATAATCTGCTGCGTTCGGGACGCCAGTCAATTTACCATGCTACCTACAGAATTTATTGTGAAATGATCCGTTACTTAGGTATGTGCGAATAGTAAAACTTTGCGTGGCGTTCGTAGTATTGGGAAACCAAGTGGAGGCGTGGCTTAGATTTCAGCGCTGTGGTGGTAAGTTGGTAAACTACTGCAAGTAGGCCCGAATCACACCAAACATTCCGAATAAGTATTTATTAATCGAAGGAGTCAAAATTTAGTGTTGAAAAAAATTTGAAAACACTCGTTTTTCACAACATGTCCATAGAAACACTGATAATCGTATGGACTTCGACGGATTTCGGCCTAATCACGGTAGTTTAATTTTCTGTCACTAGATGGCGCATCGAAATTCATGGTTTCCCAATATCACCATTGAAATTGTAGTACAAAGAAAGAATTATCCTTTACTGACTTTAGCACTAAACGCTAGGTAAGCATAGTGATCCTCTAGGTGGCGATCGGAAAATGTGTCACCGTTTTCTATTGGTCGACGCGATTAGTGACCGGAACAGAAAGAGCAAGTAATTTTCCCTATTGGACGAAGCAATAACATCTACCAATTGGATTCCACAACATCGAGCGAAAAGTGGGATCAGCAGCGAACTTCATTTAATACCGAAGTGCCCGCCGATTTGTGACTTCCGCTGTAGGCCAAAACGATGGACAGATTTGTCGATCGCTACACAGAGGATCGCTACGGCGAACATGTACAAAACGGCTGTGGCCCGAACGCGCGAAATCGAGGTGAGCGAGACGAGCGGAAGCGGACAATCGCATCTGACAATTCTCAACGAAGCGAAACAGCTTGTTACAGTAACGCGACAACGCGAAGGAATATCGCGCTTAACGTCGTTTGGAAAGTGTCCGGGCGTGGCTACAGAGCAGCATTCCGCTTAATTGACTGTACAGCAGCGACGGCCGTGAATTTGCCGCGTATCGCCGAGCAGCGGCGAGCGCGCCCACGTTGAAAGCCAAATAAACCAGCCAGCGGCCGTTCTAACGTAAAAGTCCGTCTCGGGTCTCGATAGGCGGCAGGTGGCGGTGGGCCGCCATTTTGGTAGCTCCTCTGGTAGCATATTTCCCACGCGGGCCGGTATCAGCTCCCCGGGATCGGGGGAGGGGGGGGGGTTGGGTGGAGGGAGGGATGAAAATGAGGGAGGGAGAAAGTCTGAGTGAGAGAAAGAGGCTGAGCGCAGAGAGGGAGAGGAAGACGAAAAACGGGCGCGGGCAAGTCGTGGTGCATGATGGGAAGAGAGGTAAGAAGAGGAGGGAGAAGAGTCACGTTGAGTTGTATACCGCTGATTCCGGCTGGTGGAAAGATGGCGGAGGGTAATTCGAACACGCGTGATATAGCCTGTTGGTGGCCGCGCACGCGCACACCGGGTAGATGGACTGCGATGGTGTCGGTAGGCGGAGCGGCATCCAGAACCAACTTGTACCGGGTGGTACCGCATCACTGTCAGCAAAAACCGCAGGAAATGGTACCACTCGCTTCTATGGTGCGTCGGCCGGGGAGGGGGCACGGGTGGCCCACGACTCGTCGGACAGGACGGAAGTCGGGGCAGCCGTGGCGCCACGGGGACGCACCGGGAAGCGCCATGCTGGCGATCGCGCGCGCGCACTTATATAGGTATAGTAGGTAATCGGATGACCCCTACATGACGAGACTTGCCTCGAGACATGTCTTGAGACAGGTCTCCCTCCCTCCACTTGTCTCCGCCTTGCCAGCACGAGACATGGGACCGAGACTGGGGGCATGCCTCGAGACAAGTCGCAGCGTCTTGGGCAGGCTTGGGGTAAATCCGGGAGACACGGCCGGGACGGAGAGTTGGGCGAAACAGTTGATTCTTAGAGAATTAATTGTTCCGACCCTCAACACACTTTTACATGTACACAGATGTAGAGTCTGAATATAGCGACTCGACTAATTCCCCAGTCCGACCGCGTCTCCCGGATTTACCCGTTAGTAGGTAGGGTACACTTGCCTAAATCGTGACTCTTAAGAACAAATGCTTATTGCATGAAAGATAACAGGAAGAATGAAGGAAAATTAGTGGTAATTCAGTCTTTATTAACAGAATAAACAGGTTTGTAAACTCAAGCAGCAAAAAATAATCAACTTCGTGAAAACGATTTATTTTTAATATGGAGAAAGTACGATTTAGGATTAATGTTCCTAAATCGTTGGGCGTTCGGGGAGGGGGGCAAAAGGGGCAGCTACCCCTCCTCTGGCTGTTGCGAAAAAATCGTTTAGTTTTAAAAACTCATCTTAAGTTTATACTAAAAAAGTGAATGATCTTAAATTTCGGTTTTAAATTTTTAATTAAATTCCACTACAAAATGGCTTGAAAAAGGGAGGGGGCTACTTCAGTCGCACCGCGCGCATGATCCGATCCGTCGATACCTTCGCCAGGATTGCTTTTTCATTACAATATTTTCCTTTACCGTCACCCCAAAGTTGCCCCCCCCCCCCCCCCTCTATAGGGTGTCCCTTAGAATTAAAGATGAGATAAAATGTTGGGACGCCCGCTAATTTTCACAATCGAATTACCCTGAACTCTTCCTCAAGAAGCTTAAAGTTACGATATACCTACTATGATCTTTCTTTCATTTCTTTTTCTTTTCTTTTCTCCACCTTCAGAAAATAATCGTTTACTTGGAACAGACATACCTGGAATGCATAAATATTTTATCGCCATAGGTCCAAAGACTGGAGAAATGGAAAGCTTGTGCCACCTTCGTTCTTCCTTAAGTAGCAATAAGTTATCGATGAGATATCGACAATCGATAGTCCCAACTCCAGTTCAATCACACATTTGCTTACATACAGGGTTGCTTATTAAAAAAAAACAGCTGTTTGCAGGAGCGCAGTTTCGTTGGAAACTTTGAGCCTCTTGAGACAGGGTTCAGAGTTGTTTGCCCGAGCCAAAATTGTACACGCATACCTACTTACCACACCAAAGGGAAATAAATCAGGGGACGTCTCGGACCGAATTCTTGAATATAAAAAAGTAGTTATTATAAGGGAGAAACTACCCCCCTCACTGGAAAGAAGACTGCGGACGACCTTGGTGGGTGGGCACCCTTTGTATCCTGGCAACCAATATTTTTAGACCCAGTAAGCCACTGAGCGCAGAATGTATCGTTGACAGGGCCGTGGGATTTTGTTTGAAGGAAGTGTAGAGAGGTATTGCTAACGGGACAGGTACAGCGAACTGCTTATTTAAGGCCCATTCAAGTATGTAGTCTAAATAAAGTAAGAAAATTGAAAAAAAAAATAAATAAAACCCACTTCAAAAAAGTAAAAATACACCAAAAAGTACAAACTAATTTTTTTCCTTATTTAATCTACGACTCTCAATTTTTTTAAGTCGCAATCAGATTTGCACAGTGCAAATGATGAGGCGCTGGCTTAAAAGTATCGAGTGTCGTAGATTAAATAAGGAAAAAGATTATTTTTTGGTGCATTTTTATTTTCTTGAAGTCGGTTTTATTTTTTTATTTTTCATTTTTTAGTTATTTAAGTTATACATACGTAGCGATACCTCCGCCACCAGAGGGCCCCGCGACCGCTCGGCTCTCTCGCAAGTTGTCCCTCATCCACTCCTTCCTATATTTAACTACCCGTTTTGTCCTATTCCTAACATCCTAATGTCTATTTAGGCAGGGCCTGCTTGATACGCCTTACCGGATGAGTCCACGTTCCAAAGCGAGGAAAACTACTTGTCATCTGTTCTGCCACCGATTAAGCGGGCTTAGAAAATAGTACAAATTATTATAAGCAGTATAGAGTTTCTCTATATCTTAAGCCTGCTCTACACGATGAGACTTGTCTTGAGGCATGCCTAGAGACTCGGTCTCATGTCTCGCGCTGGTAAGGTGGGAGAGAAGGAGAGAAAGAGACCTGTCGCAAGACATGTCTCGAGGCAAGTCTCATCGTGTAGGGGCCGTTTTAGGCACGAGCGCTCTTTCGTCACTGATTCCTATCTCATATGTGATATTTGTAACGAGGTGCTATATTCGGCTGTGTTTACACCCGCTGTTATTAAGAATGTTATATACTTATACTTTTGGCTAAATAAACACATTTAAAAAAAAATCGATGAGTGCACTAGCAGACCCGGGACAAAACGCAACTTCTTTTTCCTTCTTTCCATCTTACCTTCCACACACACACACACACCTCATTTCACGAGAAGATTTATTCGTTATTTTACGTTAAACAGCTTAAGGTGGCAATAATTGTGTCCTTTACCCTACTCTCCAAAGTAAAAGTCGTCAGATGTGTTTTTCACCGCTCACTACAAGGCTCTACAGACGTGAAACGCCTATCAACCCTGGTGCGCCTAAGTCGAGTGGGCTGTCGATGCTCGGCACAGAAGGTCGCTACCGCCTTCGATCCCCTGCTACTTTTACGAGCTCGTTATATCCGTTTCACTGTGTAGCAATGCATACATATGCCTGCGCGTCTTGCTGCGATATAGGAAGTAACACGAGACCCACTCAGGTGGCTTGGAAACTGATACTCCTGAGGGTTGCAAGCCACCAAATGTGTTCTTTGCCACTCGTTACAAGATTACACTTATTTGGTCACATATATATACGCACCCCGGAGCATTAACCCCTTGCGTTATAATAAGCCACGCGCTTCGTCAGCCTATCAGTAAATGAACAGGTACCAGTGAATGGCTATTTTTGATTAAAATCTGTAAAATAAGTTATTAAAATAAGCAACTAATTAATTAGAGGCTTCTTTTAATTTCTTGCTTCGTACCCAAAGAGTTTTTGCAGCACGCGGAATCGATCGCGCTGCGAATATAATTTTATAATAGTGTTCATTCGTTAGCCTGAAGTGTCCATTTATTGGCGCGTTTACCCTAGCTAAGTATATTCGAGCAGAAATTATGTGATTGAATTCAACGAAAGAAGAAACGCTATAAGAAGATTCTTAAGTACCGTAAACTGGGGTGAATTTGCTCGTCCGGGGTGACATTGCCCACTTTTCGGAAAGACTTTATTTTATTTTATTGTAAAGTAATTAGAACATATCGTGTTTTGTAATCGATAGCAATAATTTCTCCAAGGTCTAACGAAAACAAAAAATAGCGAATTCAGTCATATGGTAATTTTCCAGTCAGAGTAAAAAAGTGGGCAATGTCACCCCGGCGGGCAAAGTCACCCCAGTTTACGGTAGTCGTTAATATGTTAATGCAGTCTTGAACGTTCCAAAAATGAATAATTTGTGGAACTATATTTTTCTTCCACTTAAGTTAACTGTAACACTTGGTACCATTAGGTAGGTACTTATACCTGCTGAATATTCCTGTCCTCGGGCTCTTGACTTGTCAACAAGACACTTATAAGGGTGCCATCGACTTCGCTCCCTGTTGCTTTTACATCGATATACCTCTGCAACGATACCTATCGGCACATTCAGTATTAATTGAACATTATACGAGAATTGTTTAGAAAAGTAGGACGATAAAACAGCTTAAACGCCTAAACAGTCTTAGGTTTAAAATATCTACGTGTAGGAAATGTTACGTTTTTGTGGCTACAATAATTTTTATTTGTTAATAACACGATTTGTGTTATTATTGAGTAGCTAAGCTATTTAAAGCTCCATTGCTATTGTATCGTTTTTTTTCGTTCTTTAGTTGGAGCTTTTTCACATAGAGTCATAGAGGATCTGAGGAGGCGTCATTTTTGCGGCTGCTATTTGCATGACTGATAAAACAGAAACAAAATAATGCTTCGATATTTATTCATCAGATTCGTTGATTCAAAGTTTTCAGAGTAAAGATGGTAAAGAAAATTGCTAGATTCGCTTGTTTCAAAGACTTTTCGGCCGTTTCGGAGTGGGATATGTAAACTGTCGTAACAAAATAGTCAAATGTATTTATATTATAATCAGTTACATAGTTTTGATATTTCTGATTTTAATATTGTTACATATTTCCAACGGGGTCGATATGTTTTCGAATGGAATGTGTTGAAAGATTGCCTCGGAAGTTTCTTTACACAAACTTTGTTCCTACGTTGAATTCTAACTGTTTGGTGAGCAACGTGGCTATCGGAGTAAAAATTGAGGGAAAAGTGAATGCCATTTTATATCTTTCATCTTTTATATCTGTTTGTTGGACATTTTGTGATCTTTCCCATTTTGGAATCGAACGTCACCAGGACCTTCTTATCCGGTGGGCTAAACAGGCTGTTATAAGCTATACTGCCCTCCTTAATTAAAATGTCCTACCTAAAATTTTTCGATTTTTCAATTTTTCAATTTTTCAAGAGAAGTTGAAATATTTGAAGTTCCACGTGTCTTTTACCTTGTAAGCAAAGTTATAAAACCCTAAGTGCTTCGTAAAGATCTAGAAAAATTCTGATTTATTTATTTTTTTTACAAGCGCGGCACAAAGCAAATGGTGAATCTTCAGTTTTCTCCGATGTTTCGAAATGCTAGATAGGACATTTTAACTAAAGAGGGCATTATAGCTCAGGGGCGAATTTGGGATTTTCGGGAGGCGGGGAGGGGGGGGGGGTAGATCTAAGAAATAAACCAGGGACCTTTCCCGATAATATTTTCCTGCTAAATAAAAAAGTGTTTTCTTTTTGTATCAATTTATCATATTTTCTCTCATATTGCTAAGTTAAAATAAGTATTTTTCCCTCGAGTATTTTTCCCTTGACTATTTTTCCCTAATTTTTAAAACGGCCCCGATCGTCACTTGAAAAACTGAAAGTGTGCCACCATATATCAATAATGAAGTAAATTAATGAACAATTAATTAATGCAGTTTGTTTATATGTAGAACAAGCAGTTCACGAGGATTTAAGTTGTCTTTACGTACATCCAGCTGTTGAATGATTGACGTTCTTTATTCTATGCCAAGATATTCCATACAAAATTATAAAATAGTAATTTTACAGTAGCGATTTGTCTCGAATAGTCACTATTATACTAAATAAGAGTAGTAATTAGTTTCCTGTAAATTTGTGCTCCGATGCATATTATTCCTAAATAATAATCATTATTCTTATGGCACGAGCTATTCATCTAATTTTGCGGTTGAAAATCTTCCAAATGCGCATCATATACTCGTATACCTATGTAATAGTCTCTAGACATCTTATCATAGACCCTTTCATCCGTCCAATCAATCAAACGTTATCAGGATATCAATGTGTCAAGCGTTATTTGTAAACTGTCCAATGAAATGAATTCGACAAGAAACTTATTGGAACTCAGCAATTTTTATCTCCAGACTATAGAGAAGATTCTGCGTCAACTGGATTCTTTTATTTCATCCGAACGAACAGTAAATAAAGATAGGAACACGTTGAACACTTTCTTCACAAATTTTTTCCAACAGGTATACATTGAAAATACGTAGAAAATTAATTGTAAACATATTTAAGTAATCGTATCTAAATAAGTATCGACACTATTGGCATATAATTATTAAAATCCTTTTGCGAATATGTTAAGTCGAGTTACAACTGTGTCCGTAGTAATAAAGTTCTGTTTATCGAGCTGCGAAACAAAGGAAGGTTCATTTAAGTCTTCCGTATTTGATAAGCGTTTCATTATATGTAATAATATTTCAATAAAATACTGTTGTGTTATACAGATTGGTAACATTCTCTCCCAAATAACAGTTCACCCTAAATAAAATTACCGCTGGTCATTCATAAATGAAATATCCGCCGTCGCGGAAGGCATGTGTGCGAGCGCGATTGTGCGTCCTTCTTTCTACGAATTGTAACCGCGATGACGCTTATTGCTCCGATGTTTATAGTCGGACTCTGAGAGTTTGTGTCTCACTTCCTTCGTGTCTCATATCTACTGTATCTTCCAGCCGAAAACGTTAATAGTAAGTTTCCTAGTACCTAAATTTTCGAACTTTTTAACGGATAATGTCACTTGTTCCTAAAACGTCTCGCGCTTGGAAACAGTGGGTATCTAAGCTGAAAATCAGATTTCTTTAAATCCTTTACAATTGCAAAGACTTTTCGACAACTTTCGTATCGGGGAGACCGGATTAAAGTGAACCACGGGGTAAAATGAGTTTTCTTAATGAGTTCTTCTTTAACAATAGAATATATTCACAAATTTTGGTGGCGTAATGAATGTATGTAATGTAACAATGATAATTATGCACATCCAGATGTCGAAAAATGTGAAAAAATTAAAAATTAAGTTCGACAGACTTTCGATCGGCTTTCTTATCAATTTAGCTTTTTGGAAAAATCAGTCATAAATGTGTTATTTTAACACTAAATTCTTTCTGCGTGTTTAAAACAAGTTTACAAACATACATATACACGCTTTGGAGAAAACATTAATCGTATCGTTATTAAATAATTAATCTTCCACCGAGTACATATTCGGGATAAAATGCCCGGGGTAAACTTGAGCTGCAAAGAAAAGCTGCGCGAATGATATGCGCAATATCCTAGAACATCATTATTTTTATCTAAAACCTGTCTTCCAAAAATTATCGAAGTCAATTTAATGTATTATGACACTTGTACCAAGTGCAACCACAAAAGGCGCGATATTACGTCACAATATATATTTGAATAAAAATGATAATTTTTTTATTATATAACAAAGTGACCCAAAAGCATGCCAAAGTTCCTCAGTTTACGGGGGAGCCATCTCCTCAGCAACGCACAAGACAATATAAGGCATTAAGTCAACACAACATCGCCCACTACGACGTATTATCGCCCTGGCGGAAACAACGCTTGATAAACACGAAACGCTATCATCCATCTAATGCCTGTTTTTCTGGAGAGAAACCTTATGAAACTCCGTAAACGCCGTACCTACCTTCCCGAGAAACGATCGAAAACAGCATTCCTGAAAGAGGCGTGCGCGTCAGAATTTTATCGCGAAAAGAATTTCTCACCGGTGTTTATCCGATTCGCTTTCGAACGGTGATAAGCGTGAAAGATTGGCCGTGTCGCCGGGCGAATACACATTCTCCTTTCCAAGCCCCGTTACATTGTATTCCGCGGGGCGTTTCTTCGTTCCACTATTATCTCAAGCCTGCCCGGATACAGGTAGGTGACGTCCCCCAAAAAAGCGCGGGAAACTATTCAACTTGCATCGACGCGCTCGAAGCGAGTGTTCGATATAGGTGCACCGAAAAAGAGAGGCGGGACCGATAGGGGCGTGAACGGGGCCGCGGGCGTGGCCCGGGAGGCCCCGCCCAGGGGGCGTTCCCAAACCGGTTGTCTAGCGCGGTGGTGGGGGCGGCGGCATCGAACTCCGCTAGCCTCAGTCACAATTCAACCGTTCGATGGTGAGCATGTTGCGCGAGATGTGCCGCGTCACGGGTGGATCTCCTTTTACCGGAAACGAGGATCGCTCGCCCGTCTATTGAATCGTATCGTAAACACGCGACTGTTCGAAGCGAGCCTCGCCTGTCGGTTCTACGCGCGCGGTGACGTCGCGTCGCTCGGCGAAAACTCTCCGTTTAGCGAGGAATCGAACGAGTCGCGAGCGCGTCGAGCTGCAAGCTGGATACAAACGCTTCCGCGAAGTGTCTCGGTACTTTGTTACGCGGAACGCGAGTCGGTTCGCGGCGCGCCCGCAGTGAGTGTTGGAAAAAGTTTCGGATCCGCCAAGCCAGGATACGAGGCGAGGAACGGTCTGGCTCGTTCAGGCCGCAGCTTTAAGCCGGCCGGCGCCCGCATTAAAGGGAATATATCCGAAGCGTTCGGGCAGCCTGAGTTCGCCTCTCCGCGTCGCAGTGTCTCTGAAATTCCACCGTTGCGATCGAACGTCGATTCTCGAACATCGATCGCGCGCCCCGGCGATGCCATAACCTCCGAATACCGAGATGATCGCTTACCCGCCCCGGTCCGAGTACGGGATCGTCGGAGTGCCCACGAATATCGTTAACCGCCCCGCGTGTCGAGGCATCGCCTGAAAATGTAGCTTCCCGCGACAATCGTGATTCGTAGCAGCTTCCCGGAGAAGGTCGTCACTCTGAATGGGGAGCCAGGCCGACGCTTGTTTACGTTCCTCGATCTGCTTTACTGAGCGAGCGAAGTTTACGCTGTCGAGAATCGATTGGCCCGCGATCGATCCCTGGAGACGCGTACGTGCCGTCCTCGCCGCGGGATGCTAACGATTCCAGCACTCGGTGTTACGAACCCCAGCCTCCTCGCTGCACGGTGAATGTCGCGTTTAAAGTGCCAGCGACTCTGCCTACCGATCTCGGTGCTCGGCTCGTCCGCTTCCGTGTGCCGAAGTGAAGCTCGGCCCCGTTGTGATCAGTGAACGAAGGAACGAGTGCGATACGCGTCGCGGTGGCGTGCTAGAGGAGCTTACGACTTCCGACGGCTACATTCTCGCGACGGTCTATTGGATTTTTTCTCTTCCCTCCGAGGAAGATGTTCTGGTGAGCAGATATTCTTCGTTCTCGGGGATCCCTCTCCAGGATGACCGGGGCCTGTCACCGCCTATCGTCCGCCTAGCCGTCACAGTGGAGTTCTGCCTAATCGCAGGTAAATGCTTCCGACATGCACGTCACTAGACCCTACCTGCGCGTGGAGCTTTCCATAGAAGCTAAGTTAACCACAAAAATACGCGACGTCGGGAGAATGTCCACGAGTTATCCAGCCGAAAACAGTCGTTTGCTCGACGTTTCGCAGTAATTTCGTCCCGATGCTTAGCGCATTTTTGGCGACGGGTCCACGTGACACCTAGTTTTCGCGCTTCTTTTTTTAAATGGCGCGTTGTTTATTTTTATTAGTATTCTGGTATTGAGAAATTTTAGCGGGCGCGTTGCGTTGAGCTGTAATATAGGAAAGGTGTATTTGCTCGGATGAAAACGAAGTTAGGGTATTTAGGACGGTGAAACGCATGGAGTTATACGAGAATATCGAGGAAGCAATATATTTCGTTCGAAAGATGGAGAATGTAGTTTCTTGAAATGCTTTTGTCGTGGAATTGATTTCGCTGTTGGAATGGTATTATTAAAAAAATTACTTCTTCATATACCTATGGATAACTGCTTCCTGTGCTAGTCAAGCTATGTTATAAAAAGTTTCCTACGTTATCACTCAAATTTAAATCAGAGGTCGTGCAAGAATAGTTCTTTCTCACAGATTTCACGTAAGGCATATGTTACTAATTCCCCTATTTCATTAATGGGTTTGTTCGACGTAAAAGTAAATATTATCCACGTTCATGAATCACGTAAACATGAGCACGCTTTCCACGAGCACGCTGTAGGTATTTGACATTGGGAGACCCGACGTCTTCGATATCGCTCCTTTATTCGCGCGCAACATACGATTTACCATTTACAGATGCACGATTATAATCGCCACGTGTTTTCGCGGCCACGTGAATCCGCCGTTAAATCATTAACCTTCGATCGGTACAGGGGACCAGTCGTGCGGCTCCTGTCGATAGGCAGATGGGCTGGTCCCAAAATGATCGGTTTGCTATTCAGCAGCGTTGGGCAAAGGATAATGTTGAGCGTGCAGGGGTGATTTTGGACCAACGCGTGTAATGATCGAAAACCCCCGTCAAGAGGAATTGTATGATAGCATTTTCTATCGGCGATCGGATGGGTACACTTTGAAAAATGGACTTAAAATTTTGTTCGAGATCTCTAACGATGCACAGCGATATTCTCTGAACCACAACTGCTATTTATTTCGCATACCGCACCGAACTTGACGATTTACTCGTAAAACTGACAAATAAATGAATAAGGGATGCATTATTCTTTAAATATTTCGCAAGAATTTATTCGAATAAACGTGTGAGAAAAGGAAATACGTAACGCCTCAAAAGTATCATTGACAATGTGTTTCTAACGATTTTTAACGATTCTGAACTAAGAATTATGTGGCGCGAACCACGAGAAGGCGATTCCCGCGACAAAATACATCGAGAACGTAGCGTAATATTTGCTGATACAGTTGATTAAGCAAGATTAATTGGGTTGATTAGGTGATTATTAAACTTCATTCATAAATTACTGAACTGTTGAAAATCCTTGAGTACACCGCACTCGGGGGACTCCTTCCCCTAATCGCAGTCACTCCTCAGCATTTCAGTTTTCCAAATAGTGCACGTAAGCTCGGTATTTACATATTTACTTTCGCATTGCTATCCAAATGCCTATCGCGTCGCGAATAGAGACTCGAGGCGGATGCACGTACGTCGGGGGACCACTGCACATATACTTTTTAACCGACTTAAAAAAAAAGAGGTTCTCAGTTCGAGGTGTTTTTTCACAATCGATCGCCTCTTTTTCGAGCTGCACTGCTTCCCTGTGACATTCTGTATATCCGCACCAGTTTCTTGCTCTCTAACCGATCGTAACAAAATTTCATATAGAGTTTGTGTCTCGCGACGGCTCTCCTTGGCAAAAGTAACCGCGGAAATCGCGATCCACCCAGAGATATCTTACTATCTCGGTGAAATGGATGATTGCTTTCTTCGCGGAGATACGTGTACCGCTCTAATCTCCGACGAGCGGCGTTACACGTATCGATTATCGATCCCTCCGCATTTTTCCTCGCGATCGGCGACTTTCCGCACAGCCTCGCGCTCCTCGGCTCGCGCGAACCCAACGATTGCCCGCATTATCGATAACGAACGAATTTGTTTTATCGCGGAAGGACGTTTCAATGCGAACCCTTCTGCCGATGGGCGACTTTATCGTTGCTGTGCACTTAACGTAATCCTTGTCTACGCGAATTGAAAGCTGCCCAGCTTTGTTCGCTCCCGAGCAACGTCCTTTGGGGAAACGGGTCTGCAGGAATCGATCTATTTTCGCTGGATTCGGAAGCGTATTTACGGGGCATTGGGAAACGCCAGGAAGGGCGGGGAGATATTGGCGAAAGTGTAATACAGAGGCAGTATATTTATACTGGACGTTTTGTAACCGCGTGGACAAATTTAAATGCCCGGCAGTGTCTATAAAGGGGAATGAAAAGGTCCTGATAAATACGTACCTGTCTGATTTTGGAACAAAGAAGACGCGCATTCGTCTCTTTATTTTGGCCATTCTGCTACCCAAAATGGTAAATGAAATTAACTCGCGGGGAAGTATATTTATTCCGAGGGCACATATTCGTTTTTAGCCATCGAAGTTTGTTACCAGAGCTGGGCAAATTTGATTTGAAACAGACATAAGACGTAACAACCTGAGGAATTTATAAGTTTTAAGAATAAACTCGTAATATTTCTTTGCTCCCCGTATACTTAGTTTTCACGACAGTAGCATACACTAATTTGAATTGTTGTGAAAAATTCTTTCGTAGATATATCGTTGCAATCAACCGATTAACTAACAGTGCTTTCTTAGAAATAAAGCTTGCATTCACTAATAGATGCCTATGAGCTATGAGAATGTAAATGTAACGTTTGTATCAAGCCACTAGCTAATTATTTCCTCATCTTATTAATTTACCGACAAAATTGCTATTTTCAAAATTCCTTCGAGCCAGATAACTAAAACGCACTCCGAGACTATAACCGATTAACCTATTATTTAAAACGATACCCAGAATTTTATACGATAATCGTTTGAACTCGCTAACTAAAGTGCCGAGCATCCCTGAAATGATTAGACGTTTTACGTCCCTTGATTAAGTCTAATTTATTCTTCTTCTTCTTTTTTCGAGCTCTAACAGTCGTCTAAGTACCCCGTGCATTTACAACGGATTAACAGCGATGCATGCAGCCATAAATCTGTCTATACAGAATACTGCCCGAGGTCCCTGTTCTCGCGATGCCCGGCACCGCGACACGCGGGTCAATTTTCCCAAACTCTCTCCAGCTCGCGCCGAGCTGCCCTTCTTCCTCCAAATTGTATTCCGCCGATCTCCCACGTACACTGGCGGGCTGCGTTCTCACAGAGGTGAACGGGCACAGCTCGGGGCTAGCTGAAAAGTTCGGACGGTGCGCCGCCGAAGAACAGCGCGCCTAGAATTCTTTCCTCGGAACGGACGCGAGAATCTCGCGATTCCGCGCGCTCAAACTTCTCCATTTAAAGTTAAAACGGTCGCGCTCGGTGCGAGCAGAATTAAATTAAACGGGGCGACTGGAAGTTCATTCGAAGTCGACAGCCCTAGTTTAACCCGAAAGTTTCGCTGTTTTCGATTCTTCGGCACGCTTTCGTAACGATCCGCGACTATGCAAATAAGTTGTAAACTGAGGAGCAAAGTGAATTTCCGAGGGAGGAACAAAACTGGACGATTATGTACGTTAACGCATTATCTCTGCTGTCTATCTTGGGGCGCTCGCGCTGGCCGCTCGAGAGCTTTCGCAAGTGGATCTTGCAAGCACAATGGAAGTCTGTCAGTGGTATAATTCTACCCGCATGATAAATATGGAATTAGTTCGAAGCTTGGCGCGCGATAATAGATCGGAATCGCGCAGTGACGCGTAAGCGAGATAGTCTATCGCGTAGTTTATCTCTGAACAGAACTTATTTCGTAGAGAAATCAATTACATGGAAAATTGAAGTTTAGCGGGAAAAGGAAGATCGGAGAAGGATGAATTTATGCTTCTGGGAGAACCTGTTCGATGGATGCGGAAAGAATTTATATAGTATTACTGGAATATTACAAAGACGTAGGAATCGTGTGAACGTAAATATGGAACAGCATTTACAGCAGGGTGGGGCGTATTTACAGCGGTCTTCCTGTCTTCTCCAGCATAATAAACAGCAAACAGCGGCTGGCGTTCGGTTCTTTTATTCGACGGAAACTGCCGTCGCTTCGAGTCAGCATTGCCAAACGCGAGCTCCTCGAAATGCGTACTTCACGTTATGGGCAGAAGCGAGCCTCGTTCATCTTATAGATCACGTATCCCGGTACTTATTCCAATCGATTTCGGCAGCTCTTCGAGCGTGAAAGGATCGCTGTTTCCTGAAATAATTGGCATAGCGGCGATTTTGTTGCTCGTATGACGAATAGTACGTAAATCTGAAAATCCAGCAACTTCGTCGCGTGATCTTGAATTAGTTCCGTTCAACACTGCGCAGTCGATTTTTTTAACGATCGAGCATTTATGCATTGTCCATGTTTTTTGTGGTTTGGAGAAGTCCAATGTTTGAGACGTGGTGTTTGATGCAAGGGGGAGTAATCTGGAGATGATTTGCTTCTTAAGTTTTTCTGTTTACGCTGCTCTTTGAAGCGTTCAGGCTCACTTGCGGAGTTGTGGGAATTTTGAGAATTTCTTCCGATGGAATTATAGTAGGATTAATTGTTAATAACGTTCGACAAGTTTCGACTGATTTGTGGTGGCTACTTTTTGTACTTCAAGCTCTTCTTTATAATCTTTGTGAATACAATTAAATCAAAATCACTGAAACACTGATTTTGACCATTTTATATTTTTACACATGTTTCCGGGGTGGCAGTGTTTCTCGCGTAGAATTCCCTCGCACTATGACATCACGAGGTGTCCATCAGAAAAGTAGCTAAATTTTCGAGCGCTCGGGAGCACGCGTTGCGTCCGTGCTGGCCAGGTGTTGTTCGCAACCGTATAGTCACGTTCAGAGATGGTACGTGAGATGTAAATAGAGGACTAGTAGAGGTTGTATCGTTTTACGTAAGGGTCATATACATATTTCTTCTCAGACTGGTCATGAAATCAAATTAGACGATCGTTCCACGGTTCTTCCACCAGCGGTAATCTGGCTCGGTAATTACATCGCGCAACGATTGCCCGAGCAAGCGTTAGAAGGCCAGTAACATTAATAAAATCTTGCAATAAGATTAAATCATAGCAACTGGTATCCAGCTAAAAGTGCGCGCCGCGAAAATACTGCAACCCAGGCGCACAAAGGTACGGAGGAACGGCTCCTAGAACGAATCAGACGCGAAACCTTGACGGAAGAGAGAGGTGGGTCATTGTAACCTTACATTCCTAGTCGAGGATTAACGCAGAATCAGCCTCCATAACGACAGAATCGAGTTTCCATTCCCTAGCGCTCCTCCCCTCGTTCTATTCCAAGCAAAAAATATATTTTGCCCTCCTTCTACCTTTGCTTCCTACGCAGCCTTCATATCCTAGCCTTCGGCAAGTTTATTCGCCTCCTAGAAGTCTCCGAAATGGCCATCCTGACCCGAGCGATCCGACTGGGCCCGTTAACTCGCCGATTTTAGGCGAACCCAGGGTTTCAGGTAGACGACCGCCACAGCCAATCGGACAGATTTCGAAAGCACAGGCCAGGTCGGCCTGATCTTCAACCCCCCCCCCCCCCCCACAATGTTGTATCCTATTTTTCTATTTTTATTTTATTATCGTGAAAACGGTTGGCGTCAACTCGAAACTTAGGTTTTCCTATACGCGACTGGACGCAGCATCAAGAATTTCGAAATCGATTTTCTCGAAAACGAAGCACGATATCAAAAAAAGTTACTTTTTCTTTTTGATTTATAATGAGTAAGTAAGTCGAGGAAAAGGAATAAAATTTGTTGATATTGCGCTTCATTTTCGAGAAAATCGACTTCGAAATTCTTCACGTTGCGTTCAGTTGGGTAAAGGAAAACTTACCTCAAGGCTTTAGTTAATAGAGGTTATAATACTACTTTGAGACTCTGAGGCTTTAGTTGACAGAGATAATAATAGTACTGGGGGGAAATATCCCTAGCGTTGGGTGGCTTTAGTGCTCGGGGCCAACAGGCGGCCACGCGTTATTTAATTTCTCACAGAAATTTGAAATTTGTGGTAGCAGCGAAATTAGCGAAACAGATGCAAATGCGAAATAGGTAACTAACGCAATTCTGTGTCTTGTTTCGTTGGGGTTCGGAAGGGGCAAACGCTACGCGTATCTTTTTTTTCCGCAATACCCCGGCATCTTGTTTCTTTCATCCGTGACTTTTTGTGTATTTGCAGAAATCGGTAGGTGAACGTAATACGCGGGAATATTTAACGAATTCCGCGGTGGCCACGGCTAAGAGAATTCCGTGGCGAGGGGCACTGGCGAGCGTGTATTCCAAAGGTTATAAAAACCGGTCCTCTGGTTTTGCCAGACGAAACATCGAGGCGAGCAGAGGCGAGAGAGCGACGTTTCGGCTCGAGGAGAGCGCTCCCTCGGAAATGACGAGGTTTCGCGGCCTCACGGCTGTTTGCCCCCAGCTTAATGCCTGTCTCTGGCGAGCTGGAGCTTTGTGAAATACGAGAATAAGGGGCCCGTGGGGTGGATGCCGGGCCGATTATCCCCGCCGATTAATGACGAATCGCTAACGAGCCACGAAAATCATTCGACGCGTGCACGCGCTGCTCGCCTGGAAAAGATGAGGCTTCGCCTTCGGCGCAGTGTATTTCTGTCGCGCCTTTGACAGCGTATTTTCCCCACGACCTGCGTCCTCTTTCGGGCCTAGGAAAGTTGCTTGTGAAATCGCTGCGAAAATTCTGCGGCCCCCACGTTCGCAACTCTGCTGCCCGATCGATTACCGAATGCTGGCTCCTCGGGTCTCCAGCGAACCTGGGACTATTTGCTGAAACATTCTCCATTCGAGTTTTCCATTGTGTATCGAATAAAATTCCAATATTGTGGTTAAATTAGGGCTGTACTTGTTCGAACACTCGAATCATCTAATGCGATTTGAATCTTTTAATACTCTTGTATTAAATTCGAAAAAGCATAAACTTACAAGGGATTTTTTTGGTAAATATGAGATCTAAATGAGAAACTATTTTCAGGGTTTTCACTGAATAAAGCGTTAAGGGACGAGACACCCTTCCAAAGTTTGTCGGTTGAAATATGTTTTTCATAATTAATCCCTAGCTATTACAGAAATTGAAGAATGTTTTAGAGAAATTTGTTCGGATTTAAACGCGCAATTCTACTAAAACTAGAATTACTCATATTTATGAGTATTTAATATCTCGCTCCTTTTTCATCTCGGTATTTGAAATTTTTAATTCATTCACTTAGCAGAGACAGTGATGACTTAAGAACGTATAAAAGTAAAGAATGTGTGAATATATTAAAGAGGGCTCAAAATGCTTCCTTTCGTTTGTTAAACAATCACTTCCTGTTGCACGGAAAATCGACACAGCCATTGTTTTTAGATGCATTTCCAGCGACATTTCGGAGAACTGAGAATTTAAAAACAACAGCGTATACATAATTTCTTTGGACATGCCGCGCGGAATATGAATTTTCCCCGCTCCACTTTTCATCGTATCAGTTCCATGTAACGCTGCTAACGAAAACTCTCGAAGCAGAGGAGCGAGGTCCGCGACCCTTTTTTCCCCCCGTTTTCTAACAAAGTGTGCAGACAGAAAACTGTTCGCAGCGAAACGAACTCGAAGCTGCGGCGCGGCCGCGCCTGTTGTTATTTTTTTCCGGAGGCGTGTTTCAATACCGATAGTTTTCGTCATAGTTCAAAGCTACGGTCGAAAGTTCGACGCGGTGACGGCGCGAAGAAGCGCGCGCACGCGCGCCCAGCTGGTCTCGTTCGTCGATGCGACCCAAAGTTACAGAGTTACATACCTGGGCACTGCCTATTTTCGCCACTCACACAACTCGTACAACGATAACTAAAAGGGCCTTTTCGCGCGCGAAGGCATGCTAACTGTCCAACGTTCTTTCCCCCGTTCTTTATTTCCCCCTTTCTGTTTTAAAATGAAGTGAGAAGCCACTCGATCCCATCGAGCTCGCGTCACCGTCGCGTTTGCCCGCTCTCGCGAAAATATCGCGCTTTCAGAGCGACGCGACGCGCTTCAAGCGTTGGTAGGAAAAAATATGGCTGACGTGTCAAAGAAAATTTCCAACTGGAATTCCTCCCCGTTCGCGGGGCATTTTCATCGCGGCGTTTTCGAATCTCGAACGCGGAGATCGCGCGGGCCTGTGCTCGATAATTAAAATTGAAACGAGCGTCGGTGCAACCTGAAACGGTTGGAAGTGTGCAGTGTAAACGAGTAGCGCCCGTGTGCTTTGTACTCGCCCGGCGATCTAAGCGGCTCACGTGTTCTGAAAATTTGCGTTATTTGCAGTTTCGAGTGCTAGCGGAGCTGGTAAACAGGACTTACAAGTCAGCGATTCGAAGTTTAAGCCTGAAACGGGCGTGGACAGTCGGTGCCAAAAGTCTGCGTATCGCTTCTGAACAGAGTTTTCGTAATTCTGTGCGCGTTTAATTGTTTAGTAGGCGAGGTTGGAGATAGTTTAAATAACCCTGCGAGGCACGAGAGGAACGATCCTGCGAATATAATTTGCAGACGATGGAAACACATGGGGAAAGAATCTGGATAATAGAATCGGATGAATCGTGAAAACGCGCTCGGTGTTGCTCGAGTTGATCGAAGTGGACTATGAATTAAAGTTACGTAATGTTTACGTTTATCAATGTCCCTCAGCTTCGCTTTTGAAATAGTGCTATAGCGTGGTTGATCGCAGAAGTCTGCGCGCAGCGTCTGAAATTTTAACATTGTGGGTAACAAGGGGCTTTTTCTGGAATTCTATAATCGTTTAGTTATCTCGTAGTTAAAGCTTGAAATAGTTTTAACAAATCTTTAAAGAAGGGGCGACGAACCACGTCGAATTTGTGCACTGTGTTCCTTTATCAATTTTCCTTTTATTGGCTTGGAAGAGAGCACTATACCGTAACCTTACTTCTAGAATAACAATCTATAACATGCAGAGTTCCCAAAATATCGAATATCCTACCGGGGGATAAAGTTATCGTAGTGGGCAATCACCTGATTGCTTCGAGCACTTTATTTTGAAGCAGCCTTCTCCGTCCTCCGCACTCCAGCGTTTTTGAAATTCCTTTGCTAAGGGGTACTTTCTAAATCAAGGAATATATACCGAAAATGGTATGTGGCTATTAAATAGATAGGTACGCAGAACATATTATCACGAAGCCATCAGTTTATGGTGTTTAAACCGACTTACCGGCTTTAAGTATTGTTAATTTTTCTTTGTCTCTCTCCCGTACACTAATGGAACTTTATCCCGTATATATTAAATATTTATTAAAATTGAAAGTAAAGTAGTCGCTTCTTCCACCAAAAGTGATTGTATTTAACTAAACAGCATCTACACTGAGACGATCAAGAAAACAAATTTATATTTCAAATAATCGTTCACGTAACAGTAAAAATCCCCACAACATACCTACACCCTATTCTAAGAAAAATGGCACCCTACCACGTCGCTAAATTCAAATTCCGAGATTTCGTAACTTTCGAAACTATATTGTCAAATTTCCTCACCAAATCTCAAACCTCTAGATATTCCCAAAACCTTGTCCATCATATATTAAACAATATTGTAAACAACATCCCCAGACCGGGTCTTCCAAAAACCCCCCGAAGCTTGACAGTACGCCCCTCCCCATTAAAAACTCACACTGTACCTACCACACGGTTTCCATAATCTTCCCACAGCACCTATGTTGCAATAGTATGAAGGAAAAGGGACACCGCGGCATCGTCAGTTTCTCGCCAACGTAAATAAATAATTAAATCACGTTCGAAGGGGAGGCGGAGGAGGAAGGGCCGCGATGTTGATTGGACAAAATTTCGCAATAAGGCGGCAAGATTGGCCGACCGGTTCTTCTTTCGCACAAAGGAAGACGAGGTGTCCCTTCTTGCTCGGCTCGCCCAGTACCTCCTTTCTCTTTCCCTTGCTCTTCCGATCCCTCTCTCCTCGTCGCCCGTCCCACCGAGCTCTCTCTCTCTCTCTCTCTCTCTCTCTCTCTCTCTCTGCCTTGCTGCCCCCTGGCTTTTGCCAGTCACGTCCTCCAGCAGGTACCAGTACGTAAAATGTACTCACGACATTAGTCCTACGCGAAACATGATTCGCGCGGGCGAGCGACGTCCACCGCGATCCTTACACGTGTAGCTGGATCCGTGCGTGGACTCGCCCCGTTCGAAGGGCGCCCACGAAGAGCCTCGGGAAGCCTGGGGCGTCCTCGAGGGGATAAAATCTAGATTAAAAGAAGTTTTCGTTAGCCGCTCGTTTCAGGTGAATTTCGACGACGTCGTTGGCCTCGAGCGAAACGAACCGCAGCCCGGGGACGGCGGGAGGCACTTTGACGAAATGTGGAGGAGCGCGTAGAGCAGAGGGTCACGGTCACTTTGCTCCTTTTCAGTTTGGAATGCTTCGACGATCGCTGTAGGGACATCGGCAGGGAGTATGTTATTTGGAGGAAGTGCTGGTTTTCAGGCTTCTTGCGTCATAGCGGGGGTTTAAAGGGTTACTTGTTTAGCGTCACCAGATTTAAGGGTGAGGTCGAAGGCGGATGGCCCCGTGCTGTATTGCCTTCGAGGATTTTATGGCAGGGACTTAGCCTGCGCGCGGTATCGACAGAGGGTACGCGAGGACTAAGCCCCGTTACGCACTTGCTACAAGTTGCCGGCGACCAAGGTCACCGACGAGCACGAGGCACACGGGGATAGGGTAAATCCGGGAGACGCGGTCGGGCTGGAGAGTTGGTCGAGTCGCTATATTCGGAGTCCACGTCTGTGTACATGTAAAAGTGTGTTAAGGTTTAGAACAATTAATTCTCTAGGCATCAACTGTTTCGACCGACTCTCCGCCCCGGCCGCGTCTCCCGGAGTTACCCTGTGTGAGTTCGCGCGCATTTGGTCGCGGTGAACGACAAAGGTTTCTGGCTCTCTTCTCGACCAAGTTGCCGGAAACTTGTCGCGAGTGCGTAACGGGGCTTAACAGACCTGGCGACGGGCGATGGCTGATGACCACGTTGGGTCTCCTAGCCATCGGGTGTCGAAGGATTAGGCGTTTAGAGTAAGACAGAGCTTATGGGAATGGCAATCGGCCCGACGTTTCGCGATACCAAAGAATAGGGACTCTGTTTCTGGAGGATCTGATCACGGAGTGGGGAAGGTTCTGCCTTCTGGTAAGAGGACTGTGACGAACCACGCGACACTCTTACCCTAGAACTGTCCTGGAGCGCGCTTCCTTAGTTTCTTTTCCACCCGTACAGGGTAATTTTTTAACATACATATAAGTGGATCGTGGAATTTATTTTTCAAAAAATTGGCAATGTTTATTGGTTAAATTTGAGTTCAATAGGTCATGTAGCGAAAGCTTTGAAACGAATTAAACTCTTTCGAATATTAAAGAAAGCCTAGCTGACGGTTGTCTATTTATTTTCAACATAGGGTAAATCCGGGGGTGTCGATACGGTAAAGGAGCTGGTACAGTTGCTATATTTCAGGCTATACCTACGTAAGAAGGCGTTCTTTAGAAGCCGACCAGTTGAACGAGTAGCGTCATTTCGCTTCCTTCTGTGTTTTTCTGGATTTATAGGCTGTAAAAGGTACCGTAAACTGGGGTGAATTTACCCGTCCGGGGTGACATTGCCCACTTTTCGGAAAGACTTTATTTTATTTTATTGTAAAGTAATTAGAACATATCATGTTTTGTAATCGATAGCAATAATTTCTCCAAGGTCTAACGAAAAAAAAATTAGCGAATTCAATCATATGGTAATTTTTCAGTCAGAGTAAAAAAGTGACGGTAATTGAAGGTTTTCACATCACTTAACCATTTTCATAGAACTGCAGTGTAGAAAATCGTATTTAAAATATACTTCTAAGTTAATTTTCGTTTAATGTTTGGAGTAATAAGATAGTAGAGGTAGTGAGGAACAATGCAGCGAAAGTATTTAGCCATATTAACCCTTCCCTTCAAAGCTAACAAGAGGAACAACGACGCGTATCATTTTTCCCGTCATTTTCAGCAAATACTGTCTTAAAACAAATATCGACCAGTTTCTCTGAATCAGCACAAAATCCTGAACATATTAGGTTGATTCTGATAAAATAAATAACATCAGTGTCAGTTTTAATAGCGATTTTACGTTAGGTATACCGACAACCCCGGATTTACCCTGTGTAATAATTTTCCACCACATTTCTCGGACTTGGCACTTTAAGAAAAAGCGAGAAGCCAGAAATTTATCTTTTCAAACTATCCAGGAATATAAAACTCCTCAAGCGATATTAACTGTAAGAGCCTATACACTAAAAGCCTCTATCCTCACAGTGCACTATTCCTTATCCCACAAACTAACGAACACTTTCAATTTTCACTACTCTTATGCAATACTCTTATCCGTCTTCGGATAATCCCTAAATGCGTTTTCCCTTCCCAAGAGCATCCACCCGTCTAGTTACGTGTCCTCTGTAACTCGAAGCCGCGTGGAAAGCATCGAATTCACGTGGTAGGAGTTGTCGTCCCCGCGTCGGAATTAGATCCGCGGGATGTTGAACGCGCGGCCGCGACGCCGCGCCGTTTTAAGAGTCGCGTTTAATTAAGCCACCGCGTCTGTCAGTAGCTCGTTTAGCACGTGAAAGTCACTCGATCGCGGGCTTATTAACGGGGCGCTGTCTCGCCGCTTCCCACCAGCCGAATAATGTTGTCATTTTTACGCAACCGCGTTAGATAAGATATACGCGCGCCTGTTGCGCACCGGCTTTCAGGATATTTGGACAGCTGACAATAACGGTGTAAATAATGCTACCAGTGACGGGCCGCCGATTCGGGGCAGCTCGCTTTATGCCCACGCGACGTCACACTTTGTGGCGAACGTGCCCGACCGTTGCCCGGCGAAACGCGATCTAATTTGCGCGTTAATATAATAGGCACAAAGAATACTTTTCGGTGTTCCGGCCAACGGTCGCTTCCGCGAGCCCGCTAACTCACGGCCGTATGACGTTAATTCTGTTACTCGCAGCTTTTGAGGAAAAAGATCTAATGGGAGACGCATGGCTCGCATTCAAAGAGATTTGTCACCTTGCTGGTGGCTGGCGCCGCTAATGGTGTATTTCGGAGGGAATGTGTAGGCCTCGAAATAGTTGGGGGTTTATGTGTTTGGAGAATAGATGAAGGGTTAGGGGAAAGGCAGGGAATGCCACGAAACAGCTTTATCGAGAAAGTTATGCTTTAGTACTTTAGTCCGCCAGTAAAGAAACAAGGTTCGTAGAATTTAATTTTCTTATATAATTCTCTTCTTAAATAATTTCTTATTTTTACCTATTTTGTCTCAGTGCAGAGTGAACATTTCCTGATTTCAACCAGTACCTATACCAAATATTTAACATTATCTAACGGGGGGGTTGTGTTTTATAACTCTTTGTCATTCGAGGGTTCTATGATTCCAATTACCACTAATAGAATATGTTGTAAATCGCAAAATCACGAAAAATGGGCATTCCTCGTCCCCCCCACCCCCCCCTTATCCTGCAGGTGTCAAGTTGTGGGCGACGAGGTGAATATCGAATGGAAACGAAGAAATCAAAGTGGAAACAATAGTACGTTGTTTATGCTACCTACTTATCTGCCGGGATTGAAAGATTAGGTTCTGCGGTATAAGCGAGTTTGATTATAAGTTTGAGAATGCTCACTGTTGCTGCTTCCTCGTACTCTGTACATCTGCGTTCTCCAAATTTCTTTGTTCTTGGAACGCTTTCGAAGTCGATGTATATATACCTACTGAAAAGATATGTTTCCATAAATCATACAATATTTTCTAAAACTCATAGCGAAGCACAACTATAGTCACCTCTCACACCAGCCCCGACTTTATATTATTCAACTAAACAGCAGCCAAACCGAATTAATCTATTCGAAATACTCGCCCACAATGAGCGAAAATCCTCAATAGTTGTTAATTTAAAAAAACTAGCGTCATAAGTAGATCGTACCGCGAGTCCCTCCTAGAGCTGCCATCTATCCGGGTTTCCCAGGATTCGTCCTCTTTTTTTAAGGGCGTCCGGGGACGTCCGGGGGAATTTTCTACAGTAATCCGGGTCTTTCGATGCTGCTCGCTCAAAAAGTCATAAATATTTCATCTTTACTTCTTGATTGCGATTACAGTCTATAATTTACAAAAATTGTTGTCCCGGGATATCGTAACTAATATGAGAGAGAGAGAGAGAGAGAGAGAGAGAGAGAGAGAGAGAGAGAGAGAGAGAGAGAGAGAGAGAGAGAGAGAGAGAGAGAGAGAGAGAGAGAGAGAGAGAGAGAGAGAGAGAGAGAGAGAGCGACAACGGAGCAACCCACTTTAAATTTTTTTTCCCCTATTTTATATGATTACCTAGTAGAGCCTATTGGAATACGTTATTGCTACTAACTAAATTTCGAAAAAACTGCGGGTTAGTCCGTTATTGCTCTCACTGTCTCATACAAGAAATAGTTAAAAGTGTCCGAGTGTCAAGTGGAATTGTCGGGGTCTCAATGCTCTCTCTCCCAAATTAATGATTTTACGGATGCCAGCCTTAGTCCCTCCATTTTTCTAGCATCGCATAGAAACCTCCGAAAATTCCCCCTCGACGTTCTAGCACCCAGTCGCCGGATAATGATTCCCCCGTCGTGGCCAGTGCTTCGAACGAGGCTATTGTGCCGCGGGTCCGTCCAAAGGGGCGTGGAATCGCGGAACCGCGTTGTTCGACTTGTTCGAAGTACACAGACTGTGACGTAAGTCTCGTTTCCTGTTTGCTCGCGCTGACCCGACCCCGGTGTACGACCGTCGACCTGCTGTCTCTTTTTTCCATCGACGTCGCGTCCGATATATTGTACGACAAAAACCGCTCATCCGCGCGGCGGACGGCGGGACCCGCGCATCGGTGCCGCGACGCCCGGCGAGAGACGCACTAGTGCCAACGGGTCCGCTGTCAAAGGGAATTGACGTTTAATAAACGGGTCGCACACCGATCCGCACGGTTGTTTCTAAGCCGAGCGCGGAGATAGCTTTGTGCCGGCCGTTCGCGGGAGTGGCTTCCACCAGAATGGCTAAACGGCATTAAAACAATTTCTTTGTCACGGTTTCAATACCCCTCCCCGTCGTGCGCAGCCTCGACTCGGAACGTGTCAATTTATGGACGCACTGGGATATGTAATTCAGTGAATTACGATGCGTCGGATGTCTGGTGAGCGGGGTAATGTCGTTTCTGATGTCGGGTCTCTTGTGCTGCTTGCGACGCCGATGTGGAAATGGGTAAAACAGCGGTGTTTGGGTAGTGTAGGTGGAAAGTTAAGTGAGAAGTGGAATTGGTGAACAGAAAAGAGTGTTGTTTTTTAGATGGTGTTAGTCAGGCACTCATTGGCGCAGAATTGTTATTTTTTAGATGGATTCTTTGTTCAGTTTTCTTGCATTTTTACGTAACTACTTTTATTGCGAAGTGGAATGTTTGCGCTGAATCAGTGGGCTGCTATCCGTCCTTTTGCCAAATTCTAAGCGCCTTTTGCTATTAAGAATACCCGCGTATGGTTTCCGTCTGGCAATGCAATTATTGTAGGAGTGCCCTCAGAATTCTGTCCGTAGTGTTCCAACCGAAACGGTTATTTTCGGGATGTTGTTTTTCAGTTTAGGAGTTTAGTTATAGGATTCTTTTTCATTTTCTGCAGTAGAAGACTTTTTCTTGGTGCAGTTAGGAACCCTTTTTTATTGTTTTCTGTGTCTACTTCTATTTTAATCATTTTGTATGATTAGAGCTTTTTTTCATCATTTTCCTAATTTCTTTTATGAAATTGTGAGCTTCCAAAGGGGATATTATAATATTTCTAACTGTCACACTTGTTTCTTCGTGCTATCAGTTGATGGTATTTTTACTCGTTAATCGGGGATTGAAAATATTAAAAGAATTTTCTCGTCGAACTTCTTTTTCAAACTTCTGTTTGTGGTAATAATACCGTACTTCGAATGCCGAGGCCCGAGCAAAGATGCTTCTGGAAACAAAAACTGCTGCATGTACAAATCACTGTACAAAAGCTTAGCGGAATATCGCAGCGAAGGAAGACAAATGTACCTGTAGGCGGTGCAACTTGACGGCAAAGTAAACAGCAATCCCTATAAGCGACTCACCGATTTACGAGACGCCTCGAGACAACATTCTTCTTAACAGCTGAAAAATGTTACTCATACACATACTGTGCCCCCCCCCCCCCCCGTGTAAATCGATTTCCCTATTTTTCCTAACGGCTATTTGTCTCTCGCAACTTATCCAGTGGAAATTCCTTCACTCGTTCTATTCCTGCAATATCAAATTGAGCGCTATATTATAAAAGGGATGTATCAAAGGCGCTGAACGTAAAAATGAAATAAAAATTCCCATCACTAATAATGTACTTATTTGTTTTCACCTTTATCTGCAAGATAATTCAGTTGACTCAAGTGATTTTTAAATGATATTAAAAAATCAATTACGACTTCTTTATTCTAAACGAGTTATTCTTGATTCAATTTTTATAATTTCATCTACTGTTTCAAGAGAAATGCACGCTCGTGATTATTACTTAACAGGCACTATTAACTCCAAAGCGTGCTTTATGCGAAACGTCTAATTAATGTACGAGCCGATAAATATTCGTAATTCCATTAAGTACGACGAATGTATTCATCGGGAACTGATAATAACTGGACGGCGGATTAAAATGCAACCCATTTCCATTGAAATTATTTATCAATTAACATCCAGCCTAATTACCGTTTGTACTCTTGCATGGATTCGTTGTTTCCGTACAGAGTCGCGTGGATGTCGATGAAACTGAAAAGTGGAAAATATTATTATAATGGCTTAGTAATATATTTTGACTGGTTATTAATCTTTATTTGCTTTTGCTCTCGCCTTCATCCAAATCCAATATTGTACGTTTCACTGGACAACAAGACCCTCAAGATTTTAAACACTTCGTCGATGGGAAAATACGCTTGTTCCACGATGACCGTATTATCTTAATACATATATAAAACAGAAAGTGTTTGCGTGTTTGCCTGTCGCCTAAAATCTTTCGATCGGTGAACTCTGGGGTTACGAAATGTGTCCCAGCTTATTATGCCTAGCTAATCCAGACGAATGTGACTATTTTCACAAAGAAAAATAAAGAAATAACTCCTTTTTTTATGAAATCAGAATCTAAATTTCTGGCGAAGCCGTGTAGCAAAGCTAGTAATCTATAAATGTGTAACTTTACTTTCCAATTGACAACTAATCGCACCGTCGAATCCCAAATGTTTGTGGTATTCTTGCGTGTATATTTCTTGAAATCGCTTTAATTTCATCGCTGTCACGCCTATTAAAGTCCGTGCTGGGTTGGGAGCATTGAAAGACAACAAAAGAAGTCCTGTATCGGATTTTTATCTCAAGTAATAACTTTTTGTATTTCGATATTTTTTAACCCTCTACAACGCCGTGTACCTACGCGATAACACATTTCTCATGTTATCGGTATTTTATACCGCAGACGCAAATTCACAAAACTTCCCTATTTAAACTATTGTAACACAGAAATCACAAGACCTATTTTAGTATAAAACTTTTATGAAATGGAATTAAAATTTCTTAAAAATTTCGCTGCCGGATGTTTAACGATGCCTGTACAATTGTAAGAGTGATGGTGTACATTTTCGATTTTTTATTAAAATTATTAGTAGAAAATTAAAAGTAAAGACTTTTTGTTGTTTTATTTCAAATAAATTAGCGATCAGAAGAAATCTTCTCCACTAATCGACTAGATTCCTCACAAGACAGTCCACGAAATTACCCACAACTTTGACACGAGCCAAAAGTTTTGATAAAAATTTTGTAGATTTATATTTAAATATAAGCACTTTGAAGCAATAAAAACAGTTAATATTATATCCCCATCTTGAACAAAATTTCCAAAAAAACCCCATTTCTCAGCTTTGCATCCTGGGCATAGCTCCTTAATCGCTACCTTAGTATCTTAATTTCTCGTACGAATAGGGTTTAGCCCGGAAGTCTTTACCTCCACCACACTCCCGTCTTTTTGATGCAGTCGATATTCCACTGTATAATTCTGTTTTCTTCCCTATACACTTTCGAATCGCCAAAGCGCTCTGTGAACCAACGCACGAGTTACGCAAAATAAAGGCTGTGTGGGCAAAAAGAGCATGAAGGAACACTCGCGTTTCATTTACCCGACGCCGGCCGTCTAGGCGTCAGCGTAAATAATCGACACCGAGGCTGCATGCAAATAATCCGTGACTCGGCCCCCATCGGCGAACGCGGGGGTGGCGTGCGAGGAGAGGAAAGAAGACCGCTAGGAAGCATAGTTATTAGCCGACGACAAACTGTCACATCCTCGTCCTCGTGTTCATCGGTTAACTAACGAGCCTCTCGCTGATCAGAGTTATTCGAACGAGCGAAAGGGAATTCGGGTTAAAGAGGAATCGTCTGTTCCGTCGTTCTTCGGTTCTGTTAGTTCCAGTTAGTTTCTATACAATAGTCGCAGTGTTAACACGTTAACCAAATACCAGGAGTATTTTCATCGTCCCGCCATCGCGCGATCTGTGTGTAGGGAATACAATCCCGGGAGACGTTATCCCGCGATCCCAACTGTTTTCTGGTTTCCAAAAATCACGGAATTTGATATAACTTAATCCCGAGTTCTCCGGATTTTTTTTTAGAAATGCCAATTGCTTTACGAACATCTGAGAAATATAAAAAATAAACAGAATAAATAAATATAATCGTTTCATAATAATAAGGATAATAGTAATAGTAATGATTTACATAACTAATGTTAAGTCGAAACTACATTTACTTATTGACAAGCATAAAAAGAGATGAGTCTCTCTGAAGATGGTGGAACCCGTGGGCATCATCTGAAAAATATAAAAAATAAACAGAATATATAAATATAATCGTTTCATAATAATAGGGATAATAGTAATAGTAATTTACTTAAATAATGTTAAGTCTAAACTATATTTATTTATTGACAAGCATAAAAAAGGAGATGAGTCTCTCCGAAGATGGTGGAACCCGTGGGCGTCATTTGAAACTGGTATATGAATATTTCTTATCGATTCCTTCTACAAGCGATTAAGCAGAGCGAGTTTATTCAACGGCCGGTTGTATTAGAAATAAATTAACAAGTCGGCTAGGAGATGATACTTTAGATGCTTCGCTACTTATTCTTTCGCATTTCCAAAAATCTTCATAACGGTTCACTGATATTACCTACTTATTCAAACTTTATTAGTCCTTCATTCTTCTACTGTTTTTATTGTTGAAAATGATTTTAGTTTATGGCTCAGACAAATGATAGAAAGTAAGTTTCTTTACTTTAAATAGAGATTTGGAATTCAGACACGTAACTAATCGTTTTAATTATTGAAAATTTCTATTATCTAATCCCAGAATAGTAAATAATGATCCTATCTGTGTACATGGACCAGAATTGGTATACGTTTACATGTATGCATTAAATACTGTAAAATATGATTAATAATGCATAAAAGTTGATCATCCACTTTCGTCGTGGACCCAGGACCACACTAATAGATCTGGTTGGCAAGCCTAGCGTGTATCAGAAACGCTGCTCGCGACAGCCAATGTGTTCTACTTTAGCGATTCCAGAAAGTGGATTTTTTTTCACACTTTTCTGTGTGTATCAGGTGCGTAAAGTATGTCTGTAATAGTTATAACCGCTAACTTACGAGCTGTTGAATAGAGCGGTTCACAGAGGGAGAAACGAGTCGGAGTCCATTTTCGTTCAGTTATAAAAACACCCTATTTCAAGACAATCACAACTGCTCTGACAAGTGCATGCATAAACTGCTGTAGCTTGTGCGCATGTGAAATATGCGCGGTAAATTATTTGCGCCCCAGCGCTCCGTCGCTATTTCAACCAACCACATTTACCATTTGAACGATTTTCTGAAAATCATGTTTCCGAAACTGGTAGAAAAGATGGGTGAACCAATCGCCTTGTCCCTGTCAATTTTCAAAAACAAATTTTCATTCGGACACGTACCGAAATCCAGCGCAAAAGGGAACTACCGAAGTGGCGTCTCCAAAGTTAGAAGCCGCGTGGCATTTATTTTTCAGCAGCGCGCAGCTTGCAATGCTTCCGGATCGATAAGCAGACAATCAACAAGTGACTTTACACCAGTGCATCTCAGATACGAAGCAACAGTGAACCTACGTTTCCACGAACTTCTCCCCTCATTTTGGACGCGTCCGTGCGCCCTCGAGTTTCGCCCCGCGGAAAGTTCGAACACCCTTCATAAAAGAACTCCGGGCAAGCGAGGGGGCGGGCGGGCGGAGAGGAGAAAACGGTGGGAAATGGGGAAATGTTTGTCGACGACAAGCTGCGACGCAGCCGTCCCGTATTCGTCGGCGACGATCGTCGCCGTCCGTACGGGGCGCTAGCTAGCGCGATGCCAAGAATCTAAATGTGTATTCTAAGTCCCCGCGTGTCGTCGGCCTTGACCCTCGCAGACGGAAGCCACGCGACTCGGCGCGCGAACTTCTCCGTTTCTGCGCGTCTCCTCGGGGCTACTCCCACGCGGAATGTCGTGAAAAATCGATTTCTGTCAAGATTATATTCCCTCCGAGCTGAATATTTCGAAAATGTGCTTTCAACCGCCAAATCGACGGAACAACGAAATGACAGGAATTCGAAAATTTGGATCTAAGGGTTCGCGAGGGTTTTGGAATGTGTAAGGTGAATTCTAGTAACTGGATTGAGTTTGTTCTAGGTAACTGTAGATTTTGTACGATGCACTTGTAGAGTGAAATTGCGTTTTTTCTTGAGGGGGAATCCTATATTTTGGGCGAAAGACACGGTACAATTTAGGATTTTTTTTTTAAGGAACTAGGGATTCATCTTTTCGATTCATCTGAAATTTGGGCCATGTTTTTATGCGTACCGTAAACTGGGGTGACTTTGCCCGCCGGGGTGATATTGCCACTTTTTTACTCTGACTGAAAAATTACCATATGATTAAATTCGCTAATTTTGTTTCGTTAGACCTTGGAGAAATTATTGCTATCGATTACAAAACATGATATGTTCCAATTACTTTACAATAAAATAAAATAAAGTCTTTCCGAAAACTGGGCAATGTCACCCCGGACGGGCAAATTCACCCCAGTTTACGGTATTTGAAGAAGTTGTAGCTCTGTTATTGATTTTTAATAATAAATATCAACAATGTTCAATGTTATCCGCGAAACGTTAGACTTCAAACATCTTGCCTAAAAGGCAACCGTATTAGATTATTTCAAGACACAATTCTTCGACTAAAAAATCCTTCAATTAGAAATGAAAGGGGATAATTCAGAGAAAGCTCCTTGTTGGAATAGAATAACGCACAAATATTTCGACATAGGTATCATTTAAACAATCCCTTGCAAGATATTTCGTTCAAATGAAGCCCAAGTCTGTCCACGCCAGCATATTCCATCGCGACTTACGGTCCCTCCCTGAAACACGATTATCAGCAGGCTTTAGCCTGCAGCATGGCCACTCCATTTGGATCGTTTGAGAACCACTGGCCCATCCTCTAACCGCTTGCGGCCTGGCTGGCCGTCAATCATTTAAGAAGGGACACGCTTCTCCCTTCCCGTGGCCCTTCTCCCTCGCCCTTTCGATCGTACCCTATAATACCGTCCCTACTTTAGACTTTCTCGGAATGTCGGCTACCCATAGGGCAGCTAGTTATACACGCGTTCGAAGAATGGTAATAGATCCTTCCTCCCCCGTGCCTCTAATGCTTGTTACTTTAATAACACGAGTAAACGAATCGTCGCGTGGTCTACGACGCCTCTCTGCAAACGCGTCATTTATCCGTGTTCACTGTTCGTTCAGTTTTCTAGGCTCTGCAGCCCGCGTTGTCCCCTATCCGATCGTTTCGCGATAAACGAGTGCTCTGCACTCTTTATTAACACTCGGAGCGGTGCAAGGTTCTGAGAAATGCCCGTTCAAATCTAGCAGTTCTCTACGCAGCCTGCAAAGCGAAGTTTAAGCTTCGTTTGTATCCAAAGTAAAGATTCCGGGGGACTCTTGAAGAGTAGCTTCTCGACGCCTTCGGACGCGTTAACTTGCGCAGGATTTTTCGTAACGCGATTAGAGGGCGCAACGAACACTATCCACGCTCGTGGCAACGGCTCGTCGTTTGTAAATAAGTCGCGCAGCGTCGGAGGAGGCAAGGGCTTCGCGTTAGAGTTCCGTAGGAGCAGGTATAAAGACTCGGCCAGGCTTCCAGAGGTAATAAATATAAAATGGAGGAGATATAAATCGAAGTGTCCCAGTTCATGCTGTATCCTTTGTGTCGGACACTGGGGGTCTTAGGAAAGTGCTCGAGTGCGTCGGTTTGTTTGTCCTAAACCCCGAGTCCAGTACCCCTGCTAATTCGCTTTGTTCCCTCTGCCCGTCCTCGGTTGTCTATCGTTCATTACCGGGCGTCCCTTAACCGTCTCCGACTACGTCCAATAACGTATAGTATTACAGAGCCTTCTTCGCCGTGGATGACCCAAATCCATCAAGCTTCCCATTTATTCGTAGCGTCCGGATCGCGTTCCCCCTTTTTGGCTGCAGTTGGTCGCGAAATTGCACGGCGCGATGCTTTTGCACCTGGCGTTGCTGCCTGGGCGAGACGGGTCAACTGGAGACACTTGCCTTTCTGAGAAAAGACATAGGTGGGAAATGCTTGTCGATGACTCTTGTGGGTGTATTCGTAAATTGGACAAAATTGAGGAACAAGAATTCTTTTCTGTTGACGGGGCTTTGAGATTCAAACGCTGTATTCCGTGTTTTATCCGTCTTGTGCTGTTGTGGAAGTTATTGGAGGTGCCGAAAAGAGTCTACGAGATGTGTAAGAGTATCGTAGGATTATATGGGGAGAGATTCTAAAAAGATTAAAAAGATTCTAAAAATGTGACTATTTTTAACATCAAAAGCGTGAATATAGTAACACTCTCATAACGTCAGCTTTCAAGGAATATAATTCACTCCGAAAAACTCTGGATAAACACTAATTTATACCTAAAAGTTCCTATATAATAATCATTCACCGACGCTTTACTAAACAATCGGGCAGGTTTATCACGTAAGGGGCCGTTCTTAAATTACGTAAAGGTACTTTTGGCGATTTCTTACCCCCTCCCTCGGTATAATAATTCGTAAGATTTAATATTCCAACCCCCTCCTCCTTCCTTACACAACATTTGCTGCATTGCATTCTTTCAGTTATTAAAATTCTTTTAAAGGTTTATATAATTACTAAACATCGTTTTTCAGGCTACTCACATTGAGAATTAGTTTAAAACATATTACCTAAGACGCTACCTGACTCCATCTCCCTTCTTCTTAAGAAAACGTAAGAAATTCGCGACCCCCAAGCTTTACCACCGAGATAAAAATATCCAAACCACTCCCCTAAAAAATTGGACATATCACATAAAAAAGTTCCCAAAATAGCGGAATTTCGTAGAAAATCGGCGCGCCACTGGGCCCAATGGAACATTAAAATTTCGAAAAGCATCGTTCCCCTACGGAAACCATCGCAACTACCCTCTCCATCCTCCCCTTCACTCCTCAGACCGCGACCATCTCATTAAGTTGCAACTAACGTCGAAGCAATTAATCTGAAATCTTGACGGTCGAGAGGGTGCGAGGGAGGGGAGATTTAGACGTGTGTTAAGCGGGAGGAGGAAGGAGGAAGGTGAAGACTCGGCGGAGGCTGTTGCCGCGATGGCCCTAGGGACCTCGGCCTCGGTATATATATACTGCTGGGCGGAAGTGTTAGCGCAGCACATTATTCGATGTACCAACATTTACGATTATTATTCTAAGTACAACTCTCTGTACTGCTTAAAATAGGAATCTCTGTTCCGCTGTATGTACGTGGAATCTTAACAGCCCAGCGGAGGAGTCGAGTGAAGGGGGCGACGAGGGTGGAACAGACGCCGGGGGGATGGCCCCGTATGAGGGTACGAGGATAGCGGAGGGGGTCATTAACTGCCTTGAAAATGAACTTCGCTCCGCTGTTCCGCGACGCCGCCTCTTCCATCGTGACACACGGCTGACTCTCTTCTGAGAAACTGGTTGGCGAGAGCGGCAGGCCGCTGCGCGACCCGTGGAACGCGACAAACGCGACGCCACAGACGCGATAGGAAATTAGAAAGGGAGCGATGCGACGCTCGGTCAAAGGACGAAAGGGATGTTTGTCTGACGGGGCGGCCGGCCGGTGCGTTTGAACGGGGTGGGCACGGGGTGTAAACCGCGGGTCGGGGAGTATTTGTGGATCAGGGATCGCGTTGTAGATGGAAATGCGTTTCAGCCACGGCGGATGCGTGCACGCGGAAACGGCGACGCGGTGGAGGCTCGTCTCGCTTCCACGAGCTGAGGAGGAAGGTGCGAGCGAAGGGCTCGTCTCGCGGGGCTGGTAGTGGCCTTGACGATAAAATCGACGGTGGGGTGGGGATTCGAACATTTTTTTATGGAAGGGATTAGGAGTAGGTGTATATATCTACTTAGTGCTATCTCGAACGAAGAGGATGCTTGCTAATTATTCGGGGAAACTAGCAGATAGCAGGTTTTGAAATCTGTGGCACATCGATCGAAGTGTCATAGCTTGTGTACAGTAATTTATCGTTGTTGTCACGTTTTCACCATGCGTGGTACGCCCGGTGACTATCCCCACTATTTCTTGGAACCCTTCGGTCGAGAGTGAGGGAACGAAAGAGCAACTTCGTGTCAACTGTTTCGTTCCCTCTCGCTCGCTCCTCGGAATTCTCACTCGCGGCATCGGCCGCACGGAATAGCGTCCGCATCGCGTCGTACGCCCGACGCCAGCCCCGTTCGTCGGGTTTATAACGACGAATTACTGTACAGTTTGGAAAAATCGTATTGGCGAAAATAGTAGGAAACTAGAGCCTAGTGACTAGACTACGTGAGTAGACATTTTTTTATTCAGAATCACTTGCTGAACACGTGGGAAAACTTTGTAGAATACATCTCGGGACACCCTGTATGTAACTATCGCCTGCAAAATAGCACTTCAATGTTTAAAGGCCTATACAATTCAAGACGAGCAGACGCGAGCCTAAATGGCCCTGTACTAATCAGCAAAGAACACATTCAGCGGCTGTAGGTCTCAGAAATATCCCTTTAGGCACATTGCACCCGAATGTGCTCCCGACTACAACACAACGCATCATCCATCCCCAACCTAGAACACCCTTGGAATCTACGTTCTATCAAGTAACAAATAAATGTTTCCTCGCGGTCGGAGACCTATACGAAAAAAAGTAAAGCCCTTTGCACGGGAATCCTTTCACGTCGTAGAAGAGTGCCTAAAGGTGGAATCAGACGGCACATGAATCGGCGATCTTTGCGCTCGAATCGCCGAACCCATGTGCCGTCTGATCGGTCATGGATCGCCGAGTCGCGCTCGCCAAGCCGAATCGCCGAACCTCGGCCAGCCGAGCAAGCTCGCCGATTCCCGCGCCGTCTGACCTCCACCTTAATAGAAGCGAAATAATAACAAAATAAACCCTAAAAGACACGAACCTCGTGTTTACACAGTCCGCGGCTCCTTTATCACTCCTCGACGAAAAACGAACCTTCCGAAGTTTAAAGCAACAACTGAAAAGGGAACAGGAGGACGCAAAAGCTTAGGAAGGAGCCGCTGGGTCGATGCCTATCCGAGCTCGTCGCGATCGCTAGCTCGAGTATCATGGTGCGGCGTTGTTAAAATACATTGCGATATAAAGTACCGAATAAACTCTTATTCATTAATCCCATTAACGCGGGTCGGGTCTGCTAGCGAGGGTACAGAGGCATGGTGGAACGGGGCCAAGTAATAACAGCACCGCGGAGGAAGCCGCGGTACGGCATAACGACGGATATCGAGGTGTCGTGGGATACGTCGCTTTCATTTGCCAGGTCCTGTGGATGGGCACGATACTACTGGATCGCACCCTCGTCCTACGCAAACAGGAAAATTATGGCTAGGTATCGATATGGCTCATCACGCGCTCGGTGTTTGTATCTGGCAGCGGTTCGTTACGAGCGGATTCGAGTTCAGCCCCGTGCCGTCTTTCGTCATGATCATTTTAAGATCCGTATCCCCGAGTCGTCCTTGATCTAACGTCCTTTGAGACGAGCCGTTGGCGCGCCGGCACGTTCCTCGCCCGCAGTTTTTGCAAGCACTGCGGACGTTCAGCTAAGCGTTTACGAGTCTCATCTGGGACACTCGATGGAGACGTGCTTACTTGTATCACGAATTTATAGGGAAGGTGCGATGATCCTTCGTTTTGTAGGAGCTGGAGGGTGTTTTGTGGTGCAATCGTGATGTAGCTAACATTTTTTCGTATGAATTTCTGTAGCTGAAGGAATGGACCTTGAGGATTGACGTTTGGTATTGGAAATATTGTCGATCACGTGCATATAGTGTTCCTGATTTCTCGATATTTGTCGCATCTCGAGAAATGAGAAATCACATTATATTTCTCGAGAATTCTCAAGAAATTAAAAAAATATTGCAAAATTTATATTTTTGGAGTATTGTTGATAATATTTATCGAAATTTTTATTCGTGTCCAACTTAGATAAAACTTGTGTAAATGAAAAAAAACAGATATTAAATATAATTGATAAATTTATTTATTTAATATAATATGTGAGCAAGGTGAAACATTACTTTTTTGTTTTAAAATAGCTTTTTCAAAAGCGCAACGCGTCTAATGGCGCGTCAGCTAATCTACTTCTTTTTTTTTTGTGACAAAATCTGCGGCTGTAGAAAATTTCTTTCAGTTCGAGTGGATGTTGGTTTAATTGGCGATACGAAGAGAAAAGTTTATAAATAATCGCGCAATTCTTCGCATATATTACTAACATTTATTATTGATTGTAGATGTGTTTATACGTTCACGATTAACACACAATTTGAACTAACTGAAAATTCATTTCTGGAAACAAATGGGATTTAAAGTAATTTTCCTACACTGATTCTCGAGAAACACTGTAATTTCTCGAGAAATGAGAAAGAAGAAATTATCAAATTTCTCGCGAAATTCTCGAGAAAGAATTCTCAAGAAGGAACACTATGTGTATGAAAGTGTAACGATGACTCTACTATGTGCTAGTTTAGCGTGAACCGTATTATTCTCTGGCTGTATCGTGAATTTCAATCGTTCTTTGCTTGCACGTGGATTTACTCGTAACTGTGTTGACTTCAGTTTTCTGTCTTTGAAAATCTGTAGATATAATATTCCTTCTTCCAAGCGCCATCGAACATAAAATATCCGAAACTGTTAAGGGGCCTCCAGACGCTGATATACATGTTGCACGAAGAATTGATACATGCTTCATGAAACTGGCATCTTACTCATCAGCCAGGAGGATGAGCAAGATGCAAGATGCATGTTTCACTGCAACATGTATCAATGTTTCACTGCAACATGTATCAGCGTCTAAAGGCCCCTTTACACGGGGCCGTTTTAACAAATTTGACCGCCCTGGGCTAAACAATTTTGGCGCCCTAGTCCCCAAGGGTGCAATTTCTTCGCAATTGGTGCGAGGCAGTACATAAAAACCTCGAGTCTCCACCAAGGCAAACACGAACAAAATCAATGCCTGCTAACGAAATTTTTGTCTCCAAAATTGAAGAGAAAAAGCGTTTGAACGTATTTGATTCTTAAGCGCCCATGAATCACGGGCGCCCCTGCGCTATAACCCATTTAGCCCATTGGTGAAGGCAGCCCTGCCTTTACATACCATAAACCAAATAAACATTTTTATTCTCCCCAATGTTTAAGATTTCACAGATCCCGCAAAACTCGCTGCATCGAATCGTCCCCTCAATTCAACTGAATGTAAAGTTGGCGTAACAGTGCGAGGGAAGTGTTCGGATTCTTTGTTTATCTGTTTTTAAAGAAGTGCGTGCTACACCCGGCCCCTTTGTAGCGTTTCACGCGTGCACGTAAATCGCTGGTTTTCGTTATTAACGCGCGTGTGCGGTTTGCGGCGACCGCGCGTCTTCGCGTGCACGTACGAGTCAAGAAATCGAGAGAAAGAAGTCGTTACGCGATAAGTAATTATGTAAGTATTTCTGGAAATTGCTGCTATGCACGAAATCACGTCGCTTTCCAGCCGCGTTAGTCGAAACTGTGCATCGAGTGTTTCAGGCTTCGACCGAATGGATTTCGCTGCGCGCGAAACACGACGATTTTCAGCCGCGATAACGGAGTGCGCTTTTATTCGATTTATTTCGCTCTATCGTGCTGTCGAAATGTTTCGCCGGTACTCGGTGCGCTTCCTCGAGGCACGCTATTAAATGGCTTGCAAAGTATTACTGCAGGAAACAGAATGCTCAAAATTGTAGGAGGGGTTTTTGACAATTTTTCGGCCTTAAAAATTTAAAATACCCTTATTGTTGGAGGATCAAATGGAAATATGGCTATAATAATGCAACAATAAAGAATAACAATGTACGCGATCGAATATTCGATCCGAGTGAAGTGTACTCGAAGCTCGAGGAAGTTCGACTGTTCAAATATAGTTTTCATTCTTGTCACGAAACAGGTAATTGCATTTTTTTATTATTATTCCTATTCTTCTTGATCCATCAGCTCCTCGAATCTCCTGTTTATCAATGCCTTTCGATCCACCAGAATTTTTCTCAAATTAATCACATTTAAACACTCCGACATTTCCTATTTATTAAAATATTAATCAAGCTTCATTAGACCACTCGAATCTCTCTCAACTCGATCGAAGTCCTTCAACCCCCGTCAAACTTATCCCGAACTCAAACCGTTTTAAAGCACTCGCGGCGATTATGGATTCTACGAGGCACTTATGTAAATCATGCTCGGAATTTCACGATTTCCATAAAACGAATTTTCCTCGGCTCGAATCTCGATCTCTTTCAAATCTTTAAACTACTCAGAGCGCTTAGTCAAAAACCACCACTCCAAGCCTTAAACAAGAATGACGCCACGTCTGCAGGCGAAAGCAGGCCAAAAGGCGAGTCCGCTCTATACATATTTTTTCATTCTACAGAATCAAATTTTATCATCATCCTTCTCACGAAACACGGGAGCGACGTAAAACTCGCGGCGTTGAACCTCGCGAACTCTAGTGCACTTCCAGCAGTGTCCTTCTCTCCTCCCCTACACATTTCAGTTCGTTTCGCAGTACGCCCTCTATCTCCTGCCCCCCCCCGTGTCTTCTTGGTTCATTTCTCTTCAACTTCGGGCCCGTCCGCGGGAAGTAACGATCGTTTTTAAATTCTGGAAATGATCCTCGCAGACGGATTGCCATTCCCCGCGCGTGCACGAAAAAGTAGCTGGTTGCGTTTCATGCGCTTCCGTCTGCGTGCACAGCCCCTTTCCTGAACCCCATTCGCCCGTGGTTTTGCTCCGGCGGCAAGAATTTCGCCGAAGTTCGTCGCCCGGTTCACGCAACTCGGGGCACACCTGCAGAAACCGTCTTTCCGAGTCGGCCGTTGCTCGGGGACCGTGGGGACTCGAATGGAAATCTGGGACGCCGGTGCCGTTCAAGTGGTTTAATTAAAAGTTCAATTAAGGAGGCAAGAAGTACGCGTAGGATGTAAAAAAAATTATTTCTCATGGTTTTCATAAGCAATTTCGTACGGCTGGATCTGCAGAGATCTGTTAACACTGACAAGGAGAGTATTTTAGGTGTCCGCCTCCGATCATTTTGATTTTTGGATATGTTATAGAGGACCGAAAAATAAGAAATACGTGTTTTTTTATTTTTCCCCGTTTTCATATTTGGGGGGTGAAAACTGCGTTCAAAGTTAGGGTTGAAAAATCCCCCCAAATATGAAAACGGGGATTTCACCCCCCAAATATGAAAACGGGGAAAAATAAAAAAAACACGTATTTCTTATTTTTCGGTCCTCTATAACATATCCAAAAATCAAAATGATCGGAGACGGACACCTAAAATACTCTCCTTGTGAGTGGAACCGCCGCATCGGTCAATTTGATCGTTTTTGGTTTTTGTGTCTTCATAATTCTCTTATTTTCGCAACTAAACATATGTGCGTTTGTAACTTTTGTGTTAAGTGGGTAATTTTTAATGCTGTAGAATAGAAAACAATTGGCCACCGCAATGAATGTGCTGTCAACTATGATAATACGTATGCTATAATGCTACTTTATATTAATAAATTTCGAAAAATTTATTCATTGCAACGTTCTATTCGTTGAGAGGATAAGAAGTGTCAAATGTATAACATTCCAAGTAACTCTATTTTTACTCTAATTTTCTTAATCACTCTGGGGTGAAATACTTAAGCCCTTGAAGTTATCGCGTTTTTTCGTTTTTTCTTTTTGATGTAACGACAATTGTATCGATTCAGTGTTCCGCGCGGTTTTTTGGCCCCATTTTATTTTAGTCGCTATCGACCCCCGCGATATCTAATTAAAAACGTTTACATCCACCGAAATCTTTACGCTCGTTGGATATTTAGTTCCAGTAGCTGAAGGAGGAAAATTGGAGGGTACGATTTTCAGCACAGGCTGAATCTGTGTGGTTTAGAATGATTAATGTATATCTAAGAACACGAGCGATGCCTGGATTTCTTCAAATTCGATCTGAAGTAGTAAATATATCGCAGGAAGCTATAAAGCATGATCGCAGCTATACACGTGCCATGTATTAATAATTATTGCAAGCTACTCGTACAAAATAATACAATATTAAGTTATTTTTTAATAGCATTTTGTTTCGGAGCTTGTACCGTCAAATGTGGTAACTTTGACCACAGAACTAGATTTTAAAGCCAATTCCTCTAGCGCCTACTGTATAAAATGTATTATTTTCAAACAAAATGCATCCGGAAGTATGCAACTAAAGCTATCCAAGGCATTTTATCTAAAAATAACACCTGTTCTACAATAAATGCCAGAGGAATTTATTTTAAAATCTCTTAATTTTGGAATGAAAATTACCCCATTTGACAGCACATTCGTACACTTCCCATGGTTGGCCTTTCTTCGCGGACACGATTAAGAATTGCGGGTTCGATATGGATGGTTCTACCGAGGCTTCCAAACATAGTAAAACAGTCTCGTTACACCACTCCGCATGCTCGACCGTCGCTTGCACAACTGAATGCTCGCCATCAAGTGTATTTAGATACCTCGCGTGACTCAAACCAGCGATTATTCGTATGCACCGGCATGTGTCAATTCGCCAAATCGTATCGTAACGGTAGGTATCCCTCGATCGGTACGAATGACGGGCATCCACGCACGAACCCGAATACTTCTCCCACACCCGAGGGCGTGCGCAGACTTATTTCCAGGGAGGGCAGCTTTGAGAAACGGTGAAGTTGGCAGGTGGCCGATCGGTCGCTTCTTCGAACCCATTTTCTCACGGCAATTTAATTAAAAATTGAAATTTTAAAATCACTCTTTCAGTCCAAACTTAATAAATCACTTTTTTTAAAAAAATAATCGATCCTCTCTCAAGCCAGGGAGATAGCTGCCCTCCTTCTCCCTTATCGCGGATACCGAACTCTCGTGCACGGTTGCCGAATCTGCGGGACCGTCGTGACGCGTCTCGATCAGCGAGTGTGCGCATAAAATTCGTGCACGGTATTCGAAACCGCAGAAAAGCATCGCGTTACTATCGGTTTCGCGGTAGCGGGCGTACAGGTAGGACTGCCCCGACAAAGTGTTTGCCGGGCTGGCGTTCACCGTCGCATTATATCGGCACGCATCGAGTTCCCCACACAAGCACGCGTGGAAATGCAAGCGCGCCGCGCCGCATAATAAGCGGGGCGGGGGATCGAGGAACTCGACGGAGACTACGGAGGGACGACCGCCAGGATTATCGCGAGTGGGTACCACGTGGCCACCGTTGCGAGCCGTTCGCGAGGAGCCGTGACGATAACTTCCCGGTCTGTTCGGAACGCGTTCGACCCGTTTCATCGCCGATACACAACGCCGCATCATGCTCGATCGCGTATCTCGCCGCGGAAGCTATGCGCTCGAATTTTTCATAGAAAATTCCGAGAATATTACAACTCCCTTTTGTCACATTACGCAGGTGCCGTCACTCGTGATACTATTATTGTTATTATCATCTTTATTATTATTACGTGTTTATAACTAGATTGAATGGTACGATACATAAGGATGCGTGAAAGTAGTAATTGCTTGTGGGCACAGCACATTTTTCGCTGTCCCTTCTGGAGCTGTTTAACCTCTGCCTAGCGGATACTGGGTCAATTTTGACCCGCAGCTGCGTGAAGCTACTATTTAGGTTGCTTGCTATTTATCAGCGCCAGTTCTTGGAGGAGATAAGTATTTTAGAATGTAATGAGATTGAGAACCCAACTAGGGTTGCCACCCGTACTTTAAAATAAAGTATCTTACGTTATTATAGATAAATGTACTCTATACTTTTGAATAACAATAAAGTACGCGAAAATACTTTATATCACAATTAATGATATTATGTGAAACGTAACGGAATATTATTATATTCTATCTGTTCCCGACACTTCAGCATTTACTGAGAGTTTTCTCTGTCTTAGTTCTCAAGCGGCGCTATGAAAGAAACAAGGCCTCTCTCAATCTAATAAAAAACCAATTATTTATATATTTCAATACGAATATTGAGTGCAATGATGCCATTGAGACGTTTCAAAATATTAAAAATTTACTTTGTAATGCTAAAAGCAATAGAAAATATGTTTGGAAGAAATAAAAACTAATAAGATTAAAATGTACTTTTAATTTGTTGAGCGTACTTTTTTGTATACCTCACGAAAGCAAATGTACGTTATTTTTCTGTAAAAAAAGGTGGCAACCCTAAACCCAACGCAAATCCCTGCCCTGATATGTGCGAATGAAAGTTTGGGCCAATGTCGACCTAGCCACCGTTCAAGGGTTAATGGTGTAGGAGTAGAAGTAACGTTTGTCATATTATTTGATACCATAGCATATCTTGATCTTTATGCGTTTGGTTTTGTAGGGACTTTGTGCCTTCGCGTGGGTTAAGGGGGCAGACCACTGTAACGGTCCAAAATGTGTGTGCTTCGGGAATTTATTTCAATCAAACAACGCATGTAAATCAATTTATTGCTTGGTATAGTTAATAGTGTACGTGTCGAGGGGTAAGAAATTTTTTTTTCAATCAAATTCATAAATTCGTTTGCTGTATACTCTTCGCCAAAATGTGCGCTGCGGCAAAATCCTGCTTGTCGGGTTGACAGTGCCCAGGCCATACGGTTAATCCGAATTCAAAAAGACAAAAATATTTAGAAAGTAGAAGCCTACCTCTATTACGCGAAGATCAAAAAAAGTCAATATCGCAAAAAATTACAAAATGGTGGACGACTGGAAAAAAATCATGTTTTCGGGGTACAAAATTGGGGAAATGTTGATAAAAAAAAATAGAAGCAGGTCGTTAATTTATTGATAAAAACTGATCCTCGCGTAATAGCGACGGGTTTTCCGTGCAACAAATGCCCTTGCTTATTTTAATTGGACGTATAGTTTTCTCTGTAGACCGTCAACGCGGTTGGAAAACGTCATTCTGAGGAAAACGCGTTAAGTTCTGCTCGGTTCAGTCGCGCGCTTCACACAACTTCACGGAAAATACTATATCTCCGTCAATTTTGCGAATTTCTTCATAAAATTTGGAGAGAGCATTCTTGAAACGTACGTCTTTCAGAAAATGTAAAAAGAAAAAATCGATTCTTCCGATTTTTTACAGTGCTCTGCCCCGTTAATGTAGCGATCGATATTCGATGTGATTCGTTGTAGGAATGTTTGTTGCCCATTTCCGCGGGCAAAGATAAAAGTCAATTTAACGTTATCGTCAGGACAGTCGTTTCCCTTTTTTGATGTAACAGATAGAGGCGAAAGTTGCAAGCTAACTTCTGTATTTACTCTCTTGTCAATTTATTGTATCCTGTGCACTAATCTAACGGTGTTGCCTGGCCATTAAACGTCTGTCGTGTGTTTTTGTGCGCAGAACAAATTGCAGGCACGGGGACGGCAGGCAGGAAAATTATGAATTTCGCTTTGGTTCAACGGCTTGTCACGCTCGTCACATTCTTCTATTTTGAGTGGCAATTAGTCGCGACAGCGAATGCAACTTCCTGCGCTCTAATTTCGCAACCCGTTGAAATCGATGAATTATAACCGCCCCAGTGATTATTTCCGCCACGGGCGTCGTCTCTGCGATTCTCTCGGAAAAATGTTTCCCTTACGATTGGCTTCAGCTCGCGTTGCTTTTTCCTAGTTTTATCTCTCGCTGAATCTCATAATTACCTTTATCGCTTACACCTTGTCGTTTCGCTGGCGCGAAAAATGGATGCAAAATCTTTTATACCAAATTGCGTATCAAATGGACAAACTTCGTCTCAAAGATTCAATTCCCAAAATTGCCTTCTTTCGTTCAACAGTACCTAGAACTCGCGATCTTGGGCACCCGATAGAAAATTCTTCGATGACACCATTCACATAGAATTCCACGTCACACCTTTCATCGACTATTTACATCCACGCCACTCTTCGGTCGTCATTCATTAGTTTCTTATACGCAACAGACGAATCTCAAAGACCAAATATCCCCCTAAAGTCCCTCAAAGTTGAATTTTGGAAACTAGAACTCGGACGATGGTCGCGAGAGTCGTGCCTGTAACGAACCGAGGTTGGAATTAGCCGCCTCGATCCACGCGCTTCCACCCGCGACATGAGCGTTCGCGTGCAGAAGAGCACGTAGGTAGGGCGCAGGGTAGGCAGCGGCCGCCAGTTAAACTTGCGCGCTGTAACCGTTCGCATCGCGTGGCCCTGGATAAGTATAATCTTCTGGCAATGGGCTAGCATAAGAACACGACACATGTGTGCCACTGACAGGCTGCCTCCTTGGCTCAGCGAAGGATGCTCTTACCCGTGAAGGGGAGATTGAGTGATAGAAGTGAGACGGTTTGCCAGCGAGCAAACGAGCCATGCGAGCAGAAGAACAGGACAGTCGGAGGATACGAGCAACGAGGGGATGATAGTGATCGGGAATGAGCTGCGATCGGTTTATAATCACGGAGTGAAACGAGAAAGTCGCGTGAACCAGAATAAGTGCGGAGCAAAGAAAGGAGCAATGCGGGTAGGTAGCGGTGAAGGCAAACGTCGCTACTCTCTGTCACTCGAAGATCGTGGACGACGAAATTTGTGGCGTGGGAAAGGAAAGGGGAGTTTCCGCGACATTTCGAACCCAACGGTGGATAATTATTGACTTTAATCTGACCGTCTTTTATTCGAGAATGCAAGGGATCATCGTGTTTACTCCACCTCTTTCCATTCAGACCGATCGCGATTTTACGCGAGACTTTTCTATCGCCGGACAAAAATCTCTGGAACATCTAAGTGTACCTAAATAATAGAAAATAACATTGGAAGCATATCGTGACACTTGTCCTATGGGAGTCTAGTTTCACGAGGCCAATGACAAAGTAGTTAAATAATTGTCTCGTGAGATTAAAGTCTCGATGTTTTTGTCTCATCGTGGGTTTCTACCTCCAGAGATCTATCGAGTGAAACATATCCACGTTAACGAGAACTTGCCCGAGTACTGTAGGTACAAACAATTTCGTATGAAATATCGCAGTGGCCCTTTCTTCCTCGCAGCAGATCGCAAATACGATTCCTCCACTAAATCGCAAAAGGATTCCTACCGACCCTCGCAACAGCGCCCCACCAACAAGCCTGCACCGCAGCCTACGCGCCGCAATGCCACAATCAGAACCGGGACTATCCCACTTAGCCACGAAAGTACCTGAACTCTGGAACAAGAACTAGAAACCTGTTCGCCAGGGTTCCGTCCCCTGCATTTCCCCGCGGAAACTCGCCCCTGCAGCGGTGCCCGCATGCTATGGGGCACCCCGTAGGACAAAGCGAAGGAGCCGAGGCTGATAGAGAGCCGGCCTGGAAGAAAGACGAGGGAGAGGCGGTACGTGACCGAGTAAGATAAAGCGTCCAAGAAGGGTGCGAGATACGACGTGAGCGTTGGGGATAGAGAATCGGCCAGGAGCTTGTGTGGGTGACACGTGGGATCGCGCGCGGCTGCGTGGGTGCGTGGGTGCGTGCACGGCGTGCACTGTACACCGAGCACCGGCGGGATTCTTCGGTCACCCGTTTTCTTTCGGCGTAGGAGGGCTCGGATCCAAGCGCCTCCCACACCGTACACACGGCGCGCTGCTCTCGTGTGCGAGAGAAACGGGGCGCGCACGCTACGTGCGTGAACGCAACCTTCTCCCTCTCGCTCCAACTTCTTTTTGCTCCACCGCTCTCCACCGTCACCTCTTTCGTCCACCGACTCGTGCTTCTTCTTCTTTTTTTCTTTTTTTTTTTTTAACCACGCGAGCTACGCTTCCCTCTCTGTTTTCCTCCCTACTCCTTTGATTCTTTCTCTCCCGCCTTTTTCCACCCTCCCCTTCACACAACGAAGCCGGGGCGCGTGTGTGCACGCGCGTCCGTCCACGGTGGGGGGAGGACCCGATATCGCGTTGTGGTATCTATACTTTTGTTGCATGCCTTCGCTATCTCCGACCCCCTTCCTTCCCCTCCGAACCCCCTCCCCTCTCGTTTCCTCGTTGCCGGGTTTTTTCGTCCCTTCTACCTCGCCGCGGCGCGCGAGGAGGGGGCGAGACGCGGCGCTCTCGGTCGTGCCGTCTCTCTCTCTCTCTCTCTCTCTCTCTCTCTCTCTCTCTCTCTCTCTCTCTCTCTCTCTCTCTCTCCCTCTCCCCGGATCGAGGAGCGCATCGTGGCGGCTCGGTGCGCAAAACCGACGGGCGATACTTATCGTTTTATTCGTTCTCGTCCGCGGGCGCGTCCTTAGGAACAGGGGGAGAACACGTTTACGGCGGAAGCAGCGGATGTTTGATGAAAACGAAATGGATTCTTGTCGCCGATCACTCGAGGGGTGGACGTTCCTCACGGGGGCGGTACTCGCGCTTCCCCGGGATCGTTAATTTCGTTTGACGAACGATTCTTGGCAAGTTGTGCGCACTTTTCTCTGCGGCGATTGTCAACTGTCTCGCAGTTTTGGAGGAGTTTTGCTTGTCGATTCTCACGTGTCTCTGGTTCAATGCTGCGGGTACAAATTTTGAAATAGTGGAGTGCTGTTGCAGTCCGTAGAATTGCAAATGAGAGAAACTGTGCTGTATCGAAGTGAGACGGAAGTCTGGTAAAATGTACCTATAGAAAATTCGTTTTAGTTAACTCTTGGCCTCATTTCCGTGGTCAAATTTTATTATTCTTCTTTGCATGCGGGGGGACAGTATTTCTGTATATACGAGTTTGTTCTTTTTTAAAGCTGTAGAAAGGATTCTCTCGTGGAATTTAGGAATACATTCCTAAACTCCGTTTAGGAATAAGCGAAACGATGTAAATTATTTAAGAACGCGATGAGGGATGTTACGTAGGTAAAAGTCTACTGCTTACACTCCTTAATTTTTATACAATGATCTCAAAATCATTCTCATATGATTCAAATTCAATCTAAATTCTTCAACGACTGCCTATATTTTTTAAGCTTCCATAGATATACAGAGAATCTTACAGAAATTGAGCATAGCGTCACTTGCCGTTGCAGATATATACAATCCAGTATATATTTTCCAGGGAGAGGGGAGGGGGGCAATTTTATACCCCTCTTGCTTTTTTAAACCCATTTTGTGGTTCCAATTTAATTAAAAAATTTAAACCGAAATTTAAAAGTATTCCCTTTTTTAGTATAAACTTAATAAAGATCAGTTTTGAAAAGATAAGCGATTTTTTTCAAAAACTAGTGGAGCAACTTCCCCTTTCCACCCCACCCCGCTTCGGACGCCCATGTCAACGATTGAAAAAGTAAAATAGCAAATTCAATTTCCCTTGGATTAATGGCGACTGTTACTTGAGCAAGTTGCGTAGGTACGTGGACTAAAATTGATCTCGCGTGCCGCGATGGTGAGAGTCGGATTATAAGGGTGGCAAAGTTTTCGAAGTGCGAGCATTATTGGATTACCAAAGTGTCAGAGCGACGTTATAGACGGTGCAACTTGGCCTCGTACGTTTGGTTTCCTCCTAAATCCTGTACTGCTGCAATAGAACACTATTCTGAGCTCCTTTAGAATGTCACCTGCGCGACACGCTAAAAAAGGTTCGCGAAACTCCGTGTCTCCTCTTTTATCAATTGTTCTATACGATACTCTTTACTCTTTGTACTAAAAGTATTCCTCGCAGGCACACCGAAGTTGAAATCGACGGTGTACATTGGCGTCATTAAACTTCGTAAAATTGGAAGAACTCGTGATCCGCGGAATCAAATGAATTATTCACTATACCACACTTTTGTGCATTCGAAACTTGTGTGCCTACTTATTAAAGTGCAACATTTAGCAAGAAATTTCTTGCCGATTTACTGGGTAATAAGTTTGCGTGCAGAGGGTTAATTGCTTCACGTAATTTGCTCGTGGAACGGACACATTATTCTTTTCAGCTGGTACTATTTCGATCGCGTTATGACGTACAGTCTGTTTACAAGTTTCGCAATTCGCTTTTCATTGCAACGCTTGCATTCCGAAATTTTAGTAAATTTTATTTATGTATATTAAACGGAGGATTTCGAAGAATTTTTATATTTACGATCAGAAGTATGTTGGTAAAATTGTATACCATATCTCTACTCTAATTACAAAACATTCAGCGAGCTGCATACCGGCCATATAAAAATTAATACCCACCCACCTAAAATTATTATAACATCTCATCTCGAACGCGTAGTTTTAATTTGATTTTATTTATTATTAATTTTGTAATTCTCCTACAACGTACGGAAACAAATTACCACGTTTCCTCCGAAATACCTAATTCTCCCACCAGCAAAATAAATATGATAACAAAGAAAGAATAAGTGGAAAGTCTTTACACTGTCATCCTATTTTTCATTGTCACCTGACGATTAGAAAGGAACTACGTAATATCCTCTTCCCTCCTTATGCACAAAACAATTAAATTTCCCGCAGCTTCCCATTGCTCCGGCATATAATATTACGCTTACTGCGGAGGATACTCGTAGTATCATGGAATATAAGGCCGGGTACAGATTTGAGCGTGAACGCGAACGAGGCGAGCCGAGGCGGAACGAGTATGCAAGTGTTTCACGTCGGCGAACTTCGCGAACGTTCGACACTCGTGATCTCATTCCGCTTCGGCTTGCCTCGTCCGCGCTCGCGCTCAAGTCTGTACCCTGCCTAACACGAAAATAGGAAAATACGAGCGTGCTGTAAAAATGGTACCAACGCGATCTGTGGCGTTACGGACGCGTCGAGCAAGACGCACCTAATCGCTGGCATAATTCCACGTCCCTTTTCCATACGTGGACCGTGCGTGAAATTCGATGATAAATTATTCGCGAGTGCGGGGTGGCTGTCGGGCAGGGCCCGAATCCCTGGAAAGGTAATATTCTGTTCCCGGAAGCGAGTCTTCCGGTTCCGCCGGCCGAACCCGTTGCCTTTTAATTCCCTTATCTCGGTGTCCGTTCCTCTTTGAATTTAGCTGTTTAACAGAGTGGCTGCAACCCCCCCCCCCCCCTCCCCCGCCCCTTTCAACCGTGACCCTCGGGTGAAACGAAAACGCCGGTACGCGGATCGCTATTGTCGCCCTGCTTTCGAGCTTTCTGCCGCGTCGTTGCACGCGCGAATGTAAATGTGACCTCTACGAGACGGGCCCGATCTGCATCGTTACGACCGCTTCCTCCGAGGATTCCGCGATCTCTCGGACACGTTGCTGACGCGCGCGACAGTTTTTACAAATAAGCGCGCGGGTGACGAAGCTTTTCCCTCCGTCAGGCGTTGCAATCCAGTTGCGGATTGTTGTTCGGCTTGCGAAAGGGACGGGGAAGCGTTTCAAACCGAAGTCGATAGGACGGTAAAGATATCATTTCAATTTTTTCATTGAAGTTCATTCGGGTCATCGAAGTAGGCACTTATTTTAGTTTGAGGCCGTCCTTGAATTAGTTGACGATACTTAGCAGTTATTCATTTTTATATATTTACATCGCTATATTCTATTAATGATGTAACACTGATTTCTTAAAAATGGGAAAAGAAAAGAAAAAGCGGGTTACCCAAATGTAAGCGCAACCATCGCACTAAATGAGATAATTAAATATATTAAATACCTTTAAGTATATTTAATATATGTCTTAAGATAATGAAATATTATTAAGAATTATATTCTGAAATACCTATTTTTAATGTGTTTTCTTTGCCTCGTTAAATTTACCTTACCTTGCATGAAGGCGCGGAGGGTTGCAGGTTATTTGAATATTATAAAAGGGAGTCGCGACTCAATAAAGGTTGGGAGACATTCTCCTATACAGGAAAGCATCCTAATTTTACGCGGGATAGATAGGAATGTGGTGGTTGTTTATCAAATCGTGGCATTTCTGCCATTTGCTTACGTTCCCAACTTTTGTACACATTTCGACTCGGCTCGTTTCAGTGCAGAAAGGTTAATTGCTGGCGACCCATCGCGTAGAGATCAAAGACAAGAGTAAAAGCCTTTTCACACGAGACACTATTGTGGCTCGCGTCTGCTACCTTCAAACGTATTCATACGTTTCTATGTTTTTCCACATTTTTAAGCCAGCACTGCCTCCGCAAAGTGATTATACATATACGAGGCTACCAGACGTGAATCACAGAAGTTTCTCGCGTGAAAGGTGCCTAACGCTGGATAGCGACGATATCCCGGCGATCGATGGCCGATCTTAGCTGTTGGTAAGTAATCGTTACGCTCCGACGACGGCCAGTGCGACTATTTTCATAAGAGTACCTACGCGGGGCGCTCTTCTTTTATCGTCGCGCGACGAACCCTGGAATTTCATGTACCTATGATTCCTCGGCCTGATAGTGTGTATCGTAACGGCGATACGGACAGATACGTGTCGACAGATAATAATTGTCTGCTTAGCCCAGACTCTGTTATCATCGAGCGCGGAGGGAACATGCCGTGGCGCATACTTTCAATAAAATTTTCTATCCCATTTTTGGTTGGGAGAATGAAGATTCTTTAATGAAAAACTGTATCATAGCAATGCGAAGGGAGCAATGAGATCAAACTGCGAAATCTCTTCTAACAAGGAGAGTATTTTAGGTGTCCGCCTCCGATCATTTTGATTTTTGGATATGTTATAGAGGACCGAAAAATAAGAAATACGTGTTTTTTTATTTTTCCCCGTTTTCATATTTGGGGGGTGAAAACTGCGTTCAAAGTTAGGGTTGAAGAATCATTTTTGTGGAATATCTCGAGAACTATTAGAGATAGGGGAATAGTGTCAATGGACGAATTTTGTGTCTTTGAATGCGAAATATGACTGACTCACCAGATTTTCATTTATTTTCATTTATTTAAATAAATTTATTTAAACAAATGGACTTTTTGAAAATCTGGTGAGTCAGTCATATTTCGCATTCAAAGACACAAAATTCGTCCATTGACACTATTCCCCTATCTCTAATAGTTCTCGAGATATTCCACAAAAATGAATTTTTCAACCCTAACTTTGAACGCAGTTTTCACCCCCCAAATATGAAAACGGGGAAAAATAAAAAAAACACGTATTTCTTATTTTTCGGTCCTCTATAACATATCCAAAAATCAAAATGATCGGAGGCGGACACCTAAAATACTCTCCTTGTAAGTGATAATATATACATATATAGGAAAGGATTAAGAAACGGTGAAGCAATAACTGCAAATTGACAGTAAATGACACTAACACAAAGTAACAGAAAGAGAAATGGGAAGCTACGTTGCCCATGGCTACTTTTCGAGAAATTCGACTCACATTCACAGATTCTTGCTTATCAAAATAACATATATGCAATTTCCTATACATCTATCTAAATACTTGCTTAGTATCTGAGCATCTTTGCTTCCACGAAGGCCGTTTGCTTTGATAAACAGAGTATAATAATTTTAGTAAGACCACCCAGCTGAATTCCTGAAATAATGACAAAAGTTGAATTTAGAGAAATCGATGCTGCTGAACGCCATCGTCCGGAGTGAAACTGTAAACGATTTTCAATTCTCTCCTAACTGTCGGAAGTTGGGGCAGAGCGCGATGTACGTAACGCCAGAAAAGAGTGGAGAATTCTCGAGATTCGATGGTGTGCGATCGGCAAGTCTCGTATCCCTGTTGGACACTCTGGCAGCAATTATGCAGCCTGCTCTCAAAGTATAATGCAGCGTAGCTGGGAATGAAATACGAACCCTGCGGAGTTCATCAATTAACGAGGCTAACTAGTCTCCTATAAGGCGTCATCGATCCCCCGTTCAGGGACAAATTTTTTGTTCGTCCCGATAAATACTAGCCGTTCGGGCGGCCAAAGGGCCGAGTCCTTTCGAAGCGACACTAACGAACGTTTGTAGACTACTAACGAAGGTAGAAAGGGGCCTAATCGACGAGATCTTTACCGCTCTCCGCGTCGCGTCGCATCGGCTGCCCCTCCGCGTACAGGCCAAACCGCGCCACTCGTTACTGGGTTGTTTGAGAATGCGCCGAAAGATCGGCCGAGTCCACCATTTGTCCACGTCGCGGGGTGCAATGGTCCTATAAATTTTTTTAAAAAAATCATCACCCTCGATGGAGCGCCCTTCCCGTCTCTTTCAAAGAACAGAGGGTGGGGGAACAGAAAATAGTGGGGACGTTCGTGTGACCCAGTTCGGGTGGTCAGAATTAAATCGATCTGATCGCGGCACGCGCCCATTTTCGCGGTATGCAGAATGCAGATTGTAAATATTTCATGCCCGTCCGCCATTAACTTCCGCGGCAGATGCACGAGTTACGCGAGCCGTATTTTTTTTTTTTTACGTGTCGCGCAGGTTTGCGCGCGATTTGTATAATCATGAATTTCAATGGGGATCGTTCGTGCCCGCGTTGCTCGATTCCTCGGAACCAATTGCGTTATTCCTATACGCGCAGCCTTCCTGGAAAAGGCACCGGCTAGCTTAATTACCATGGGTGTTGCCGGCGTACCTTGGTTTCTTCAATATTCTTTTGCAACTCGACGACGCGGCGATCTTTCAGTTCCTTCGCGGGAGTTTTGATTGATCACTTGCGTTAAATACGGTTAGTTACGTCCGAGGTGGAATTACTAATTCTATTTCACGTTAGCATAAACCTCGACTAATATACTTTTAACGAGTACCATCTGCTAGAGAAATGCTCGAGCAATCTTTGGTTGAAGAATTAAATAAGCTTAGCCCGAATTTCACACAAAATTAGTTTAATCTTTAGAAATTGTAATTAGATCGCAGGGATATCCGAGAAAATATTCAGCTATTGTAATTAATTTCGCGTAAAGTAAATATTGTGTCAGGGCGAATGTGTTTGCGATAATACTTTTTCAAATAAATTGTGTTTAATTTCATAATTAAATGTATTTTAATAATAAGTATATTAATTTGGGCTTGTAGTAACTTGAATTAGAATCGGTAATTCTTAGTTTAATATCGATTAAACATGTACCTAAAATATGTTACGTGTGGGATGGACAGTGGACAGATACTCTTGTAAGTAATTATAGGTTTCCACTGAAAGTAAGGGGAACTTTGTCATTAGCTTGTAAATAATTTTCCATAGCTACATCGGCCTTTCTTACTGCATCGTCGGTTCTTTCCAGCCTGTCGATAGCCATCGATATCACAAGTATACAGTGGCGGGCGAAAGAAAATTTACAACGTTTAAAATCGCATAACTTTTATAAAATTTATCCAAACGAATTGAGTTTTTCAGCTCAAAAACCATAAAATTCATCCACGAGTTGAGTTTTTGAGTTGAAAGACTCGACTCGTTTGGATTAATTTTCTAAAAGTTATGCGTTTTTAAAAGTTGTAAACTTTCTTTCGTCCGCCACTGTATATTTTGCTCCTACGCAGTCTAGATTGGAAGAACAGTTTTCGACTAAAATATTCAGTTCACTCAGAAATATTAGAACTAAAGAGTCAACGGTCTCCTACAGCCTTGAGTTTTTCAAACCTATTACACGTCGTTGATATTATTTCTTAATTTCTCAAGTTTCTATTTTCATCGATTAAGACGATTTTCTACTCTCCCATTCGCTAGTTCATTAAAAGTTTCCCCTTCTGTTTGCTGAATCCTATACTTGAAGAAACAGCTCCCAAGGAAGACTACCTACATAAAAACAGAGCGTCATAACTCTGCCATTTTCCTCAAACGAAATAGGTACCCATTTTCGCCACTCGGTGACTAACGACTCTCTGCGTTTTCTGGATTGTCCAAAATCAACAACTGTTGTCACGTTTCACTGCGTTATCGTTGCAACCTCAGCGGCCGCAAATAACCAATTGCACGTTTATTTATGAACGACGAGGGCGATGCTTCAGCACCGGAGTCAATATAATAACGATGACTGCCACCGCGGCTGTTCCGTTACTCGTGTGTTCCAACGATCGCGCTACTGACATCTATAATCTGCTTATCAGCGAACGAGTATTCCAAGTTACGAGCATCTGCACTGTCGAATACCGCGCTTACCCCAATAATGCGGTGTGGGCGGTATCGTGGCGAATAATTTGCGGATATTACAGGTATTTGTATCATTGGCCCAATACACGAATACCGATGCGATTCGTCAAACCGCATTTTCACTGCCCTTTCCAAGTCGATTCGCAACATAATATGATAGCTTTCCTCTTCGAACGATCGTTCGTTTGAGGAATTGAAATCGAGGCGAGCTTCTAATGGCTCGTAAACAGTGGAGGCTTGCAACTTTATTTTCCAATACACAATTACCTTGGGGGTTGGGAAACCGCCCACCGATCGTTTTAATGAAGGGATTTCTTCGCCTACTGGTTTCCTTGATCCGTGGTTTGGATGCGCGGATTGTAGCATCGTTTGGTGAAAGTAGTGATGGGCTCGAACGTATTGAGAGTATTTTTGTTTGAACGAGGATTAATAGTTTTGATGAAGGGAATTTACTTACCTGCTTTCTTACTTGACGATTTGGAGGCTTAAAGTAGAGCATTGTTTCGCGAAAGTAGTGATGGGCCAGAACGTATTAAGAGTATTTTTGTTTGAACGGGGACTAATCGTTTCGATGAATGGAATCTACTTACCTCCTTTCTTACTTGACGATTTGGATGTTTAGGGTAGAGCCTCGTTTGGTGAAAGTAGCGATGGCTTTGAACGCATCGCAAGCATTTTTGTTTGAACATTAAACATTCTTAACTGAACAATCGATGTAACCTTGTAGATATTAGTGAATACAAGTAGAACTAGATTTCAATAATAAGTAAAAGTTTTCTTGGAATAATCATTCAAATAAAATATTACTTATAGTACATAGGCCAATTGTTTGAGATTGAAATTGAACGGCGTGAAAGTTGAATACAATTAAATACGACTGATCTGTATTACCTACAGAGGTTTTTCCCAGCAAACTTTTCTATATATGATATCGCTCTAGCACCCACGTATCTATAATTATCTTACGTTTTGCATAATTAACGCATTCCTGGTATATTTAAATGCTCCCAATATCGGCGTAATTAATTGGTTCTGTTATAATTCATTCGTTCCGCTATGAGCTCATGCATTGATAATTGCTCTTACTACATATGTATATATAGGTAGCGATTATTATTCTGAGTCGTTGAAATTACGTAACTGGGGAAAATTTCACGCTTCTACGATTTTCTCATACTCGTTGTTAGCGTAACAGGCTTACCGTGTGACGTTCGCGTTAGCTATTTTTGATAAATCTCAAACGCATTCCTCATTCATTTTCTGAATAAAATTTTCTTTCATTATGCCTGATGTATCAACAATATTCGAATAACTGCTTATCAATCATTTGGATTACATACAGACTTATTGCAATAGTATATGCATTCTTTCACCTAAACGAGTAACATAATTTCTTCCAAATTCTTCCATTAATTCCTGCTCGAATAATTTCTTACCGCATTCTGTATTTAAACAAATCCCTCTGAAAAAGTTCTCCTAAATAATTTGCAATACTTTCATTATACACGCTCTATCACGAGCGATCTTATCTAGGAGCTAATTATACTAAGAAATTGTTTCCAAACAATTCCTTTGGCGCTGCAATAAAATAACATTACCTTCCTAAATTATGCTTATACAAACAGAAATCAGGAAACGGTGGAAACGATTCATTATTCTAGGCATTACCTACCTTTAATTTCGTATTTCGAATAATTCCTACCCAGGTCTGATCGCAATTTCGTCCATATCGTGCGCGCGGGTGCTTGTACGTGCGCGTCTTCGTTACAGCGGCTTAATTAATTGCGAGTTAATTCATGCGTTCGGTTTTCTTATATGTTAATGCCGTCGAAGGGTATCGCATCAACGGAACGAAACCTGAAAGCCATCGCGTAATGGCCCGTTTAAAAGATCGGATAATTTCCATGGACTCGATAAGAGCGTTCGATTAACAGCCCTGGATGGCGTGCTGGGAATAACCGCGAATCACTGTTATTACTAATTAGTATCGATTATTATTCACGGCTGGCTGGAATCGCGCGCTATCGAGCGTCCTTTGATTTTGCTGTTTTTAATTTTGCACACGCTGCTCCAATATCGCGACCCAATTCGCGCCGATATTTGTGTACCACTTTTATGCAGATCGCTTCAGAAGTATAAATATACACTTGGGTAGGTACCGAGACGTAATAAGCAGCAGAATTCTGTCTGGCCAACTTGAGCTCACGAATTATCGAGATACTCAATTTTTCAGTGATCACGCTTCTTGAATCTACGTGGTATATTTTATTGATATACTAGTATTAATGGTGGCTACTCTTGCTAGCTTACTAATATAACAATAATGACCGCTATTAAAGTAGGTACTATTTCTACTAATACATTAATAATAACCACCAATTTAATATCGTTTGCACATCCAAGAGTAAAACCGAGTGCTCGTCGCGTTTGCGTGTGAGCAAGGAGCTATTTTAAATAAGGATAGGTTGGAGAAAAGCGAAGAGGATCGCTGGAAGGGAAGCAGTGAGAATCTTGGACCTTCTACTGATCGCATAGATAGGTACATAAAGTATAATAATTACTCGGAGTGAATACCTCTATTTCTGAAAATGCATAGTGTACAACTAATCCATAGTAATTCCTATTACGACTCGAGTATTAGTTCCGAGGTCCCCAATTAGTCTCCGACACGGTAAAATTTCAAAACATTTTCTACACCGACTTTGCAATACCCATGCCTAATTTTATTGCACGAAGAAGTACGGGCTAACGACCTAAAGCGCAGAGTATCTAAAAAAACGATCGGTTTGTGGCCTACATTTATTAAATTATTTCTGTTGCTTTTCGCGAGTTCTGTTAGCCAACGTACGAGTTATTCGTACACTTGTAATTCTAAAACATCCCGCGGTTCTGTTTCGCAGGGACCTCTTGCGACAGACTCCTAATACCAGTAACCACGAGTATGGAAATTTAGATGTCATTTATGCCATCCATAAGGAACGAGAATTGGGATAAGAATTCTGGGCCAACGATTTATTCCTTGCCGCGCAATTCAGTTTCAAAAAGTAGTTGACGTCGCCAAATTGCCTGCTCGATTATGGCGAATAATCTATCGGTCCTAGCGTGTTGCTGGGTGGCATAAAAGAAGTTAGAACCCGGCCTAGCTTGCGACAGAAATTCCACACCCAGGCCGGCAGAGTTTTTATTGCCTTGAAATAGCTTTTCGCGCGCTAGTAGCGCGGCCGGCGCGAGGTTTTATCTTTTCGAACAGCTTTCCTAATGCCGAAAGCGGGCTCGTGAGTTTTTACGTAACACGTGGAAAGGGTTTTTGATACGCGGATCTCGATTTTACCCGTCGAATCCATAAACCTCGGCTGGATGAGAATTTATAACGCGGCCAAACGATTTATCGTTCGCGACGGGAATATGGAATTTCTATACCGGTCCCCCAAGATTACTTTTTCTTTCATAGATTACATATAGGAATTTTCGGTATACATTTCCTATTATACCGAACGAAATCCAACGAACTGCATAATATAATCTCCCTGGGATATAAAATCGAAACGAGCCAGTCGCGGCGCAGTCGAGGTGGAAACGAGTTTTCCAGTGAAAATAATTAAATTCGTGCAATAATTCTTTCCGAGCCGAACTTCATTTCTGTGAACATCGATTTTCAGTCAACTGTGCAGGCGTTGGTTTAGATGAGAAAGGGAGCCTTCGATCTTCATTTATTTGATTCCTTTTATTGGTGATCTATCGGATGCAGAGCAACGAAGACAGTAAAGACTATTTCGCACGAGGCATTTCCATCGTTTGTATTTTAAATATATTCACGTATTTTCCATCTTCCGCCACCTCTATCTCTACCAACTTCATATTTACACATACTTACTACACATCTAAATTTGAAGCACCTTTTCCTACACCGCCGCCCATTACATTAACGCTCTCCCATTTTATATCCGCGAATTAAAATCTTATTATTACATGAGACAGTCAGAGTAACAACGGACCAACCCACATTAAAAAAAAAAAAATTTCCCCTATCTTATATGGTTAGTTGAGTCTATTGGAATACGTTATTGCTAATAATTCAATTTCGAAAAAAGTGTCGGTTAGTCCGTTGTTGCTCTGACTGCCTCACATATCCTTCAGCACTATTCTTAGCATAATTTACTTATTCTTTCCGTCTTGTCTCAGTCCACGTACTTTCACTTTTTATTTTACCTTTCTCTTTACTTCTTTCACTTCACTTATCTTGCTTTACTGTATTTTTTATATTATTCACACGTTTAGCGTAAACTTTTAACGTTACTTTAGCTTTAGTTTATTTTTAATATTTCTTATGTTCGTTTATTGTTCTCTCTATTTTAGTTTCACGGTTAGGCTTCCCAATAGTGTTAGCACTGGTGCCTCGCCTTTACTCTCATCGACTATGCCAGCTGTAAATACTCGAGTTTCTTCTTTTCTCAGTAATAAAGCACGATTAATAATAATAAACAATAATGAAAAATATCCACGATGTGAGAGTCTGTCTCGACTCTCGTGACAAACTTCAAAGCAATTGAGAAACTAAAATCGAGAACAAACATTTTCCAATTAGCGCGGTTAAACCGAGATTCGAATTCGCGCTGAAGAAATGCCAACATAACAGTGACCACCCCGCTGATGCAGCGCCCCATTTAGAAAGATCCCGACTTTTAATGCGATCGAGTCTAGCGAGGCTCGTCAACGCGCTCGCAGCCGAAGAAAACTCTCTCCACCTATACTTCTAAAATCACCTCGCACACCTTTATACTGCCCTCCGCGTAGGAATGGCCCGACGCATCGGGCTGTTTTCGCGTCGGGGGCCCAGTTTCGCGGAACCGCGGTCAGCCAGGCGGACGCTACCGCTGCCACCGCGATTCGATTAATTACAGGTTTTTATAATCATCCGAGTTACGACGACGCGGATGCCCGACGGCGTATATACGAGCACCTTCCTCCTCGTCGGCCAATTAAGCCGGAATGGCGCAACGGCGTGGAGTAACCTAGTTGCACCTTATCTCAGATCGGGCCCCCATCGGTAACGTGGCGTGCGAAACGCGTGTATCTCGTTGACGCCATCTTTTTTTTTCCCCCCTACCCGAGCAACTTATCCGATCCATCCCCTCGTCCAGCCGTTATTACGTGCCCCCCCTCTTTCATCCCTTTGATCGCTTTTCCTCTTGTTACTCCCGGTGCTTCTGCACCCTCGTCGCCCCCCCCTTGCCCGGCTATCTACTTCCCTCGCGTCCTCGTGGTCGTTGCTTTCCTCGTTTCCCTTCGCCCCTTCCTTCCTCCAATCGTTTCGCTTATTCGGGAGAAAATGGAGACCCACAGGTGTTTTTCTACAAACTGAAGACCCGAATTTCTGAAGCTATGTATACGCTTTGCAGGGCCATTAGGTAGCTTCCTTTACTTTCCACTTTTCTAAATATTTACCATTTCGACACATCCCCCCAGATCCGTGTTCCGCTGTTCTTCGTTCCGTCGACGTGCACGAGCGCGAATTTTCGTGAATTTATTTCTCCAGGTCCTTGGACACAATCTGCCTGCCCCGAGCCTTTCAAAACAGAGAGATTTCTTGAACGTGCGAAATTCGCGCGAGCCGCGTGAGAATCGAGTCGGGAAATGCCGAGAGACTCGCAAGAGATAATGTGTAACCAGTGGTTGTCGGGACAGTTGGCGCGTTCCCTTCCTGCAAAATTAACACCTGCGCCAAAATCACCTCCCCCGAGTTACCTGTCGCAAGCTCCAATAATCGCGAACAAGGGAAGTGGTTTTTATCATCCGATTTAACATCCGTACCTCGACCAAAAATTTTATTACGAGCACCGCAGTAGCGGCGTGTCGCGAATATCGCCGGTCGACGTTGATTTCGGGACCCCGCGCTCGCATCGTCGATCGTTTAGGGGATCGATGCGTGCTAGCCGGACGGCTTTCATCTCGCTGATTTCAACGAGCCGCGAACGTTGGCGCGTACGTCAAGCTTCTCGTCCAATGCATTATGCTATGGTCGTCGAGGTAAATTAAGGACGAGGATGACTGTTATGCTGTCGTCAATTATTCACCCACTTTTAATAATGCATACGGTGCCCCGAGCCAGCCCTGCTTCCCTCCCCTCCGCCACCGACACCTCGAGCGGTCGCGTATTACGTGACGGGCAAACGGTCGTTTTCAATCACAATTTAACCTTTGAAATGACGAGCCTTTTACCCTGACTACTCGCTCGATGAATATTCCCATAACGATAAATATTCGAAGATAAATGTCAACGATGTTTCGTAAATATAACACTTATTAATGGTGAGCGGCTCTTAAAGAGGCAATGCTTAGGGGAGATAAATAGATACTGGATTGTTCGCTACTTGACCATGGTGCAGTTAATTTTCATTTATGGGTCGCGATGGATTTCAATCGTACGGCATGGGTCGTGTTTCTACGTTTAGTAGATGAAGGAGTAAATTTAGAGATCGTAAGAAGAAAGAAATGAAGGTGAATGAATGTAGGATGTATTTGTGTGATTTGGTTCTGTTATTTGGGAATATTATGAATCGATAAAGTATTAATGTGCGTTCTTTTTTCTACCTCGTTTTGTAATTAATTGTACCAAAGGGCTATCTAACCCGTCTATTGTAATTAAATTAAAAGAAATTAATATTTGAGATTCCACACTTGGATATCGTATGTAGGTATGAACTTTTGTCTGCAGGGTGTTGGAATCTGGGCTGGAACTATTTGTCGAATTTTTCGGTATTCAAATATTCGAATACTTCAGTTGCTCAATTATTTGGCGAATATAATTCGAATATCCAAGTATTCGAATACTATTCGAATATCCAAGTATTCGAGTACTATTCGAATATCCAAGTATTCGAGTACTATTCGAATATCCAAGTATTCGAATACTATTCGAATATCCAAGTATTCGAATACTATTCGAATATCCAAGTATTCGAATACTATTCGAATATTTAAGTATTCAAATACTGATGTATTCGAATAGTATGGTGTGCATTATAAATCAAATTCTTTAGGTTCATTTGTCAGGGTGAAATCTTGTAAGCTAATTTTGACTCACTTCACACCATACTATTCGAATACATCAGTATTCGAATACTCAAATATTCGAAGTTTATTCGTAGCATTCGAATGCTTGTAAAATATTCGAATATTAAATTATTCGAATAGTCCCAGCCCTAGTTGGAATAACCGACGAGGGGTGTGTACGAATTTTGGGTCACTGAAATTTGGGGTGTAGCTGCTGGCTGTTACGTGGAATGGTTTGGCAAATGCATATAATGATTTGCTCAAAATTTTGTGAGATAATTGAGTTTAAATTCTTCTTTTTTCAAAGATTTTTCTGTGATTTTCTAGTTACCCTGCCCTGAATTTTCACATACCTTTTGAACAACTGCATACGTTTTAGTAATATATGCATTTGATACAGCTATACACATAGCATACACTATCTATATGCAAAATTTAACGCAAATTGGTGACCTATTTAAACCTCGTGCACTTCTATCGCAAGCATATCTATAGTATACTTCATTTTCTGCAATTCCCTTTCCAGGGAATAAGTATATGTATATTTCCATGCAACTGAATCAACTAAAAATACGAAATCCTTTTTTTCTATCAGTAAAAATCTACTATAGGTACCTATTTCCCCCAAAATATCGGTTTTCTAACTTTCAAACGACGCCATTTCGAAAGTTTTCGACTTCCAATACTTAAATACTAGTACTACAGTCTACTAATAGTAACTAGACCCTTTCATAGTCATACTACACAATAATTTACTCGAAGTTGTTTCTTCAGCATCCACGTCCTATTTTGAAAAGAAACAATATCAAAGTTGATTACCTATATTCCACATCCCTGTCTTGAAATCTCAATATATTCGCACTAATATGGTGGGTTGCCAAAGTCGTACTACTTAAGATATTTTACAATAACAGCTTGTGTTCAAATTAACACCAAATACAAAACACCTGTGTCGTAAAATATCTAAAATGGCACTTTGTTGGCAACCCTCCCCTATCTCTCTAAAATCTCTCTAAACACCATTCTTTTCCATTCGCAAAGAAGAACACCCCATGAAGCAGCTACGTTCGTCCCATAAGCGTTCACCTTCTCCTCCCTTCGAGCAAATTCACGCGCAGGTTCAAAGTTGCGAACTTGAATGGCGCGGGAACAACGTCCAATAATCCGAAGTGCAAACAGAGATGACTGGCCGGGCCATTTTCGCGGAGGAAGCTGGGGCAGCTAATCTCGCCGCCGGCTCGGAAGGGCACTTATATTGATCGACTGAAAATACCACGATGTTCCGTGGCAGGTCGCCTCGCCGCCCGTTTCGAAGGTACAATAGTTGCCGGTGGTGGGCTCCGCCGGGTCCCATGTCGCCGAGGACACGCACACACCTACAGGCATGAACGTTTCTCGCACCTGTGCTTAACGTGCGATCTGATAAGGGCTAACCACCCCGTGGCGAGCGCGTCAGATAGGGTGGTAATGCGCGTGGCTGGATGCTCCTTCCAAGCCGCCCCTAAAGGCGCTTTTCCGTTTTGTCGACACGACACATGAACCACCGCGGCGTTCAGCAATTTTCAGGGGTCACACACGCCCGAGTGGTTAAAAAGAAAAATTGGGTCGATCGATCCCGCAGTTCCTTTCCCCGGTAAACTATTAACTGATGTCGATCGAATTCATTTTCGTTCGAAGGTACTTGCATCGAAGTGCTTGCGAGCGACCATTTGGGAGGAGCTTTGCAAAGTGTTGGGAGAAACAAGCTCATCCGCTTAAAATTTCGAATTTTCAGCCGTAAACCTGTGGACGTCCATAACCGTTTTGATTTTCGTTCGGGGGATTTCCTTCGAATTCAACTGTCACCCTACAAATTATCTGTTTTAACTATGTCTGTTTGATACTTCAAGCTTCCCTTCGACTGCCCTTGGTTTACTGTCTGAAAACGTGAGACTGCAACGCTGCGTATGCATACGTTCCTCGCGTGTCAAAAGCGAGGAACCTCGAACGAATTTTCGCAAGTGGGTCCCCGTTACCTCCGCACGACGGCATTCATCAGCGTAGGAAGTTATTTCAAGTTTCCGTGGAAATATGGAGAACGAGATCGCAGCAGCCAGATGTCAATGGAATTACACGAAACGAGACTTAAGTCGGTGGCCTGAAAATAACAGTGCATTAAGAAGCGCGCACCGGGGAAGATTTATTTAAATGTGACCCGGTTTCGGGAATAGATAAACGTAAAAAGAATGCATAGAGGTCTAACATTGGAGACGACAGGCTGTCGTATCCAATTTGTTCCCCTCGAAACGGGTCGCATTCATTAAAAATAATAGCATTCGGTGTGCGAGTTTTATGGTCGAGATAATTCTGTTTCCAATTTTCGGAGCCACGGCGGTCGTGGGAGCCACTTTCAACAGATATCCACGGAAGTAAAATTAACCGACGACGGAGCTTACAAATTTTCTAATATTTTTTTTTTAATTTAGTTGTTCTAAGTCGCGTCAACCTCCAAGTTCAGTTTGCAATTGGTAATATTGTTTCGCGTGGACGTTGCACGTGCAAAAGTTTGATGCACAAACTTCCAAACCGAACGATTCTGCAACGATGCGGTTCTCCTAGTACATTCTATTACCCTCCCGATGTTTTGACCCTTCAAAGGCACGCGATACTTTCGCGGAAGCTAGGTAATGTAAGTCACGTTTATGGTAGCGTTATTTCTTTATCCTGCTCGCGGAGGGAGAGAAACATTCGCTGTATTTCTTCGAAAAGATACACGCTGATGGATTCGGGCGCTTCTGTAGCATGGATTTACCGAACACCAAGCCCAGGGATTAACGTCGCCAATTTCTGTTTTATCGTTGAACGTGACTGTATTGTTTGCAATCGGGCCGTTTCGATTCACTGTAAATCGTGCAGCGCGTAAATCGAACTGGGACACGGATTCGTACGATTCGTAACTGTGGAACGGTACGGGCGAGGTATCAGAAAAATATTGCACGCTTCAAATCGATAGGTGGCTTCATATAACGTATTCCAAAATATTCTGTGGGCACAGTGGTGGCAAAGTGAAATCTCTGTATGATATTTTAGCAAATTTAATCCCCGATAAAACGAGCGCAGAGGAGAATTCACTGAGACGCGGGATTTTGTTCGCAAAAAGTCACTTTGGAATGTGATATATAGACTTTTGAGGGTATAAACACCACGACCCACTAAATGTGCCATTCGTCTCGGACCCTGCAAGTACTAATGTCCAAAAAGAAGACTGAACACACTCCTGGTTTTTTTATTCTGTCGATAGGACTTTTATTCTCCGGCTCCGTGGACAATAATCGTGGAAATTGAAATAGTGGATGCATTAAGAATCCATGAAAAGTGTGACTTTTAGTAGACGATCGCAGAATGGAGAAAGGAGGAGTTACTGATCGGATTCAAACGAGAAACAGCATTTAATGATATCAGGAAGGTTTCGCTGCGCGTAATATTCGTAAACTGATATTCTCTTTTCACGCACGAGGGATGCAGAAAATACGAATAACCAATATCGACGTTAAAGAATAATTGTATGGCGATCGTTAAGATATATAATCATACCTATAAAAAATATTCATGAAAATTAGTGAATATTCCTTAACACATATCGATGGCTCAGTGCGCAAATATTGAACGTCCACTTTTAGCGTTTTCGAGAAAAACACGGTTTAAGATTCAGCGACATACAATGAAGAAAAGTATTATTTTTTCACAAATTTATGAAGTAGATATAAATGTGATTTTTATACAGCATAAAGAAACAGTAAAAAAACACTATTTGTTATATGCAAAAACTCATATACAAAAAATATTTCAGCACTGAGCCATCGATATGTGAAATAACGTATGTAAATGCGAATTTTGAGTTTACACTTCGAATGTGCATTCAAAGGCGCAAAGTCTAAATTACACAAAGGTGTACCGATTGTTTTCATCGGTAGATATTTCATCCAAAGTTCCCCGCGAACAAAGCAGAGCATAGATTCTCTACCCTTGGTGAATTCTCATTCACTGTCAATTCACATCCACAAAGCGTAAAGTCTAAATTCGCCTTTAGCGCACCATTCGTCATCATCTAAGGATCAAGAATTTCATCTGCTCTGAAAATACGATACTCTACAATAATAATAATAATAATAATCCGACTTTATTCATCGCAAATTACATAAATTATGTGATAAATGGGCGAGGTTCAGCATGGCTGCTGTTTTGCAACCCAACCCCGAGACATTATAAATCAGTAATAAAGCTAGCGAAACAACAGAAGAGAAAGAGAGAGGACCACAAGACAAGGGGTGTTACGGATAGTGAACGAGAATAAAAGATCGGACAGCACACTTAAAAGCGGGGATAGAGGACAGAGAACGAATTTCCAATGGAAGAGAATAGTACTCCTAAGTCGAAAGTATTTGCGCATCTTTTCTACCGAAAGTGTCCCACATCTGGCAAGTCCGGACCCAATCGGCACTCGGTATCGTAGCACGAAGAGCTCATCCGTGTTCCTCGCCTCATCGAAGTCGCCGCTCCGGTCGCCATTAATCATCAGAACGGTGAATCCCTAGATAGAGTCGGGCGCGAGTGCGCACGATCAGCACGAATAATTACAATCGCAAAAATAAGTAATCGCCCGTTGGTGAGCGTCACGTTGATCAAGCACTTCCACGAAAGCGCGCATTATTTAACGGGCCGTTCCGAGGCCCGGCGTGCTTCTCGCGCATGCTGCCAACTGGACCCCACGAAAATCCTCGAAATAGATCGCCGTTTTTCTTCTGGTGCCCGTCGTTTTCGCGAGCGCCGCCCAGAGGTGGTAGGAAAGCTCACCTTTTCGCGGTCGGCCCTCGTTGGAACGGCCCCTTTGTTCCCTTTCGACCCGTACCTGGCCCGAACGGCGGGATGGCATTTTAGTAGGCGTCCTTCCTTTGAAAACGCTCCGCTCTTACACGATACGATGGAAACTTTTCTGACGTACGAATATCGTATCGAAATTCCTGCATTTTCTGTCGGAGAAATTTCGAATCTTTATTGAACTTGATTTCTTATTCGCGGTATATGGTACCTATTGTAGGTCCATTTGTTTATTTGCTTGATGAAAATCATTTTCCGTACGCGCATTCAGGGAGTGAAGGAACATGGGACAGAATTTTTTTTGGTGGTGATCTATTAATTTGTAGAAGGGATAACAAATTAGTCTTTAGTGGAAAAGGATGATGAATATAAAATTTCATGATGAATACGGCGGTAAAGGCTGTAAGTGGTGGGATAATTTATTTTAGTTTCTAGAGTTGTTTTAAGACAGATTTGTGAGATCATAAGTACCAACGTTACCGTGGTTGAGAAGAAAATAGTGAAAATTTTCACTCTTGGCATTTTACATTGTTTACCATTTCGACTCCTCGATCGTCGTGGTAGGAGGAGTGGTTTTGATTTTATTTGAAATGAAGCGAATTTTGCTATGATGATTTATTGGGCCACGATGTTGTTGTTGAGCGATAAAAATAGTCATTGTTTTCGTCTACGTTAACACTGTGTGATCTTTTTAGAATTTTAAGGTTTATAGTAAGATTCTAATGTGAGTACTTTTCTGTTTCAGGTAGGGTAACTTCTTTGGAGTTAAAGCTTCTACAATAGAAGTAGCTTTGAATTTGGAAAAGGGGTTCGTGGGAAAGGAATTATATGAAAAGGTAATATAGTGTATTACCATTCAATTGATAGGATGGAATCAAAGTGTCTTACACTATTTCTTCAAATATCCTTGCCAGCTTCGTTGTTTTTGAAACTTTGATGCCACCAGCTTTTATCCATCAGTGTCATATTGATTCCATACCACCAGTTACATGATAAGTGTTACGTGTCATATTCATTTCTTTTGTTTTTCGCTCTTTTTGTAGTCTGCTGCGTTTTTCTTGTGTTTTTTTTTTTGGTACATTCTCTGTTTTTATTTCATTTTTCTTTATATCTTGTTACTATAAGCTATGCCTACTGTATTACTTTGTTCAAATTTTTGTATTCTAAAGGGTTCTCTCGTTAATTCAATAATAATAATAATAATAATTATAATACTTGATTATATCACTTACAAATTTTAACTTTAAAAGCGCAGATTAATGAAAAATAATACACTATCGGTGTACTCAGCATTACCCAGATCTCCAATGCGTGAGCTCAAATAGAAAGAAGTTCTTCAGTAGACCTGTAATTATTTGAATATTCGAATATTCTAACCGCAAATTCTCTGGTATTCGAATAGTCGAATATCAAATTCTCTGGTATTCGAATATTCGAATCTCAAATTCTCTGGTATTCGAGTATTCGAATCTCAAATTCTCTGGTATTCGAGTATTCGAATCTCAAATTCTCTGGTATTCGAATATTCGAATCTCAAATTCTCTGGTATTCGAATAGTCGAATCTCAAATTCTCTGGTATTCGAATATTCGAATCGCAAATTCTCTGGTATTCGAATATTCGAATCTCAAATTCTCTGGTATTCGAATATTCGAATCTCAAATTCTCTGGTATTCGAATATTCGAATCTCAAATTCTCTGGTATTCGAATATTCGTTATAGCCCTTTTCCACAACTCGACCTTAATAAGGATATCCATAACTAAATAGATTCGAAGTGTAGAAAGCACGACCATAATCAAACACAGACATATTGTCTTCCAACTCCTTCCTTTTAACTCCTCCCACAAGCCTCAAAACTGCTAAGTACACCCATACTCCTATAACAAACACACAAACACACAAACACACTCTATTAGGATTCAATTCTACCCTCTGCTTTCAAATCTCCAAGAAGTCGCACAGAATCGAGCACGTCCCCAATAATAATATAAGCCGAGGGAAAGAAGGATGGAATAAAAAGATAGCCGGCAACAATGTATTCGGTTTGCGTTATTTTCAATGCCGTCGACGAAATCCCCAAGCGAATTCGCCTGTGAAATTCGAGTTGCCGTCCGGTGGAAAATGGCAGAGGTGGGTTTCGCTAGTTTCGAAGAGGGTGTGCCGCGGGAGAGGCGCGTGGGAGCGATAAAATTTTTAGTAAGAATTGCCGAAAGAGACGTTTGACGAGCGGTCGGCCTTCGCTGCCTGTTTCCTCTCGCTTACTCCTCTCGTCCTCCCCCTCGTTTCTTCTTTATTCCACGCAGGCACATTGCCGCGCGTGCTCTTCCCTTCCCTCCTTTCCCCTTCCACACCCCCTCAACCTTTTCCTCCTACTACCTTCCTCCTTTTTCTCCTCTCCTTCTCTCTCTTTATCCGACAACGAATCGGCGCCTTTCCTTCTCTTATCACTCTCCCTCTCTGTCAGACCATACACGCGCCACTCCTCTCTTCCTTCCCGTATCTAATCCCGCGCCCTCTTCGCGTTCTCTTCTCCTTTTACAGACCGTAGGTATCCTGTCGTTGGCAAAAAAATTTCATAAAAAGTCGATTGGCGAAAAGAGTAATTTTAACTTCTCATTCCCCTTTTCCCAATCTTCCACGACTAGTCGGAACATTATTGTACGTAACAGCGAATAGCTTACAGCGGTGAATACTCCTACGAAGCGAAGCTCGGTACACACCGCGCATATCAAATTGCCAGCCAAGCTAACCAACCCACGAACTCTTCAATCGCTCGCAATTACCTCGCAGCTACTACCTCGCCGTCCGAGTCGCTCGCAGATCACTTTGCCCCCCCCCTAAAAAATGAGGACTCCGCGCGAGATAGCTCGTTCCCCCAAACGAATGCGTTAAGTGTGATCTGAATGATTTAAACACCCCGAACGAACGTTGCCGGGTGATATCCATCGTCCCCTTTCTGCGTTCGAACGTCGCCGGAGCGGACCAGAAGACGGAAACTCTACTGAAAAGCTTCTCGGCTGCCTCCCTCTTCGCAAATTAGACACACGCACCTGCGACGTCTGCATGCCGGACGGAAATATTTCCCGGATTTTGGCAGTGGACGAGTCGCCTGCCTACGCTTGCCTGCTCCGTGAACAGCGATATAGCGGCGAGATCAGACACGCTCGTAACACTCTAACCTTGTGCTTCGTTAACGAGCACACCTCTTGCAATTTATTCTCCCTTCCAGACGGGCTTGGACGTCGCGGCACCAGGAAGCACCGCCGCGCACGACTCTCCAAAACCGACCCCACCCCGTCGGTATTTCAAAGAGCTAGCCTGCTCTACGAAACGATCCTCCGTCGACTCTATCGCTGCTTTCGATTCGTTTCCCTTTACAATGAACGCGCACCGATCATTTCATGTCTCATCGCCCCTCCTGCTTCGTAGTAAAAGCCGCGAGTCCCCCTTCTGTTTTCCCCGCTTTCCCCGTTTTCCCCGCCGAGCCGCGACTTCTCCTCGCGCACGTGTTACCTCCCTCGTTTCACAGACTGACGATATTCATTCGGCGATCCCGCTACTCGAGTCCACGCAGATCTCTCCGTTCCCACCCCTGCGCCCCCCGTCTCCTTCGCGTAGCGTCTCGCTTTTCCACCCTTAAATGCCCCGGCCTCTTCCTCGTTTCACCTAAACTCACCACTTCGCGCTCGCTAAGGGGAGCGCGCGAGGTTCGGGTCAGCGATTTCGCTGAAATTTTGTACGTCATTAATGCGCGGAGTGGGAGAATTCTGCGTTAAATGCAGTAAGCGCATTATTCAAAATTTTCTTGGAAAATCGAGCTGAGAAGTTTGCCTCTTCTGGCGATAATGAAAGTGTGATTGAATTATTGTAGTGGCGTGCTCAATTGTCATTCGCATGGCAGCTCGCTGGCCTCTGATATCTTTGGTGCATTTTTAGCTTTTCTGCTTCTTACCAAGCGTATATTAAATACAGTAGAGCGTCAATTATATCCGAACTATTTGGGACCGAGGTGGTTCGGGAAATCGGACGAAGCATGCATGCACTTACCTAGTTTATAAGTATAGGAATTGGGCCTAAAGTTACTTATTAAACACAGTACTGCTGCTGTGTTTTGAAAGGTAATCTGTATTACACAAAATATATGTGTACAATACATAGTGAATTATAAATTTCCAAGAAGTGGCGGGGATAGCGATAATGCAACACGGGTTCGGATAATTGACGCTCTACTGTACCGTGCTTCTCTTTAAAGAGCAGCCTCGCAAAGATTTAACTAATGCTTTGACACGTATAATTAAGAAATTGTCAACGTTCAAAGTGTACAAAGAAGAAAGCAGGAAGTAGGACGTACTTCATTTAACTGCTCCTCCAAAGAAAATTCGAAGAGGAAAGTCTAACTACCCGCAAGTCGATTTTCTCTTCTAAAGAGCTGGGAGCCGCGCAGTCCACCTGCCCATTGGCAGCTCAAGAAAGCTGAAGCAAAGAAAGGAATCTCAATGGGACGGAGAAACGAGATTACGAAACCCTCGAAAGATTTGCGCAGAAATATTGTGCCACAGAATTTCCGTTCCTTAGGATTTATAAACGCCAAGAAGCGATAGGAAATGGTACTCAGCTTCTCCTGTGTCGATCGCAACGAGAATCGAGGCGTTAAAACACCGCCGTTTTCGGCAAACAGAGTACACCGAGAGATTGCAATTCGACAATGTTTTTGCATGCCGTCACGTTTCTGTTCGTGCTTCGTTTCACGAATTCAAAGCTCTCGCTGGATCGAATAATTCTACACACTGAACGATACAATGCAGAGCGATTCGCGCGTGTTCCATAGCGATTCGAGGAAAAATAAGAAAGGGGGTGGTGGGGAGGAAGAAGCATAGAACTAGGGATGAAAGGGAAGAAATGGGATTAACACTTTCAGTGGAACGAGGTTTCGAAACGTTCCCCTTTAAATCTGTCTAACCTTTCCGAGCGTTTGCCTCTGTCGGGAAAATATTTCCCGAAGCATAGAATGCGAATTCTTGCTTAGTCGGTTCTTAAAGTAAACAGTCGAAGATACTTGGACAACCCTTTGATGGTTTCTAAAAAATATCCACGTGGAAACTCGCCAACGCCAGTGTAATCCTTAACGTTAAAGGATAACGAGGCTAGAAGAAGCTCGGAAGTTGAAGGAACAGATACCAGCAAGTGTTTGGGGGTGGTGGAAGGGAAGGAGGTGAAGAAACTCAGTGGTGAAAAATAATGCTGAAGGAGGATAACTTTGTGGGGGCAAAATATAGGAAAATGGGAATGAAAGCAGCAAGAAGGTGTCTTTTGAAACGACACTTGGAATGATGTTATTCTAGAAGGACTGACATGTGGATGCAGGAAAATGGGGGAGGATTCTGTTGACAGGAGGTAGCAGATACTAGAAAGGGATCGAAAATCGAGAATATAAAAATACATAGATATCTTCGAGATGAACGAAATCAGAGAAAAGGGCGGGGAAATGATAGGGTAAAAAGTATGAGGAAACGAAAGGTAACGCGATGAAAGGGCAGGATTCGGAATGGTTGAAAGAGAAAGCATAGAGACACCAGAAGTAGGGGTACCAAGTTAGAAAAGAGAGGGGCGTATGAAAATAGAGAAGGAGGAACTGAGGGGGAAATGTTAGGGAAAGATAATAGAGCACTGGAAGAATAGTAAATCAAGATAGAAGATAATGGAAGGATCCTGATGATAGGGAATGGTAGAAATAGTTAGTAGGAAACGGTAGGAGATTAGAGGTAGATGAGCTGCGGGGTGTATGAGGGAGTTGAAAGAAAAGTGTAGTACAAGAAGCAAAGCGAAAGGGATTTCGATGAAAACCCAGCATCAGGATTATTAAACGTTGTAAGATTAAAGATAGAAGTATCGCATAGACTGTATAAGTTAGAGAGGGTGGTGGTGAACAGAACTAAAAAGATGGAAGTCACGAGAGGAGGATAGAAAGAAGATGGTGAAGTGCAAGGAGGTAGCTGAAATCTGGATAAAAGGGAGCTTTCAAGGTCGAAGCGAAAGTTACTTGGAAAGGCTGAAAGTGAGCAGAGCTGAGCAAAAAGAATTCTGCAATGGAAGACTAAGAGAAAGATAATAAAATGTAGAAAGAAGAGAAAATGAAACTGAAAGGAAAGGAACGATGATTTGTAAAAGGAAAAATTAACCAAAAATTAAAAACAGAGACATCGTACGAAACCGTGCGAGGAAGTTAGAAAGTCGCAGCGACGAACGAAACGAAAGAGAGAAAACGACGCGGAAGAGTGGCAGGGGCAGGAAGACGGCGAACAAGAAGAAGAAAAATCAGAGTGTAGCCGCTGGGAGGGGAGGGGAGGGCGAGTGAGCCGCGGCGAAAAAGGAGTAAGAAGAAGTAGATGAAGGGAAAAGAGGAGTAAGAAAAATCAAAGTAACCGCTCCGCGCGCGCAGAGACGCTCAGGCCCTCGGACCGGGGGCACACAAAAACTCTGTCTTCCTTCGTCTCGATCATCCCCCTGGCAGCCGTTCTCTCTCCGTTCCCTCCCCGGCCGACTCCCCCCGCCCGTATTCACTGGCTCACTCAGTCACTTAGCGAGCCCCGCTCCTCCGCCACCCCGCCCGTGCCCGGGCGCTTTTTTCCCCCCTTGGCCTTCGACAGCCACGGAGGAAGAACTTAAGCGCAAATCGACGGATGATCGTAGCGCCGGTAAAAACGACGCTCACCGCCCAGGAAACACCGTGACAGCCCCGAGACAATCTCCGCTTCCGGCCCGACCATCGCCCCGCAAACAAACGACGCCTCTGCCGTCTTCGTCGGTGCACCTAATCGATTACGATTGCGCAACGAGTGATCCGGCAATCGTGGAACTCATACACGGTATTTCCTCCTTTCTCCTTTTTTAGTTATCGTGCGTTGTTTTGTGTCGAGAGGGTGGGGGAGGGGGTCGAGTTATGTACATATCGTAAAGAGCTTAGGTGAAGAAGGGCCTAGCAGAGTAAGCATAGGGAAACGGCCCCAGCACCAATTTTATCATTTACGCTTGTTAAAATAATGCTCTTTGCAGTAATAACTACTGTGAGTAATTTCAGACCTGTAACCACTCCCGCAAGGGTGATATAGGGACAACAACCCCAAACTTTATGATTTTTTCTCTCGAAAACTACTTAAGATATTCGAACGCGACAAGTTGCAAATATTAGGTACTTAAAAACGCTACTAAATCTATTTTTTTCCAAATTTTGGAGGGATAATTAAGGGTAGAAATAAAGGAATCAATTATTTGAGGGTAGTTTTCGTAAACAACCCCTTGAGTGACACCAATGAAACAAATATGGATAATATCTAAGTAGTGAGGCGTTACTCATGATTTTTATCGTTGGTGTCACTCAAGAGGTTGTTTACAAAAACTACCCTCAAATAATTGATTCCTTTATTTCTACCCTTAATTATCCCTCCAAAATTTTGAAAAAAAATAGATTTAGTAGCGTTCGTAAGTACCTAATATTTGCAACTTGTCGCGTTCAAATATCTTAAGTAGTTTTCGAGAAAAAAATCCTAAAGTTTGGGGTTGTTGTCCCTGTATCACCCTTACGGGAGGGGTAGTTTTTCATGCAAAGAGCATTATTTTATCAAAGCATAAATGATAAAATTGGTGCTGGGGCCGTTTCCCTATGCTTACTCTGCTACGACCTTTCATCTTCGAATTTCGCGGGTTATCTCGATATTACTGTTATCATTGGTGAGTTTCCTTGTGATTTGTATTGTTTGGAGGATCGAAGAAACGGGTTCACCGTTACTCCCCTGCTCTCCGTCTTGTTCCAATAGTACCGAGGACTGCGGGTTTCTAATTCGACGCTTCGCAAGAGGTGGAAATAATAAGCGCTATTATTTATGTGACGGATAGGATCTGTGTAACGAGCGTTCCAACAACGTTCTCTTTACATACGATGAATATGTAGGCTCGTGGAAGCGAGCTATCGAACGATCATCTGCTGGGAAACGTCGCGGAAAGCTGTTCCCTTTTTTTTTTTCATTCGATAAGAAATCCTCCGCCTAGCGAGTGGGTTTACGAGTAAAAGCGCGGGAAACGGGGGCGCGGCAGCGTGAACAGTATTTTCCTCGTCGTGAACGAACAAATCAACGTCAGTTGTTGGAGTGGGGTTCGAAGTATTCGACCGATGCAATTTTAGAATACTTTATAAGTGCTCGAATGCTATGAATATTCCTCGACTACTGCAGTATTTGAATATGTACTACATTGCACTGTAATGTACTGTAAATATCTTTTATTATAGTGTTCTTGTGCTTAATGGGCTTGTCCCGTGAATAAATTATTATTATTATTATAACTACATTCGAGTTGAAATTGTATTCGAATATTCCAGTACTGAAATTATTGCTTCCCGAGATAATCCTACGTTCAAAACCGAGTAACTTCGACTGAAACCTTTTTTGATTCGACAAATAGTTCGGTAGTAACGCAAAGAACAGTTTATAATATTCTGTATAGGTATACCTCAATTTATCTTAAGTCGAATGACAAGAAATTCCGTTCTCGAAATACTGGGATATTTCAAGATTTTGGTCATACTCGATAATTGCAGTATTTAAATACTCGATGAAGGTGATATCCGAAGTTCACTTTGAATATTGGGACACAGAAAAAGATCGACAGATACTTAGTCCCAGCCTCGGAGATGGAGGTCACAAATTCTTCCTCCTGTTTGAAATAAAAGAGACAAAGGGGAAAGAAGAGACGGAGTTGAAAGCACGCTTGCAAAAGCTGTGTGTTGACATTGCGAAGTCAGCGGGAAGTTTCGCTGCGGTTCCTCGTGCAGACACTCGACGTCCAACTGCGATCTTCTTGAGATGCGTACGATGGACGGGGATCTCCCTAAACGGCCTAAATGCACAGGGACGTGAAATGGAATTGAATCTGGAAGAAAGATTCTGCGGGAATTAACGGGATTATACTGCGGCGCGAATAACGCGAGCGAACGTTCCGCGAATCCTGTGGAATTTAAAGGAGCACTCGATCGAACGCTCCCGGCGTTATTTTCGCGGTCGCGGATACAGGGCTCTCGGTTGCCAGTGTTATCCCGTTAAATGCAACGCGGGGCACACGCTGATGAGAATTAAAAGTAAATTGTACCGCAGCCTGACGATGACAAGGGCCGCGTGTGTCGGTTCGCGAGTAAGTGGAGGCGCGTCTAGACAGAAAACGCGACGGAGGGAAAGAGTTTTTTTGATGTACATACACACCGGAACGAATGTTCACGAGTGGCGACGAGCGGACGTGAAATGTTTGTGAATTTTCGCGTGCGCGAGCGGCCGTGTCTGGCTGACTTTAAGCCCCTGCCGCGTCTAAATCTCCTGGGCAACGTGCCTTCGAAATTACGAAACGTGAATTCCGAAATATACGCACGCTGACAGGGGAGCTGTGCTCGTCGCGATAACGTGGCTCCGTTTCGGATGCAATCTTGTTTTCGCAATTAAAGGTGTTGCCAGGAAACCTTTCCCTTCCGGAAAATTCTGATTTTAACGAAACTTTTAAGGGATGAAAGCAGCGCTTAAAGTTATTTCTTTCTTAAATATAACTTTGTTTTTCTTTTAGTAGTTCGCTATAGCACGAAAGAATGGAACAATTCTTATATTTAAAGTTTTGTTTATAAGACACTGTCTCGCACCGTTGCAAAGTTACCGTGTCACGAAGTCACCTATAAATTAAATGTTTCCTTGTCATAATTAAAGAAGCATTAATTTCCGCTTAGCTCCTCGGTACCTCGGCTCTAGCCGTCTAACAATTCCCACTGCAAAGCACCCGAAAAACTCTGACAGTCTAGAAACGCTTGCTCGTCAGCGTTTATATTCGATCGATGGCAAATCAGGCGTATTAACTGCAGAGCGTGGGAACCACATCGGACAGAGCACGTCCAAGTTACGCCATTACCTTGCGACGATCGAAATCGCCTATTGACAGCTGACAGTCAGAATTGCTTATTGAAAATCATTTCTGATATCGACCGCTCAGCTATCGTTGCCTCGGCGATATTGTCATGGCGAGATTTAACGGGGCAGCCCTAATATCTCTGAGCACTGTGCGTCAAGTTCCATCGACGTCGACGAGACTTGGCCGGTTCGAGGGCACGGCGTAGAAGAATTCGACGGGAAGTTACGCGAAACTTATTGGCGCACTGTCGTGAAGTGAAGTGAAGTGAAGGACCTCTGGATCAACTTAGCACGAGTTAAGTTAGTTAAGACTGGAGCACACAGTGACTGTTGCCGAGCGCCTCACGACGTTACAGAGGATTAACTACTTATTTCTCAAGGATTACACATGTGTCGCGGTTGAATTGTAAAATCAGCCTTCTTGTCGAGAAAATGTTTGTACCTCAATTAGGCAGAGAGATCATGCTAGAGGCCTCCAGGCTTGTAATGGAAACGTTCGACGATAAGAAATATTAAAGTATCGTACGTTATATATTAATGTGTAGAAAAGTATTGCAGAGAAAGGAAAGCTATGATTCCTCAGCCTAATTCTGGTAAAACCTTTTTCTCGATAAAACCGCTGTGATTTTTACAAAGAAGCCGATTTGGCAATTGTCCTACGACATTTATAATAATATATTCACCTATGTGCAAGTAATATATATCAAGAATATTCTCAGATGCTTGGCTAGCGAAAGAAACTTAAACTTGTCTACTGCTCTCGTAGCTATGACGTCTGTTAAATCCTGAGTTTCCATTTTAGGAGTCTTTATACTTAATCGTTTTGTGTGGCGGAGTACATCCACGGTGGCGGGTCCACTCGTACCCCCTCGGTGTATCGCTCAAGTCAGAGAAATTATAAAGCGCACTGCTCAGAGGAAACAGTCGCCTCATAAGACTGTTTATGCAGGACGTGAACTCGAAACTGGGCGATAATTCGAGCTCGTGATTATAAGGGGCAACAAGGCATTGAGTTGAAACTATCACAATCACCGACCCCCTGTAATTATCGTACTCCCACTTACGCGCCATGACACGCACGATTCACGCATTCCTCGAGCATGGAATCACCCAAACCACGTCATGCTGATTTTAAAGCGCGACCGTGCTTCCTTTCGGGTGTAATCGAAAATTTCCAGTCACGCTGGAATCGCCGTATATTTTCCAATACATTGTACGATTATTAACATCGTTCTTTATTTTCTTCTTTGAATTCCTTCTTTATGGGTGCTTCCTTTTCTGATTCAGGGATAACTAATTTCGACTCGTATTTGGGTACAATAATTCTATCATAATTTGCAGTCACCGTAAACTGGGGTGACTTTGCCCGCCGGGGTGACATTGCCCACTTTTTTACTCTCACTGAAAAATTACCATATGATTAAATTCGCTAATTTTTTTTTCGTTTTACCTTGGAGAAATTATTGCTATCGACTACAAAACACCATGTGTTCTAATTACTTCACAATAAAATAAAATAAAGTGAAGAGTATACGCATATATTTCCATCTGTAGAACTTTACACCTTATCGTCACTTGTCACTTTAGTTTTTAAGGCTTGTTTTCTTTGAACTACCTTCGGGCATTTTATTAAGTAACCAAGTTTATATTTAAAATTCTGAAATACTTTGCAATCCGAAGAAGCATCTTGCATAATGAGAGGACGAACGAATAAAACGATTGGGATTTAATTTAACGTTCTCAAGCTTATCGTATCAGATACTAGCAGGTATTTTGCTTCGATGTCATTAAACGGAGAAAGTAAGTTCCCGAAAGTAAGCGTGTTAGTCGATTCTTTCTCTGGTCGATTAACTTTTATCGCCAAGTCGGGGCAAGAACGTGGACGGCGCTCGGGAGAAGTTGGGAACAAGGTGGAAAACGGTCGGGGAAGGGAACTTTAAAGGGAGAAACAACAAAGTGGAGTTGCACGGGGAAGAACGTCGAAAACGGTGAAAGTTTAGAAGAAAATCGAAGGATGAAGTTTCTTGATAGCATTCTTTGCTCTTCACACTTTCGCGCGATACGTAATTTGCTAAGAATCTCTGTTGCCAAGAAGAAAAGGGGTTGAAAAATTCTGCGCTTTCGAATCAGTAGTGATATCCAAGCAAGTTGAACCGAAAACTGAACCGAGGAAAATCACAGAGAAATGCCGGGGAAATTCCCGATCGCGCCAAGTAGCCCCACGGAAAAGAGAAGAGGAGTACCGACGAAATCGCGGGGCAGGACAATGCGCGGGAAAAAGGGTCAAATAGTGGGGCGGGGGGTGAGGGGTGGATGGGAGTGGGGGAGGAGGGAAGTGGTAGCTTGTAACAAGTTGAGAAACGAAAAACAACGGAAAGGGAAAGCGGCGAGGGACGGACAGAGAGGGATAGGTGATAGGAACGGGGATGTAAGGAGATAGAGAGAAACGATTAGAGCGTGGTTAAGACAGTGGCGGTGCGGGAGGGTAGCCGAAAAATTTAAAAAAAAAAAAATAAAAAGCAACGAAGGCGGAGGCGAATCTGGAGATTGAGGTGGTGATGGAAGTGGAGGCGGAGAAGCTATGCGGTGGAGGAAAAGAGGCGGCGAAAGGGCAGGACGAGGAACGGAAAGCGCTTCGAAACTCGTTGTTAAAGCAGATAGAACGCCGCCACCATCCACGCCGGAGCTCTGTCCGCCTCTATCCCCTTTACGCTCGTCGAAACACCTCTCTCCTTTCCGCTTCCTATACAGGCTGTTCCACGATATATGGTTGTAACTTAAGGGGTTGAAAACCGGCACACAGAAACGACGAAGAATGTTCGTGCGAACGTTTGGTCGATGGGACTTTGTCTTCGTTTTACTGACGCTTTCCGACTTCGTTAACACTTAGGGCACTCTCCACACGGGTCGCCTCCGCGACTCGCGGCTGACGTTTCGCAGATATCCGCATGGTTGGGACGGGCATCGTTTCGATGTATGAAAGTACGGGGAAGTAAGGCCAGTTGTTAGTCAAGGCGTCTCTCGTGCAAGATAGTCCCTATTGTAAATTCAGCTGGTTTAATTGCAACCGGTTAAGAAGTACCCAAATGATTTTTATACACGGGGTCACCTAAATCCAGTCTATGATTCACGGTGCTTTGGCATGTAGAGCTAGGCTTGCGCGTTTTCGTCGGACACGCTTTTTATCGGGAATGGAACTTTTATTTAAAGGAGAAAGGTAAGGTAAATGTCCCCATTAGCGACCGTTTAAGAGTGCGACTGGTTCGAAATAGTAAATTTTTTTAATAATATAGGACAATGTTTGAATAAAGTATGGATCATTATATTTTTTGAAGTCTCTGGTTTCTTAATCAAATTGATTTTAGAGTGATATTTGACTATTTATACAATAATTATGGTGAAAGTTATATTGAACTTGATGTCCCCTTTATTGACCAACTTACAATTTATCGATTCTCTGCTACAATAATGAAAGAACATGAATATTTTCTCATTATTTTATAATTCTGTATATATTTCCAGTTAATTTGAGTAACTTACTGCATGGATCCATGTATTTTTACTGTAAAATTTGCCGGTTTAATGATATCTGTAGTATAACCTCACGTTATTAGAGTCTGTAAAATTTACATGTGAATTTACTTAAAAATGAATGTACGGCTACATAAATAACGTATGCAACTATAAACGAAATACCTCTAATAATAATTTCTGAACTTCCTGGTTGATATTTTACTTTCTGTGTTGCAATAAACAATATAAATGAATAATTGGTCACTAATGGGGACGCGGTCAGTAATGGGGACATTTACCTTACTTCTCAAGTTATGGAGAACAGGATACAACTACTATTTCTCAATAATTAAATATCTCCGTCTCCTTCCCTCGTCTCTTTTTTATAATCCTACTAAAAATTGCAATTTCCAACGCAGCGTGCAACGTGCTAATAACAAGAAGTTTGCTTTTTGACGAACCTCGCCCTTTTCACTTTAAGTTACACATGATTTTGTCAGTCACATACGAAACACTGTGTTTATTTCTGTTATTGTAACATAATATACTATTATATAACAAAGTTGCCGACGAATATAAACAACACTCTTAGACCCGTGGAACATATTACGAGATCGCTGCAAAAACGTTCCTAGGCTTCTGCTGAAATGATCTCTTTGAGCACCTTCCTCGAAGGCGTTCTTCTAGGAAGATGTTACTGTAGCTGGTTTTGTATCAAGAAACACAAAAACGTCTGTAACTCAGAGTACATAATCTAACGCGGCACATGTTCGTAGGAATTTCTCTCATTATCTTTCAGTCGTAAATTCATTACAGAGTAGCCAGTTTGGAAGAGCCTTTGTATCTCTACGGGGCACACAGATGAGAGTTACACGTACCTACATCGAACTGCGTGCACACGTAAGGACGAGTACTTTCTATGGTACCTTTTATTTCGTAGCGTTAAATGTAGCGCGCCTGTTGGAGAATTGCGAGGAGAAAAGATAAGAATTTTTATATCGACCGGTGGACGTTGCTCCTCTGTACAAGAGTTTTGTGCAGTTGCTACGGTGGAAGTCGTCAGTGGTTAATTCGCCTCGCTGTAGGGAGGAATGGCGACCAACTCCGCGTCACGAGCCACCATTCACCATCGCTCTTTTAGGATGCAAATTTGGCTCCGGCGTAGGCCTTGGAGGTTCATCAGTGTCCAGTCATTGAGGAATTGATCATCAGTTATCACGCAGGATTCATTTTTCATTGCATACCATTAGTCGTCTCAAGGATCAAGAAGGCTAGAGTATCGTCGGAGGCATGAATCGTGTATTCGGTACCGCCAATTCATTCGACTCTCATGGGACGTTCGAGGAATTCTCTTTCTCACTCGAATCGCTTCGCTTGAACGTCTGAAAACTGTCGCGGCGCAAGCTCTCCCGCAACTTCGCCGACAGCCTGGCACGGGTTTCCTTCGATTACGCTTCTCAAATCGTCGTTGTCCAACCGCTGATGCATCGGTCTCTTCATTTTGAGAACGAGTATTGGTGGAAAGAGACTTGGGAGAAAGTCACGCTTTTAGTTTCCATTTCTAGCGTTGGATCCAGAGTTTAGAACAGTGCGAGGGGATCGGAATATGAAACTCGACCGTCAAAGCTTTGAGTGGTGCCAGAGTTTGAGAAATGCCCGTCCAAGTGACACGCCGACACCACTTAACGGTTTAATCCCATGCGAGATTCGACGACGGGAATTGAGATGCGCAGTAGTGGCCAATAGAAAATTTAAATTGCGGACTGTAACAGAAATAAGATAGCTCAATTCGAAAGAATTATATCTGAAAATTTGTCCTAAGGATTGGGAGTCACGGACGTTTATAAAAATACGAGTTTCAAACTTTCGACTACCACTGTATAAAAGCAACGACGAGGGAAAGTAGTTGTAATATCTGAATTAAATGTACCTATCTATTATATTCGTTTCCTATTCTCGCAGTATTTCGATCTATAGGGTAAATCCGGTAGACCCGGTCGGGTCGGAGAGTTGGTCGAGTCGCTATATTTCAGACACTGTACGTAAAAATGCGTTAAAGTGCAGACCAATTTCTTCTCTAGAAGCCAAACAGTTGAATGAATAGCGTCATTTCGCTTCCTTCTGTGTTTTTCTGGATTTATAGGCTTTACAATGTAAATTTGGGTTACATTTAACCTCTTTTGTCAAACAGCGGTTGTACAGAATCGTATTTAAAATATACTTCCAAGTTCATTTTCGTTTAATATTTGGGATAATAAGATAGTAGAGACATCGAGGGACAATGCAGCCAATGTATTTGGCCATATTAACTCTTCCTCTCAAAGCTAACGAGAAAACCATCTCTCGCTGCAGAAAGGAGAGATGGTCGAGTTATGATTTTCGTTTACTTTTTTATTTTTCATTACTATTGTATTATTATTTTCGTTTGTTTAGTTTATTTATCCACTTTTGTATTCATTTGCCTTGCTAATCGCCAGTAGGTAGTTCACTTTTTGTTTCATGTGCCCTTTACTTGTTTAGCGTAAACAAATTAAATATCAATGAATCTGTAGTCGTATTCACTCATAAATAATTTTGCTTTATCCTTTAATAATTTTCCATGAATAATTATGTGAGTGGTCTCTGCCAACGACGAAAACCGTTTCTCCCGGCACCTCGGGAGAGGTGGTCGGATGTCGTGACTTCGCTTTTCAACCCGATTTACAGTAAATATCGTCTTAAAGCAAATATCGACCAATTTTTCTGAACGAGTATAAAATTCTGAACATGTAGGTTTGTTCCGATAAAATAAGTAATGTCTATATTAGTTTTAATATCCATTTTATATTAGGTCGACCGCGTCACCCGGGTTTACCCTATTTCTACTCGAACCCTGTCAAAAGGAACACAGCAAAACTTCGAATTTGATAATTTCAAAAAGCACTCCTACCTGTCCACGTAAACATTACACACCAGCCCTCGAACGATTTATACGACTTACGCTCGACAATTTCAGCCATTCCCGCTAGACTATCGAATCCAGGTGATCCGATGATGGAATCCGATCGTAACTCATTGACGTGGTAATTTCTCGCTGCCGAACTGACCCACGGAATCCGATTCTGTTCGGTCGGTCGTTGCGCTTCTTTTTCCCCTTCGGCGTACCTCGCCACGAACGTTTCGATCTGTATCTCGCAAAAAGCATCGAAGCCTGCTAGTTCTAAGGAGGTTATACGTTACTGTTCGTCATCTATATGCAAATAGGAGACTAGCCGGTTAAGAAGGCGGGATTTCTGAGGGCTTGGTGGTGACCAGCGGCTAGAAACGGGCAGCCAGTGGTTCGTTGGCGAACGATGAATAGGTTAGACTCGTCGTTTCCCCTCTTTTTAAATGGATAAACGGCGAGGAGCTCGGTATTGGCTCGTTTTGGGTTCACCCCTTCGTCAACTTGCTCTCCTTTAATTGCTTCCACATTCCTTGAGATCGGCGCGATCCTGAGCCGATGCTTAGCAGATGGCGTGTCGGTCGAGACTTATCGAGATAAAAGTTGCCGCGACACTTGCTCGGACCAGTTTGGAGCCAACTCTCTCGATTACGCGTCCCTTGAATGGCGCTCGGTAATTCAGATTTTCCTGATCATTTCCGACGCCCACGCGAAGTTGAAGGTACAGTTACGAGGATGGGGAGAACTCGTAGCTCTGTATGCTGATGTTACATGCGTGCAGGATGTATTTCAGATATCTTCTTCTAATCGATTCGAGGCATTATCTAGGCTCTAGACTACTCGGAACTGTTATTACGTTAGGCTGCAAGGTTGATTTACTATGCTCAATCGTGAATATCGTACTCGTTGCCTTTGCGGTAAACGATGGCTGATATGAAATTCTAATTCGTTAATGAGGGTTGCGAATAGAAAAGGAAATTTGTTCGTGGAGAATTCTTGGTGGATCGTGACCTCCGAAATTAATCAAGTAAAACGAGTTATATAATTAGACGTATTTTTATTAGAGGGTGCTCTCTTTCTTGGTTAATTCAATTGCATTTGCTTAATTCATATGTTAAATGTTAATGTCTATCGCTAATATTCATATGGTTTCCGAAGCTTCTTAGGATTAACTTTCAATTTACTACAGATGCTGTTTACATCCCACATCGAGTCACGGATGGCCTTTTTAAATTCTTCACTCGTTCAATAGTTATTAAAAATAAAATACAATCGATTCGTGGCGACAAGTAAGCTTTGAAATACTAATCTACCCATCTCAATTAAAAGCAAAGTACAGAAGTGCTTCATTATTCGCGTGTAGGATAGACCCCCGTGCCTTGTATAAAGTGTGACTGTATTAAAAAATTTCCTCGTTACTCGAAAACTACGAGTGTAAATGACAAACCTTTCCGGGTTTGCACAAACACCCGAGTAACAGTAGTAGCGTCAAATTTTAATATTTCCAAGCGAACGGCACATGAAAATATTTATCAAGTCTCTTTTTACAGGTCAAGTCATTTATGAATTTCGTACGTTCTCAGAAACTATCGAATTTTACCGTCTTTCACCATCCTATACAGGGGTTGGATTCAGAGTTTTGGTAACCCTAGGCTAACAAGCGTCTGTCACCCTTCCCGCGAAATATCATAAAATATTTTAATTCAAAAGAGTCGTGACAATTTTAAAATTAATTCAATATGACAACTCAGAAATGACTTAATAGTTGCTAATTTGCTACATGAAAAGAAGGTAATTTTTTTTAAAGTTGCCTCAAGCTTCTGTGTTTAAAGCTTCTCTAATTTCTGTCGCTCAAAATTTGTAGCTTCTCAAAATTCGCCGCTTCCCGAAATTTGTCGATCCCCAGAATTGGATGTTCCCCAAAATATGCCACTCCCAAAAATTTAATGCTTCCCAGAAATTGTCGCTCCGCAAAATTGGGCGTTTCCCAAAATTTGGGGCTCCCCAAAATTTTCCGCCCACCAATATTTGCCGCTTCCCAAAATTTAATGCTCCCGAAAATTTGTCGCTCTCCAAAATTTGCCGCTGCCCCAAATTTAACGCTGTCAGAAATCGGCGCTCCACAAAGTCTGCCGCTTTCGAAAATTTTCTCTTGGGATACAGAAATTCGCCCCTGATCCTATACGTTCTTATTTAAGTCCCAACGATCCAGGGGCCTTCGATGCTCCAGAGGGGCCTCTGTGGGAGCACTGCCTTATGGGGTAGCCAGAATTAACCATTAACGTATGATCGTATACTGGCAAAGGCCAGCCACGTCGAAACTTGACACCGTGATCGCGCTTTGTGTCAAGGCTACGTCCGAGCGTAAAACACAGTCGAACCTATTAGACTGGTTCTCCGCCAGCTGACTCTAACTTGAAGAGGGAAAGAGGGTCTAGGCGTAATTTTCTTCTTGCCATCAGGGATCGTTACCTGCCCCGTTCCCAGACCCTTTGTATTCACGGTGGCAGCGTACCGCGGCTCTGTCGAGTAGGTAGTGGGCGAGAGGGGCTTCAAAGGCTTTTTCCTTTTCGCTGGCCAACGATTCCCGCCACCCGAACACCGTATCCAGGCGAGAAGGCTGTAAAAACAGCTATTGAGGCTCTTTTAACAGTGTTTCTGTAGTCACGGACTTGTAAATTGCTTTTTCTTAGTGAAAGATAACTATTGTTGCAAACATCGCAGAATATTACAAACACAGGTTTAGCGATTATAGAATACTGTGGTTCTCAAGAAAGAAGAAGAGAGTACCGTAAACTGAGGAAACATTGGCATATTTTTGAAACATTTTGTTAAATAATAATTCTGTATTCGCCTTTGCTTTGTGCTTCGCGTTCTGTGCACCACTCTTCTATATTCTCTTGTGTTTAATATTGGGAATAAACCTGTCTAATAAATAAATAATATAAAAACTACAATTTTTGCTTTAAATATCGTATTAGGTATAACTTTGCATCTTTCGTGATTGTACTGCAAGTGTGAAAATGCATAAAAGTTTTGTCCTTTTCCTTCTTTAATACATGCCAAGTAACTGTCAATGTTCTTCCAGTTTACGGTAGGATGTTACAAAGAGACCGCGCGAGGTGTTACACATGAATTTCAATGAAGCTTCGCCGAGAGATAAAGAATGAAACGGTAGGTACTTGATCCATGGCTGTTAGCGTAGATGAATAATAGTTTGCCGGACGATTAAAAATAGAAATCGCGTTCACCCGATCGCGTTGTAAATATACCTACATATTAAGCTTCAAAGGTGTGTGTTCGTGTATGCATCGGGATTATTGTTGCTTAATAAGTATGTAATTATCGCGTACACGTGGCACGGTTATCTCCACGCCAAATTGTTACGCACGCCGTGTAATTGACGTTCAAGCCGATACACGAGCGATCGCCTGGTCTTTTTTGTAGTACGCGTGTCGCAACGTCGCTGGTACAGGATAAAAATGATTTATTATGTGAAACTGCCGAGATGACGCATTCTCGTATGATAATTAGCGCTGCGCTGGTGGGGCCGCGATTCGACGCCTGATCGAGCGAAACGGGTTATGTGATTGAAACTTACTTGTCCCGGACTACGAAAGCTCTGAAACGTTTCAGTGAAACGGAGTGTAGAATTTTGATGGTGTTTGATTGGAAGAAGCGAGAGTTTTTGGCTTCTTTTGCACGGGGTATTTTGAAATATCTGATATAACTCGATGGGGCGGTCAAGTAAGCGTGGAAGGGGTAGTAATACGTCATCTCTGAAAGTAATTACATATGTGCTTTTGTAAGTGATTTATTGTGAAAAGTTTGTACGGGGTTTATAGCATCGGACTGTGATATGAAATATAGGATAATTTTAGGTTTATAGTAAAGTTTCTGGGCTGATTATCTGACAATTTGGTGTTTCCAATGCGTTCATTCTAAATGTAAGACGGTTTGAACGATTGAATGTAACAATTCGTGTGGATGTTTTGAATTTCTTCTTATATCGATTGAAAGTAATATTAAAAATTAATGGGTGCTCGATCTTTATTGCTTTCCTTTTTTAGAAGCTTTTATACAGCTTCACTTGTGAGTTCGGTAGTTTCTTAGGGTGAAATCTTGTAAGTTAATTTTGACCCACTTCCACATATCCGTTCGACTTGAAACTTGGCACACATACGTACTTCCGATAACGATAGAATATTTTCACCCAAAAACATAAAACAATTTATAGTAAAATTATTTTTTTAAAAACAAGCTTTCATATTTAATTTCACTTGTTAGTTCCGATGACAGTACAATATTTTCACTAAAAAGCATAAAAAAATTTCTTACTTTTTAGTACATTTCAATAAAAGCTCCTTTCTGACAAAACTTTTTTACTATAAATTCTGTTTATCAAATTCCCCCGCGTCTAGGGAATTCAATCCCGGTGATTATTTACTATCCCGGGATCGCGGGATTTCTTAAAGTCAATCTCGGGATTCCGGGACTAATTTCGGGATTCTGTAATAGAAAAATTCACTAATTAAAATGATTTATTACGTGCTAAAATTCTAAATTTTTATTTAAAGTAAACAAACTAACTGTCTATCATTAGTCTGAAACATAAGCTAAAATTATTTTTAACAATAAAAACAGTGGAACAATGAATAATAATAAAGTCTGAATAAGTAGATAATATCAGTAAACCATTATGAAGATTTTTGGAAATGCGAACGAAGAAAGAGCAAAGCACCTAAAGTACATATCTACGATGTTTCGACTTTACGTGATCGGACAAGTTTCAATTTGCAATTCGCGCGATTTCGAAATAACGGAAAGCGAGAATATCATTGTTAAAATAAATATAGTTTAGTTACTTACACGCGACTTAATATGATTATTTAAACAAATCATTATTATTATTGTTCTTATTATTATGAAATGACTATGTTTATTTATTCCGTTGATTTTGATATTTTTGAGGCGTTCATAAAATAATTCACATTTTTAAGGAATCCCGAAATTCTCGGGATTAGTTATATCAAATCCCGGGATTTTTGGAGTCCAAAAAACAGCCGGGATTGAATTCCCTACCCGCATCGTAACGTTGCGAAGTCTGAATATATTTGGCACCCCCAAACTTCCATATTCCAGTCTGAAAAATATTTGCAAGCCAGCGTGTTGAAGTTGAAATTCCGTGACTAGTGCAATATTTCGGGAAACCGCGAGGCGTGGGATGTTAATATTGGTAACGGGGCCTGCCGGCTGTTGGATGAGCGTCTATTGCTATTGCCACGGTCGTGGTCGTTGCACCGGTAGTTAAAGCGGTGGTTTAACGGATGACGTCAACGTCGTCTCGTGGTGACGATCAACAGCCGGTCTCGAAATCGCACGTGGAGGGCCGCGCGTCGACGCGGTGCTCGGGAACACCTCGCCTTGACACGGAAATACACTCCTTTCCTTCCTACACATTTCACGGCTTCAAAGAGGCTTTTGTCGACTCCGCTTTCGGGGCATTCCTCCCCGATAGAGGGAAACCTTTGCTCGCTTCGTCGTGCTTGGTTTACGCCCATTTCCGCGTCGGGCTTTCGTAAAACAATGATCATCGGGATAGGATGCTGAAGATCGACACAGTGGGATCTCTGTTATCCACATGCCACGTTTCACCAACGGCAGGATGAATGTGTTCTGTTATCCGAATGGAGCGCGGCCTTGTGGAATGTCCGTTCTGCTGCGGCACGTTCTTCTGCCGTTGTCAAATAATAATTTCTAGGGTTCGTATCTTGTTCTCCTTGTAGAGCTCGCTAAATATGACGTACGCAATTAGGTACTCGTCGAACGTCCCTTTTTCCCAAGGAACTTCTTCTGTATCTATGATAATTGACCACTCACCAATGTAGACAACTGACGAAACTCGTAGCTGTTCGGGTAAGTAGATGGAAACCCAACCCACACCGAATTTCTAAGCTTATGTACGCGCTGTTTCCTGCATCACGAGCAGTCGATTTCGAAATCTACTGTCGCGAAACGTGTATCGATTTTCTTATCATCGGCACTCGGGCTATGCCTCTAACTAATAGGTTGATAAAGAGGTATAATTTATAGCCTGCCAGCAGTCCCTTCATCTTTTCTTAATAATTAATATTCTGCGCGGGTTTCTTTGAAAAGGAACGTACTCCTTTTTTTAGAACACGATAAATACTTAAGTGAAACTTAAGCAATTTCGTTTCCTTTAGGTTGATAAAGTTAGCGAATATTTTAACACGATGGTTATAGATCTTACTTGGTACCATTATCCGTTATTATTTTATTCTCTTAAACAATACATACATTTCTTTACTATTATACGTAAAACTATTTACTCACGTATAAGCACCAAGCATTTGTTTTATTTTCAATGCTACTGAAATGATTATTAATGCGACGTTTACTATATAAATCCATCAAGGATCATTCGTGTCATAATTAAAACTGCACCAAAAAATATTGTGGATTGCAGATGGGGTCAAGGGGGGGGCATGAGAATCACAAAAAACCACCCATTAATAACACCTCCACAATAATTAGTTCGTCAAACCTCAAAACTAGTCACCGTTATCTCCCAGAATTACCTCTGCGAGCTCCCCTTCTGTGCGCACATGCGCATCGGAGTGCCCCCTATCTCTCGGAACACGTAACCACAATATTTCCACAGGAATCGCAGGCTCCCAAAACGAAAGCCCAAATTTTCGAACAAGGCGCACGCACCACCACGATCCACTCGCATCCGATAATCGTCGTCTTTCCTCCCAACGGAACTACGATTATCCACCACACGTTGACTCCATTTCCTCCCGTTTAATTACGGCCTTAGTTTCGCGTCCCCTAAAAAAGGGAAGAAGAAATAAACGCGGCTGCGTAGCGACGAAAACGGAAAGTAAAACGGCGCGTCTTAGAACGTACGGAGACCAGCCTCGCCTGGATCTTTCGACTTCTTCCTTCTCCGTATCCCTTCGCTCGGTCGTTTCACGTCGAAAACATGAAGGGTTCCCGACGTGGACGAGCGCCACGTGGTGGTCCGCGTAGACTAAACACGAGCCTGGCCGAAGGAAGGCAATGGGAAAAATTTGTTAGGAGCTGTGGCGGCTGCGAGGCCGAGCTCGGTCGACGGGAAGAAATAATTTTTATTATCCCCCTGGGCGCGCTGTCCCGCCGTGGCACCGCTTAATTTCTCTTTGCTGGCCTATCCGTGACAATACTATCGGCGGGATACGTTGCGCAGGTCCCCAGCTGACGCGACAGGCACTCCTGCGCGCCGCCGACTCTCCACCGGCTGACATCACGTTCTTCGTCGTATTTAATTCGTTTGCAAGGTTCAACGGCGAAATGCTCTCCTCTGCGGCTCCTTTTTCGACGTTCGCTTCTTTGCCCGCCGAGGGCTCCCGGCTGGGCTTTTAACGCGGTTTCCAGGAAACGAGTTAGAAGGAGTTTCATAATCGCCCGCTCGGGTAACTCGACGCGCCCCGTTTTTGCAACGCGCTTTTCCGCCAGCCACGGGTGAAATAGTTTCTGGGTGGCAATTTAAGGGGATACATCACAGTTAACGCGCGGAAATTACGTGCCATTCGCCAGTGGTAATGCAACCGCGGTATCAAATTGGGGAGCGTTGGATTTTTTCTTATCAAGGGTACGCAGGTTTGAGAATATTTTTTAATCCAGCAGGAGCTTGGGTAATGCTCCCCGGTTCAACGCCGTTTGATTATAGCGCGCCTTTGCTGAAGCTCGAGAAAATGACCAGTTCCTAATTTTATGACGTTAAGGGCCCATTCTGGCTTACGCGCCGATAAATTAAGCGATTTTCAGGAACTTCTTGCGAGGGGAAGAAGTATGGTAATGGTACAAAACTTGTTACTGTTTATTAAACTAAATTTCTGCAGTAAGTAAACAATGTAGAAAGTAATAAAATTAATGTTTTTAAAATGCTTTGTGCTAAAAATCCAAACGGATTCTTGATTAGTATGGGTGTCACTATCGCCTGGACTACAATCGATGATTTATCTTCAAAATTAACAAGATGGACAAAAATAGCAGAAACAAAGAAGCCGGAAAACATTGTTTTGCATTACTGTCTATCGTAGTCATCCATGTTTATATAATGTATTTTTTATCGGAAACCACACATTGGCGGTTTCATCTTCGTAGTTAAACAGTCGAAGGAAAGCTGCTGTAGGTGATTTTTACATGGAAATCAATTTCTCCATGTTAATAATACATTTATTGATCTAAAAAAAGAATCAATTTTTTTTAATCGTATAAACGCACGGAAAATAGAGCGCTCACGGGAAATTCCTGACCGAATCTAAAAATTCAAGCAGGATTCAACTCGTAATTACACTGGCTTCCGCGCTACTCTCTATTGCGAATTTTCATACACTCAATTTTTTTTTTCGAAACGGTTTTGTGCGAAAAACCCATGTTTCGGGGACCGCATCGTTAAAACATTTGGCAATCATCGCCTAGTTCTTTCTTAACACTGCCTTGATAACGACACACGTGTAATTAAGGAATATCCGTGGTTTTTTTATTTTGGATGATTCTGTCTACAGTTATCGTGGCGCCAGTGCAGGCCACTTTATTTTACAACGATGCAGCGTGCAATGCATATCAGAGGCATTGGTGGGCAAAAATGAAATAAGAAAATTGTTTTACACTCTACATTTGTAGCCGAATAAAGTGCAAAAAGTTTTAGACCCAACATTGTATACTTTTTTCCTACAAAAAATCATAAAAGTCACCGATGTTTTCGCGCGATTTGACCGGCGGATGCCCTTAAGACACTTTCAGAGTTCGCCTATTCATTCCCACCCTCCGAAAAATAGTCTCTCAACCTGCTTATTATTCCTGTTGCATCTACATAGATCACTAGCGTCACTAGGCAAATTTATCCCCTCGACAATCCTTGATTCCCATCAGAATGGAGCAACGAAAGTCGCAAAGCTAACGAATCTGATCACCGAGGAAAGCCTGAGGAATCAAACTCAAATTTTCCAAATGTACACCTTCCCGTGAGATACGCCAAGCGTCGGGGCAAATTGCAGGTGCCTTTGAAGGGCCACGGGAAAAGAAAACCATATTTCGCAGTGTGTATCCAAGAGGACAAAGCGTTGTCGACTCGAGACAAATACGTGTTGGCTATCTGCACGGAGGAGGGTCGATAATTTTGCACGAATCGATAGGCAGCCGTTTGCGTTTCGGTGGCCTGCAACCTCTATTTCCGATAGAACGATTTGCCATCAAACGATGGACCTATGTATATTACACGCCGATGCTCACTTTGACGTGCTCGTGTGTCAACCGTGCGATCGAAACTACAGCGGTGGTTTTCAGCGATAATGCAAAAAATTCCGTCCAGATTTATTTATCGGCGGCCCGTGCGGGCCAGAAGGAAATGTGAGCGGTATCAAGTGCGAACGAGGTGAAAAGCTACTGAATTACAGCGATACGAAATTGGGTCAACGATAATGGCAGCCTGTCGAGGGAGGCTGCTATGAGCGCCGCGTAACCATTATTGCTATTTAATTATGGTTACCAGTGTAGTCTTCGTCGTAGATGCATCTGTCGACGAATTAATGTATAACGCAATCTTTGAACAATATCCATATAAGTCGGAAGCATTCGCAAATCTGTCATCTCCCGAAGAGAAGTTTCACGAGCCTCTTTTATTCCCCAAAAGAGTTTGCTCGCGCTTAAACCAATTACCATCTCCAATATAAATTATTAAATAGAGTTTCAAGCCTTACGCCTTCTCTATAATCTGTAATCCATCGCAACAATTACGTTCCATAAAATTCCAACTACCATCCGAGGGGAAAATCGCGGTTCAAAGGCTTAACCGAATAAAGTTTCCTAATTTCCAGCGGGGAATGACGAGTTGCCTCAAAACTCCGTGAAACTCGAATCACATTTTACCGTATGCTCTCGGAAGTAACCGGTGCTACCACTTAACTTGCTGCGATTTTCTACGTCGCACTTTAGTGCCCGCGAACTTTTCCGATGGAAACGTGTACATACGTGCCGATGTATATAGCTCGGCAAAGGAGGTGGCCGCTATATGTGGCCGAAGGACGAGTAGTCGAACTCGAAGGTGAAGACAGGGAAGTCGATTCAATTCGAGGGAGATACGGGGAAGATCGTTACAAAGGTAGACGCGCGGTAAAAAAGCAAGATGAAGAACGTACAGTATCGCTCATGCGTTTAAGTATGTATTGGGATTTAGGTGATCTCATAAATCCTACGAAGTCATTGAAATACACGTTGGGTGAGAATGTGGATATATTTTATTTTCTTTATTTCCTTGCAATCTTGTCGCAGCTTTCTAGTAAGTTCTTTTATTTCCTTTTTACGAAATCCCTTTGGTTTTGGTGGAAGCATTCTTCAAATACATTTTTGACATTCTCTTTGGATCGCATTTTCTAAGGCAGCTTTGATACTCAATTCAGACTTTCTATTGATTTCATTATTTAAAAGAAAAGAATTGTTAAACGGAACCTATGATTTCCATGCGTCCAAGGTGCCACCTCCTCACTTGTCAATTTTTCATACAACTCTGCCAGGAGATCGTTAAGCAAGGTTTCATGTTGATTTCTTATAAATGTTAAATCAGGATTGCACGAGTAGTGGAGTATTTCTGAGCAGTACCGTAGGCGAAGATGAAGAGGAAGAAGAAGTAAGCCTCGAGGCGAGAAGCGGCCGGTCTGTCGGCTATGTTTCATCGCGTTTTAGACATCGACCGAGTGAGCCGTGATAAATAAATAAGTTACACGGGAAGAGTGGCCGGCAGCGGCGAAGCTACCTGTTAACAAGCGACTCGGACGTTATGTAAGCGGATCAGTGATTTTCGTGAAAGCCCTGTTACCGCGAATTCACGGGAAAGCTTTAATTAGCTCCACCGATTTTTCGCAGAATTTTCCACCGTCCAACCTCTGCGGTACTTTTGCTTCCACTGTTCCAGAGGGCGTACGGTTATCTCGCGGGTATTCCGTTGATAACCGTAATGTGTATTATAATTGAAGGGATTAGGTGTGCAAAGAAGTGTGGCCAAGTGGTTAATTAAATTGCGAGGGAATTTGATTAAAGGTTGCTTAACGTGACGTAATATTCTGAATGAAGTTTAGCCTCTCTCTGCGCTTCGTTATAATGTACCTAAATAAAGTTCGTGCAATGAATTCTTTTGTGACGAGTCTAGCCAAAGGTTAATACTTCCATGCGACTTTGCAAATTTCTGTCACTGATTATATTTATATTATATTGGCGACTCGTTGTGCAGTAATTCGCTATAAAACTAATTTAAATTAAACAAATTCAAAAAAGTAAGATAAATTATACTTGAAATTGGGGAGCATAAAAATGAGTTATATTGGCAGGTACTTTGACAGAATTAAGTGCATTGAAAATTGGAATTTCTATAATAAACGTGAACCCGGAAGTTTCATTAGCTTACTTGTTCAAAATTGCATAAATTTATTTAATTCACGTATAAATTTTGTATTATCTTCTTTGAACTATAGTAGACTTTCGAGATTAACAGTTGAGAGAAGTTTCTAAAGTATCTTTTGCATGAAAATGTCAATCACATATTATTAATTCAGAGTTAAGTCTCTCACTCATATTCGTACAGAGTCATTTCTTTTAAAATGCTGGTATTTATCAGAGCTTTCACGAGTTCATTTCAAAGAATCGCGTTTTCTTCCAGAAAAGTCGACGCTTAGGTAATGAAATCTTTATCGCTCGAAAATGAAATACACGTCGAAGGACGTGCACCACAGGAAAGTGTAAACAAAAGTTTGCATTCCTCGGAAGGTCTATGTACTTTCAACATGGCCGCTCATCTTACGGAAAGAAGTCGCTGTTTCTTTTCTCGCGCGTTAGTCAAGGTTCTGAAAGTTCTTTCAAAGCGGTTCAAGGGACTGCAGAAAGAAACGAACTTCCTGTTTCTATAAAAAAGTTTTTATTAAGCTAGATATATATATACATATACATATAACGTTCACAGTGCACGATTAGTTCGAAAATATGGTCCCACTAAACATTAACCACGTAAGCAGTTATAAATGATTCGTAAAGCATTGAGACTGCGTTAGGTCTATAAATAGCAACTCTACGTGCCTAATAAAGCTGTATCGATGAATTTTGATGATACACACGTACATCTATTTAATCCGCCTAGGAGGAAGTGCCTCCACACGGTTTATAATTCTTGGAACGAAATTTTTGGGCTTACTCAGCAGTAAAAATTGAATTCATACCGAGTTATTAATGAGCTGGGATTAAACTGATATCGAATTGAATGACGGTTGAAGAAGGACGTTGCAGTGGGGCTTTCAGATTATTTTCGAGCAGAATCGAGGGTGACAGGATAAGGGATGGTTTAGGAAATTCTATTTCAGTGCATGACTCAGAATCGATAGCTCAGGACCCCTATGCCAGTAGCTGCATCAAAGCTAGAATATCACGGTCTCCGGGGAACTGTGAAATTTGGATCGGCTAGAAATATTCATTTTCAGGAATAACATTTAACTAAGGTAGATGTCCCCATTACGGACCGCGTCCCCATTAGCGACCAAATTATTCATTTATATTGTTTATTGCAACACAGAAAGCAAAATATCAACCAGAATACATTTATAGTTTCATACGTTATTTATGTAGCCGTACATTCATCTTTAAGTAAATTCACATGTAAATTAGGACTTGGTCGTTGACACGAAAGTTGACAGATTCTAATAACGCGAGGTTATACTACAGATATCATTAAACTCGCAAATTTTACAATAAAAATACATGGATCCATGCAGCAACTTACTCGAATTAACTAGAAATGTATACAGAATTATAAAATAGAAAGAAAATATTCATTTTCTTTCATTATTGTAGCAGAGAAGCGATAGATGGTACAAGTTGGTCATTAAAAGGGACATCAGGTCCAATATAATTTTCACCATAATTTCTGTGTAAATAGTCAAATATCACTCTAAAACTAATTTGATTAAGAAACTAGAGACTTCAAAAAGTACAATGATCCATACTTTACTCAAACGTTGTCATATATTAGTGAAAAAATTACTATTTCGAACCAATAACACTCTTAAACGGTCGCTAATGGGGACATTTACCTTAACTATCGACGCCTGTTACGAAGAGTACCACGTTTCATTTTTTTCTCACAGACAACTGCATGCAGAAAAAATGAAACGTGCTACTTTTTGTAACGCGCGTCGCTATGACGACACAGGTAGGGCATCGCAACGGCGTTACGTTGTAAAATTCTAATGCGTTTTCCAGCAATGCCGACTTCGAGCAATATTAACCCCTCCGGTTGTCATCCTCGGTCTAAATGGCCCAAAAATTGAGTTCGAGGTAAAATATTCTTGAGGCATCGTTGAAAGTAGTACTACTGTTTAAACATAACGATACTTTAAATGTTAATCTTCAACGATAAACATAGTTATGTATATTCTACAATGTTCAAACTTTATCTCAGAATTGTTGCGCCTTAATCTAGCAGATAGTTTTTAAACAGCAGCTGATTGAAAATTGTCTTGGGTCGAAGCGACCCAGTGTGGCGACTACGTTTGAAAAAATCGTTTCGAGAACCGTGGGTTACAAGAAACGTTTTCAATTCGCCAAAATTTGCACATCCCCTATTTATTCTCGATTATTCGCGGTTTCCTAATCGACAGAAATATTTGCGACTCTATATTTAGAGTAATTAAAGTATTATTTATTAAATTACCTACCAACAACAATATTACCAGTATTATTTACTAATTTGGTATACAGCTTCAGAATGAAGCAACTGTGAAAGCCTGAAGCAACCAATTGCAAATTCATCAAACCGAGTAATTCCACCGATTTCAAGAAGATTCGTTTGATTCGACTGGATTCTTTTTAGATACTTAATTATTCCTCGTCCTCCAGCGAATCTACTATTGCCTCGTTGCGCGCGATGGACGCGCGTATCGTCGGTGAGTTCATCGCTGTCATGCGATGATGTAATTCTCGGATGCGTGCGTATCTCGGATCCAAAGGGCTACGCATCGTCCGTTCGCGCACGCACGGGTTGCATTATAAAACGCACCGCGCGGAGAAGGGACGCCGGAGCTGAAATGCGAGTAATAAACGAGTCCTATTTCACCGTGTAACTCGCTTCAACGTTCATTAAACCCACTGGGCGTTATCGCGAATAGTTTACCCTTAAATAAAAAAAAAGAAGAGGAATCTAAAGCGCGACATTTATCAATTAATTCCGTTTATTGGCAGAGATGCATTCGACAGGTCCAGTGGCAAGTTCTTCGTGTAATCTTAACAAATACACATTCATAAACAATGCGTAACGACTGGCAGCACCCCATCTTACGTAGTCTTTGACCTATGAATCCTAAAAAAATAAGTCCAAAATATAGAATAAAATTTTTCATATCGAGCTATTTTGTCGAGAAAATTGACTTCGAATTTTAGCCGAGGATGGATGCACCAAAGTACAATTTCCAACCCCTGACGGGTCCGCTGAAGTAAGAGGAATATTTCCCACCACTTCGGCGCAACACGGTGCGGCGAAATCAATCGAAGAACTTAATAATAAATAATTAACTGTCACTGTGCTTCGATCATCAATTATTTATAAACTTTTCTCTTCGCATTCCTTACCTCGGCCCGGGGCTCACAAAATTCTGACCATTCCACCCTATAAAAACCCGCTTCACCTTATAAAAACCGACTGCCGGTGTACACTGTTTTTTTTTTTTTTTTTTTACTAAAGAAAGCGGGATCATTAAATTCGTCGAAAACACTGGAATCAGGCCTGAATCGCCATGGACGATCTTAAAAATAATATATCGACTAAAATGCGGTAGGTATACGCCATCAAAGAATCGTCCTGCATAATCGTACACGCTCTGCACAAGCTATATGCAAAGTCTGTGCTAAATCGATGACCCGAACCGCGCACACACCCATCGCTAGTCCAACAAAACGTTCGTTAATCGATTCGGTAATTCGCTCGTCGCATGTGTCTATCGCTCGAAAAATCGCGGCGGTTCTTTAAATGCTGTTTAAGGAGGAGGGAATATGGATTAAGATAAGTGCTTCCTCGCCCACCGATAGGGCGCGGGGGAAACGGAAACAGGTCGAAAGTTGCGTGCACGGCGGGTGACCCGGTTCGTTCGACACTTTCGCGTGGATCTACTATTTCGCGCGGGGCCCCGTAATGGACGGTAATGAACGGTTTCGCGTAAGTAATGACGGCCGCGATGCTCGCAACGATGGTTTTTAAATTTACGCTGGACCGCTTCCTCGCGGGCTCCGCTACCAATTCTCCTTTCGGGCGAAGGCCAGAGCACCCTATTCGTTTGACGCGTTCTGGGGGACTCGCGCTATCCATGCACTTTGAAACGAGTCCCGTGGGCCTGGCAGGACTCCGCGCGAACCTCGGCTCCGTTTCGGTAAAGGAATTCCAGATTCTTGGTGAAAGATTAACGTCTTCTTTGGCTATGACTGGTGAATAAACAATAGGAAGACGGGGAGATTTTACTCGACCGTGCCCGGAATACATATTGCGCGTAGCAGTGCATGCTGCCTGTGGCAGTGTATGTTGCTTGAAATAATTAAGGAGTTGCTGAATCATTTGGAAGAGTTAGGCTGGTGGGATTGGTAGACACACTGGACACGTGAACGTTTTTACTACGAGCGTTTTTGTTGCGTTTTTTTTTAGGTAAATGTATAGTGCTGTTGGAATTGTCGCGCTGTTTATTGCTTCGTGGAAAGAATCGACACTTTGGTTTACTGTCTACGGTGTCTAGTTAAGGCTGCTGAAAGAAATAAATAAATGTCTGATTTTCAAATCTATCTTTAAGCGAAATGCTTATTATGTATTATTATAAGTAGGTACTTAGAGGGCCAAAGCAGATTGTAAAGTATTGTGATGTAGACGTTAATAAATTTACAGTCCCCGCTAATCAGAAGATTTCCAAACCACAAGCTGACTTTTATTCACCAGCCAGTGCATCCACCCCTTCGCTACTTTCAATCGTTACGCTAACTCCAAGAATTTAATCTTAATCCACTTTTATTACCTCTAAAATTACACCATCCATCCAATGATCTCTGTTCTATCCAGGGGCGTCCAGCGACTTTTTTCCAGAGGGAGGGAGGGCAACTTTGGAATGATGGTAAAGAAAAATATACCCCTCTTACTTTTTAACCCGTTTCATAGTGTCAATTTAATTGAAAATTTAAAGCCGAAATTTAAAAATATTCTCTTTTCTAGTATAAACTTAATAAAGATCAGTTTTGAGAAATAAGCGATTTTTTCTCAAAAGCCAGGGGGGCAACTGCCCCTTTTGCCCTCCCCCCTGCGGACGCCCAAGATTCTAAGTACAAGTTTCCATCGTAAACGCTTTTAAAAAATCCACGAAGAAGTATTAACGAGTCGATGATAAGCAGAACGCAGATGGACAGATCCCGAATCAAATTCGGTGGTTCGTCCAACCAACGGAACCATCTTACTTATTCCCTGGCTAGAACGACTCGATTAGTCCTCGACGTCGAAACTTCTGCATTCCGCGGTTCCCCCCGGAATCCTCCAGCCAGTGTGCCTCGGTTAATGAATCGCGGACACGCGAGTCGGACGATCGCGATCATTAATCCGCGAAACGAGTGGTCGCTGTCGGTGGTTATAGGGGTACGGCGGCCGGGGGTGCGCGCCTCGATGGGGCACGCGTAGTCGCACGTCCTCGGAGGGGAGTAACGGGCACCGATGGTACATAAGGATCGTGAGTGGTGAATCGGTCGCGAGCAAAGGGAGAGAGAGGGAACGGAGGAGGAAGGTGGGAAAAGAAGGGAGCAAAAACCAAGAGCTGGGTAGGGCAGAAGAGGGAGGGGGGCTAGGGAGACGAGAACAGTGGAGGTGAATGCGAATGGGCAGCATAGGGTGTGACGCGAATGAATGCGAGTCGACGCCATTTTGAAAGGGTACGGGGCCGTGGCGGTAGGAAAAGTGGATTGCAAAAATCCACGTGAGTGTTAAGGATCGGCGTGCTGACTTTCTATTCTTTCGAGGTAGATCGATGTATAATGCAGGGCGTTTTCGAAAGGTGGCCCAGGAACTTGCAGGTTTCAGGTACAGCGCTGCCTCGAAAAGAACCCGCGCTTCGGTGCTCGGTACCAGGCGCGAGCTCTTTTTCAGACGGGCACACGTAGTCTATTCGGCTTGCTTTTCCTCTGACCTCTCTGCTGTCGCGAGTGAGAGGGGCCGAGAGCGAGCCAGAGGGCACGCGACAGCGATAAGCCATAAATTATAGTCGGCACCGCCGTGGTGGGGTCTATCGAAAAAAGACGGAATAGGTCCCTCCTGGCACGTCTCACTCCACGCAGCCAGTGCAAAAGGAGTAGCGCGGATAGCGGCGAGTGGGCAACATTTGTATTACCACGTAAAATATTTTGAAAAAATGCAGTTGAAAATTTTTAGCTGCCTCTGATATTAAATCCGATGTATAGTTATATGAAGAACGAGACTGAGTTGACATGCTCCACGCCGTGTGTACCTACTGTGTGCTCTACTTAGCTCGAGTAAGTTTAATAAATGAGGTAACGTGGGCCATCGGCGGTACACGCGGTCTCGATGAAGCGCAGAACGTGTCAAGTGGCTAATTGTAGGGTAATTAGAATTTACTAATAACTGGTACCACTGCAACTTAATTGCACTTTTGATTTTATACAGGAGTTCGTTGGAAGGGTAAAGGGAAAAACGGAAATGTCGATTTTTCAGTGGCAACTGGGACTACAGAACTGTCGAATCAAAAAGAATTATAAAGTTCAAATACCGCCGTGAGATAACGTTAAAGATTTGGTATACTGGTTAAAAACCGATAATGTCCGCTCTGCACTGGAAGAAAATACAGAATGTCCCCACTCTTTGCCTAAGTATAAGCTTCTGTCGTCAAGGTAAAACAAGAAATTATTTAAGAAGATTATACAAGAAAATTGAATTCATCGAACCTTGTTTCTTTACTGGTGGGCTAAAGTATTAAAACTTAATTTCCTCGATAAAGCTGTTTTGTGGTATTCCCTGTTTTCCCCCTTAGGTACCTTTCATATATACAGTATACGAAAAAGACAGCACTTTGAACCTCATTTTCTTGAAAACTTTTCAGTAGTGGGCCTTATGCGTTGAATATATTATTGTACGTGCCGTGCACCAACTGCATGCAACATTTCAATTAAATCTTGTTTAATCAGTTTTGTTGGATAATGTAAATGAAGCTGGAATATTCGAAATAACATTCTTCAAAGCGTGGTTGTTTTCACTTAAGCAATATCACGTTTGGCGCATTTATTCGGAAAATATTCTGATGAATATCGTATTAATAAACTTTCGAAATAATCACGTGTGATATTTAATACTAAGGACGATAATGACCACGAAGCGTGTACAGTTTTGAAACTAATAATTTACCACGGCGTCGGGCGCCATAATTTGTGAAAAGATGCAGAAAAATTGCGTGCATTAGTATTCCGTGGTTAATGATGCGAGCGACGAGCCAAAAGAGTGGAAAGAGTTCAGCGGGGTCGAGTGTTCATTACCGTTTCTTCCTCCTTTAGTCTACATCTGATTTGCAAATTTCTTCTGCAATTATAACCGACGAATTAATTCCTGCCCAATCGTTAAATGATCGTTTTAATTGCGCTCGTTGAGAACGAATAATACCGCTTATTCTTTGCTCAAAACAATAACTTTATCGAACAGGCGTAAGTATATGCAGCTGAACAATGGAACATCGAAATTTCAGAATTCAACCACTGCATTAACTCGGATGTAATTTTTCCGATACTAATTAATAATTTCAGGGATCAAGGAGTATTTCAAAATTGGTCGGGGAATTCTTTTAATAAAATGTGCATTGTAAATATACCTTCTTCCGCAGCTTCTATAATTTAAAGCGGAATTTCAAAGTTGACAAAAAGTCTCCCAAAAATTGAAGAGGCTTTGTAGAAAACACTGTCACTGCAAGAAATCAAATCCTATACTATAATATTACCGGTGGCACGTAGAACGTTTTTCGATAAAAAGATTCTTTTTTTTTTTAATTTTGACACTTATACAGTGCTTTCTACAAAGACACATCAATTATAAACAATAAACATTTTACCTGTAAAGATATGTCTCGAATTCCTCGCAATCTTTTTATTCGCCTGGACCAACATTTTTCCAACGATACAAAGTTCCACGAGTCACGATACGTTGTGCATTAATCATAACTGATTTAGTTTCAATCAATCGCTTTTCCGTGGCCGCGCGTTTAATAAATATCGATACGCGGCATCTCGCCTAACCCTCGACAAAACAGAAGCATGCAAATTGCTGGTGGCAAAAGAAATCGAAGAGTCCTTCGTCATTCCGCGATCGTGGAAGGTTCGTTTTCAGGACAGAGCGATTAAAGCGTGGGAGTTGGAGTTTTTGTGCGCGTTGTTCAAATGTCACGGAGCTGAGCGAGATCCAGGATACTATATCGAAATCCAGGATACGTGGAAAATTTGAAGTAAGTAGTTGAGAAACGTGGGAGAGTGGACGCGTGGTACGAGTGTACAATATTTGCCATGGAATAAAATCCGTACTTCGTCTCGGCTGTTTGCTTTTCTGCGCGTTGTCAGTGCTGAACGGTATGCACGGTGTACGTGACTCTGAAAGGCAGTGAAAAGAGGGAAATTCGAAAACAGAAGTGAATTTACTAGTGGTGCGAATTCTCTGCCGCTATATTGATTTTCTTTTTCATATCTTCTTGTGATTTTCCTAATGTCTACCGTGCAACGAAGAATTATTATTATTAATATTATAAATTTTGCGCATGAGTGCGCAAGGCGATGCAAAACGTCGCGAGTTAAAGCTTGAAAGTCAAGAAATCTGAAAACGACACGCAGGTGTTTTTTATTCAGTGGCTTTGTACAACTTTAGAAATTTAATGCAATCTCTCAAGTCTTGGAGATCTCGACACTCGGGGTTTGAAATTTCTGACGCTTGAATGCTCGGCTCTTTGTATTCAGAGCCACTCGAGATTACCTACATGGATTTCTGAGATAAATACAAGCAAGCTCTTCAGTACCGTAACTATATTAACGAGCACGGTTAAGGTTTCCACTGATCTGAATATTTCCAAAATTCCAAACTCTGCCTTCTTGATTTGTTCGTGAGATACTACGCATAAGCCGTCGTACGTTTGTATTTATACTTCTAGAAGAAGCTATTTCGAAGTGAATCCCACAAACGCTAAACGGAAATTCTAAATTCTGAAAAGTGGAGTCCGACGAGAGAACCGAGGGGAAGAAAAGTCGGGTTCAAGGGCCTTCGAAAAGGATCGAGGGATTTGAGCAACAGGGAGCTCGATCTTTGCAGACACGGCGCGGCGCGCAAAACACTGCTGTACGCGAAGATGCGTCCTTAGTTGGTATTCGAGGCGCGGAGCGTACGGGAACGGCTAAAAATGGCGAGGAACGTAAACGCGACTGCGATACAAATGCTAAAGCGGGCCTCGATTTGCATAATGAGCAATATAATTAGCGCGTGTCGCTGAATACGCTAAGATGACCGTGGGTGGATGGGGAGAAGATGCTCCCTGCTCCTTGTGTCGGAAACTCCCGGCTACTTGCCACGGAACGCTCTGCGTGTCGCTCGCGCGACAAAGAGGAAGCTGAGGCGGCCGAGTGAGTACTTACATATTTCATGGCCTCGTCTCAAAGCGTTTTTAGGGAAAAAAACGAGCCGCGGCGGAGGGGTGGGACTTGTCGAAAAATCAGACGCCCCTCGAGCAACCCTTATGACGCAGATTCGCGCGAGGGTGCCTGATGGAACCGCGTTAGTTCGGAATCTGTGATTTAGATATACAGGGTGGCACTGCGCGCGAGTAGTGAAATGGGATGTAGATCGCTTTTAACCGATGAGTTTTTTAAGTAAAGAATTGTTAAGAGGACATGCTTCGTTGTTTGATCCCGCAGGGACCATTCCGTTTTATAATCTCATTCGTATAAGTATCTACACTTCGGAATAAGTGTTTTAATTGCAGTCGAATCTCGATAACTCGAATCTCAAGGGAAGGGAACAAATATTCGAATTATAGAGGTTTCGATCTGTCGAGTTTTCGAGTTTTAACAGAGGTTTAACAATCGAAAATTCGACTTATACAGGCTTCGTACGAATGTTAATTTTTCGACTTGTGAAGCTGTAAAGCGAGACAAATTCAAGTTTTAAAGATCAATTGTTTATTGTATACCTGTAAAAATAATTATAAGACACATTTTATGCTCGAAATATTACTCTTTATTACATATAAAAGAAATTTGTGATTTTGCTTTGTGCTCGTCTTTTAGTGTATCGTAAATCAATAGCATTTTTCAATCGCGAATAATGCAGAGAAAACGTTTTTCTCAATATTTTGAGATTTTTCTTCGAAATTTCGTGATACATCTGTAGAAGTAAACTTCGACTTGCGGAGGTCGGAGTTCTTTTAAATTCGAGTTGTAGAGGTGAAAGTCGTAATTTAACAGGCAAAATATTATTCGACTAACGGAAGTTTTATTTCGAGTTGCAGAGGTGTGCACAGCAGAGCGGAAGGGAATGAAGAAATTTTTCGATTTATAGAGGTTTTTGAGTTATCGGGGTTCGACTCTACCTAGGTCTTTTTATCATCGAGAAACTTCAGCTTTTTTCAAGAAACAGTACTAACAAGTGAAACGTATAGTTTGGTATTTAGGATGGGTCTAAATGGAGTTTGTATCCGCCAGGGAGGGGAGAGTTAGTGAGAACAATTGTGTGATTGAGCTTTTGTCGTACGGTGAATTTCTGTACTTTGCAGGATCGATATATATAAAACAAATATTATTTATCGTTACTGTATGTATAGAACTTTGAATTTATTACATCTTTTCGAAATGAGATTGGTAACGGTTTTTAATTTTTTAATTTTCTATTTTTTTTTCTTTGAAACTATTCCGAATCCTTCTTTTCACATTCAGCAGAAGCACGAGACTACACGTGTACTTAATGCAACAAATTATAATTACACTGCCATCGAACAAAGCCCAAAAATTGCAGTTGTAATTTGTAAATGCATTTCTGCATTCATGTAAAGGAATATAGAATCAGCATAATAGTAGAGCTGGTTAAGTCGAGGCAGTCTTTTACTAGAGCAATATATTCTATATCCATTTGGAGAACGCGCTATAGCCCACCCGAGTTATTAGAATTATTTTGCACACGAGATTTCACAGTTGAATCAGACGTCGTTCTCCTTTGAAGTGTTGGCATTAGTCTGCATATAGTGAATCGCAAAGTTTGCGACGGAAGAACAGCCCTGGACGGTTTCGAAACGTGTTATTAAATTGATGTATGGCCTCTTTGTGGATCAACGTTCGGAATATTCCCAGCGGTATACTTGCGACAGTAGTGGTCTTAATAGAGGCCTAGGGTTTAGTTTATGACGTAAAAGATAATAAGGTGTATATCTTTTATGAATATGCTAGTAGTTTATTAAGATTAGAATTTTTATACTTACGGCCTCCTCTTTAGTTAGGCTGTGGAACAACGCCACGATATTACATTCGATGGTAACGAAACTCTGAGCTATTAGAATTCAAGTACAATGCCAGATTATTTGCATAAAATCTGTGATACTTATAGTGCAAAAAATTAACACTTCATTGGAACTGTAGTGAAAACGAAAATATGATTTTATTTGAAATATACAGTAGTCTGCAATATGAAGCATCGACATAACAATTTTCCTTAATGAAACATGAATTTAATTAAATTACTTTCACCTTATCGCCTGATAAGTATTCTTCATTATTTGTTTAAATAGTAAAAAATTATCTGTACAACGGTTCAGCTATACAGATTTTGGTGCAAATGGAATTTATTTTTCGATCACAGAAAAATGATTATTCCTCACTTTTATATTTTAGCTACTACAGGAAGAAAATTACATCTATACATTATTTTCTAACAGACAAATAAAATTTCAGTCGACTAAGAATTTATAGAAAAATTCATCCGCTCAAATCCATTTTGAGTCAAGAGGTCATAGTATTCCCACTCTCTTGCTTGATTGCAGTTCCAAAACTTCACTTTCTGGTTGTCATTAATTACTTTAAGTAAAAATAGTTTTACTTATACCCTTTCCAAAGTATCTGTCCTTGAATGTATTCTGCAACCGTACATTTCCTCCACTTTCAGTAAAACTATCGCTAAACAGGAGTATTAGAATCTATTACTCCACTGAGACATGAATTTTGTATGTCAGATAAATGGGAAAAAAGCAATGGCAACTCAAGCAATACTTTAAATGATTCAGTGCCAACTTTCTTAACGTTTTCCCCTCGAGGATTATACAGGGTGTCTCGTAACATCTGGGACCCACTTCAGGAATGAATACAGCACTCTGACATAATAATAATAATAATAATAAAAGAAACATGCTTTATTTGACCTTATTTATAATATACAACGATTCTTGTATTTTCCCAATCTACAATCGATTATTTCCACAACAGATGTTGAAACTAGCTATGCTCAATGATCTCTTACCATCGATCTTGTTGCTCCTTCGACACTTTCAGCTGTCACTCGGATTTGGTGGAAAAGTTTCTCAATTCTCCGATGGAGCATATGAATTTCATTTATCAAATGGATTATTATAACACAAAACCTGTTATAAATAGTAAAGAAACTATTTTTCTGTATTATTTTCAAATACTGAATCATTCCTGAAGCGAATCCATGTTATAGGACACCCCGTGTATGGGAAAACTCGCGCGTAAAGTGCAAGAAATTTTAACGAGCGACAGTCGAACGATACACGGCGGAACACCGCGACATTTGCATTTCTCTTGCAGTACATTTTAATTGCACCATACCGATACGATGTGCCGGCGTTACAACCAGTTAATTGGCACTTGGCCGACGAAAGAAGGAATCCCGCTCTATGAATGGAAACAAGCGAGTGTTCGGTGTTCCCAGACTTTCTCTGAATCCGCCACTAGAGCTGGATACTGTTTTTAATAACTTAGAAGGTGATAACGAGCGGAACCATCAATCTGGATCGAATATGATGATATTTTTCTGTGTACCGCGACCGTGCATCTCATAACCTGAAGAGACAGAGCCAGGTCGAGGAGGAGTCTTTCGACGTGCGGTTAGGAAAGATATCGAGTATGAAAGTGTAGTAGCTATTAACGTATCAACACACCCAGTCGCCCACTTTCAAGCAACTTACTTCGCCTGGTTATTGGAATTCTTTAACACGGGAAATTATCAACCCTTTGCACTCTGACTTATGCATTCACTTTTTAATCGATCAGAGATCTTTAACTTAGTCAGTATACTGCACTTATTCGATACAGGACTTTGGAATACGAAGAAATATGGTGTATTGATTCAGAAATTAATAAACTCTTATACTTGGCATACTTGGAGTGTCAGCGGTAAAACTGTATTCGATATATTGTTATATATTATGTACTTAGGTATATCACATTCTTCTGACTTCCTTCGAACCTTTATAATTGAAAGGAAACATAAGAACCACTTTCGTTCCACGAATCTATAACGACAAACAGAAACTTGGCGTTAGGATAATTCTTTATGGAAAACAGAGCATAGTTATTTAGTAAAAGTTCTTAGGAATTCGAAGAACATTAATAGTTACGTGAATAATGTTGAAGAAAATTAGATACTGTTAAACGATTAATATAGTAAATTTTTAATCCGTTTTGTTCGGGGATGAACATTCTCAGGACAAATTTTTCATGGAAAATACAGCGCAGAGCTCGCGGGTATTCGTTAAGCAGCGATAGAATGTACTATCGGCGATCAAACCTCCTCGTGGAACTCCTTTGTGTCGCAGAGATTCACAAAGGCCGCGGTCTCTTGCTGGAAGGAATGGAAAATTTATCCGTGGATTGAGAGTCATTCGAGTTTGACGTTGTTCACGTTTCGTGAAATTAAATAATGCGAGAATGCAGCCGTTTTGTGACGTGTCAGGTTGTTCGTCGGATCCCTGTCAGTGCTTTGAATGCCTTCACGGTGATCTTTAATATTTTCATTCATGTCCAAGAGTTTCTTGAATAATATATATATATATATATTCTGATATTGCATAATTGGTACTAGATCGAAAGTATTTCAATTTTATTGTTAATAGTGCCAGAGAGTAAGAAATGAAAATCGTCATCCATACAAAATTAATTGAAGATCCACGATTTCTACTACTTTATTACTCCTTCCACGTTGCCCAAAGTCTCTTACTAAAATCGACAGTTGCTTAGCAAACCCCTCCGTCTTATTTTCGTTAACTAGATATTGCCCAGCCTTCGTGAATCATTCGGACGCTGCGTGTCAGATGCACACCCCGTCGATACCTTCCCCTGGAACGTCCAGACGTCATCTTGGAAATATTCGTCACGTGTGCGATGAAACGCTCGCGTTCTGACGGACCACCCTGTATAGGGGGTAACGCGGAAAAGCACGTTGCCCTTTAAGGGTGGGGGCGCCAGTTGCCTAGCGACTGGCCCTAGTAACCCCCGTAGCACCCTTGGGGTGCACCCCGTGCAACTATCGTCAGCGATGTGTTCAATCACTTGGAATATACGAGTGGACTTTCGTATCGTTTCGTGTGCTACTCGAAATTCCCACTTTCAGAACACTTCAAGTAAACTAAATTTCGAATCAACCCTATATCACGGTATCATTCAACCTAGCGGAAGTACGGATGATTAATTTTGAAATGGCTATACACCCGTCTATCGATTCACGCGATGCTTTTTCACGGTAGTTCCTATATTATCGTGATCTTGAGAATTCTTCTTCTTCAGTGACGGTGAATTTGACAGCGTATTAAATTTTTTAAAAGAGCCTTTAGATTCGCAATGTTTGCGGAATATTCTAATGTGAGTTGTTTCTCTGTTTCAGGTAAGGTGACTTTTTTGGATCCCGCGGACGTAAGTCGAATTATGTAGAATGACATTCGTGGTAGTTAGATCATAAGACAAGGTAATTTGTAATTATTGTTCGGTGAGTAGGATGGGATTAAATGGCTCGCTTTATTTTCTGCGGTGCCGTGTCTGATCAATTGTTAAACTTAACGAACTGGAAACGAATTGGTTGGACATTAGTGTACTCATAATGATGGGTGTAGTTAAGTGGACTAAATAAAACATAATTATTATAGTTTCACTTAAAAATGCATAAGTATTTAGTCACGATGATTTAGACACACGATAGTTCACCTTTCCTGTAGTCGATACTCCACACAACCTATTACTACACGTACTCCACCTAAACGAGTGTATTTAAATAACAAAATTACCTCGATGAATTGCCAAGGTTTGCCCAGCGCAGAGGCATTCTCAAATAACGTGCTACCTCGCCCTTCCCACTTAAAAGGTTGACTCCATTAATCAAGCTTCCGTGTAATATTTTTTTCCCCAAATTTCTCAGAGTCGCGTGTCCGTCACTACACTGTCGAAAACCCGAGAGAGGTAGTTTTCGGGGATTAGGAGGCAGCCACGACTTTTCCATTTGCTTCGTTGCCCCCCCCGGAACCTTTCAAGGATCAAGGATCAAGGATCCCAGGCCGCCAGGTTTTCCGAAGGAAACTTTCACTCGGCCGTGGTGGAAAGAGGAGCGGCCCGCAATCGCACGGCTATCGCTCGGGATCGTTGTCAATAATTATCTTTATCTCGCTCGGTCCTTGTTATTATCGTTTTTATGCGCGATCGATGAAACAGCGCACGCTATTCTTTTTCACGTGTCTGAACAGCGATAAGATCACGCTTATCGGCCGCGCGTCTGGCGGAATACCGGTCTGGAAATCCATCGGGGAACGAAAAGGGATCGGTAGCCTTTAAGAGGCTTAGTTTTCGCTCGAGGCACTTTTGTCAACCACTAATGACATTTCGGATAAATTCACAGCTTTTGTATTTCTCGATGCACCTAAGTAGCTACTGTTTAAAGTGGTGTGGCACTATCTGTGCCAAGTTAATACATCTTAAATGTCAGTTGCGAATCACAAGGTGCTCTTAAGGATGAGACTCTTGTGTGACCCACGAGTGGTATCACGAACTCAGTTATTCCTATGCACCAATACAGAAGACTTCTCTTTAACCTGCTAAATGAGGAAGGTGAATTAACTCTCCACTTAAAATCCCTTCGTTCTTCGCGGCACCTACCACTTGATTTGCCTAAAAAAAATTCCAAATTTCACTTGCACGAAAGAAATAAATATTCCATTGGATTATACATGATTATTTGAAACAATCGTTGCCTAAATATTCGCACACCTTCGGAAGCTTAATTTTACAGTCCTCGCGCCCTCCCCCCTCGTTCGTTACCGGCATTCATTATTATTTACTCGTCGCGAGTGTCGCGCCTATCGATCAGCCTTCGAGGACTCAATTTTTATTCGAATGTTGCGCGTGTATCGCGCGAGCAAATACACCGGGGTACATATTTCCACGTTGGTATCGGAATTCTGCGATTTTTTTTGCCACGCTCCAACCGGCGTGCACGCGCTTCGTTATCGAGCATCCGCAGCCGGGGCTCGCCTCGAAGCATTTCATCTTCGCAATAAAGCCGTACACACGCGAACTTTTCAAACGCGAAATTATATTGCTCGCGGTTCCGTTTTCGACAAGTGTTTCCGGTAGAGTTGCGCGGGCATTGTTTGCCTGAAAAATTTGTAGGCGAATGATACTGGCCCCCCCCCCCCCTCCCCCAATACACATCATCCATTTATATTGCAAATAGCGACGGATGAGCGGTGCTTGCGAAATTTGGCGCAGAGTCGGGAAATTTATACGAAAGTTGGTGTAGCGTCGTGGAAATATGTAGTGACAATTTGATGCAGGGTTGTTGAAACATAGGAAATTTGGCGCAGTCATGGAAATATAGGAAATATGTGTCATTTTGTGTAGAATTATAGAGATGAGAAAATTTGACGCGGGGTCATGGGAAAATACGAAATTTTAGAAACAACGGAGACATAGAGTCACGGAAAAATGCGAAATTTGGTGTAGAATCATGGAAGTATAGGGAATTTTGTGTAGAGTCGTGGAAATACACGAAATTCAGTGTGGAAGCCCAGTAATACGCGAGTCTTTTTGTAAAGTCACACAAATACCCCAAATTCGATGATATAACTTCCCAGATTCTTCTACCCTCGTGCACTTTCGACTCGCCAAAAGAATCAATTCAGCCCCCCCTGCTCGCGTGCTAAAGCAGAAACAGCTACCTCCAAGAGGAAGAAAAGCCACGACAAAAAGTTCTCCGAGCCGAGATTTTAGCGGGCAAACACTGCTCGGGAAGCTAATCGATGACCCGCAGCCCTGGCTTGCCATTTGCAACGTAAACTTTGCGTGTTTCGTCGCGAACGTGTCACGTAACTAATTTACGAGCGACACACTGTACCGAAAAAGAAAAAAACAATTTCAATTTTTTATACCCCCAGCTTACGGTAAAACTACCCCCGTGCTACTTCGGCGAGAGTGCCGCAGAGTTATCATCGACCAGAACACTTTAAACAACTTAAGCAGCCAAGTTTGAGCTTGTCCCAGCGAACTGTCCGCTCAAGTTCGGACCAGAGATTGAAAATCGAGATCGCCTCCATCGTGATTAAATTCTTGCATTCGTTCGCGGCCATCCCGCAGCCGCGCGATCCGGCGAAGTAACCTTGTTACATTCACGATAATCGACGAAATGCGATTCGGCCCGCATCGAGCTGTTTGTACGGTCGATGCAGCGAGGGGATGCTTAGAGGTCCGCTTATCCATTGAACAATCCTGATGTTGACCCTGATCCTGGCAAAGGGACGAAGAGGAGGCCGGGTCTTGGAATGCTGTGTCTAGCTTCAGGCTGTTCCCTCCCCCTGCTCCAGCCCCCCCCCCCTATTCGCCACCCCACCACTATTCCTCTCTTTCACTTTCGCTGTATTCTCCCAATTCCCTCTCCCTTTCTCCCTTTCCCCTCTCATTCTCCACCATTTTCCACCCCCTTCACCCTCCTCCGCGACCCTCTGTCCCGCTCTATCGGCATCCCGCTCACTCTTTCTCGTTTATTAACTTCCCTCGTCCTTTCTCCCTCCCTCGTCCTTTCTCCCTCCCTCCCTCCCTCCCTCCCTCCCTCCCGCTCCCCCTGCAGCGTCGCTGTATCCTTGGTACTGGTCCCTATCTTCTCGGTTGGAGGCATCTACGTCCCACGTCATCGTATCAGGATCTCTCCTCTCGCCTAGCTCCAAGGCACGCTCGCCTCTCCTCGTCCTGGGGGGATTCTCATTTTGTTTACAAACGCGAGTTTCACTTTTACGCAACTCCACTCGGAGGAGCGCGTGGAATTGTTGCTGGGTAGCTTTTGTGCGATGTTTGCAGGCAATTCTCGCGCTTTGCGATTCGCGAGACACTTCTGTGGATTACGATTGGTATTTCGGTTATATCCACCCATTTGCTAGTTTTTTTTTTTTAATATATATATAAGCTCTCTCTTTCGTGGATATTTGCTCTTGATTCGCAAAAGTGTCTCGCGTGGAAAGGCCTTAAGGATATTTTGCGGCTCACGACCGATGTCTCGTATATATTCACTTGGAAATGATAGGACCGCTTCGAAATTGGTGAACAGAAATAGATGTCTGAACTGGTCTCGAATAGAATCTACGAGTCACAAAAGCGTTCCGTGCGAAAAGGCCATAGTTGCTCAGCCTAAATCGACTATCACCGAGCGAAACCGTGAGTTTGCTATTTTTCGAGGCGAGCACCGTGGAATTTTTTTTATTATTTTCAATGGCGAGGGCGAAGGGTTACCTAAAGATTCAGTCAAGGAATATCGCGGAATTAACAACAGATTGTCAGAGTGACGTTTTGAAGAGAAACTCCTTTAAACGGAAGATCGACATTATTTTTGCGTTCCCTTTTTCGATCCTTCGCTCTCATATGTCTATTGTACCTTACGCTGAAACTGAACTTCTTCCACTTACAGTTTATGAAATTCGCCCAACTGACAGTGAAGGGTTCGCGGTCGATGACATATTTCAACCCTTCTGTTACTACCCGCACAACTGCAGCAACGAACGTCATTGGTCCTCGCGTGAAAGCGCGTCACTGAAAATTAACTCTGTGTTATTACGAAGTTATAATTCACGCTGGAGAAGTCGCAGGCATCTTTAATTGCTATTAATTCGTTTCGGGCACAATAACGATGCAGTGTTTATAAAATAGAAATTCACCTATCTCCATCAAATCCGATCTGCCTCCCTATATCGGCTAGAAATTTTGCGCTCATTCTCACAAGTACTAAAAGCTACTGGAAATTTTTTTCGAAAATATTACGTAGCTACAAGAATTGCTTACACTGCATAGCTATATTCACACATACCACGCTCCTCCAAGTTCTTAGATCGGTTTCCCAAATCACCCTCTGTGACACAAAGCACTTACACACGCATAATAATTGCCTATCCCGAGCAATGCCAGCAATTCCACCCAGGATAAGTCAGCTTTCCTTTCTAACGTTGATCCAGGTCCCAGAGGGGAATGAGCACCCCTGATGGACACACGATCCATGACCAGGGGGCGAGCGTACGAGAGAGAAGGACGGGGGAGAAGGACAGAGGGGAAAAAGCAAGAACCACGAGGAAGGGAGGTGGAAGAGCGTGGAATAATCGGTTAGAAAGGAAAGGAGAATGGTGTTTCAGCCCGTAGGTAGTGGCCTGCCCTCCTCGACGTCCTCTTTGCTCAGGGCCCACTGGTCCCCGCGGGCCTGGTTAGGCCCCGGCTTAAGGGCCCACCATTCTAACGGCGTATTTCGATCTCGTCAGTGGCAGACCGCGTATTTTCGGCCCCGCTGGCCGTGCTCTTTGTCCACCGGAGGGAAAATTCCTCACCGAATCGAGTGGCTTTCCATTATCGAGTCGTAACCGGATTTCCTTGGGGCGTGGAAAACACGAGTGTCAATCACGAATTCCTGCCTCCGCTTCTATGCCTCGTTTCTGTGTTGGTAGAAGAAATGCTCACGAATTTACGAGTTGCGTGTAACGGAGCCCGGGAGGTTTCCATTTTACAAGATTTAATATCCGGTTAAGATTTTCGGGAAGATCGCTTCGAGCTAATATGTTGTTGATTTTGTGTATGCATGTAATGGTTGGGATTATTGTAACCGTGACGAATAACATCTGCACAGTCACATTTCGGAGTGACTAAGTGAATGATCCAGGTTTGGAAAGGGTACAGCATGTGTCGAGAAGGGAGCAGGGGTCCTGGTTGGTCGAGTAATGTTGGGCATTTGTGCTTTATTTTGGAATAGATGGTTATTCCTGTTTTACAATTATGACAAGTAAGATCAGTACGTTCGTATATCGAAGTTGCTGATTCAATGAAAGTAAAGTAGCTGGCGAAGCAGAGATAGAGAGTAGACAAATTGATCGCTCGAATATTTATGAAGTTTCTGTTTCATTATCTACAAATTTCCTTGTTCAGTTATCCCTGGCTACTAATTCGAATGAAGAGGGCTCCGCAATTCTAGAGTGTATAAAAAAAATTCTAGCACCTACAATATTAATTTAGTCTCAACATTACAAATCAAGATTAATATAACCCCATCTGTACCTAAGCAAAAGGTTCGTGTACAAAAACTGAAAAACAAAAGAACCTGTGGAAGAAATTGTAAATATAACGAAGCTAATCACTCGAATCTACTTATCGACCTACAAAGTTCAAAGAAAATTATTTAATCAACATCCATTGTCCTTATTTTAATACTCTGAAGAAGAAAAACTTGACTAACTCTGTGGTAGACAGGCGAGACCTGCGTAGCGAGCTACTTCTATTAAATGCAAAATGCACGATTGAAGAAATCATTTACCTGGCTTTCAATTTCGACTCGGTAGAGTGGGCACGGTGAGATTTCATTAGAATCGCGATGGCCACGGGGGAAAGGGTGGCAAGGCAGGGGCTAGAAGAAGTTACTTTAATGTTTACTTTGCCTTCGTTAACGAAGGAGAGTACCTTTTAACGGAATTAGGCCGTTGTAATCTAATAACGATATAGAATCGATACACAGCCCCCCCCCCCCCCCCGTTCAATTTAACGGTGCGTGCCGTCGCGTTAAATACAACGAGAGCAACGTTTATGCGTGCGCGTAATATAACTCGAGTTGATTGAATAATGAGGCTAATTTGTGCCCCCGATTGCGCGTCTGGATGAAAGGTAAATTTTGGCTGGCTCGCGCTCGCAGTTACTCGTTATTTCTGCACACATTCGTAGCTCCGCGTGAATTGCCACGAAGTTTCGGTCAGTGGCTTGGGATTTATCGCACGAACAGAGGGAGGGATCGACCACTAAACAATAATAATAATACAGCTTGGCTACAACATATGCAACAGAAAATCGCAGCAGAGGTTGAGGAAATAAAGTGGTTCAGAATTTTAACAAAGACTATAAGCTGCTGTAGCTCGTTTTTGCACAGCGCCTATTTATATCTGTTACTGGTCTAATTATAATTATATAATACGTATGTGGCAGTGAGGCAATCAATAGAGACTTATTGCTTCTATTATTGTTTTTACAGCGAAGGGCAGCTTTTGATGAAAATAAATTGGGCTGTTATCGAACCTAACTTTGGAACTGTTGTTTAGCAGGAAAAATTGCGCGCTGGGTGCTTTCGCGCGTCGTCTATTGCATAGTTACGTGCTTAATATCGAAAGTCGATACGAAGCATCTGTATGCCCTTTCTCGAGCCATGCAGTTCGCGCTGGATAATCTATTTATTCTACAAATTATCTATTTTGGTAGGATAAGCTACTTATTCGTCCTATAAATAATCATCTAAAAGAAGTGAGCTATTATGGATTATTGGGAATAAACATTTAGAGTGATAGAATTTCTGCTAGAAAGGGCTTGTTAGATATCGAGAAATTTTTTCTTTGCACACTTTATGTTTAGAGACGCGGCAAGTAGTTTCCGTAGAATTACGTATGTTAGAGGAAAACAGATTTTCTAAGACTTCTCCACTGTTTCTGTCAGCGGAACAACTCTGTTATTCGAGTTTGGTAGGAATGAAAAGTTTCAAGAGCCATAAACTGCTGGAACGCTGTTTCCATGGACGTTTTATTCAAGAGCAATTTACTTCTTAGAAAGTGGAGCACATGTTTAAAGAAATGATAATCTGTTGTCGAATAAGGAAATAGAAGAAATAGGAAGTTTCGATAGGATAATAACTTTAAAGGTAATTTTAAGACGACAACTATCACGACGTCCTTAATTAATTATATTTCGTGCATAAATACAGTAATATGATAATTAAGGACAGGTTAGAACAGCAATTTACATTCTTCTCCCTAATACTTGTCTATTATAAAAATTCTAATTTGTTTAAACTTTTTGGTCCCATATTTTCTATTTTACATCTCGTCGTTAGAGCCTAATGAAGGTTATTATTATTATGATAGAGGTACACCTTGGATCGTGTACAAAGTCACCGACAAAAGTTCAAGATCCTTCGCGATGCATGGAACATTGTCAAACGACATTACGTGTTTTTTTTCTTTTAATACCAGGTCTCACACTCGATGAAAAGACGAAGTCACCGAAGTATCGTAATGTGATTCTGATGCGATGTTAATCCCCAGGACAAGTCAGCAAGCAAGAAGTTACCTCGGATGACAGTTACTAGCGAGTCATCCCGCATATCGTCGCTAAGCTTTGCACGCTAAAGAGTACACAATAGCTCATTGCAGTCATTGTTTTGGGAGTACTAAACGTGCAGCTTCAAGGAAATCGAGTGCACGTATGTATTAGGTTGGTGTAAAGCTTTGTTCGCTCTTATCGAATCAATCTTTATTAAAAGTGAATATATATTAGGTACATGTTTATTTAAGAAAAGTATTTTCCTCGGCTATCTATGAACTTTTGCCATTTTTCTGGTTAAAGTACAAGTAGGCGTAACAACAAAAACACATTTCTGTATACTTATTTAATTATTACCTAACAGTGGGCGAACGAACTTTTACACCGACCTAATATTTGATGGATGATAAGTTTACACGTGTACGACAAATGTCGCCGTTCACGAAATAATATTGTTAAGAGACATTATATTGGAATTCTATTTTGCTACCTATCTGCAACGCTATAAGAGCCATGTCTTTTCTTTTTGCACCCCAAAGCGCGTGTGCATTAAAACGCACAAATCGTTATGCAAACGCGCAATTATTCGCATAAATGTTTTCGTAAAATTTGCACAAATTAAAATACGCACAATGAAACGCGCGTACCCCTGGCTTTAAGTAAACATGAAATAGAGACTTCTATTGGATATGCAACTCCCGATATACAGTACCGGGCGAAAAAGTTACCACCTTTCCGATTTGTTTTTGATTTTGAAGGCTGTACAAAGCCCAATTAAAGTTGAATTTATTTAACCAACAAATAAAAGTTCTGCATGGCATTGAACGGGACAACACATTTCTGGGGCCAACATTTTAGGTAACTTTTTATGCCGTCCTAAAAGCAAAAGGTGCCCCCACGAAATATTAGACGTTTTATTACTTTTCCCAAGTGGTAACTTTTTGACGGCTTTAAAAGTGTGTTGTGTCATGTTTACTATTACATAAGGTTTTTATTTGTTAGTTAAATCAATTCAACTTTAACTAGGTTTTATACAGCTCTTAATTCTTTATCAGAATACATATATTGGGCCCATGCTGCAGTTTTGAGTTGATAGTAAAAAATACTTAATAGACGTAGAATGGATAAAAAAAATGGTAAGTTATTGTCCATTAGTATTATTAATACCTGAAATAAGTTGATTACCAGCCACTTTATCTACCATATAGCTAAAACTCACAGTGCGCGCTGCCTGAATGTTCGAATGCTTCGATATACAGTGAGTAAAAAAAGTATTGGCACACTTTTTAAAATCGCATAACTTTTTTAGAATTGGTCCAAACGACATGAGTTTTTTTCAGAAGGTAGAAGGATTATTTTGCTAAGTGACGTGTTTCGTAGTTTTGAAAAAATGCAATTTGTCGGAATAACAAAAAAAAAATAGGAAGGGCAGTTTTTTCAACTTTTTTTTCTGAGCCTGTAATACAAATTCAAAAAAACCCGTTTGTAAATTTAAGTAAGCTGTATACATGCTGAAAATTTCTGCAAAATCTGTTGACAGTGCTCTGAGTTATAAACGTTTAAAGATTGCAGAATAAGGTCGAAAATCGCGAAATTCCCGAAATCAAGCGATTTTCGACCTTATTCTGCGATCTTTAAACGTTTGTAACTCAGAGCACCGTTAACCGATTTCGATGAAATTTTCAGCATGTATAGAGCTTACTTAAATTTACAAACGGGTTTTTTGAATTTTTATTACAGGCTCAGAAAATAGTTGAAAAAACTGCCCTTTCTATTTTTTTTTTGCTATTCCGACAAATTGCATTTTTTTCAAAACTATGAAACACGTCACTTAGCAAAATAATCCTTCTACCTTCTAAAAAAAACTCATGTCGTTTGGACCAATTCTAAAAAAGTTATGCGATTTTAAAAAGTGTGCCAATACTTTTTTACTCACTGTATATTACACTTGGCACAGCAAAAACCAGGACTCAAACGGAATAGATTAATAACGACAGTCCATCGTGAACGGACCCACGCGTTGCGCGACGCTTGCATACACGATCCCGACGCGAATCCCTGGAATCCCAGGGTGGCCTAAATAGACAAAAACCCTCGAAAGCATTCTTTCGACTACGGTCGGGGAGCGAGAGTTGGGGGGGGGGGGGTGGCGCAGTTTTCCACGGCGCTCACAAAAGCGAAAACTGAAGCGCCGTGGAAGATGTCGATCGGCACGCGAAACGCCCAATCGCCAGCGATTTGATTTATTTCCCTTTGGCGGCGGCCCGTTTGCCCAAATTGATCGAGCGGAGGATCCGATTGGAAATCCGTTTCGCGTTCGACAAAAGCGAAGGGAAAGTTTCGCCGGCGCGTGATTTATCGCGAAACGCGGGCCCTCGATTCCGCGGAACGGTCGAAGCGCGAGAGCAGCCGTGGCCCGCGGGACGAAAACGCCTGACAGCTTGATGTGTATTAGATTTCTCGCTATGCGCCACGCCGGCGTGCGTCTGTTCTCGAAGTTTAATATTGACGAATCGTCGTTCCGTAACGCAGTGGAAGTTACGTGCCAGCCGGGTTCCCTCGTCCCTCTTCGGAATTTATCCTCGCGTCAAGAGATCAGAGAGTACCTACATAGCTTCGGATGAATGGAAAGGCAGATGCTTTTGTTCGTGGCGTTCGGAACGAACGATCCCACTAATCGCACTAGTCATAAGAAGGCCAGAGAGTAAGAAACGGCCTAGTAAACCTGACGTGGAACGAAGAAATTCGGCGGACGAACGAAACGATGGGGGGGGGGGGCGTGAATCGAGGAGCGACGGAAGCGAGCGCGACGCGTCGATGCACCGCGAGGAATTTCAATCCCCTGGCCGCGGTTTATCTGGAAAAGTCATCGAGCCGCTTCGCCTGCATACACGTCACCCTCTGTTCGCGAGAAATTCAGCTTTCACCTGGCAACGAGCACAGAGTAGGGGGATGTGGTCGGCACAACGAAAGGGGGGAGAGAGAGAGGGAGTGGGAAAGAGAGAGAGAGAGAGAGAGAGAGAGAGAGAGAGACAGAGAGAGAAAGGCAAGGCCTTTACAGGCCAGAGGAGACGACGGATTCTGTTTGCATTCTACGACCGGCACGCATTGCCGATGTTCAGGCACGAAGAAAAGATCCCCGTGGCTGTTTCCACCGCGAAAGGGGTGGAATTTAATGCGAGACGCGAAAAGGGGTGGAGTTTGCGGGAGAGAACCGTGGGCGAACATCGTTCGGAGACGGAGGACGCGTTGAATGGAAATTGAATGATAAAAATCCTTTCGAAAGGTAGAGGCGCTCTCCGCGAGGGTAGTCTCGTTACAGACGCGGCAAAATGTCGCACTGTAGCTTTTCGGTAGCGGGTTATCGTGTTTTTTCTTTCAGGCTTCTTCATTTCCTCCTTTCCTTGTCCCTGATTGCGAGGCAGAGAGGGATTCCGTCGGGGTGGAACAGGTTGCGTGTTATTTCCCCCTCCCGGATCGTGCTTGCGAAATCGCAATCTCGACGGACACGCCGAGAAGCTGTAAATGCGTCGGTTGTTATGGTTGTGGGTGGAATTGAAGAGTGTGTTATGGCTTCCCGATCCGCGATCGTAAAGCATCCCGCCGAGCCTCGCGCCGAGAAGTCGGCTGGATTGCGGGGATTTCGTACGCGTTTATAATTAATAAGCCTGCGCGAGGGGAGCGTTATCGCTTTCTTTCCGTAGCTGCTTTCTGCGATCGGGGAATCTTCAATGGACACATTGTAACTGCGCGGTCTGTACTTGTAGGAAGAATGCGATTGCTGGGATTTCTCGAGTGAAACGTACGTTACGTGTCTGGCAAGAATGTTGCTGGCTTAGAATTTTAGATGCTTGAAACTGGGGACGACGACTTTTTGCGGCAAGTCGCAGTGGGTGGTTGTTGATTTCTGCGAGGTGAATTAAAAAGGGGATGGGGGCTGATTTAGCCGACGGTTTGAAAGTTCGTCGATGCTTGGAACTATGCCGCGAAAAGTTTAAGAGCTTAAGGGGTATCTTCGGTTATTGTTGGAGCAAAGATTTACGTTGATACGGCGACTAAAGCAAAGATAACGCGTCCTCAGTTTTGCTTATTGGACGTGCTTGCTATCGTTTCGACGCGGACTTGTCTTCCACTATATTGTCAAACTCACGCGTAGCAAGCAGTTTGCATTTGACAATGATAGAAGGCGAATCAACTCGTTTTGCCCAGGATAAAGTTTACGTACAAGCTAAAGCTACATTTATTCTTACTTTGCACGGGTGTAATTATTAAATTTTCTCTAGGAAGTCAGTCACACTACTCACTGCGAATTTCTCAAATCACTAACTAATTCTACATCCACTCAAGTACGGAGTATAAAGCAATATTCTTGAGGGCACAAGCTACCAAATCATTTCAGGTTCACTCGTCACTTCCTCCTCTCCGACCTTAATGCACCAATATTCAAAAATCGACGTTGAACACATCCCCAGGCTCTTAATTTGTTTATGATACACTCAAGGACGCTACCAACTTCATCTCTCATTGTTTCTACAACATCGCTGTATCCCGGGAAAGCACAAAGCAGGAACACGCTGTTGCAGACTTCATCTTCACAGTGGTTGGAACGACATTTCAGTCTACAGAAAAACTAGGGAAAAATTCTATAAGAAAGGAATCACGTTCCTCAGTGATGCAAAAAGAAGGAAAGTTGCGGTACGGGTTATTGACCCAGTCACAGAGCTGGAAGCGTCGGCCACCCGATGATTAATACCTCCATCGCCACAGAAACGTATCACTGCTATTATTCCTAAAAACAACCCGAAAGTGGGATCGGAATGGAACAGATATCAGCCAGGATGCCCTGCGCGGCCGTTGTTAGGAAGCCCACCACTATCTATGAACAGGGTCCTCACTTGTGTCAACAAGGATGTACCGCCTCCACTGACGTTACCCTAAAAACCGCTGAAAACCCACAACCGTTTCCGCTTCGACCAATTGTAATCTTATCGACCGTTCCTCGCAGTAGAATTATAACAACATTAAGAATAAGTACACCTGAATCCGCCAGATGCGACATTTCGAGGAACTCCCGGTGCACGCGGGACATTCCCAACTTTGACTGCTGTTTTCACCCGCAAAGCACGAATAGGGTAAATCCGGGAGACGCGGTCGGGCTGGAGAGTTGGTCGAAACAGTTGATTCTTAGAGAATTAATCGTTCTAAACCTTAACAGACTTTTACGTATACACAGATGTAGAGCCTGAATATAGCCATTCGACCAACTCTCCAGCCCGACCGCGTCTCCCGGATTTGCCCTATCAACCGACATAAAAAAGCACGTGCCGAATACTTTCCAATACTCCACTTCTGTGCCGGATTTGAAATTAAATTGCCACCATCAATTGGGTGACGATCCTTGTTAGTTAAAAGCACGAGTGTTTTCCGACATAGTAACACCGTCTGCTTTTCGACTTATACTCTCGTCGGCGGACAGCCGAGGGAAGAAACGGGTCCCGTGGCCTCTTCGACTCACGCCACGATAAACCTCGTAGATAAACCCCGCGCAGAGGCTCGCACAAAGAGGACGCGTGCAGATAGAACGGAGAACGAACGTCATCGTTCGTATCAAAGAACAGAGAGAGGAAGAGAGAGAGAGAGAGAGAGAGAGAGAGAGAGAGAAATGACGCGGCCGGCGGGGAATGGGGAGGGGGACAGAGTGAGAGGGACCTATCTGCTGGCGAGTGTGTGTTTGCCCTAACAATCAGTCGTCTGTTGACTCAAGTGGACTGTTAGCGAGACATCGCTAACGCAGCAACGCGGCAGCCACACGGACGCCCGGCCAGTTCTCCCTTTCCTGATCACGTAGCGATCTCGGTGGCCGCTGGCGAAGATTGCGACGACCGGAATGTAATAACAATCGGTGGTTCCCGAGTTACGTAGCCAGGGGCCCCGGACGCTTCGATTTAGAGAGCCACCAGGAATTCTGAGGCGTTCTGGCTAGCTTAGCATGTACGGACCGTCGGCGCGGGCTTCCTCTTCGACGACCACGCTGGGGGCTGGTCTGTTCCGCTCTTTCGACGCGGAGCTCCTTCTCGAGATTGTTCTTTGCTAAATAGAGCAATGGGGGACCGTTTTGGGAAAGGGGAGGTTTACCGGGTGGGTGGACGCTGGTTGTCGACACGATTCTTGTTGACATCCCACGCGAGAAACGTTGCGGATCGATTGCACTGGTTCGGGTGTTTGTTTTCTCGCCGAGAAAACCAGTTATCCGCGATAGTTATCGAGAACTGTGTGTATCAATATTTGCCTGTCGATATATCGATATTTCAAACACTAATAATCACAGGTATCGATAATTATTTTAGTCGAAGCATGGATCATTTTTACTGCATCTTCGTTCGTTCAAGCCAATTCAAGCTAATAATTTTCGAATTACTACGTGTGAGTAAAAAATTCAGTAATTCTTTTTTATACTCTTATATTATATTTTATACTCTTAAAATATAAATTCCAGTTTCTTTTATAAATTTGATTTGAAAAGTAAATTACCTGCTTTCATTTTAATACTTTGAATCTTAATTTAAATAAAATAATTTCTTAATACCTACTACATACATAAAAGAATTTATCTTAGAAAATTCCTTTTAATCCAAAATGATATTCTCTTGAATATATGTAGCTTTTCTTTAAATTGGTAAATTGATAAGTACAATCTTCGTGTCGATATTATTCATATCGATACTGTTTGAATAATATCTTTCATGTATCGAGATTGAACGAAAAGATATATATTGATAGTTGGGATCAATGTCGCACATCACTGCTTCGCTCACTGTGCACGGGGTTGCGAATTTGAATATTGGGATGGAAAGTGTGGTGACGTACCTACTTACTAGCTACATGGCTAACAAATATGAAAGAAGGTCTGCTTACAATTAGCCAACATTCTTGTCGCGGTTGTAACGAGGATCGTACTGTTTCTATGAACCATCGTCACTCGTAATTACAATTTGTAATGATAAGCACCATTATCGAGGTGAACATGATTAAATCGTGAACAGCGTGGCAGTTTTCTTTTTGCTGGCTCTTTGGGACTGATTTCTTATGCAGTAGCATTTCGCAAATCGCTGGTTAAGAGAATATTCCACTTTCTCGATATCATCTCGATATAATTAGACTAAGCGGTTTAGTGAAACGTCCAAAGATAATACTAGGATTTAGCTGTGCCCCAAAAACGTACTTACTGCTGATCAAGTGTTAACAGCAGGTGGAAATAATGTTGATGCCCAAATGAGAACAGTAGAAATCGATTATATTTAACAATGTTATTATATTTGAACAATAGTTTCTTGGCACAGAACGGGGGTTAGAACAGGCCAAATCGAGCTGACACGATGTGAATTAAGCGGTCGCAGAAAACGAACTGGAGTACTGAACTGCGATAATAATCTTAGTTTGGATCGAGTTCGAAGCGAATTTGATTATTGAGTGGTCTTCTCCGAGCTTTCTCTGCGAGCCGATGCGAAATTCCCAGTAATATATATGCAAAAGTGCTCATTGGGGAGATGATTACATTAGCCATTAGTTAGTGGACGAGTAAGTATGATTTGTGGGAATTTGAATCCTGAAATGGAAAGTCAGCGCGCTGCACATGCGTGAATATATGTTTTAAGCTGCTAGACGACATTCATTATTATGGCACCCTTTAATGCCCCTGGGATAACAGAAGGCTGGTCATCTAACCCCAATCAGCGTAGCCTTCGTCTTTGGTGTTAGATTGTCTAGGTTCTTATGTGCTTCTGATGGCCCTTTTTTCTTGCAGTTAATCCCTGTTGGAGTGATGAATTGGGGTTCCTAAAAAACAGGGGCATTCTATTGTTTCCTTTGTAGCGGAGCAAGCATATAGTATACAAAAGATTGCTACGAAAATAATATTCCTCTGCTATCCTCTGGAGAGGCGATACACGATGTTCAAATATTCTACTGAAAACAGAGGTCATTCAGTGTGCACAACTTGAGTAGATTCGTCACCTTATTAGTATATTACAAGTATTAAAGTACCATTGTACCAGTAATAACTAGAAAATTGACACACAATCTCCACCTTTGGTATTGAATTCTTAAATCTTTCTAACCCCTTAATGTCTCCCTTCTTCCGTTGCTACCCTCTAGCAGACTAAACTCTCATTGATAAAACGTAGCACAGACCTACATTACATATTCTTCTTCTGCCTCGTAGAATAGCACAAATTTTGTACGGAAGAATAATGGTAAATATTTGAAAAACTGGTTGAATGTGCATTCTGTATTTACCAAGGGGGTGGGTCCGCCAGTTCTTCATCGCACACACACACTCTCACACCACTGTATTAATTGGAAGCCTTTGGTGTTTGCAAATGCAAAATACAATCGATTCCATGCCCCGGGTTTTGTTTCATCAATTGTAGAAATTACGCGAGCCACAGTTAAAATGGTAAAAGACGTGTAAATTGAATTTCTCGTTACCTGATTAATCATTTCTGCGATCTGTGATTCGTTAATGGGATCCACGTGCATGGAAGTTCTCCCTGTCTTCGTAAATTACCAGTATTTTGAAAATACTGTTCACGAGTTCCGATTGCACGTATCAAAGTACACGCGGCAATGATTCTAGCGGACGTGCATTCGCTGATGTCCCTTTTGAACCGTGGCCAAGATTTTGTTTTCTAAGTCCGCGTGAAATAGCGCCGATTGTCGCCGGTGCAGAGTACGCTGAATTATCTTGCTTTCCTTACATTCGCAATCCCCCGAATGCTTTGTAACTGCTCTGGATCAGTCGCTAATGGATTGACCGCTGCGATGGATAATATCTAGTGGCCGTTTGAACATGAACGCGGGCACATCTAGCATTAATTATTCATTTAATCGTGCAGAGATGTTCTACATTATACATATCGATCAGGCAGAAATGACGCGATGCTCGTGGCTCCGAAAATACATTTATACACGTACCCTGATACATTTGTAGAACAATTTCGAATGGCGCCATTTCAGTTTGCCTGGCGCGGGTGGTCAGTTAGCGAGATTACTACTTAATCTGTTTTTTTTTGCACGCTAAAATAACGAGCACGTACTATTTTGCAGCATTCTGGACCACTGAAACGTCAAAATGGTACATAGGATGCTGTAAGCGAAACTTTTCTGTATAAAGCATTTTACTTGGTATCTTAATGTATCAGAACCACACTGAACCCGTCACATCACCATCTTCGCGCGCGATAGTACGCTCTTATTTCCTATAAAACCACACAATTCCGACTCGCGTGACCTCGCGTGCCCTCGTAAACGATACATCTTGCGAATATCTCGGAAACTATGGCCGAGCGACGGTAACTTGTATAGGAAAAAGGTATTCAGAATCGAGCCCCCGATAACATATTTCAAGGTCATCGAAATCTGCGAGAAACACCCTAAACAAGTACCAAAATACCGTAGCATCATATGACATGCCAATAGTATATTTCTAAGCATGGTATCACCGTTTAAATTTGTCAACGTGATAACAGTCTATTCTCACCTTAAATTACAACAACGTTCATACATTAGGGGAGAGTGGGGTAATTGCGAACACCAAAGCCAAAAAGCAAATAAAACGAGAACTATGTGAGAAATGAATTTGTTTTTTATTTACAAACATACTTAAACTATTCATCTATAAAGTACTGTGACGAATTTTTGAAAAGTTATAATAAAAATCAATTTTATAGTGAAAAAGAAAAACCCTCGTTGTTCGTGATTACCCGACTGCCGTGGGGTAATCCCGAACAGAGTGCTAAATATCACAGAAGTCGCACAGAAAGCGCGATTTCAATGGTCGACCCATAAGAAACGTTGCTACAACCTATACCTAATGTATTTTTCAAACTCCTCTTCTTGTGCGTTAGAAAAAATTACAATTGGTCAAAATATCCCCCAAAAAATAGTAAAGGCTGTTTTTTAAACTTTTTTCTGAGCCTGTAATGAAAATTCAAAAATCCCTTTTGTACATTTAAATAAGTTTTATACATGCTGAAAATTTCATGAAAATCGGTTAACGTTGCTCTGAGCTACAACGCGCTTAAAGATATGTTCGTCGTTACCCCGCGACATCAAAAAATAAAAAGGAATTTATTTCAGGGGTTAGGATCATGATTCAAGCCACGCCTTGGTCACAAAATGTTGGTAAAAAAGTGCTTTATTTCAACATAAAAAAAATCCCAATTGAATCATTAATTCAACAGTAATTACGTGCAATTGAAAATTGACAAAATATTACTTGAAACACGATGAAAATAATAAATTGTGTTTATCTTGACTAGCATGAGCGTTCTGTATTTATTACTTTCTGCCCGGCGTTGGATACGACTTAAACTATTACCTAGTAGCGAGGAAACATCAGTTTTTATTTATTAAAACGCCGTAACCATCGCGTTCGCGATTACCCCGCGTTCGTGATTACCCCACTCTCCCCTATATTCCACATTTCGAATAAACAGAAAAAAGAAAAGCAGGATAGCCGCTATAGTGAACTGCAATTTTTACAAACTCCCTCAATGAACACCACTATCGAATTACAGCTGTGCAAGCTCTATCCGCGTGGCCCACCTGTTCTCCGATCGAGTGCTCGAGGGGGGCCTGAAGATTCGCAATCCATCAAGGAGGAAAAAGGCAGGACTCGGCCGCGATCGATTTCGTTCCGGCCTCGTGACTCATCCGCGGCACCCGAAGGCTCTTCCTCGCGAGGAGCCTTTCCTGGCCAAGGTCTCGTCTCGAGCCGCAACAATGAGAGAGGAAAAAAGAGAGAAATCCCCCCAGCTCATTGTGTGCCACGTGTAGAGGAGCGAGTCGACGGCGCGCGGCGGCCGCGAGTAGGAAGAAGGAAAACTAGACGCTGGGATAATGGACAGGCGAAAGGGAGAGCCGTGGGTGGACGGTATTGTGGTCCACGACGTGTTTCGAACGTTCCTAAGAAGTCCTGAGCGAAGGGGACACCACCGGTTTGCCTGCGCATTAATGAATGGAATTTCCGCGCAGCGGGCTACAGGTTGTCGCCGACTTTTCTCCATTTACGTTTCCGTCCTGTGACTGGACGTTACGGTTTTTCTTTCTGCGCCAGAGATGGTAAATCGCGCGATTAGTTGACGGAATTAGGGCGCTTCGGTTCGAAGTGTTTCTCGCGCAAGAAACTATCGCGCGTCTGCCTCGGGTTCTCCATCGTTATTCGTCATTTTTTTTACTTTTTAATTTCGCTTTTGCATCTGTCGACGGGAGACATTCTGTTCGGATTTTGCGAGGAAATTTGCTGGTCGCTGCATTCACGAGACGCCCCGTTATCGTTGGGGATGGCCGTCGGAGTTGAAGAGCCGCTCAATTAATGGCCGTCGGTGTTTTCGCGGCGGGATTCGGTAAATTTATATGGAGAGGCGAGCTCGCGATTTGTCACTGCGCGGACGAGGTATGGAAATTCGGGATATTAATTAGGCGCAACAGAGGCGACGTCGCTGTAGCGTCTGCGCTGCCCACTTTCCAGATCAATTACGGATTCCTACGCTGTATGAATAAAATATGAAGCCAGAACGAAGAAACGTAACGAACAGTGTCAATGAGATGGAAAGACGGATGACGGGGACGCGAAACACTGGCGCGCGAGGCGGGGAAACAAGTGGCCCTGGTGGAAATAAAAACGGGGGAACCGCTTGGATTATGAACACGCTAGAAGAGATTGCGATCGCGGATAGCCGGGGGATGCGACGTCGTAGCGGGTGAGTCGATTGCAGAAAGAAGAACAGGAAGAGGGCGTGAAATGTTAGCCATTGAAGGGAGAACGAATGGGGGTGACCAGTGGGACGGAGGAAACGAAAAGTGGGATATCGATGAAAGGTTTGAAAATAAGTTGCCACGGAAATTACAGGCGTGAAATGAGGTTGAATTTCATGGGAAACTGGGTTGAAAAATAGTATTTGCAGGTCGCGCTATTGGATTTGGTAGTAGATATATATTTGAGGGGTTTTCAAGTGGATAATAAAATAATTACTGGCTTTTTATTACTTGCGCGCAGTGTTGAATTTGATATTACAATGATTCTGATACGGCAAAGATCGAATATAGAAATTGATACAATAGCATTTCTATAGGTATGAAGGGCAAGGGGGAAACAGGGAATGTCACAAAACAGCTTCATCGAGAAAATTAAGTTTTAATACTTTAATCCATCAGTAAAAAACCAGGTTCGATGCATTTATAATTTCCTAGTTTTCTTATATAATTTTCTTCTTAAATAACTACTTAGACAGAGAGTGGGGACATTCCATATTTTGTTCCAGTGCAGAGTGGACATTTCCTGTATTTAACTGTTTAGTAGGTACCTATAGCAAATCTTTAAAGTCATCTTACGCGGGCAGCTGAACTTTATAACTCTTTATGATTCGTCCCAGTTACCACGAACAAAATCCTTACTAATATATCAAAGTGGAACGTTGTCCGTTTGTTTGTCCCTCGTTCACGCCTAAACGGCTGCGCGGATTTCAATGAAATTTGGAATATATATATTAAGTACGTTCTAAATTAGATTATAGGCTATAAATTCTTTTGTTTAGGCTCTTTTATCTTTCAAACGTCATAAATAATTCCCCGGTGAAACTGGGTAACGGGTCAGCTAGTATGTTATAAATGGCAAAATCACAACTAAATGGGTATTCCCGGTTTTCCCCTTACCCTTCATATAGTTAATCACAATATGTGTACATCCAAAATCTTGAATATCTACTCCTAGCATGTAAATGCGACGTTCCTGGCCGTATATTCGCACGACCCACTTTTCCTTTATTTCGCTCCATGGTGTAAAACGCGCCCTTCTATATAGTGCCGAATATCCCCTTTGGAGCACTTTGTACGCAACGAAGAGTGATGGTGTACGGATGGGGGAGTAAACTAAATGGACAAGATAAAATTGAGGAGCTCGATGAAAACAATTTTGAACTAGCCGAAGGGATGCAGATGAAGAGAACAGCTTGGGGACCAAAGAAAGGAATAAAGAAACTAGCATCGAGAAGACAGATCAAAAGAAACAATACGAAAATGGTGGATCTCGCTTCGATCGCGTGTTTGTGTGTGTAAAGAAGGCATGTAAAGAAAGAACGAGAGAAATGCACCGAGCGGATAGAGCAACGGAAAAACGCTGATGATAGAGAAAGAAGGTGAACGTGCGCGCGTGCATACAGAGAGGGCAAAACGTAGGAAGCTCGCGAGGGGAAGAAGACGGTGAAGGTTGGTGCAAAAAAGATTGGAATAAATCAAGAAGATAAAGCGGAAGGGGTCGTTTGAGAGCATAAGAAAAAGACAGTTAGGAGATAAGACGGTAAAAGGATAATTACATGTAAAGAGGATAGAACGCAGCGGACGTAAGAGGAAACGGGGATGAAAGGCATAAAAGAAGCGAGGATGAAAATAAAGTACCCGGGGAGGAACAAGCGGAGCACGGGATGGGGGAATAGGAAAAGGGAAGAACACGATGGGGGTGGGGAGGTGAGGAGGGAGGGGGGTGGGGCAAGAAACGAGTACACAATTGAGATAAACAAACCAAGATTCCGTAAAAGGAGAGGACAACGCAGGAAGAAGAGAAAGATAAACGCGTCGACGTTAAATACGAAAGTGGCGGAGGGGGAGCGCAAAGATCGGGAGAGGAAGGAAAAAGGGGAAAGACGGAGGACCCGAGGAGCAAGGAATTACGAGATGGCGGGAATTCCGGGAATTCTGAAAAGAACAGGGACTGGCGGAGAAATGAAGGGAAAAGCAGTATTACATGAAACCAGAAAGCCAGAAGAAGTTAGCCAAGCAAATAGAGCGTGAAGAACGACCATATGAAAATGTACCATACGTTGGGAGAAATGTTGTAGAAGTTAGAACTTTCGTACATTGTTCGTGCGATACTGTTTAAAAGAACTGAATGGCACCTACACATAAATTGAAAAATCAATTCTGTCGTGAGAATAAGTTCTATTTTTTAAACGATTCGCCAGATATAAGCAGAAGGAATAGAAGATTACGTACCGCAACGTCCCGGTGTAAATCCTATAAAAACACAGCTGCAAATAAAGGCACGGAATTCTATAAATTGTCAAGATCGATTTTCATAATTTTGTACGAATGCTTGCCTATTTCAGCGAGTACATATTGAGCAAAGATGAAAATTTCATTGAACAAGCGCATTTTTCATTCGAACATTGAAATTCTGGAGAAACAAATAGAAGAAGAGGTGAACAGAAGGACAGAAAGAAAAAAGAAAACAAAGGCCGGTATTCATAGTTGCTACTTATTCTTAAGCAAATGCTTAAGCATGCGACACCTTCTACTAACCTAGTAGCTAGTAAAGGATGCCGAATCCTTAAGCATTTGCTTAAGAATAAGTAGCCGCTCTGAATACCGGCCAAAGGAGAAGGTGAAATTGAAAAAAATTCGACACAGCCACTATTATTTTATTACCGAACATCGGTAAGTTCCTACCTACTCAGAACCTGAAAGTCCACAGTGAGACAGACCACGCTAATACAACATAACAAAAATTTCCATCGTCCTGCACGATACGTACATTCGACGTATCCCACACTCCAATAATCCTGGAACGTCCTCTATGGCATCCTTCGTCGCAGTTACGTTACGAAAGGAGACGGCGTGGGTCGCGGGGACAGAGCGTAATAATCTCGTAATAGGAAGAAGAGGGTAGTAAACTAGGTGGGGTAGCCGGGAGCGAGGGGTGAGCGGAGGACAAAAAAAAAAATGGTGAAATGATGTAGCGTGCGGTGAACGGACACTTCGAAATCAGATACGCGGGGAAGGAAGATCTAAGAAGAGGTTGGAGAGGGGGGGGGGGAGGCACCGCGGTACGAGAATAGCGTACGAAAATTGCGAAATCCCCTAGACGCTCAATTAGCGAGTAACAGTATCCAGCGGGGCAGGGTGGCGCGGGGTGGTAGGTATTCCATAGCGCGACGTGAGTCGTGAGTTCAGGGACGACTCCAGGGGTTTCGAAGCTCGGGGCTATGGGCAGCAATTGCGCGTGGACTAGCGGGCGCGTGTGCGCCGCGGAAATGCTCGGGGTTAGGGTTGGTCGATGCTGTCACCCCGGGGGTGGGTAGAACGGGGGCTGGAAAAGGCAAGGAAGGCAGGGTATCGTCGTCGTTACGTTCGTTCCGAGCGGCAAGCTTACGATAACGTTTATTTACATCGCGCTCGGGGCCGCTGAGCCGTGATTGAAACTGGATGCTCGTGACACGGTTACGGAAGAGTATCGTTCGCAGATTCTCTCCAATAGAATTTAACGTATTCAGTTATATACTTGGTGTTCCCGATTTGCGAGTGAATTGAACGGCACACTTGGTGGGTGTTTAGGGGTAGATTTGCGCCTGTTGCTGGGGGTTTTGGGAGAGCTGATCTTTGGGGGTGCGTATCTTTCTAAGGAATTCGATGGCAGGGAAGTGACGACTTAAAGCACCCCTAATTTCACGTGGAATACATCATGCTTCACTTTTATTAAAATCTCCGACAGTGATTATGAGTGGCGAGCGATTTGGTGTAGGATAGTTTTTGTAGGGAATCACATATTCTACAGGTGAAAGGGGGAATAAATAGTACAAAGAACTGGCAGAGACAATTTCGTATGCCCTTCGCGTACTCCATACTCAAGTCTATCGCCGATTAGTTTCGATGGGGCTAGGCGGCACGACCGTGAAAGTGGAAAAACGCCATCCTGATTACTATCATTCGGACGAGTTGCCTCGAACGTTATTGGACGATTGGATCGGGGATACGCGATCCTCGATAGGAAAGCTGCGCGCATAGAAAGAAAATAAAACGGGAGCTACGATTTAGAATGATTTTTTTACGACGAGCATGTCAGGACAATCGAAAGCAGGTGGTCGCGAGCTGGAATTAATTCGCAGGCTCCAGGTTCTAGGTTAATCAGGTAAAAGTGGCGGTAATAAAGTTTCCAGGCGCGAGGAGAAAGCGTAATCAGTCTTGCGTAACAGCAACAAGTGATGCGTGCAGTTAAGGGTCATTTTCGCGTTTCAGTTCTAAACGTGGCGAATGCCACAACGCCCAAAGTTGCTAGCAGTCATTGTTAGATAACGCTAGCTGTCTGCTAACGTTCTTTAGTTACCAAACTATCGCCCTGATACGGGCTACGTTTATCCTTCCTCATCAAAAACTTAATGTATATATAACATACAGGGTGAGTCACCTAACTCTACCACATTTAATTGCTGGTAAACTGTTTAATATGTGAAAAAATATTTCGAAAAAAAGTCATATGGCATCAAGGGAAGTGTACAATGTAATAATTAGTTGCTTGTTTGCCCCACAATTCGGGTACCTCCGTGCAAATGAAGCAAAACTTATTTGGTAGTAGCGATCACTGGAAAGGGCCTGACTCAGAGATGGGCAAAATTTTTATTTAAATAGAAGTCTCGAATTACGAATGAAAGTTAAAAAATAGTATTCGCCATGTGTCGAATAAAATTGACCCGGGTTAACTTTATTCGTCGAATAAAAAAATTAATTCGTCAAATAAGCTGAAGTTGAAGTAACCTCTTATTTGATCTCGTTATTTAAATAATTCTTTATTTAGTTAATACCCAACTCTGTCCGGACCGAAGAAGTGTTCAATTAAAATAATGAAGCAGAAATCTGTATCGATCGCCACGGTCAGACTTTTCGTACGCGGAGTTGGTGGATCGGTCGATTTCCCTACGCCATCTGCAGTCCTTCGCTGTTCTGCCCGCGACACCTTCGATAAATATCGTTGAGAGCACCGCGAAAAATATTCCCCGTACAGAAATCGAGTTATGTAAGTTCATTCGCGTATGAAACGCGTATATGCCTAGGTGGAGCTGGTAAAGAGTCAATAAGTTGTTTAACAGCCGACGAATGCCAAGTACATACTCGACATTCAGTTTCTCGATGGCAGCTAGGCGCTCCTCGAGAGCACCGATGCTTTCGAGCACTCGAATTTCATTTACCGTTGCCCGATGCTTTTCTGTTCGTCTTCGTCTTTCAAGTTTTAACCAGCTATCCACAGCGCGTTGGAGCACTCTTCGGAACAGTCGTGGCGTGCCATTCGAAATTGATTGGCTTCAGAGTTTTTATCATTGAATGATTTATATTTTTGCGCGAGATCGTTTCGCCGAAGGTATCTTCTCTGTGATCGATTCAGTACGCTGTGGACGTCTCGGTGGAACCACGATGGTGTTGCTTGGAATTGGGCAATTTGATCACGTTGTTCTTCAAAGAAAACGAATCAATCGAACGAGATTTCACTCTCTTAAATATCACACTTCATATTGCTTTCAATAATTTTATTTCTCTTTCCATAGTGCGATAGAGAATAAAAAACTGAACAATTCTTATATTTAAAGTTTTGTTCCACCTCGCACCGTTGCAGAGTTTTATTAAAATTAACAAACCCTCCACTTGTTAGCAATAAGCGTAACAGTTGACATTTCTCGATTTTGAATTATTATTCCATCAGCCCTGCGATACTAAATGACGCTTATCGAGCAATACCCTCTAAGATGAAAACGCGGTTTAAAAGCAAAGTGCAGAAATTTCGACCAATTTGAGGAACCTGAAATTACGAGTATGCCTCTTTGTAAAATCATCAATCAAGTCGAATGCTCGACGAGATTCCTTTTTTTCCCCTTCGACCAGAACCTTTTCATTTCATTTTCCGTTGCAACAACAAACGTCCCTAGGGACTCGCGTCCTGGCAGCAGTGCGTCTATCCCGATAAGCCTCGAGTCACCCCTTGGTGTGTTTCGGATGATATTCTACTCCCTGCTGCTGTCACCCTCTGCGCATGAAGGGTCCAGGCACTTCTCTGCGCAGGGTGTTTCAGAGATATGCGAGTAACGCCTGTTAGGCGAGGGCTAAACTCTAATCTCCCGAATGAAATTCCGCCGAAATGCATTCGCTACATAATTTCGAAATATTTTCACGTTGATTCGACGGGCTCCTTCCTTTCTACCCTTCATCATTCATGCGGCGTTTGCATCAGATAAATTTCTCCCTTCTAGTTTACCTATACACTTGCCAGGCTCGATTTGAATCGTTTAGTCGATTGGGCGTTGTTAATCGTACAGTAGTGGGAACAAAAGATTTAAGCTTTTTATACGTATGTGCTTGAAATTATTTAGGAATCCTTTTCTTTCTGTATTTGTACAGACAGTGGCAATCTAAAAATGGTGTCATTCATGACTTTTCTGAACCCATCTGATTCTTAACTCGACTTCCCTCCATAAGGTTCAACACTTTCGACCGAAATCATTCTGCACTCTCAATATTGCCTCTTTAAAACCCACCTTTCCTATCAAAATTGAAAAAATCTACAAGTTCACCGATAATTTATCCAACTCTGCCGCTTTCTCGTTTAAGCTAGTACATTTATGTATTTACACAAATAAAGTCTGAATGTATTTTATTTCCTTGAAATTACTCGCGTGTTTCAAGGAATCCTTTTACTCTATTCATATAAACCGGTCTCATCCGATTCTGCTTAACGATTGTCCGAAATCATGCAGCAGAATCACGAACAATTTCATCTTCCAAGCTCCCCTATCTGATTCTCGATTCGACTCCTCTGAAATCGCTCCGCGCCCTCGGCATTGCCCCTTCATGACCAGCCTTCGCTGCCTAATTATCAGAGTCCATAATTACGCTAATAATTTAGCCAATTTCGCCGACTTCCCGTTTGACAAATCGGCCTCTTTCTAGCGCCACCGCGGAACAGGCGCACGCCAATCGAGAAGTGTATAATTCACGCGTCTAATTACGCCCCCGGTCGTTCCAGCCGAATTACCTATAACTCCGGGGGCCGTTTCGCGGCAACTTCGAACAAAAGCGGCCGCGAACGAGACGCCCCGCGGACTGTATTAATATTGCTCAAAATTTCGTGCGGCAAGTTTACGAGGCTTGCGGCGCGCAGTACTCGCAACTTGGGATAATAGACGCCGGCTAAATTGCGGCATCTGCTCGCATTAACTGCAGCCCAGTTTAAGAACCCGCCCCTGCTATACATCTCCGCGTATACAGGGTGTTCCTTCATATACAGGGCAATCACCAAAAGGGGTGGTTCTTTACGAAAATGCAGAAATAAGTTTGAGAAGGTAAAGTGTAGTGAATGTGTTGTGACTCGAGGGTTAGGATAGGAAAGGAGAAAAGGAAGGAAGTGTGCGTTTTTGCCCTGCGCCTGCCAGCGAGGCTCGTCGGCGAGGCATTACGCAGCAGACCCGTGGCATATTAGGGGGTAGGACGAAACAGGTAGGGTAGACCAGGGCGAATCGGGTCACTTTGTGTTCGACGGTAAAGAAATAATAGTCAAACATTAAAGAAACTAATTTTTTATTATATATTCGTGGCCAGTACACCTTTGGCTCGAACATGAATATATAAAAATTGAAACTAACCATAAAAATCTTTCATTTATAAACGGAAAACGAAAAAGTGAGGAATATCCGATTCGTCACGAAACTTTGAGTACAGAGGTATCGCTACATTCATCGATGTGAAGCTTCGTTTGCGAGGAAATTATTTTTAAAAATTTGTTTACTGCTTGACCAATTGTTAGGATTTTTAAAATAGAGGAGTAAAAAAAATTGTAGGTCTTTCCCTGTGCGTTTGCTACTTAATTCCACGTAGCGTGCACTAATGGTATGCAAAATTTAGCACCTACACAAAATGTACACCTCCTTGTCGGTTTAGTGGCTATTACCTATCTTTTAAGTCCTAAAAATTTTATTTCCTGCGCCCTGTTTATTGGGCGAGTTGTTTCATACGGCTGGATATAAAATATGAAGAGGCGACGACGCGAATGTCGGTTGGAAATTATAGCAGCGCGGTTCAGTTGTTCGACATCGCCCTGAGGATCGTTCAATATTCCCGGGGGTACGCGATTTCCTAATGTCGGGGCGAAATGCAATCCCTGTACCGTACCTCGATCGAGCCGTGTCGGATGTGACGGACAGGGGCATGTGCCGCGCGAGTTAATTAAATGCAAATACTTGTGTCATTTGGCCTGCGTAAATCGACGTTCGACCACTCGTTACGGGGAAGAATCTTCTTTAACGTACAATCTGCTGAAAAATATGGCCCCGCCGGTCATAAACCACGTAATCGGATGTTAGTTATTCAGAGTGTATTAAAACTGGGTCAAGTCTATAATTTGGGATCCTATGGGCCTGATGAATGAATATTAATTAATTTAAATAACACACCTACATATATCTTGAATATCATGTCGTCTGTGTAATTCGTGGTCGTTGGAACTATATGTCCGAGCCTTATCGCGGGGCTTTTTTAAGTTAAAACGGGGGTGAAATCAGGTTTGAAGGTTTTAAAAATATTCTGAATTTCGGAAACCTTGTCCTGCTTCTTGATATCGTCACGATGTCGAAGAACTTTAGTGGATTTATCTTACAGATCCGCGTAATCGCGAATGACTTCAAACGCAGAATATTAAACATTCGAAGGCTAAAAAATTTTGAATTTCCAGGACCTTCGAAACTTTGTAAAATTGTAAGATTGTATAAGAATATCAAACACAACTCTCTTGCAAAAGGTTATGAGACTTCTTGGGCTTCCAATGTTACCTAACTCAAGGCGTTTTGAATCCTATTCCACCTCATTATTCTTGAAGCTAGAACCATTTACTCTTCGCGCGCAGTAAACTGGGTAATCAACGTTAAATGTAATACATAAAGCCTAGCAGTAAGTTAGTTTTTAATTGTTCTTCTTCTTCTTATTATTTTTATTTGCTATCAACGGGGAAAACACTTTATTATTAGATATGTAACTATAATGTACCAAGAGAGTTATATCCCGTTAATAATAATAGTAGTACTAATAAACTAATTGAATTTCTGGAAACACTCGAAATATTCGAATACTCGAATCCTTGGCAAAGCTTAAATTCGACTGGGATTTGTCTGCACTTACTGTTTCTACTAAAGCCAAACCGAGAATTCTCATCGCTGCTTATTTTAACCGAATACATATATTGATTGTTCAGAGACTCTGCAAGAGCGAAAGAAACGGGGAAACAGATAAAGTATAATCATCGGTACCGAGGTGCAATCTTCCGTTCCATCAGACCGGTTGGACTATAAAGAACCCCGGGAAAACAGAAAGAAAGATCGTTCGATCGATTTTCTGACTTCTGGTGAGTCGCATTTATTACCATCGATTTGTAGAGAGCACACGCGACGAGTAGCAGTCGCTTCTATTCGATAATCTTCTCGAGCCTACTTTCTTTCCGGCGTTTTTTCTTTCTTGGCTGAGCCCCCGAAAATGGCCCGCTCGATGGTTCGCGGGACCGCGGCCGCTTGACTTTTGCGCATTGGCACTTTGAGTGGCGCAAGGTTCGGCGAAATACCGCTTTCAAGTCGGCCAGACCTTTCCGAGCGATCGTTACCGCCGAGAAACTTTCGATTCGCCCCGAATAAACATTCGGGAATGCTCGGACAATAAGGTAAATGGCCCAATGCTTAAACAGTTAAGGCCAAGTTTGCGGTTACTAAGACTTTTTATAATTAAAAATAATATAATTTGATCTAAATGTTTATCCAATCGTTAGATCGAGTCTTCTTCTTTCAAAAGATGTATTATAGAGTATCATTTATATAAAGAAAAATATTAAAATTTATAATTTATAAAAGCGTCCACTTGACCCAGTGATTAAACAGAATTTACGGCATGTCCCAGTGATTAAACTTAGCTGTCCCAGTGTTTAAACATAAAATAAAATTGAATAAAAATAGTTGATAAAACAATAATTAACATTTCTTTATATTGCAGAACTTTAAGAAGTTCGAAAACAAATATGAAAACAATTAAAAGTAAAAATAAAAGCTTATAAAATAAAAGCTATGACTTTATAACCTAAAATAAGGTAAATGGCCCAGTGGTAGAACAGTTAAGGAAGCAGTTGAGATAATTGCAATTTCTTTTATAAGTATTTAAACAGTACAAAATTATAACTAAAGATGATTATTCGGAAGCGTAAAATTTCTACTTTTAGATAAAGTAACAAGACTCTACATTTGTTAAAGGAAGAGTTTTAAATCAATTAAAATTCATAGCGTTTCTCAGTCATTAATTATCAATGTCCCAATTATTGAATATATATTTAATTTAACTATTTCTAGCAGTTAATGAAAAGAAATCAATATGGTAATATTTTGGGGTAATAAAAACATTTTATTTAGAATAAATTTGTATAAAATTCTTTATTATTTATCTAAATTAATCAATTTAGTTTTCTTTAGTCGTAGGTTTAATTTCTCTGCATCTTTCTCTTGTTTAATTCGCTTCTTCAGTTGCTGTTCTAATTGTTTTTTTTCTTTAGTTTCAGCTTTTTGTTTTCTTTTATCTTCAATTTCCTTTTGCTTTATTAATTTTTCTTCTTCTCTTTGTCTTCTTTTAACTTCTATTTCCTTTTGCTTTATTAATTTTTCTTCTTCTCTTTGTCTTCTTTTATCTTCCATTTCCTTTTGCTTTATTAATTTGTCTTCTTCTTTTCGTGTGTGGTAATTATACCAATCATCAGATGTTGCTACGGTTGGTAATATTTGTTTCAATGGTTTTTTTTTTTCCTTCTCAACTTCTTTTGGCCAAAACAGGGTTGTTGTGAATGGTGAAGGCATTCTTCCTTGTAAATTAGTGTCTACAGAAAGGTTGAGTGGCATATCAGTTACCTCTTTTGGCTGTCCTTCATTAACACCAATGTTTTGGATTTCTATTCAATTAAACGAAATTAGAAAATGGTGCGTACATTTTATAAAGGTACTTAATACAAAGGTAGTAAATACAAACCTTTTAGTGTGTTATTATTGTTGGTAGGCAATAGAACTGATTCTGGCTGGTTATTTGCATTAAGCTGCTCGATATTAACATTTTCATCTTCAAAAATGACACAATTTTCTAGTCCAATCCATTCTATTAAATTTAAATCACTTGTATGTGCAAAATTATAATTTTTCAAATAATTACTTTTGATTTGCTTTTATTTGTGTAAATAAATGGAAATACCTTTGGAAACTTCAGTAGTTTGTTCTTCATCAAATGGTGTTAATATGATGTATTCATCTTGATTTTTATTACTGGATGGTTGCTGATCAATAATATCAGAATCTTTTACCGACAACAGCTCTTCACTTATTGTCACATCATTATTTAAAACTATAAGTGGCTCTATATCTAAACTTATATTTTGTACATTTTCTAACTGTATACTTAAAGTAGAGTTATCTTCACTATTTAAATTATATACAACGTCCATACTTTTTTTTTTAATGTTTTTTCCTAGATTAATTAAAATTATAATTCATTTAGTTAGATATACAAGTAATACATGTGCAAGTAAGATAACATGTATTTAATTTATACCACATTTTTCTTTTATGTTCATCCAGTACATGAACAATCCTTCAAGATTAATTTTTCCAGTCCAAGATCCACTTGACTCAGCTTTTATAAAATCTTGTAAAACTTGACTGTCAATGGTTTTTTCAAACAAGGCCAAATGTTGTGTATATTCTTCTCTATTTACAGTTATATTTTCAATCGTGTTTTCTTTTTCTGCAGTATTAGATTTCTTATTTTTATTAAGGATATTAAAATTCACAGCATCTGCAGAAAAAGGATATAACCCGCAAGTCTTAAACCCATTCTTAATCATATTTCCAAGATTTTCCATTGAGTCAACTGTATCTTTTAATAAAGGAGCAAAATCTTCTTTTCTTAAACGTTCACCATTATTATCTAATCTCCATTTTAGCACAGTTTTATGCCATGCACTTTTTAGTGGATGGAAGACAGCAACATCTAACGGTTGAAGTATATGTGTCGCATTTGGGTACAACGCAACTAACTCAATTTCAACAGTACGACAAAAGGTGACCAATGGCAAATTAAAATGAGACGAGTGGCCATCTAAGAAAAGAATAACTGGAAATTTAGTATTATTTTTCACCAGCCATGGATGGAAGATATTTGTTATATATTCATAAAATGATTGTCCAGTCATCCAGCCGTTATCTGTTATACCAATACCCCATTCTTTGGGCATTTTTCTTGATATATTGAAAGGCACTCGTTTGTACGCATACACGACCATTGGTGGAACCATTTTGCCATCAGCATTAACCATAAATAGAGTAGTTAAACACTCCTTTTCTACACCATTTATGACACAATATACCGATTTTGAACCTTTTTTTGTCAATACATGACCAGTTTCTGGGCACAATAAAAACCCACTTTCGTCACAATTGTACACCCTTGTTCCATCGATTCCATTCAAACCATTCTTATCTAAATAAACTTGCACCTCCGAAAACCAGTTACGCAACTTCTCTTCTGTTGCCGAAGCACGTGCAGATGAAAGATTTTGAGCTAATCTTGTGGAAATTGTAGGGTGTCGTTGCAAAAAAGATTTGTACCAATGTCGCCCTGGTCTGTTCTCAATGAAAGGTGTCTTTCTTTTTAAATGTATCACTAAATCTTGAACACTATTCAAAAGTTGATCTTTAGTAACAGGGAACCCACGTTCCCCAATATAAAAGATCCACTGAACGAGTTTTTCTTCTTCCTCCTTCGTCAAATACGTTGACGGACCCATTGTAGCATCCAGAGGCACAATGCCTTTTGCTTTAAAATAAATTGTTGATTTTGGCACATGGTACTTCTCGCTGGCACATTGTAACGATGCGCCTGCTTCATAGCATTGTACTGCTGCACATACATCTTGTTGCCTGTAGTCCTTTTTCTGTGCCTTCTTTATCTTCGGCATGACCTTATATGTTAGAAAAAAATTAAAAATAAGTTAAAAAACTGATTAAAAGTATATTATAAAAATTTAGGTTATATTAATATTATGACGAGTTTAAGATTAATTATCCTATTAATTCATAAAAAGTATTATATTTTTGTATTATAATTATTTTTGTATTGGTTATTATTAACGTAAATACATAGGATACAGAAAAATACTTACTTTAATACAATAAATGTTAATAATCTGAAAATGTCACTGAATAAGTATTACCGGCGCCTAACCTCCATGCCACCATTAAACACGCGTTTAATGACTGGTCCGTGCCATGTCATCGTGTACTAGTGAATAAACGCAACAATTTAAATATTAAAAACCAAAAATTAATAAGAGATCCAATTAATTTTTAAATCTTCAATATTTAATAAATCCAAAACAACTGTACTATTTAAAAAACGATAAAATATTAATTAATTACAACCTTAACAAAAATATTCTGTTGCTTGCTTGAGCCCATTAGGTAAGAAGCGAGATTGAAACTGTTGAAGCTTTACTGTACAATAATATTTTATCTTGACATAACTATTCAGTGATGTAAGCATATAATTGTATCTATATAAAGCTAATACATTTTGCAATTATATTTCGATCAGATTAAACGTTGCAAATTAGTAAAACTGTTATTATTAGCAAATTTTCTTCTCAATTTTTAATTATTGGGCCTTGTTTAAGCACTGGGCCATTTACCTTACTTGCGATAATTTCCAGAAGATACGAGCCAGAGGTGGGCGACAGTGTTATTTAAATAAAATTTCTAATAACGAATAAAAGTCACAATGATTATTCGTCATGTGTCAGATAAAGTTTATTCGTCAAATAATCGAACGCTGAAGTAACTTTTATTTCATGCGTTATTTAAACAATCTTTCATTTAGTTACGAATCATACTACTAATACGAACTCAAAAGCACGAAAAAAAAACGTGCAGCAGGCGAGAACATCTCTCGGCGTGGAAACACGCCGACGCCACTCAAAGTGTTAACAAGGTCTCTTGCACGTCTGCACGATCATTCGTCGATATTCGCACACACGTCCCGCTGTTGCTAGAGATCCGCGGATCTGCACCCTGTTCCTCTTTAGAGCTTTTCACTTTGTTCCAGAAATACCCCGATGGCGCGGCGTAGCAATGCCAGTAGTAACGAGGGGATTAATCATGTAATTTCGTTGCAAATTGATTCGATTAAATTGCAATCGGTTCCCGATCACTTCGCGACTGGATTAATAGAGAAATTCATCGTTGGATATTCTCTGCCCCCGCTGTTTGCATTGTAGGGCAGCGTCGATGGTCCGCGAAACCTCGTCGAGGAATGTCAATTTGATAATTTTGATTTAGATGTTTGTAAATAGGTATAGGTCCTTCCTTGGCCAGCTTGGGTATTTGATTAACGGTGAAATGTTGTCGCGTCGAGTTTTGTGAATACACATGTACTTCCCCCCTTTTGCTTCGCAGGAGTATGTATACTACTTAATACTGTTGCTACTTGTTTTGATATTAATGCAAGATTTTTGACCGATTGACGAGTTTGCACTTTACCACGGATTCCTGCAATTCATCCTTTCGCCCTACCTCCAAATATACCCTGCGTGTTGGCATAAACAAATTCAATATTCGCGTTGAAATGCGCAAGTGAAGGGTAAGCGGAAAAACAGGGAATGTCGATTTTTAGTGATTCTGCGTTGTATAATAGGTATAACGTATTTTATTCGTGTCAACTGGAGCCACAGAACTGTCGAATCACAAAAGGTTTAAATGTCCCCGTAAGATAACGTTAAAGATTTGGTATAGGTAGCTACTAATTAAAAACAGGAAATCCCCACTTTACACTGGAACAAAACAAATAATGTCTCCAGTTTTCCTACTTAAACTATGTATTTCTGATTAGCGTAAGCTACGTGAGGAGCCCTCGGACGTCACTGTGTACACATCCTTGCTTTGATAATAATAGAAGCGGACATTTATTTTGTTACAGTATTCTGCAATGATCCACTTGAAAGATATTAAAACAATTACCTCTGCTCAGTTCTTTTCTGGTGCCTAATTAGAATATAAATTGTTCGTGTTACGGCCAATACAGTTAAGTTCATTGAACCTTGTCTCTTCGTTCATGGAATAAAGTATTAAAATTTGATTTTCTAAATAAATCCGCTTTGTGACATTCCTTGTCTTTTCCCCTCACCCTTCAAGTGTGGTTACAATATTTGTATTCGTGTATGAATATTGCTCCGACTCGAGGCGGCAAATTCGTGCAGATCAAAGCGCACGAATATTTCCTTTCCCTATGCAAGGAATGTAATACATATGAATAATGAATATTATCGTCAAAGAACGAACGTACGGAGGCTGTGTTTGACAAATAATCGTACACAAACATTTGCTCTCAGATATTCGTGAAAATTGGCAAGTTTTCGTTACCGCGTCTGTGGAGCCATCGTAAAGCAGAACGTAGATACTAAATAAACATTACTGACACGTCCACTAGTAAGCTTAAGACGAAACGCGCACTTTGACTGGCGTCGGCGCGTTTTCACGCTGATATTTTCTGGAAACGATATTTACTTTAAAAAAACAAACCGAGCAAGAATTTCCCTTTCCACAGAATTTTCCCAACGGAAATACTCACTTGGAACGGCCAAGTCGCCTCAAAGGGCTATTTTCCAAAATCTTACGCCACTCACACTTTTAATTTCTTTCCTTTCCTGTCCTACCTTCTGTCCACTAACTTCAACCTCCTGTAACCTAAGCATCATACTTAAGATCAGCAATTTTAATTCGCATTTCCTTCTCACAACGATTCACGCCGCCGCTATTAACAAACGATTATTTATACGAGGAGCACCTAAACATATCGAAAGAAGCCGATCAACTACAGCTACCGCGATCCCATAGTTTTGTAAGTTCTAATACACTGTTCGTCGATCAGTGAAGGGTCCTCCAAGTTTTTCCAAGCGCCGGTCTTGCAGGCTTCCTTGCTTTCTCCTCCTCGAGTGGATATTACTAGCCTGGCTCGAGACGTATCGTCGCGTATCAAGATTAATCGAATATCGATGATCACCGTTAGCTGCGTTAGAGATCGCGGATAGATCGACAGCGGGATTTATGACGCGCAATTTGTCAGCTGCCCGACGCACGCTTCCACGGTGTTCGCGATTCCGCCGATTCCCCGGCGATTAGAAGGTACGCGGTGTAGGAACTTTCGACGCGTGTACACGGTGCCGCGTTAACGATCCGGACGGATCCTCCGCTGAAATTAGCGGCGTGTACGCGCTCGCCGCCATTAGATTAAGGAATTTTTTTTACGAGACATCCTGTGCGCCTGCCGGCCGTCATTAAAGCCGCAACGCGCGCGACGATAGATGGAAAGTTAATCACCTAACTCAGCGGCTCTCAATGATTCCGTCTTCGCGAGCTTTCTACCACTTACGAAACTTCTGGACGAATTTCTACGTAATCTTGCAGTTTCATTTTTACCCGCAGCTAGGTGCGCTGCGTTTGAATTCCTCGGTTAAACCTCCGCGGTCACACCTTCTCGCAATCACAAATTGATCACACGGGGTTCGCTGCACCCCAGCGTCAATTTTGAGTTATCATTTTCGTATTTTTCAATCTTTTAACTTTTGTTGTGATAATTGTACATTCGTAATACTCTAATGGTCTTTTTCTAGAAATGTAAATTTTTATATGTTCAAGAATAGTCGTGGATAAGAGCGAGTTTGTTTCTCTTGTTAAAATTCGCTAAATTTTTAAATTATATTGTCAGGGTCTAAACATTTACAAAGACACTGGCAGATATAGGCCCATTTTCCGAAGAATATTTTCATAGATCCGTTTCTCTCCAGCAGTGTATGTTACTCAATCTTGTGGGTACTTATTCCAGTGGCAATCTCGCCAGATCGATTCGGTTTATTATACCACTCGTCACCGCTGTTGTTTATAGAAACCTTACCAAAGTACAATCGCTCGCACTATTTTCCGTATTAAATTTGTGGATCAATTGACGTCACTCCAGGCACCAAGAAGCACAATCAAGGTAGTAGCTCTCACAATTAGCTATTTCTCTCAATTTGCGTAAACAAACCTGCGAAACACTGTGTCTCGATATCACCCAAACGCGATCCAGCTGTTTGCATAAAAGACAATTGAGACATCGAGAGCAAAAAAGGACGAACGCACATTGAGAAAAAAATTAATTTTTCCTATTTTATATGATTAGTACAGCCTGTTGGAATACATTATTGCTACTAAATCGATTTCCCGAAAAATGTGTGTTAGTCCTTCTTTCATCTCAATTCCACAATTAATCGAGGAGATGAAATTTGATGCGCCCCCTCTCCAAACAACATCCACTATCACTCCCCCTCCCCGAAGCTCGTCCTTCAAAATCCTCCCCCTCCATCAAGACATCAGGATCCCACAGCGATATTTAAAAGCCGCACAGTCTCGACGAAACTTTGGACTCCTTATCGATGTAATTCACGGGCGGCGGCGTAAGAACGCGAAGGAAATAAAAGGGGCGGGAAGTATCGAAGTCCCGGCCGGGTGGGAAGTTTAATTACAGGCGAAAAACTCGACCGTGTATTCGTTTAATTGGCCGGCGCGCGTTTCCGTGCACGCGAGCCTGCGCCCGTAGCGGTACTCCGCCGCGTGAATTATTTCCACGTGATGCGTGCATTTCGAAAGAGCGGCTTTTCTCGGCGGGCATCTTGCGACACGATCGGGCGAATCGCGAGCAACTCTGCCGGCTGTTTTATTGCGGATGCAATAAAAGTCGCTGCGCCCTCCCACGGTGTGCATCGTGCTCGCTCCCCATGCAGCCGCCTCCTTGCGCTCTACTGGTCGTACCATAATGACGGTTTCCTCGCCGGGAAACGAACGCGTTCGCCGCTCGTTACTTCTCGGGCACAGATTTGTCGGTGCCTGGCACAGGGAGCCTTTTCGGCTTGGCTTTATCGCTTTATCGACTGGCCCGGCGCGTCTCTGTGGGCAAAATTACGCAGCTCCCTAGGGCGTGAAGTTGTCGAGGGGCGCGAAATCGTATTTTCATTGTTGGCATTTTTTTTTGCAAATAAAGTTTTACATGAAATATCGCAAATTGCACTATACATGTTTTAAACTGAAAATTCAGAGTAAGGTCGCGAAGAAGCTCAAATAAACGTAGGTATTATAAATAAAATCACAATAAAATACCTCGGTGTTCTGTGGTTTTTTTGCACACCGTTTGGGTCGATATTAATTTCGATTATTTATTGTACGTCGGGGATATTGAGAGATTGAGAGGGCTGTGGAGACAATGGAAGAAGTGGAGGGGGCAGTATGTACCTTGATTCGAAACAGAGACCTTGTCCTTATTACGATACACTACTGTATATACGTACCAAACAGATATGTATACAGTGACTCACAAGTTCGTTGACATAAATTCAGGAGTGTAACTAATTTCTAAAGCTCTAAATAATCTAGCTCTAAGGCTCTAATTTCTAAGTAATCTTGCTTTTGATTCTTCACGCTTAGATAAAAAACGAAAAAGAATAGGAAAGTTGAAACTATGGAGAATGTAGCACAATTATTATTTTTCTAAAATTAAGTATCGCCAGTTTACTTTTCCTGCCATAAGGCAAGTGAAGATATACCCAAAAACGATCGATCTGTTTTACTTCAGCGCGGAAAAGAGCTACAGTTCGTCCCATTTTCAGAAGTCACCCGGTGAACCTGCAGACACAAAATAAATTTCTTCTGTACAAATAGTCGTCGCGTAATTGACAGACTTCACAAGTCACGAATGAAATTTCCCATAATATTGCGAATCACGGAGAGGACAATAATCCTTCCATCGAACGACATTTAATTAAGTTAATGAAACTGAAATCATACGAGTGCCGTGTAAACTCGATCCGTCCGAAGCACAGTCAGCAGGCGATGTCAAAATAGTTCTATCCAGAAAATGCAATGGCACGGGAACGAGCAGCGAACGATTTTCAGCCAATCGACGCACTTCACGCACTGAGTTTAACAAAAATAAAAAAATGTACTTTCACTTGAAACATTTTCCGCGGAGCAAAACATTCTGCGCTGGAAAATGCCAGATGCCAATACAACTTTTCCGCGAGATTTTTTGCATCGGTTCGATGACAAAGACAGCGTAAATCGCAGTCGTACCAGGAACAGTGCAATGGGATCAGTCATCGAGATAATTGCAATTATGCCAAGAACGCCAACAACTATATCGATGTGCAACGATATCTTCGAGTTCGCATAATAAAATGACAATTCAATAGCTCGGTGTTCTGTTATTTTTTTTGCTCACCGTTCGGGCTGATATTAATTTCGATTATTTATTGTACATCGTGGATTTCGGGACCCTTTACGCGCATTGTTCTCTGTGCAGTGTAACATTAATAATTCGTGAAATCTATAAAATACGGAAAAAGGTAAAAAGAGGTAACGACAGTGTATATTTACATGAAAGCAGCGCAAACGTACAATGGAACGGGATATTGGTTTTGCTTGTATCGCGAACAGTAAAGGGCCTTAAATATCTGCAGAAATTTGGTAGAAAATTATATTCGAGGGACTGCAATTGTTTTTCCCGGGACAACGCACAAAACGGACTATAAATACGAATGTATTGATTTACGTCGCGCAAAGGTATCGAACGTTTTTAGGTCCCGCGAGATTGTATTTTACAAAAATTTCCATGGCCCTGTAATACGGAAAATTGATCATTTCAAAAGCCGACAAAATGCTTTTAAAATTCCTCATTGCGTGGTTTTTGTATTTTCGGAACTATAAAAATTTAAGGAAGAATCTTTAAACTTCGCTCGAAAAATAAATTCGTAGGCGATAGAGTTGACGTGATTTTTACGTAGACAAATATTATTAAGAAACATTCTCCGTGGAATGAGGATCAAAATAAATTGCAGGTTTTAACAGAAATCGAGAAAGAAGTGTTATAACTTATAACAGCGACGAGGAAGAAGTTAGGCACTCAGACATTTATCGTTTGGACACGAGGAATGTCAGTCGCTCTGATAACATTGATAAGAGCACAGTCACTCGCTCATGCGTCGTGGACTCGTGTACCGGTCGATCTTACATACACACAACACTTTATGCTCATAAATTTCTTGAACACTAAACGCCATAGATGCTCCGCACGCAACACCAGTTTTATGAAGTCATCCGATTTTATGAAACTGACAACAGGTCAACATGTATTTGTAGTAATCCATGGATTATCAATGACATATTGTGAATTCGATGTAACGTGGAAATAGTTACTACCTTATGTATACCAAGTCTTAGTTTAAGTTAAAGTTTCTAATCGAATTCTTATAAAATGTGAAAAATAATAATAGCATGCTAAATTTTTAATTTCACCTCTAATAATATACCAACCATGTCATGATTTGATTACCGAATACGAGAAGTACACTCGCGACAGAGGAAATTACAAGGAATCAGAATTCTTAACGACATATAAGGTTTATAAAATTTAAGAATTCTGTTTGTAGATTTAAAATAATAGATAAATTTCATTGGAATCGGTGGAACTCACAGTTTTCGATTTATAACTGTAATAAACCTAAAGATTTCACATACTTCGAAGCCTGTCGCTTGTTTCCGCGTCAGCCGATTTCTATGAAATTTTCAGCATTCATAGAACTTACTTAAATCTACAAACAAGATTTTTAAATTTTTATTACAGCCTCAGATAAAAAAGTTGAAAAGCGGCCTTCACTATTTTCTTCGCTATTCCGAGCAATCGTAATTTTTCTCAAAACGTCGGAACACTTCACCTAGCAAATTATTACCTCTAGCTTCTAAAAAAAATCCAACTGTTTGGGCCAATTTTAAAAAAGTTATTCTGATTTAAACGGTGTCCCCATATTTTTGTCCAGCATTATACGTGCACCGAAAAATGATGAGGTTTCATTATTAACCCCAAGTACCTATGTCCAAGATTTCTCTTAAATATAGACATCACTGTCACTTCGTATTCTTATAAAATCGTTACTAAATTCTGCGATAGACATGTTTTTACATTAGAAGAAAGTAATAATAGCATACCCATTGTGAATTACTAGCATAGAAAGGGGAATGACTCGAATGGATAGGATGCACCAGAAATTGCGAAACTGGCTGAAAATTTCGATAAGCTTCTATTAAAAATCGTTCTCCAGAGAGCAATTATTCGTGGCCGCGGTGTATCGTGAAAGGGGGATCGAGAAGATACGATACAGTGAGGAGTAATTAAAAATCGATACGCTATTTCGCTCTGGTTTCGGCTCGATACTCGATCGAAGCTGGTTCGCGTCTCGTTTCACGAAGCCCTGTTCCACCTGCGAACTTGGAACGTGGCCTGAGTCAATAAACAGGCCAGCAACGAGCCAGCAGGCGAAGCGGGCTGGCTAATTCTCTTAAAAACACACGAAAAACGTGGCGGAAGTAATCTCGCGCTTTGCCCTTTTGCGGAAGCGAGCCAGAGAGAAACGAAGCGATTGATCGAGTTTGTTTCAGAGTCGTAACCTGTTAACCCCTTTGCGCTCCAACTTGTTCGCTGGTTCATCGACTAGGGATGCTTTTGCTCGGTGCTGCGTTTATGAAATACAGAGCTTTGAAATGGAAAATAAATATAAATTTTTACCGTCCCCCTTTTCTTCGATTTCAATTTCTCGACCAAACTTTACATCCCTTTTGACGATATCCTGATCTATTCTTACCTTTACATCTCCGATACCTGAACCGGTGGTGTTTTCGATCGAGAAATAATCCAGTTAACAGGTTGAACCTTATCGAGGATATCGAGCACGAGGAAAGTTGTGAAACTTGATATTTAGCCAAATTAATTAATTACTTCTCATTTTCTTTTTATTTTTTTTTTCAATCTTTCATAAGGATCCGCGAAACAGTGCGTAACACGAGGAATAAATTTAATTATAAAGTTTGCGGGGCGTTTCTTTGCGCGAGGATGCCGTCGATAATAAGATCGCCGAAGGTATGCAAAATTCGCGTGCTATTTTTTAAAAATATTGTTCGGCAGAAATTAGTTACGAAAGAGTAGCTGATTAAAGTGTAAGGAAACGACCAGGTATGTTTTCTTTTTTGCTATGAATCATTAGTATCAAAAGTGTATCATTATCTGCTTATAATAAGCGTGTACTGATCACTTGCACCTTGACATTTTCAAGATTAATACATCCACTTACATTATTTAACATATTCGATATTCCTTTGGTCTATTCAGCGATGATACGCTGTTCTGCACTAGCCACGACCATTAAAACCTCTACGTAAATATCATGCTCTTTAAAATCCTGTGACAGTGAATCCTGGATTGTTAATTTAACGTCTTTATTACACAGGCGTAGTCTTTCACGAAAGTAACAATATGGCGGAGAAGAACTAACGACGGAGATATGTGATGACATAAGGGATGATGTAAAAGGGGAGGTTCAGTAACAGAATAGCCTGTTTTAAACCCAACCACGTTCCACTAATTTCTAACCTATCCTAATCACTACCAGCCAATAAATTTCTTCGAATTCCACTATAAAATGAAGCAATTAAACATTTCTGTGTATGCTGTATTCTAAAAGCAAAGACCATTACAAATTATTTTCACTTCGAATTGATCACTTAGCAATGATCCGAATAAAACGTCACCCGTCTGTAGGATCAATTATATTAACTAGGATTTGACAAAGAGGATGTTAAGTAGTAGATTTGATACAACCTCTACTCCTACGCCACTTTAACCCCATAACATCCAAACGTGAAACTTCTTTCTCGTTATCTACCACTGGTAATCCAAACACCCGAGAAGCAGCGCGCTTAAAAATCACCCAACAGCGAGTCGGACGTGGATAAATCGTCATATCTCGGAGACGGTTGCTCGGTGTCTCCAATTATTTTCACGATTCGCAGAGGTGGGGGGGATCGAGGGTTCGACGTCGGAGCAACGGAGGCAATAATTCGCGGGATAATCCGATAATAATGTGGAAAGAGCTCGGCAACTTTCCCTTTAACAATTTATCCTTACCATGGATATTTATGGATCGGATCATCTGGAAGATCAATCTCCAGGGGGTCCTCTCGTCTCTTTCTCCATCCCGTTCCTCTGCCTTTCCCCCCGTCCCACCCAGCTCCTGCTTTTCGCATCTCCCTTGCCCTCGTGGCGTCTCTGCTCTCGGCCTGATCGTCGGCAACGTGCAGTTGCAGTGGGAAGGTATGAAACTTTAACTCGAGGCGCAATTTGCGGACGGAAGGAGCGATTCTCCTCGAGGTAGCGAGCGTAGAACGTCTTGATTCGATAAGTCGCGATGGCTGAGACAGAGATAAGCGTAGAAAACGCGAGAACTAGATTTCTCTTTTCTTCGGGGGATAGCTGTGCTCTTTGGACGAAGGAACGCTTGAAGAAATTGATCTGTCTTAATTATCCTTAATTCGTCGCCATTCGATCTTCTTCCTTCTATCTGTTTGATATTGTTAAATTATTTTCGGGGCGGATCAGCTCGATTTTCTCTGCAGCACTGCGTTTTCTGACACAATTTCAAGAGTTACCTAAAAATAGTCGTTCTTCCATTTTATTGCGCGTACATTTTTTATTATTTCTTTTCATAATCTCCCCCTTTTGGGTTGTGCTTCACCCCGCCCTGTACGGGCACTCGAGTAATGGCATTCATAGGCTATTTATCATAACTACTTCTATTCCCCTCGCACTGTAGTTCATTTCTGACAATAAGTTCCAACTGTTACCTACAAGTAGCTTCGTATCCTGTTCACACATGTCCACCATATTTCATAACATGTTGCAAAATGATATTCCCTAAATTACAGCCCCCTTTGTCTTATACATATTATATGCCACAAGGTAAACTTGAAACCCGTTAACACTTGATTTTACTAGCCAAACCTGGTTCGCACAAAGCCTTTTCATCAGCACTAGTCTGAACTAGTGAAATTAGGTTTCAGTGGTTTTCTGGTTTTGTCTGTAACGTATACATGAAATACCAAATTGTTGGAATTTCCACGTGGCAGTGAATGTTCCCACGAGATTTCCCATGCCTTGAAAATAAAAAAAATTCTATTCAAGGTGAGATGCATTAGGGATGAATTAGGAAAGTAAAACGAGAACCTCTCCGATGACCCTAGTTCTGCTTATTGATATACATAATTATTTCATTAGTTAATTTTCCGTATACATTGACTTATCGTCAAATAGTAATACTGAAACGAATTGATCGTCTTGTAGTATTTAAACGAGCAGAAATTAATTACCGAAGGATTAATTATAATTCAAAGCTACATATAAAGAAGAAGTACGGTTTGTTAGAAGTATCGAATAATGTTCTTCGAGAATAAATATGTAATAATGTAACAAAATCACATCCTAGTTAGAAATTATCACAAGTTTCTAATATTTCTTCGTCTTTATAACGAACAATGAAGCAAGAATGAAAAAGATCGCATATAGTCTGTACTCCATGGTTAACATCCAGCTTTTATTACCGATAATGAGTAAAAGAGTATATAAAAGTCCTCCGTAATAATCTTGCATCCATTTGGTCGTACAGTATCGATGCATTTTACCGATAATCTCCCCCGCGCAATTTGCTAGCTCGAGAACAAAGCATCCGGTTCCCCGCAAAGAACGAGGAAAGGTAAAATAAGAAATATAACTTGGAAATTCTGCTTTCAGCTGCATTCTATTATTCTGTTTTATATTTCCTTCGTTTTCCTACTGGAAGGAGTAATTATCTCGCAAGAACATCGCGAAATTTTCCAGAAATTAATTTTTTGGGTGACATTAGAGCTTCTTCTTTAAAAAAATATTACAAAACTCTCGCAGAATCGTAAATATGCAAAAGCTACTTAGATCGACGAAAAAATCATAAATTCCTTTCTGTGAAATTAGTTAAAACTTCCTTTATACTCTTTCAATATAATCGAGGCAGTTTTCCTGTTCAATTATTACTAAAATCAATGCCATAAAATGAAAAAAAACATCCTTCGTATTTTTCAAATCGTAATATGGGCACTACAAAATGGGAAAGCCAGTAAAAGCAGCGAACCAAACAAATATACATTAAAAAATCGTTTAACCTAATATCTCTGCCAGTAGTGGCTATATCTTCAACACTTCTAAGAATTTCTTCGCACCATTTCATTTGGAAATACTTTTAGCTCGTTCATTTCATTCTGCTATCCCCGACACAGGCATATAGCGAAGGGTGGCCGAACTTCGCGCAGTTGGCGTTTGTTTCTTGCATACTTTTACGACATTTCGTGAATATGTTACTAGGGCAAAGCCACGCTACAGGCTCTGGCGCTAGCAGCATGTTGACGAAACATTGTAAAAGCGTTCATCAAACGAGCGCCAAACGTGTGGAGTTAGGCCACCCCCTGCAGTGCCTACGTTTGTGTTAGAGAGGTCAGAATTTAAAGAACTGATTGTATTTTTTAACAAACTCGGATTGGACCATGAGAAGTTAACACCTTGACTGCTACGCGAGTATAGCACGTTTTTCGTTCACTTGCTCTGATTCAATATTTCAGAGTTCAAGGATCCATTTAATATTGTGTATCATTCGTAACGTTTTGATAATAATGTTGTTTACAAATTTACGCGTCTAAGGGCCTAGTTAACGTGAGTATAATAATTATGTAGAAGAAAATGATTGAAAGTTAAAAGCGCGGGTCATTCCTCGTTGCAGTCGACGTACAAAGTTCCCTGGAAACGAGAAACTCTTTAATCGACCCCTGTGTTTAATAAACCGTTCAAACACTTGTAACCCCTTAAATTCGATCTTGGTTTCATAACAGCCCTCTCGCAGTTCGTCGTGTATACGCCAGTGGCTTTCTGGCCTCTTTGTCAGCGACGGCATTATACGTGGCGCGCATTTTTATCGCCGAGGGAAGGCGCGAGTTGGGGCACGTGCGTGCTTTAACGCCCAACCAGGCTGCGAATATTTTCGCCGTGATCCTTGCGGTTTCTTGCTCGACATATGCATAGTATTCAAATGCGCTTTTGTTCCGCGCGACCGGGATTCACGGTGGCCGTGACTTTTATCGGTAATATTCGGGGACCAGTGAATGGCTAGAGCTTATGGGATGCAGCGTCCGTGGCATTAGCGGGCCTTGGGCTCGCGTGTCGCGAATCTTCTCTTTTTGTAGGTGTTTAACGCCCAATGAACCGCTGGAGTGGTTATTAGCGATACTTGTGGATTTTTAAATCGATTCATGCGACAACTTGGCCTTTTTTAAAAGAAGTGTCGTATTGGAAAATTTAGGGCAGTCAGAGATAATGTATAATACTTTACGATTATAATGGATTACATATTGAAGACTACTCTGGAGTTGATTTGTCAGTTAACACTAGACCTACCGACAATTAACCTTTAGGGGACCGACAAAGTCCTTTTTAGGGCTTTGAGTAAACACACTGTTTAAAAATTATTTGAAGTACAAATATGTTCTGTTCGAAAGAACACAAAAAATACAACGAAATGAAATAATTCCCGAAACAACACAAAGATAACAAAAATAGAAATAAAAACATGGAAAGAAGAGAAGAAAAGATGATGTACCTATTTCTAGCAGATCAGTCAAAGTCACTGGTTATTTATAAAATACGTTATGCAAGGAAAATAAAGCTTTATCTATTTTTTTTTCAATTTTTATATTGTTAAAAAGTATACATAATATTATAGACATATTTATACTATTTAGAAATATGTACATTTTTTCAGACCGAAGAATGGTAAATATATTATCAAACCAGTCATTTTGACTGGCATTGTAGTTCTAGTGTTAAAGATAGTCATGTGTAACTTTGATATATCATATTTTGAATCTGGTAAATACTCTGTGTTCCCTTTCGTTAAGATTCTTCAGCGCTTGTTTATTAAAACAGTGTTCTTCCAGAGTAGGGTGAATTGATCAGTGAATGAACAGCTAAGCGTTTGTTCAGTTTCAAATAACGATAAAAATTAAATAATGTCCTAATTTCTTAATGAAATAAGAATTTGTAACAGAATAGGCTTTAAAAATGTCTAAGAAGATTGTTTGTGATTTTTTTACTCGACCGGCATTTGAAATAAATCATAATAATGTAATCAATGCCTAATATACTAGTGAATGAACAAAATACCCAATAAATGAATACTTTGTACCCACTGGATGAACACAAAGAATAATATTTCATTTTCCGACCAGAAAACGCTACAAAAGAAGAAAGGAAGTTTAGGTGAGGCACCTAACATAAGAATATAAAAATATAATCTATATATTACAATAATAGCAACCTGACAAATTTATTTACGTCAGAACACAGTTTACACGATATAATGGTTAACTGTCATCGTACGTGTTTTGTTACTAGGTTTCTCGCCGTGAATGGCAGCACCCGAAACCACAAAACAAACAAATTAATAAGCGACCGAGACGTTCATAGATTCAAAAAATATTAGTATCGCCGTTATCCCAATAAATTTTTCTTTGTTCCAAATATAAGATCATTGTTTTCAATGAAATAGTATTCTTGTTATACGCCAAAAAAGTCAATTTGTTCATTCACTGTTCATTCACTGCCCGATTCACCCTAGCTTCTGATATCTTCTTCCAGTTAATGTTGGGATTTATTACAACAATTAAATCAATCTTCAAAATCGGCGAATTATCTCTGATGACATTACAATTAATTGCTTCTCCCACTACCTCCTCCCCCATCGCATAGCGCACCAATATCATCGATACAATCCAAACAAAAATTCGTCGTCTCCTCTCTAACTTCCTCAAATATCAAGTATCGCCCGTTTCTTTAAAACTAGATCTCTACCCCATACCAATCTTCACAAACGCACGAGCAATTCGCATCTTCTATGATCAGGTGAAAGCTTCCTAGCAACCACCGAAGAATCCCTATCGATGGCAACGCGGGACCTCTGTCAACGAGTAGGACAATTTAATTCTTTCTCCCTTTCTCCCTCTTACATGGGTGGGCTGAAGTGTCTTTGAAGTAGCGCGCATTGTCAGCGGTGCACGCTGGACCGAGCGCGTGTCAGAGGTCCTGGACTCCTCTCCCTGTCGCGGCCGATGGGTCGATATGTATATACGTGGCCAGGCCATGGGGTCGACTGGAGGGTTCGCGTGTGCCTCCAGCAGGGGACAGCCAAACTGGCTGTCATTTCCACCCAACCTCTGTCCACCAACCCCTTCCGACCACCAACCGCCTGAACCGCCCTCACTCTGCTACGCGATATTATGTTCCTGAAATATTGCCGGGAAACAAACAGTCGACTGCACGCTGTCGACACGTCCCTGTCGTGCCTCTGTCCCCCTCCACCCTCGTGTTTGCGTTTCCTCCTTGTTTTTCTGCGTTTAATCTGCCCTTTTCCTTGACTTCCCAGTGCGCGGCTAATGGTGGCAGCGTTGGAGTGTTTCGTGGGGCTAGGGGATGGAAATCGCTGATGGATGCGGGGGGCGCATAGAATGGGATAAGGCGTGGATTATACTATCGATTTTCTGTCGATTGACAGTTTAGTTGTAAACTTTGTTTCGGGTTCACGTGTATGCAACGCCATGCTCGTTGACTTGATGAAATAGTCAATGTTGAAGACAAACTCGAGGGAAAATTGATAGTATACGCTGTGTCTAGCAGGAAGCTTTAATAAGTAATAATAATAATTCGACTTTATTCGCCACAAATTACATAAATTATGTGACAAATGGGCTAAAATGGGCAAAATAATATTACAATAGAGAATGAAGTTTGAAGTAACGGAAGAAATACGCGATAATTTTCTTTCCTTATAAACTATACAGTGTTATTTTCTATTGGTTCTTATTTTACACAAGAACACCACAGTATTATCAATTAATGCAGTGATTCCCAACGGGGGTCCGGGAAGTGTTTCCTGGGGGACGCCACAGATTCTTTTTTTAATATTATTAAGTTAGAATTATACTTTGAAATACCTATTTGTAATGTTTTCTCTAGTTTATTAAATTTACCTTATTTCGAATGTTATAAAAGGGGCTCGCGACTCAAAAAAAGGTTGGGATACACTGAATTAGTCAATATTATAAATGTTACAGCCTAGCATTTGTAAAGTACAAACTACAGTGTCTAACCGAGATGTAGTAACTGCTTTGAGATCCTCTTAAGCGATAGTAGAAGAATATCCTTGAGGGCGCAAACTACCAAAAGTGTTTCTCGTCGCTCATTAAAGGACTACGCTTATTTAATTACATTTCTACAGACTCAATATTCAAAAAGTATGCGGAATCTGTCCCCGAAGGTTTGAATTGTAACAACGCACTGGAATTCGCTGCAGTCTTCACTCCCTGCCACTTTTACGACATTATTATGTTTCAGTATACTAGGATAGGTGTCATACTGTATTTTCGTTCTTTAGATACTTAACTCAAATTTCGCAACCATGCACAACCGGCTGAAAAATGCCGTATAAGCTGGGTCTGACTCGTAAATCATGGCTGATGCCAACGCGCAAGTAGAAGCAGTGAGTCATGGACAGACGTACTCGCTAGGCCGGACTCGATCAAGCGCGCGGAACTTCGGAATTGATTTCTTTTGAAAGACGTCATCTATGGGAAAATCTTTTGCCGCGTTTTTGTACTATTTCCCAATCTGTCACCCTGGCATGACAGCTTAACATCGAAGGTGAGTACAATGGTCCGTAATATTCTCGGAAAATAGTTACGAGACACTTATGATCTACCCACTTCAGTGTCTAATATTTCTAGTCTCTCGTGTCGTAAAATACAGCTTCCAAAGCGAACAGAACTCTCGGTGGTAAGCTGTTGCTTGGCCAAACATATCGGGACAGGACAGTTTCGTGGAAACTTAATAAGATGAAACGCTGACTCGTAACGTAATATGCACCGTAAACTGGTTTCCAAGAAAAGGTGTAACCACGCTGGCTAACTCTTCAGAGAATCGCAAGAACCGGCAGCTATCAAAGTGTCACGTTGAAAACGCCGCTCTTCCTTTTTTCTACGCCAGCCTCGTAGTAATTCGTCATAGCTGGGACATCCTGAGTGTGCATTAAAAAGTGGTCGCCTTAACACCGAAGTATGCACCTTCAACTCGTTCGAACGGAAGAAAAAAAGTTGTTTAACGTCACGGGTGTTCGTTGCCAGGACGATTTATTCGAAGCACTTGAATTTCAATACCCTTTGCCGTGAAAAGTGACTAAATTCGGGATGCACTTTGTATTTTAAGACGAAATTTCGGGAATATATCCTGTATCAAATTTCTCCGTCTAAAGTATTGTCTGACTTGAAGGGGCTCCGCTTCGAAACACTTGTGCCATTTGGAATTACCGTTGTTAGTATTATATAAAAAAATGTTTGTTCACTTCTTGAAATACGTGATAATACAGCCTGAGTGTTTTAAAAAGATTGCAGGTATAGTTTCTCTACAAACAATTCCCAAAGAGAACCTTGATTTCTGCCGATCACCCCAGGTTCCCCCTTGAATAACTAAAATATGTTATACGAACACAGTAGCTGGATACTTTTGCGAGTAACTGTATATTACATTCGAAGCAAGCCATTGGATTTCATAGAAATCACAGTCGCGCTCTATTTGGATTGCATGAAAAGCCCCCTCGGCACAAGGCGTCCACGTTCCTTTCATCTCTTTCTCCAATTTTCAGTCTTGTCCCCGTATTGGCCGGTGCCGTCGATTCCGTTTTACAGCGGCCAATTATATTAGCGATGGAATGCAAAAACCCCGCGACTGCAGTCTCGCTCGATATTCTGCAGAAACCATCGGGCCACCGCGTTTCATCTCGCTGAAATGAAAACCGTCCGATATTTTTCTGTTTAAATGATAGTCGGCGTCCGTCGCTTTTCTGTTAACCGATCGTGGCCCTTGATGGCCATATCGTTCGTCAACGGGCGTTCCATTTAATTCCTTGCGCGAGACGGGCGATTAAACGTCCATATTTTTGGAATTGTTGGAACGTTTAGAAAAACAGAGGTCTTCATGCTAACCGGTACCATTGAAAGGTACCTTCTAAAGCTGACTCTTCGTAGGAAGCTTCTTTGTACAGGAAATCTGCTTTGAAAATCTATCGAGTACAAATTGATATTAATTATTAATCGTTTTTTTTTAGGGATAAAGTCTCGTTTGAAAAAAGTACTTTCCCAATTTCGGTTTATTTTTATACTAGAATTCATTTCATTGACAATTGTACGATAGTTATTCCTGTATTCTCCCAATTGTTAGTAACGTGTATCTGTATCAAACGATTTTTTCAAAATCGATTTCCTCGAAAGGGAAGCTTCTTGGGGGACAAAGTTTATTCCACAGCTCCTACTCAGTTTTTCACGCAGAATAAATACCCTTTCGGTTGAATCTTCTACGGTACTGCCTACCTTATTGTGCCATGAGCAGAGAATTATTCATTTAGGTGATACAGTAATGGTATCGAGTACCTATTGTACTTAAACTGGAATACTATGGAGAAGTAAATGCAACAGGGCCAGCCCACCAATCTTTCACACATTTCTCTCAATCTATAACATTTACCGAAATACCATAATCTAAAAAAATCGTCGGTGTTTGCATACAAGAAACGTTCACCAAATAGTAGTTTGAAAATTGTCGATCAATATCGCGTGATTGCTACTGTGCGCTATTCGGCGCGTTCCACGGTCGCAGAAGCGAAAAACGAGAGACAGTTTTCAGCCGTATCGAGAGGTCACGCGTCGATTTTCCGTTTTCAATTCGCTGGCGACTGGTATGGTCACGAATTTCTCCGTGCTCGACGTAATACGCGGGATAAAAAAGAAATCTGTCCCTCGAAAAGTCGATGGTGATCGCAGCGTTCGCAAAGAAACAGAACCGCGAAACCATGGCGTGCATGGTCGATCGACATAAGCCTTTCAGCTTTTATTGGCGTTTGAAGACGACAGCAGCAAAGGTTTTCAAATAAATGCGCCATCACCATCGGTACATTAGAGAATGAAAAACACATCGTTCCGCGACGAATGAGTCGTCAAGGCAATCAGGTCTTAAAGCTTGCTTAATATTCGTTGGCTATTACGACGCAACACCGTTTTAACCTTTGTTATATTTCCCACTTGAACTATTCGAGCTTGGCACCAGCCGAGAACGGATTCCAATAAACAATAGCTAGGAGTCGCGTTTTTCTTTTTAAAAGATCACCTTCCCCTCCTCGTTCTGCCAATGGCTTGCATTAGCACCGCCTGCGAAGCAATTAATGTAAAACGATTTAATATTAGCCGCCATTTAGTACTTCGAGTGTGGAGGTGACATTGGTCATCGAATTAAGTGATAGAACTTTTTAATTTTCCTAAGAAGCACAATTCCTATTAATCAGTCTAACTGCATTTATTTTCTTAATAAATTTCTTAACACTTTGAGTGGCTCGAGGATTTGAAAAATGCCCTTGCAAGTCGGCCAGACCATTCTAAACCGTCGCTACTACTGAGAAAGATTTGTTTAAGGGCTCTTCCTAAATACTGTAACGGTTAAAGAAGAACTTAATTCTTCGGGAATTAAAAGAACGAAACCAGTATTGCACGTATCCCCTTGCAAGTTTACAGGTTTATTCTACTACCTTTCAAGAGTGTGAAAAGAAATTGCAAGTAATAATTTTCATTTATAACGGAATAGGAGCATCGCGAAATTTATATCTTATCTACTGAATATAATGTGTTTATAGTATTAGGAAAACTACTTAGGTTCCTTGACGCGGTTAGGTTCCTTAATTTCCACGACGCGTTGCAAAATCTATGTTTTTAGTTTAGGTGTATTATATTGAGTTGCATATGTAAATGCACGCCTTGGATATTTCCTCCGAAGTTTTTCGAACGTTTCTTGCCCACGCCTTTAATTGTATCGTTAGCATCGCGGAATAAGATGCCAAAATGCGAGCTTCCACGAATTCAGTCCACATAAAATCCAAGTGTTCCGTGCTTTCCATCTAATTTATTCCGACAGGCAGACGTCAGAGGTTCCTTCCCTTTTTTCTTTCCCCGACATTTCGAATTTACCAGCGTCACGCGAGAATTTTTCACCCGAGCGATTTCACACACACACACGTACCCATTGATCTGAATTCGTGCGGGCTGACTGCAGGACCCGCGTGTATGTGTGTGATTTTTTTTTAAAAACCGCGCGTCCGCGCTCTCGTTTCTTTCCCTTGCACCCGCGTATCTGATCGGCCAGCATCGTAATAAAAATACGTCACTGAACATCGCGCGAATGAATTGACCTCTTTTCCGGCGATGAAAGTAAAATGCCGTAAGAGTTCCAGTCGACCCATAAATCACATTATCAGGGCGACGTCGTAAATTATAAAATCGTGAGGCGCGAAATCATCGACTACTTTCAAACGAGGCTCGCGGTCAGCGAGCTTCTCGCCCTACGAAGCAACGAAGCTCGTGCGAACGATTCAGCGTGATGTTTGTGCGAAGAGAAGTTGAGCGAGTCGATATAGGTACCAAGTCAAGAAGAAATTATGAAAGGAAATTTCTTGCTTCCGAACGGTTGTATTTTCCATTACATTGAATCATGTCTTTTCACGAAGTTTCCAAGATATAATTCAACACTGTGGTGCAAGGTTTTGAAAAATACCTCTTTCAGTTTCAGGCACTTAACGCCAACGGAGCAAATTAGACTTCTATTGTTACATATTTTGTAAATTATAAGGTGTTGGCGACTGGGCAGGGGTGAAATATTTTTCAGTTCTCTACCTTTCTACGAAGTTCCATCAAGTTCTGTTCCACAAACCCTAAAGAATTCTTAGTCGGTTCTCTTTTGAGAGCGTTAAGCGAGGTTGAAAACTGTTTTGTAAAGGAGAAAAATTTATGATTGACGTGTGCTGCAACCCATACAGCACACTTCGTTGCAGCTGTATTGCAGGAACGTTGCTGCAATATTGTGTTGTTGCAGGTTGCATTGCAATATTGTAGGAACGTTCCTGCAATATTGCCGTGCATTATTGGAGTGGCAATGACCCTACAATATTGCAGCAATATTGCAAGAACGTTGCCGTGCAATGTTCCATTGGCAACGATCCTACAATATTGCAAGAACGTTGCCGTGCAATATTCCATTGGCAACGATCCTACAATATTTCTGCAATACTGCGCGCACATCGACGTGCAATGTTCCAGTGGCAACGATCCTACAATATTTCTGCAATATTGCGCGCTTATCGACGTTCAATGTCCCAGTGGCAACGATCCTACAATATTTCGGCAATATTGCGCGCACATCGATATGCAATGTTTCAGTGGCAACGACCCAGCAAAATTGCCTACATATTGCCGTGCAATACTGTAGTGGAAATATTGTAGAAACAGTACAGCAATATTCTAAAGCAACTATGACTTTGACGAAATTTGAAATATGCCGTCGAGTAGATTCTACAGCATGTTTCCTTTAACTGGATATGCTAGAATTTCTCGTTGGCCGTTGAAGATATGAACAAAGTGTTATTGTGAGAGTTGTTTGTACATGAATTTACATTACAGAAGAAATTTGAAAATGAATTTAATTTGTTTAGATAGAGTAGATACTATATATTTTAATGCGTGAAGTTATTATTATTATTATTATTATTATTAAACGTCTTTATTGCACAAACACGTTTATATAATCAAGCAAGAGAAAAGAGAGATGTAAAGAAAAATGCAAAGGTTTAGTCTAAAGACTACTTTCCAACCTAACCTAAAATGACACCGGGTTAAAGTCCGCACCTGCAGTGTTAAAAATCCCTAATAGGTTTGTCAAATGAGCCTTCGTTTTTGAATAATTTGAGTTTAAAGTTTTGCACGGTTGGAGTATAAGTTCAAATACATAAGCAATCTTATCAATCAGCGGTTGTAGCTGTGGCGGTAAATTGTTCGTCTACGATTCTACAGGTCCTCGGTTCGAATCCCCCTGAGGTAAAAATATTTTCTATGAGAAAATGACACACGGGCGTTATACTACTACGATTCTGCACACATTCATGTCGTAGCGTCCCTCACTACCCGTTTCGTTGCGGTGGGGACCATCGCTGTAAAATTTCCGAAACGTTGCGGGAATGTACTCCTGCAATATTGCTAAGGCGGACATAGGAGTGAACCTCTGCAACTTCCCTACAATGACACGGTGCAACATTGCAATCTCGCACCGCAATATTTCTGAAGAGTTGCATGATCATTGCCACAATTTTGCTGTTTCGTTGCAGAATCATTGCCGGAACGTTGCAGGAGTACATGTTTGTAATGCTGCTGCAACATTGTAACAATACACACCCGCAATATTGCGAAGGCGGACATAGGACTGAACCTGCAACGACTCTGCAATGTTATGCTGCAACATTGCAATCTTGCACCGCAATATTGCAGAGACGTTGCTGCAATGTTATGGTGCTGTGTGGGAAATGAGTAAAGTGGCATATGAAAAATTCATGTAATTCTCGAAGTGCAATCACGAACCATTCTGCCCTCCTTAGTTAAACTGTCCTATCTAGCATTTTTTCATTTTTTCAGATATGTTGAGATATTTGAAGTTCCACGCGTCTTTTACCTTTTAAGTAAAGTTAGAATACTCTGCGTGCTTCCTAAAGATTTATAAACAGTCTAATGTATTTAACCTAACTTCTTTCCAAATGGTTAAAACATCCTACCTAAAACTATTAATTAATTGGTACGTTAATAATACAATACCTCCCGGTACACCTATTACAAAAAATTATATTAGGCTGTTCCGAAATAATGGTAACATGTTTTAATTTGAACGAAAGAAAATAAGGACGGTAGAAAGTAAATGATGAAACTTCAGTTTTCTCGGTTGCTTCGAAATGTTAGAGAGGCCATTTTAACTAAAGTGGGCAGTATTATATTATGTAATTGGCAAGTTTCTTTTCATATACTAGTCGTGATTCATAAAACTGTCTCGTATAAAAGGACCATACTACCAGGGAACATTCCTGTTTTCTTTATTTTTATTATTAATCTGCGAATAAATGATTATCCGTTATTAAATCTTAACGTTGAATGCTCGATAGTGTCGCACCACGTCGAATGATTTGGAAGAAGAAGCGTTTAAAATTCCACAGAACGAAACTGGAAGCATAAAGTCCTCGAGGATCGATATCGAAAACTTCGAGGCACGTGACGCTGCAGGAATTTATCGTTATGGGTGTCTCTCGGTGGTTGGCCCGTGTTTATATTGAAAAATGTGCATCTGTTTCGTGCTGCGACACTCGTCGCTTCTGTTTCCCGCAGCCGTCTGCATAAGCATGCATCGACGAGGAGAAACGGCGGGTGTTTGTCGTTCTTTCAGAAACTCCTGTTCCCCGAGTTACAGATTCCGTTTCCTTTCAATAATAAGTGGAAGGAGCCGCGCTCTGGGGCTTCCAAAGGAAATAGACGGACGATTGAAAGACCCGAAGATATAATTTGGCAAGCTATACAACACAAAACGCGCGGCATTGCTGCTTGACTGTTTTGAAGAGCGTCGTTTTTGCAAAAAAATTTCACATCCATGGAAAGGGTTTGTGGTCACAAACTTGCTTTGTGGAGTTAGTATTTGGCGGAACGAGTAAACTTTTTGCTGGGAGAGTTTCTTTTGAAATCCAAAATGAAACTGCAATTACCTAATTTATTTCTTTCAGTACTGTTTCATAATAGAATTTTTATTATTACCGCATTTCTCTAGAATTACGATCTAATCGGAATAAATTAATCAGCAGTTACTTACAAGCTTAATGGTTGGTTCTTAAAACAATAGTTCCATAACGAATCGTTAGGGGTATTATATTCAACGAACTATAGCCTGCACTAAATTTCTTACAAATCTTTTAGACTCGATACCGTTTTAGTTACGATTAACAGGAATCGAATCCAAGCTCGTAAAACGTGAATCGATTATCATGAACACGATTTACAGCCGAGGGTAAGCCGATCTCTATATCAGTGTCGTAACTACAAGCTATCTGTCTGCAATCTTCCGATAATCAACGCGGCTTAGTCAATTAAAATGGCGAGAATACGATCCTCGGAGGGCTCGTTAAGGATAGCTGCCGGTAACAAGTACACACATGCAGAATGCTTCTGAACTACGAGTGAAAAGCAATCTAAGTAGTCAATAAAGCTCGTGAAAAAGAAATATCTCAACACGAGTCAGTGAACCAAACATTCTGGAAATATTCAATCTTCTCGTTTGTAAGCTATTACTATTGTCCAGCCCTTATATTTTATCTTCCAAATCTATTTAACACCTCGACTGTCGTCGGTGTCTTTTCACTCCGAGGGACAGGGATGGATTTGTATATAGGGTGGTAACTTTTAGGGGGCGGCAAATTTTGGGCGAATCAAATTGGAAAAGGTAGCAAAATGTTTTTATTTTAGGGTGGTTTTATTACCAGATAATCTTTAAACACAGAGGCTTGAGGCAGCTTTAAAAACAATTTACTTTTTTTTTCATGTAGCAAGTTAGCGACAAGCAATAACTCATACGTGATTGAATTAATTTTAATATTGTCTCAACTCTTTTAAATTAAAGTATTTGATGATATTTCGCTTGTTAAGCTCTAAATTCGCCCTCACCAAGGGATTTGCATCCTCTGCTCGATTTTTCCAAGTCGATATGTAAGGTACTCGTAAGTTTACTTAATTTTAAGTTTAATTACTCAGTGGATTAGTGGGGTAGGATTTTAAAACAGCATCTTTTAAATCAAAAAACTAAATCTGTACTACTGAAAGGCAATTTGTTGGTGTAATAAAGACGTATTATTATCATTATATTTTCTGGAAAACATCGAAAGCAAATTAAGCAAGGACTTGGCTCCCTACGCTTTGTTCAAAACATTTTTGGCGCAAGCCATCACTCGAAGGGGCATTTCCCCAAAAAGCATGCGCCGCTCGAAGCGTTAAAATTAATCAGACTTAACGTTCTCGCCACTTGTCGACGATCGAGCCAATAAAACATTCCAACTGTAAATATCGGAAACCGCCCCCCTCCGTTACGCCGATCACGTGACTCGCGTGCGTCGATCGACTCGATTGATGATCGAGGCGACGCCGCCGGCGACGGGAAAGGAAAACGGGAATCGGGGTGATGTCATGTAGAAAGAGACTAGCGGGCTCTGGAGAGTCGGAAAGCTGAAGTGGGGTGAGGACGAGGGGCTACTGCCTAAGCGAGTCTATTGTTGTGTCGGAGACTTAATATGCATTTCTCTCAGGGGCGAGCCAGGCTCTTCAACGTTCTCCCTCCCCCCCGGGGGTTGCTCCGAGGGCGGGGAATAAACGAAGAATCGCGTCCGCCGTGAAAACTTGCCGCTTTGCGCTCGCTTCCTATTATCTCTTAATAATCACTGGCTCCGTGCTCTTATTAAATCGTATTACGGGTTGCCTGCTCTCGGGAGCCGTGCTCGTCACAAAGATGTCTGCGCCCGTCACAAAGATGTCTGCGCTTTCGTTCGCACCTCGCCCCGAGTAGTGTCATCGTCGAAGGCGTTCTGTATCGTCGGCTCATTCTTTCCTGCCTTCTCTTCTCCCCTCTGCTTTTCCCGCTGCCTTGCTCCGAGGGCGTTCGTTCGTCAACGAAACTCTTTTTAGAATGTGGAGGAGAAGGTGGGCTAGAAGCGTGGAAGGAACGTACAAGCTTGAACAGAGTCGCCAGTTGATGGAATATATCCGATTGTTGCCACGAGTTCTATTTATAATGCTGCGGAGTGAATGCATTCGTATTATTCATTAGCTGCAGTAGGTGCGTTCCATGGATTGTATTTATGTCAGCTGTGATTGCAGAGAAATTAATAACACCAGCTTTCATCATTTCTAAACTCTCAGAGGTCCAATGTTTCTCTAAGAAAGTATATTATTTTTAATATTCTTCCTTCTCATCTCCTGACATATTTTTCTCCGTGGAATTTATCTGTTCCTAAAACATTTAATTTTTAGATAGCTTACTCTGAATGTCTTTTAACTGTGCTTCAGTCTGTTGCTTATTCGTCAGCTGGCGCTGTCAAAGATATTTAAAAACGATTGCCCAAGGTTGTCGATATTATTCGTATTATTATAAATTAATAACCTTCGATACGGAGTACCCATTCTAAAGTCGACGTTTCTCTGTCAGAAAAAGTCGTTGCAGATATTTGGCTATAACAGTTCTGTAATAATCGCTTATTATCCACGTCAACTCTGTCTGTCCGCTCAGCCATACGGAATATAATTCAACTTTTGTTGGAATTATATCCCCGAAACGTCGTGTTTGCCGCGTATCAGGCCTGAAATCCTCCGGCAAAATTGAATTCGCATTAAAATCGCGGACGGTAGTAAAAGGAATAAAAAGCCCATGTAGGAACGTCCGTTCCGAACGAAATGTAATATGCGCTCATCAAACCAGCCGTCTAAGTTCTTGATGTAAACGAAACGGGATTCAATTCCAACGCGCCTTTTTATGAAGAATTACGACCGGCAATTTTTTGCGATCAACCGAGCGCGAGCTTTTGCTAATCGTATTTTTAATATCGGGGCACGTATCGTGTTCAAAGTTTCTACGATTGCCCGAGAAATATTAGTGAAAAACATAACATATACATATACCGTCGTTCATAAGTATTAGGACACCTATTCGATATCAAGTAATTGTGGAGATATGTTTGCAATCTTATTGGAGAACTTTAATAAATTCGACTTTATTTGATATTTTAAGGGGGTATAGGACTATTGAACGACTAAAATCGACGGTTTCTTGTCGGTTGGATTGTTTAGATACCAAATAATCACCATACCGGCACTTTTCACAGTTTTTTATGTACGCTTTTACAAGTAATGTAAAATAAAAAAATTGTCAGAATGTTGAAAATTATTCAAGTTATTTGACCCTTAAAGATGGTCCCGCGCAACTCGCAGCTGTAATCGGTGTACATAGTCTCAGGTGAACCAATCGTCTAAAAGCAAAATGCTTTGGGGTGAGTAATTTCTCCACCAATAGATATCGTGTGAAATTTTACTGGGTGAATTTAAACCAAAATTGTAAAAAGTTACAAACGAATCAATTTTTTCCCCACATTTTTATGGGAAAAATACGTCTTTAATTAGTTACAAAATGTTTTACAAACATCCAATGTTGATGCGCAAATTCCACAGGATAGAGAAAGGAATTCTACAGCTCCAGTTAAAATTTTAAGTGAAAATATTAATTGGTTCAAGAGTTATGATGTACACCGTTTTTGAAAATGGTGTTTCGAGAAAACCGGCTTCAAAGTTAAGTGCCCTACGCCAATACAGCTCTGCGAGGCGTTATACTCAGTTACGTTCAGCGCTGTAATTTTCGTAATTATTCGAATTTTCACATGAAACTTTTTTTTGCAAATGTTCACAAAGGATGAGTCTTTCAGAATTAATAATAATAAAAAAATCGATTTTTTTTCGATATTCCAATAGTCCTATACCCCCTTAAATTAAAAGCAGCGAAAAGTATTCAGTTTGTACCAAATATCACGTTCTGCGCAAAGGCAGCATGTGTCCTAATGCTTATAAACGCCAGTGTATATCTAAATTTGAGATAACAATGGAAACTTCGCGCAGTGTAGATTTTCGTATTTAGGTACATTTAAAGAGATTCTAATCCTTCATAGCCAGTAGGCATTCACTTCCACTGAGAAATATATTTAGTATCTATCCCACTCAGTCCAGAAAGAGAAGTGATTTAGGAAAAGCTATTTTCTCGCTTCATTCTCATTACCCCCTCATTTAACATCTCACCCCTTCAATAAAAACACTTCTGTGATTCTGTTTTTAGCGAATCAACACTATCGCAATAATACCAGCAAAATCGCAATCCCGATCTCCAAAAGAAGCACCCGGAATTTCAAATCCCACGTACCCCACGCCGCATCCTCCCTCGCGACAACTGAAGTCACTCAGCACCCCAGACTCAGGGAATACAGCCATCAGCCACAGTACCCCAGATCGCGATCCCCGCTAGGGCATCAGTCAGCCGACTAATTGTCCGTTAACATTAATTAAAAACCGGCCAATCCGCTTTTATCCACGGCCGAGAGATTATTGGGAGTAAACGATAATTAGAGAGGACTGGTTGCTGGTCGGCGTTAAAAAATTAATTACCGTCGTGTGTATCTCGAAAAACGGCTTGGCCGAAGGGCGGGAATGAGGAGGAGTGGTGCGGGCGTGAAGGGGGGAGGACGTGGAGGGGATGGAAGTTGCAGGTCCAGCGTAGCAGGGTGGTATCGGAGGATTAATTACCAGGAACCGTGCGTTCTTGCGGTTATCGCGATACAGTTTCGGGAATAATCGGCCGCGGCGGGACGGGTTTCGCGCGCGCGTTCCCTGCGAGGGACGACGACTCGCACGACCAAGCCAGTCGGTGGAAAAAAAAGGGGGGGAAGGTTAGGTTGCAAATCACATCGTTTGCAGGCGGCCGAATCTTTCTCCTTCGACCAAAGCAGCCCGTTCGAGCCGCGCCCTCGCGTACAAACGTGAATTTACTACGCCATTCACGCACGCGTCTACATAAATTGTTGCGTCCAACGTGCACGTGCGCTCCTACAGCGCGCGCGCTCCAACTCCGCGAGGTCTGCCGCCCGCTTCCGACCCGCTTTTCCTCGCGGATCCCAGCCGCGCGTTTAGGTTACTGGGAACCAAGCCGAGGATGATTCACGCCGATCGTGCGTCGCGATTTACGGTTTTTCGCGGACTGCGGGAATGGTAGGACCTATTGAAAGATGGAGTTACGATGGAGACACCTGGGGACGGCGCTACGAGCCGGACTCGATTGGATGGAGAAGCGCTGTGATAGGTTTATGCTGGATTTGAGGGGATAAAACGGTGGGGGGTTTGGAAGGGGTGGTATGGTTTTTGTGGCTTTAGCGACTTGTCCTTTTGTAATTAATGGGGATTGATTTGGCGTAAACTTAGTCAGTGACTGTAATTGAGTTGCAAGCTTATAATCTAGATCCCCCGAAATTGCAACGGTGGTATAAGAAAGTTTAAACAGTGAATTGTAGAAATATAAGGTGGCTCCGTTACAGATAATTAGATTTTAAAATTTATATCCCACAGATTCGGGGTGGCCAGAATTGGGTAGCGGTAGCGATATAATTCTGAAATTTTAGTATTATGTTAGTTATACGGACGTGTAAAAATATTAGCTTTAAACATTCTTTTGACTGCTACTTGTAGATTTTCGAATGGCAAGGTCGTTGATTCGGTGGTGGGAAGTTGAGCGAATTTTATAAAATGAAAGAAAGAAATGTCCAACGACGCATATTTTGGTTACTGATCTCCAAGTAGCGCAAACTGAGTTTAATCGGACACGGGGTAATTTTCATTACCACTCCACCGTGTATTTTTGAATTCGGCTGTCTCGTGAATTTATGTCAAGATTCATTAAGTTTCTGTTCCTTTTAACTAATACACCCGTCTTTTCAATGTCTTAAATGTGTTAAATTTTCAATAATGTTTGAAATTTTGCAATACTTGAAGTATGGTCCCGGGAGCCCCGATAATCCGAGGTGCGCGGTACGCAAACCGGTTTAAATCGCCGAGAATTCGGATTAAACGTAGCACACACTCGTGCACTCTATATTGAGAAGAACTTCACGCGAGAGGAAATCCTTTATTTCGATCCTTTGTACTACTGAAGTTTCAAACATTATGTTACCCTTTGAGGATCTAAAAAGGAGTGAATTTCTTACTTTATAGTTGAATCGCCCATATGTAGGATGTTATTACTAAACAAAAGTAGCTTCCAAGTTTAACTTCCCCATTGAGAGCTGAAAGCAGACGCCTTTATGGCTCCCCCAAGAAAATAGTCCTAAAAACATGCGTCTCTTTCGATTCCTTACACTCGCCCCGCAACAACCATCCACATAAATCAACAAACAGCAACTCAGACGATAATATCAACACAGATTTGTTTCTAAACTACCTCGAACAATCAATAAAAAAAAGACATCAATCGACGTACATACAGTTAGTAAAAAAAGTATTTGTACATTTTTTAAAATCGCATAACTTTCGTAGAATTGGTCCAAACGACGTGAGTTTTTTTGAGAAACTAGAGGGATTAATTTGCTAAATGATGTGTTTCGTCGTTTTGAAAAAAAAATGCAATTGACCGGAATAGCGAAAAAAATAGTAAAGGTCGTTTTTAAAACTTTTTTTCTGAGCCTGTAATGAAAATTCAAAAAACCCGTTTGTAGATTTAAGTAAGTTGTATACGTGCCTAAAATTTCATCAAAATCGGTTAACGTTGCTCTGAGGTATAAACGCTTAAAGATCGTAGAATAAGGTCGATAATCGCGGAAATTCCCGAAATCAGCGATTTTCGACCTTACTCTGCGATCTTTAAGCGTTCATAGCTCAGAGCAACGTCAACCGATTTTTGATAGGCACGTGTATAACTCACTTAAATCTACAAACGGTTTTTTTGAATTTTCATTACAGGCTCACAAAGAAAAGTTTAAAAAAACGACCTTTACTATTTATTTTTTGCTACTCCGACCAAGTACATTTTTTCAAAACGACGAATCACATTATTTAGCAAACTAAGCCCTCTAGCATCTAAAACAAAACTCACGTCGTTCGGACCAATTCTACGAAAGTTATGCGATTTTAAAAAGTGTACAAATACTTTTTCTACCAACTGTATGTAAAAAAAGAATGCCCCTCCGAGCGACTTTCGGCCTGACAAAAACTACTGCCTGTTATTAAGCCCCCGGATCCGTTTCCGACCGGTACACGGCGCAAGATTGAAACTTACGCACCCGTTAAACGCTCGTGGAAACACGTTCCCCCGCGTAAGTGGGTAGCCGGCCCGAGGAACTGCCGGCATTCGCCTCGAAATCCAAGCTGCGACGCGTCCTGGGCTACCAAAAATCGATATGCACGTACATGCACGTATACGTGTGCACGCGCGCCTGCGAGCGGTGGGCCAACACAGAGGAGCGTGGCGCGAGCTTGAGAATAGGGTTGCACAGGATTGCGTAAGCGCGGCGGCCTCGGCGAACGAGCAAAAGAGAGGACAGGTAGTCGGCTTGCCCAGATAAGGCGCAAGAAGCGGGGTGCGTCTTTAACGCAGTTCTGCGGTTCACGAGCGTTTTCGCGGGCGGCTCGTTAAATTTTCCATCGATCCCAGCTGCCGAACGACGGCCGCGTTCGCCGATCAACGAAACGTTGCGGATATAGGTCAGCTGGGGACTGAGCGTTCGGTCTCGCTAACTCTTTCAACTGACCGCGAAACGAAAGTGGCTGTATCATAAAAACACGGGGCTAGGTGTTCATTTTTCCCTTTTTTTTTGTGAAACGTGACTTGGTTTAAACGTTGGAAGCATTCGGGAGCGCAGGTATCGTCCAGTGGGCTACGATTTGATACTGGCTCGATTTGGGGGCACTGTGGTTATGTTTGCGCAGCAGCTTCACGGGCACAATGGTAAAGATCATTTTTCCAGTGAGAAGCTAGACACAAAAGGGAGAATTCACGGTGTAGTCGGATAAAAATGTCCCTGGTAAACTGACGGTCGATGCTATTGTAACGAAATAATGCGTTCGGTCGCTGTGTACACTATTCTTGCCTAAAATGAAGAGGATCAGGTTTTTTAATAGTTTATTCGTGGGTATATATGCATATGTGAATTCTCGAAAAGTAGCAATTTGAAAGTGAGGATATCTCGATTCTCGGCCCGGAGAAATTGCGAGCTGAAAGGAGAAAGCTCGGTGGTCTTGACAGCGGCTTAATTCTTAATTTCCCTCGCTCCCGCCGCTGGAAGGGAGTAGAAGAAGGGACGAAGGATCGTGGAACGTGGGGAAGGAATAGTAGAACAGGTTTTCAGGTCGGTAGGGTACGAGAAGGGCCGCTGCGAATCGTGACTACCTGACGACGCGGAGCTGGCCCCTTCACCGCTGGAAAATGCTGAACAGGTGCTCGTAAAAATCTGACGCCTTCGACTTTTCTTGCCTCCCCTTTCTTTCCACCCTCGGTACGAATTACGAGGTCGAGTGGCTTGGACCTCGACTGGCGAGGACCTTTAATTATTGTGCACGGGCTGTGGATTTTTTAACGAAATTTTTAGGAGTAGGTATGCTAGATTTTTTAGAGCCTTTCGAAAATGTGAGGAATATACAGGGTGTCTCGGAAGAAATGTAAGAAAATTTCATAGATTTTTTGGGAGGGTATTTTCAATGAAAAATGTCATGTGAATATGAAACCTATTTCTAATACTGGCGTGGTTGTAACAGGTTAAAGTTTTACTGCTGCTTTAGTAAAGTTACAAGTGTAATGCTACGAAATCAGATCAAAAGGAAATTTTAACCACGCGATTATTCTTGACAGCAACCAGTCATTGTATTCTGATAACACTTTTTTCTATCTCTATTTCTAAACACCCAGCAACAACTGTCCCTCCTTTAATTGTTAGATTAAATTCTACAGTTTTCTTTACTTGATCATAGAATCAGTGTCATCGTTAAATCAGTCGAAATCAATTCAGCGACCCTTTACCTCTAGATTCAAATTTATAATTGCATATGGACATGCACTTTGAGTGGCGTGGCACCCTGTGCACAGTTTGAGGGTATCTTCACGGTGACAATTACTAGATAATATCGAAAGAACCCGCTTTCTACTCGCTATACAAAACACTTCCATTAGTAACCACCGCTCGACAAGGCCTGACCGGCCTGAAGAAGTATTTCCCAACCCAAGCGACAACCATAATAAAGAAAATAAACCTTAGTTTTCCCATTTTAGACGATTATAACAGTCCCCACATCATCGCTCGACGGAAAAGAATTTCTTAAAGAAGCTTGCGCCGCCGATTATATATATATACGGTTAAAAAGACAAAAATTCTAATTATTACTTCAGATACATCTCAATATGCAGGCAAAACGCCAAACGTTATAAACGTTATAATTTTTGTTAAACAAATTCCAGAAGATAGCGTTGGAAAACGTTCAGTTACGGTAGAGTACCCCCTCAGCTTTCCAAAAGTCAGAGCCGAGTTAACTTGATTCGACGAGCAAAGTTAATTTCTTTATTCGCCGAGAGTTTCAATTCTAGCATCGAATAAATTGTTTAACCCCAGTTCAATTCATTCGACACGCGACAAATAATTTCCTAACTTCTATTCGTTATTCGAAATTTTATTTAAATATAAATCTTGCCCATCTCTGGTACACAGCCATCAACACTGTTCACCCCACAATAACAAGCTGCTTCCCGCAAATCAAAGCAGCCCAAATCTAAATACCAAATTTTCAAATCAGCTTTGACATTGGCGTAAGCCGCGAAACGACGAAACGAGAAGGACAAAACTATATCCAAACCCTCTCCCCCGTAAGAACATCCTCACCGAGGTTCCCTAGCAATCATTCCGCGAGGTCACCCTGTGGCGCGATTGCCTCGAGCGGCTCGAGGAGTGAAGACGAAATCAGGATCCCTTCGAGGCGACGGTGAATGGTAATAGGCCCGGTGCGTCGGCCCGAAGTGCAACAAAATTTCCAGCTGGCCCGGGGAACGGAGGTGTCGCGTGTCCGGGAAGCCCGTAAAATCGCGCTCGTACGTGGAAGCGCGTCTTAGGCGCCCTCGTTAAACGCGTCGGTAATGAGTAATAACCGTCGATCGCCTGTCAATCGGCGGGTACACATTTGTCAGGGTGCACGCGAGAAGGTGAAACGGGGCGAGTAACGGCGGCCCGGCCGCTGGATTATAATAATTAAACGTCGTAGAAGCTGGGGCTCGCGGAGTTCTCGGTAAGTGTTAATTGCCTGTGAGCAGAATACGTGTTTCGGCTGGCGGTGGTATTTTAGTGCGAGGAAAATTAGCAGCTCGTATCTTGTTACGGCGTCACGTGGGAAGCGCCTGTAAAGGTTTTGAGCGAATGGTGTCGCGGAGAGAGGGTTGGAATTGGGCGGAAGACGAGGAGGGCGTTGTGGAGGAACTTGTATGCACCTACCTACATATATAGGTACTCGAAAGTCGTTCTGTCGGACCGATTTATTCGGAACTCTTCACACTGGACACTTTTGTGGATCAAAATTGGTGTGGGATATAACCGTACAATTTTTTTTTCTTTTCTTTTTGTACAGTTTCGTTGACACGTTCGCTGCGGCAAAGGGAGTACATACAGTCGCTCACAAGTCAAAATTTCGTTCATGCGAATGCAAGAACCTTAGCTTTCTGGTCTATTTTATCGAATTTCAATGGAGAAATGAATTATCGAAATAATCTGGATGCGTGAACAATCCTTCCTGAACAAGTTTGCGAGTCACTGTATACATATGTTTCGTATCAGATTCTGAGTTACCGGAATGAAACTATAAATAATGCTTCGTGTGATTTGTGGAGAATCCCTATCTGATTTTGTAGAAAATTTTGCGAGATAAAATTCTATTAAATTCGAATAGTTACTTATTAAACTAATGGCGATATTAAAACCTCTGGGTGAATTTTAAGTAAATAATTGTTCCCACAAATAAGCAATTACAAGAGTCAGTAAAATACGTTTAATTAACAAGATGACACTTCCTTCTTGGATGAAGATATACAGGGTGAAGGAAGCATCAACGGAAGATGTTCATAAGCAGAGTCTTAATTATGGAAATCCCGTAATACCATGCTTAACCAAGTTAACCACTGAGAAATTTACGAACACAGCAAATAATCCTAATGACAGGGCTACTTTCGCCGGTGTTAAAAAACTCGGGCGGTAACAAATCCATGAAAGCTTAATCAAAGTGCAAAAGGCTGCTCTTTCATTACATCAAAGTCCCATACGAAGACAAGTTCTTCGAATGTCATTAAACTTTACACTGGCCGAAAAATTTATCGACTACTTCGATACAATCTGTATGTACAACGTGGACGCACCTGATGCATGTAATCCAGCGTTTTCTTAAATTTACGATCATCCCGACGATTACCCAACCCCCAATTACGTACCATTCTTGCGAGAGGGTACGCGAAGTCTAAAAAAATTACAGTTTCTTGGAAAAAACGAAAGCAAACTCTGCGATGGCTTCAGTCAGCATTAATGTGTCCTGCCATTAAGGAATTTCTTTTGGAAGAAAGAGCCACCAAAAAAAAAAGCAGAGACATCGTTTTACAACCTCCTTTATTTCGGGAGGTCGCCTAAAGGCGCGTATCGACTAAAAAATCTGTGCGTCGAACCTGCGACGTTCCTGTGTAACGTATATATCTAAGAGACTACATTATGTTTGGCGACCTGTTGCTACCCCTCCACCCCATGTTTCCACTCCTTCCCAACCCTCCGTGGCTATCCCTTCAATGACTCACCCCCTGGTAGGAAATGGAACGCCCTTGCTCCGTTCACCTCGTTGAAAACGCTGCACGTTCTATCTCGACCTCTCTCTATCACCTCTGCCCCACCCCTCCCCCTCGTTTTCTGTGCGTGGATACGTTAGTTCGCATAACGATTCTGTTACCCCTACGTCACGAACGCGGTCTCGTCTATTGTCCAGCTTCCTCTTTCGCTTAATTTTGTCTTCCACCCTTGTTCCGTGGAACTGTGGAAACGAGGCTCGGAGGAGGGGATGGTTATGATCTTCTTTCCTTCGATCTTTCTTTCGTTTGTTTTCTCGATCTTGATCGGTCGGTAGGTTTCTCCATTTTCAGGGTGTTTATAGGGAAGAACAGGAATGAACGAATTTTTCTTTTTATAGGTTGTTATATATTCTTTGTTATGTTTGTATTATTTCGTCCCGCGTTACCCATCTTCTTTATTTTGTCTGCGAAGCATTATGCCGATTAAATGGTAACAACTGCAGGGGAAATCTGTAATATTGGGAATCAGTGAATGCGTCCTGCCCCTCCGCTATTTAAGCGGCCATTCGCCCGTATTAATACTGGGGGGATGCTATTCTCCGTTCATCATTTTCCTAGTCGACGAATTGAAGGGCCAGGGTGGAGCAGATGCCCGTATCTGGCGATCGGAATCAACTTTTCATCGTTAATCTCCCTGCACACTTGTGCCCATAGGTCGTGGAGTATTAAAGGGGCGATAGGAGCACGGACGGCGAGGGAGGGGGGTAATTTGACAGTCACGTTTGGCTAGACAAGGCGAGGGCGAGGGAGGATAGGAATAGGGGAGGACGTGGCGAAGAGAAATGTAGGATAAACGTGTAAAACGTAATACGAAAAGTATCTGTCATATAAAGGAAGATAGGGGTGCAGATAACGAAAGATCGTGCAGAAGATCGAAGGAAAAGAAATAAAATGAAAGTAAGAAAGCGGATGAGTCGAAGGAAACCACAGTAATTTCTTTAAAAATGCCTCCACTGGGCACTGAAAGAAATCAGAGTTTTATTGGTGATATTGTAAAAAAGAAGATAAAATGTAGTTACGAAGAAAAATACAAATTATCTTGTCTTATCTGTTAACGCGACTTAGTACAAACTTATCCCCAAAAGTGTAAATCATTGCGAATCTAAAGTTCTTATATGAAACACCTAGAAATTTCATGTGAAAAGCGCGCGTGACTTTGTACCGAAACATAAAATAACGAAAACAGGAGAAAAACAATATGAAGGTGTCAGAGGACGTAGATGATTAATTATAATACATCGTCATAATTCTCCTTCGATTTCTCTCACTCGCATTTGTTTTTGTGCTCTATACTGATTTCCTTTTTGCTCGTTTTGATTTCAGCCTCGGGAGGGGGAGGTTCGATGTTGGTCCCTCCCGTGGCCCAAAGTGGGACTGGGGATCGTCCCGTGGGCGACACGGGTACCCGGGCCCAACAGACGTCCGGCCCTGCCACGGCAGCAACCCTATGGCCCTTAGCACCTGCACAATCCAATCAGGTTCCGAGCCAACAGTCCCAGGGCATACCACCTCTGGCCGCCACTCCCGCGCCGGCTCACAATCAAGGTACGCCCTTCGCCTTTTTCAAATCGATCGCAATTTTCTCGGAACAAATTCAAGCATTCGTAATATCTATACATTTTGAGACCTACGGATAAATGTGCCTGCAAAATACAAATCGGAGCTTAGAAAAATGTGGCGTGATGATAAAAATCAGAGTTTATAAATCTGGCGTGAAAATATTTATGTATCGTGCGCAACAGAATTGTAAGTTTCGTGAATTGTTAATCTTGGGAATGAAATGCACTGCTTTCCTGGAGGGGCTCATTCAACAAGTAATATAATAGTGTGCAGCACTAACGTACTAGTATATGTATAATACCTTAATATTTAGTCATTATAGCGTAGGAGTATTGTAATTTTCATTTACCAAATTATTTGATTCGCGATGACTACATCATCTATTTCGATATGTGGACGAGTTCGTGATGTTTGTCTGTTACCAAAGATTGTAAGCTCAGGGGTATATTTTTATTTCATATTTAGCATTGATAATAAATGTGTAAGGTATAACACGGTGTTATCGACCAGAGCTGATATCTTTCCATCGTGTATTCAAAAATGAAATTTCTTGTATGATAGTGGAAAGTCTTATCTGTGGGCGGGGCTCCCGTCGCATTAAATCTAATCATTTTGTAGGAATCCTAGGGGCCTAGTGTTTATTATCTTATTTGTGTTGCAGTAGTACCTGTACATTGTAAATATCAATAATTTAATGAACGTTGTGGAATATTAATCGGGAAGAAACATTAATTAATGGTTATCTTTCTCATTTCTTTTGTTTTAAACAAACCAGTTTTTAAGAAATTTTTAAAATTCTATTTATCAACGTTCATTTTCCTCTAGGTCACTTACAATTCAGTATTATTAGTGGTTGTTAGTTACCTATAGATTATAATTTGCTAAGTAAAATTTCAAATTATTGTTCTGAAAATTTGGGCATATTTTCTTGTTTAAAATTACGGACTTGAACATATGAATATATATCATACAAAATGACATTAGAAGTTGATGGATAATATTGCCAACAATCCCCATAAATGATTCAAATTTCGTGGGGGAGCGGGAGATCGCAAAATGCATATTTATTAAATTGGACATTCTGGAACATTCACGTCACAAATTGTAAGCGCGTAGCTTTCACGCTGGGGGAATAACGAAAATCCTATTACACGAAATACGAATCACAATTCAGAAAGTAATGTTAATATGAAACGTCAGGCATGATGCATTACTTGCAATCTACGATATACGCTACACTTTCACACATACTTTTACGTGACACACATGTGTTCTTACGTAACTCGCACGTTTGAATGAAAATCAAGAGCGAATTCCTCGTAAACAAAGAAACTTAAATAAGAGTAAGTCAACAGCTTCTGTCCGAAAAGTTAAAAGGCTGCAGTGTATATTTAAATTAAACTCCCTCCTCTAACTGCTTTCATAACTTTTCCAACAACTCTACCATATTAAGTTTTTCAGACAACAACATAAAATAAAGTACTACGTATAAAAAAACAACCCTTGTAAACTTAAGTAACCTAGTAAACTCGAAAGTTGATTCATAAGTATATGAGCCTCAGGTGGTTGCTCAAAAGTATTTAAGATTGAAGTAGTGCAAGAGAGGGAAGGTTAAATTGAATAACGAGGTGCACATTTGATTTCAAGTGCAGTACAAAGGGCATTAAGGGCCGGAATAGCTCAGCTGTGAGAGCTTTAGCCTGAAGATCTAACTGTCCTGTCCCCGGTTCGATCTCGAGTTCCGGCAACAAACATTTTTTTTTATTCCAAGATACTCTTTACTCTATGATATTTTATAAATTCTATGGCTAATATTTCGTATTCATCGATAACTTCCATGACTTTCCAAGTAAGTGCTTCATATAAGAAAACGTCCTACAGCTGCCGGAATAGCTCAGCTGGGAGAGCGTTAGACTGAAGATCTAAATGTCCCCGGTTCAATCCCGGGTTTCGGCAATTTCGTTTTTTTTTTTCTAGAACATTTTATATGCGACCTATCGTATAAATTCTATATATAAGGCAAATTTTTACAATAACCGAAATAGCTCATTGTCAACTGAGAGATCGTTAGACTGAAGATATAAATGTGCCCGGGTTTCTGCAGCAGATTCTGGCTTTTTTGTTCTGTCTGATATTTTATACACCGAATTTCTACTCAAACTTGACATATGCAGCAACTATTCTCAACAGCCGAAATAGCTCAGCTGGGAGAGCGTTAGACTGAAGATCTAAATGTCCCCGGTTCAATCCCGGGTTTCGGCAAGCTTCTTTTCATTTTTTACTCCGATTGCTACTTCTGAATCTATAGAGATTGACGATATATGAGACAGCGCTTTCCAACAGCCGAAATAGCTCAGTTGGGAGAGCGTTAGACTGAAGATCTAAATGTCCCCGGTTCAATCCCGGGTTTCGGCAGCTTGAAGTTTTCTTTTTTTTTTTATATGTTATTCATCTTTATAAAATGTCAAAAGATTTTTTCGATGTTTGTGTAAGGAGAAATTAATTTTCAATAAAATACAAATTTTTATAACAATCGAATTTCACCGCTGCGGAATAGTAGCTGTTTGCATCCGTTGAAAACAATGTTTCTGTTGAAGCCATCCGAATTTTTTTATTTAATTCACGTTTTATTTACAATTATTAAAAAAATCTATCACATATTTATGTTGAAAAAGTTATTGCTTCATGAAAGAAATTCTATTTATTCTGACGAATTCAATATCCAATAATAATAATCCTATCATGTTAAGATTACCCATACCTTCTCTCATTTATATAAATTTTGACCACATTTTATCTCCTTTTTTACAAGTGTCACGCACAGTCCTGCGAATAATTGATATTTTGTGTAGCATTTCCTTGCAAGCACATTTTAATTACAAGGAATAACAACATTTGAATTTCAATAATAAATTCGGAATAAACAACGTCGAAATACATTCAAATATATTGTTTTTATTTTACATTATTTGCGTGCAACGATCGATACACGCTACCACCACTCCCCGCCAGTGAATGCAAGCGCACAACTATAAAAAGTGAATTCTGTCTTAATTATGTTACAGGTGTGAGCCGTTACGGATTGTACTCTTTATTCCCTGGGGGTGGCGGGGGCAGTTACGTCGCCGCCACTCCCGCTACCCCCGGGCCACCTACACCAGCACGAGCTTATCACGCGACAACACACAAGGGTAAGTCTGCAACAATCTCTACTTTATTCTACTCCCCTTCCTGTCCCTCGGTCACTGCCTCGTTCTCTCTCTCTCTCTCTCTCTCTCTCTCTCTCTCTCTCTCTCTCTCTCTCTCTCTCTCTCTCTCTCTCTCTCTCTCTCTCTCTCTCTCTCGATCACAGCTCCTTAACGCTTGTGCCCGAGCGTTTTATTTTCAGTTCAACTCTTTTAGATACGCGGGAGCCTCAGTATCGGTATTTAAACAAAGAAGCGTTCGACTATTTATGCCTCCAACCCTTCGCTGCCTGAGATCCGAAAAAATAAAAGAATATCGTAAGAAGAAAAATGTTATTTTCAGTTCTCTATCATATGTAGTATAAATAGAGTGCTTTGAATATTTTCAAATTTTCTGCATTTTTATTTCTCGGAAATAAAAAGAGGATGGTAATTGAAACTACCGTTAATTAGTATTCATTTTATAATAATCAATCGAAGAGTCCTTGTAAAAAATACAGTGAGTGCCAAAATTAAAAAACAATTATTGGAAAATGTTCTACTTGCCAATGGTAATATTATAGCCTCTTCAGTTATACAATTTTCCATTATTATTATACCTACATGCAGAGGTATATTGCACATCGAACATTTCGATTATTGCCAATTGGCAGGTCGGAATTACGAAATTCGTTTGTCAGAATTGCCAGAAAGGGATAGTTTATTGCAATCCTATGGTTGAGATAGAGTAGCTAAATGATCGGGAATACCCAATGGTTCCCATTGCCACCACATGTTGTCGTTCGTTTCTCCCTTTTTTTTTCCAACTTGCTCCGTTCCAAGAAGTGCTGGCAACAGTGAGTTCCGTAGAACTATCTACGATGTTATCACCTTGCTAGGGTCTTGTTTTCATGGACACCGAGGCCCACGTAATTTCGTCGTTGAAATTTGGATATTTACTAACTCCATTGGCTTTATGCTACCGGCACTTTGTTCATCGCTCACGAATAGTCTGCTTTGTGCTTCTATCGCGGTCGGACTGGTACGCCCTCGTGAAAGCACATGCTGAGCAACAGGACACGCGTGTGTTTCTCGTGCTTCTAGGATTTGTGTGTCCCTTTTGATATCACCCGTCGAAACTTTGCGAATGTGTAGGATTATAGAATTAATTCCGTTCGATTAGGCTCTTCTCGCGCAAGACACTTTCGTGCATCTCGATTGGTATTTCGGATATATTCAAATAATTTATATATTTATATTTTTAACTTTTCTAAAAAGGTTCTATCTTTGCCAAGTCAATATAATTAAAGTTTAGAATCGTGACAGCGTTTTATTTTTTAACTATATCTACGCTACATTCTTTTTTCATGTAATTAAAATGACATATCAATCGTGAGCCGCAGAAGTGTCTTGGGTGAAAAGGGACTTTAATCAACGTTTCTCTTATCTGGGGATATCCTGCTTTATTTCCTTGCATCGCGGACACTGTGCTTCCATTCATTCTCCTTTTGTGATCAGTAGTGGAGGGAACTGTCAGAGGTATGTTTATAAATATTAGTTAAATGATTATTTATTCACCATGATTGATTAATATTAATTTACGATTATTTGAACTAAGTATCTCGATTGAGTTGGTGTCTGCTCCGAGCGCAGTGCTTATATTTTGCTCAGTTTTTAAATACCTAGACGAAGGTACTAGAAACATTTAACTTAAATTAATTATTTGAGAATTATATAAATTAATTTACAAAAATCGTGGGCATTCCAATTAAAATGATTTTCGGAAATATTTTTTTTCCCTTAGATTCAACAAGAATGATGCCAAGGGCTAATAATAAAAGCAATTTATGAGAAGTATGGGGACAATTGTAAATTAGACAATGTATTTTATTGATTTCCTTTATTGGTTAACGACATAAATCTGAACAAGTACAAGAACAGTACGAGCACGGTAACTTGGAACTTGCTTAGACATCGTGCAGTAGACGCAGCTCTATAAGAAAATTGCAATAATAGGTAGATTGCAAATACGAGAGGTTAACGCGTTATAACCATACCGTAAGGTGAATGACCCACACCTAGAAGGAGGGAATGCTTTGATGGGGATGAATAATAGGGATCGATACGAGTTAATCATTTTAATAGTCTCAGGATCTCCAGTAGGTATACCTACTATAAAAAGACTAAAAGTATTGTGGTTTCTACAGTCTTCTTGGTTTCTAGCGATTTTACATTAAATTCAGAACAAACAAATTCTAGAATATTAACTGTAAAACGATTAGTTTTTATTTCTGCGTCCGTTGGGTCTTTGTTGACCCACTAGTCTCACTTCTCCTTCCTTCGAAGACTCTTCTGACTTTGAAAAGAATATAAATAATTGCATTGAAAATCACAGCAGAGTTAAATACTAAATCGTCGAAGCAATTCTGTTCATTTTCAAACTATGTACCCCCTGCCTGAAATTTAAACATACCTAATACTCTTCAGAAATTGCAAAATTATAACGTAACCTGGACCAATCGAAAATACTTCTTAACCAATGGAGCAAAATGAAAATTCCTACTGCATCTTGCGCGCGATTTCTTTATTTGAGTAAATCTCTTATCGCAGCATTTCTCTAATTCCCAGAAGTAAGTAGACAATCCAGCATCCTTTACACCTTTTTCCAATTCTGCGAATAAAAGCCCTGAAACTCGAGGTCTCAGTAATCATACAGACTGCTTTGGCCTGTAGCCTCCTCATGGATTCCACTTAAAATTACACAGTTCGTTCGGAGGTTCGAGTCGTTCGATTTGTTTCCACGAAACACAGCTTCCGGCACATTTACGCGTGTTACAGTAAACGTGCCAACGTTTCTCTCTGCCAGGCGCATTTGTTACCTCTCTGATTTTTGCTTGAGACAGATTTTCGTACTTCAAGAACCTCTATTTATCTCTGCTCCTAGCATTCCCTACGCTTCTGCAAAATTCTCGGCTTCGTATGACGCCGATCGACTTCTTTGCTCCGCGATTTCCCTGTCACGCGAACGCTACGACGTCAATTTCTAGCGATCGATTCATTTTTGGGTGGCTTCTTTGTTGGCTTTGTACACGTTCTTCCTACACTCAAGCATCCTGGAAAATTACACTTTATTTTCAGTACCCAAGGGTATTTCAAGAAACTTTTGTTACTATTCTATGCGCTCGTTTGCATCTGCTATTATTATCATGGCTTATGATTCAAAAATTAAAACGTGAGATATCGGCGCACTGATTCGGTCAGTATTAAGTCATTCTCCAACCGACTCGTTGCTCGCACGTTTTAACACGTGCTACTGATTTAAAAGCAGTGCAGTTTTCTTATTTATTACTTTCCTTGAAAATGGTCGAAATTACGACCGAAACGTTGGAAATTCTAATTGTATAACTAGCAAAATAGCTTTTATTTATTTAATACTGACCGAATCAGTGCGCCGATATCTCACGTTTTAATTTTTGAAAGATTTACGGTCGAAATCCTAATCCACTTTATTTTAAAAAAATGGCTTATGATTGAATTCTTTCTGTGATTTCGATACTAGGAGTACCTTCATAAATGATAAGTTCATACAGGTTTAAGAATCCATTTGTGCCAAGTTACATAGCACTACAGTGATAGTTTCGATTTGCCTGCTATACATTTAGTAACCAGAAGGCACCTAATATGAGACCCATTTTTATAAAAAATCATAACTCTCGAGAAATTATTCTTTTGCAAACTACTGAAAAGTACAGTAAAATAGATTCGGTTCCTTTCTAACAAAATAGAACCGAAAATTACACAAATACGCAGATAGAAAAAAGTTAGTGATTCTAAGTGAAATCTTCATGATTTAGTGATATACAATTAGTAAGCCTTAAGCTCCATTGCAATCACTATACAACAGTAGTTATGAAAATCATTATACACTTACCATTTTAGACGTATTTGTTATTTAATCGAACCACTTCAAAAACTTTGTGTAAAGTATTTCGGAAATCTGTGCTTGCTCACGACTCTTAATTAATTTCAACACCACCGTGCAGACCAAACAACAAATACAGGGTTAGTTAGGAAAGAAACAACATTGCTACGACACTAAAAAATTCTATAAATGAGATAAGCTGTGGTCTTATATTAGGCAACTTTACCCCACATTTTTCTCAGTCGAAGACAAATTGCTCCAACAAACGCAACCGTCCATCAAATGCAGAATTCCAGAGCTGACGTTTTTTGCCCATTAATGTACACATAAACTTTAGTTACTTGCGGCTTTAGGATGTGCTGACAAATTTTCTGACGCCATTGCGAAATCACCCTGTATCGTAAACAGAAACGTCACATTATTTACTTATCGCCATTCAGTTCCCCGTTGCCGTGTACGTGGCCGGGCGAGATGCCCCTGGATAATAACCGATAATAATTTAATAAAGCGAAGGTGTCCACGTTGAATCGAACACGTCGATCCGCGAAATAAATTCCACCGCTGGGGCCAGCTGTTCCAGACGCCTCGATACGTCGAATTCGGAGGAACTTCGGAGCTTGCTTTCTACCTGGCGACTCTAGAAGCACGTGCCCGGCAATAATTCGTTGGGCGAGATGCGATCTAAATGAAATAATACGCGCACGGCAATAATGATCGTCGGGCGCAGGCTGCGCGTCACCTGCTGCAGCTGCTTACGAATAATGGGAAATTTCGGTAGGAAATTAAGGGCAACGGGAACGCTTATCGCTCTTTACCGTGGAAACGTAGGGATTAGCTTTTTCTTTGTTAAGCAAGGAGGTGGTAGATGGTCGCTGGAGGAGGGGAAAGTTAGGAGTGATATCATGGGAAATCGATGTGGGACGAGGAGAAAGGGGGGTAAGAGAAATTGGAGGATAGTGGAATTGTGTATTTCATTTATAGAGAGAGGAAATTTTGGGGATTTAATTAGATCTCGATTAGTCGAGGTTACTATTCCTTTATCATACTCTAAGTTTTTGGTATATTGTCACACTAGACTCTAGAGGCTTCCTTTCTCGACAAAAGATGTAGATGTCCCAATTAATGCCACTTTATTTATTTTACTTAATAGAAACGTAATGTATATAGCATAGTGTACAATAATAATAATAATAATAGGAAGAACAGTCCCAGTTTAATAATAACTCTTTTGTACACTATTCTTCCTACCTCGCGTGTTTATTAAGTAAACTAAATAAAATGGTAGGTAATAGAGACATTTTCAGTAATTGGGACATTCTACCTTAAACACACACTTGCCAGTCACTTTACGAGTCATACAAATCTGCTTCTCGAATTCCAAACATTTAGCCAGGGGCACGCGTATTTGCCCAAAGTGTCCCAATCATGCGACATTTATTTCCACCGCTTAAATGGCACTTTTCAGATCACCGAACGTTCGATGAAGGGGTTCGGTAATTCGAATGATAAGGGTGGTTCATATATCCCCCCATTTCGCTGCGCATGACGGAAGTTATTCGCAGCGCCGCCTAACAAGACCCGCGCGTTCTCTACGACACGCCGAAATTCTTGGCCCGCCACCTCCGCCCGGCGGCTACCCCTCCCTCGTTCAGATAGACGGGGGGTCCCTCTCCGGGCATTTTTTCTCACCTCGAGAGCTGCCCCCGTGTCGACGAACCGGCCTTTCACGGGGCCCCCGCCGCGGCGGTGGGGCACAATGGCGCAATTATGCAATTAAAGCGGGTGAATTAGGGGGCCCCGGTGGTCGAGCGCGCGAGGCAAGGGGGGAGGGGGAGGCTCGAGCCAAATAGAGAATCTCCCCCGTCGTACGTGCACGCCATGTGCACTGGCCAGTTCGTCGGCCGTCGAAAGGGAGGAAGGACGAGATTCGCGTTGGAACGCGGCCGGTGGAGCTGCTCGGCGTGTAGGAGGGGAGGGGTGGCGGTGGGTTTCGAGACGAAGGCGCGAGGGTGGCGAGGAACCTCGTCTTTCTACTTTCTACCTCCCTCGCTAGCCCCCTTAACGACCTCATTGTCCGAGGTGTAATCCAAAACGCCCGTACGCATGAGAAAAGGAGAAGACGCGACGGCTAGGGGTGGGGGGTGGGGGGGGGGGGCAGAAATACACCTCGGCGGAGCGCGGGTCGATTCCTCCTTTAACGCCGTGGCCCCTTGTCTAAAATCGAATCTCCGGCCGCGGGCGAGATTTCAATTATCCCGGCCGCAACGCGAATCCGCACGGTCGGGCATGCCCGCCTCGCGTGTCCACTTCACCCCCTCCCAACCCCTCTTCCATCGCTTTCATTTTCGATCGCTACTTCCGGGTGGAAACGCGAGGATCACTTGTGCTTGACAGTTGGATTTGACTACATGGATTCCGGCGAGGCGCGTGACCACAGTAAAATACGTAATACATTCGGGGGGACCTTAATTGACGAGTATAGGGTGGAAAGCGGAGAATCTGTATAAGTAAAATGCAAAGGAGGTCGTTGCTGCGAAAGGGGTGCAGCTCCATCTTTAACAACTTCGAGTAAATTAGAAAAAGGTGCTTATAAGAGTATTGCTTTCACTTAACATTAACGATAAGAAAGAGTTATTGAGTTGATATGTTTTTATTTCTATTTTCGGCGAATTTTCAAATCTGGAGCATTACGTATTGCGCAAAATAGTAATTGGAGCAGATTCAAAATTTGCAGTAAATCGTAGAATTTTTTTTACATATATTACACGTCGTGATTCAAAAACTGTGAAAAATGGAGCTGCGCCCCTCTTAATGGAAGATCCTCAAATGTATCATTCTGTTTCTGACTGCGTTACTGAAAATAGTTGAAGCTGCCGCGGCGAAACGCAAAGAGTTTGTATGTGGTTTGTCCAACTTAGGATTTAAGTGGCATTGCAAATTTTTCGTCAGGGAGGGGCGGTGTGGGGGATGTTAATTATGAAATGTCAGATATTTCACTTAACATTGCTCTTACGAGAGAAATGTGCATAACAAAGTTAAAAAGTACTTAATCGTGGAAACCTCCTCGTTGTATTCAAACTTTCAACAAATTCTGTTTGTCCTTTATATTATTCGAATTATATTTTATATGTTCTTTCGTATCTTTGACTCCAAACGAAGATATCGAGGTACTCTGTTTCTCATAATTTTCAAAATCACAATGCTGTTGAAATTTTCTCTGTAACCCCTAACAGCAGCTTAGACTACTTTCAAATATTTCATTGCATATCGCGCGCGGGACAAAGGATAAGGCTTCGCCCTGTCATTCGGCCCTGAATCTACCCACCAATCATTCTAATCGCCACAATCCGATAGTAGACGCTATAAACTATCGCCTTTTTTCGATTCGGCGGGGGGGGGGGGGGGGGGAACAGGTAGTCGAACGGCTTTCGATTCCTGCCACGAACGAAAAACGGCCGCGATAAATTTATCGCTCCGATAAAATCGCTAATTAACAATTCTTGCATCTCATTCTTTTTCCACGCTGCGGATTGTTTGCAGAACGAACAGGTGAGTGCAACGTTGCAAGGTATCCGGGCTTTCCATTGTGCAGGGTGAAACACTCATCACGTGGCTGATAGATTCAGGTCGATTTGTCCGTGGTCTAAATATTAGCCTTTGCTTGTTTAAAAATATCACACCGATCGGCTGTACGAGGCCTCTCTTATTACATTTGATAAAAGAAACAGTAATGATCCAATTAAAGCCATGGTCCACCTATGGCTATTACTTTCGAAATTGATATTTTACAGTCGTCCCGCGATGATGATATCGAAACAAAGTATTGGATACCTTAATCCATACAATTTCTCATTTCTCACGCGAGTTGAGTTGTTAGGTTGTTGCAACTGAAATGACCGTTTCTGAATTTTTAATTTAACTCGTCAGTTGACACACCTCTTTTTCCGATCAACTTTGACATACTGGGTGGCTCACATCCAGCGTCATTTTTTAACGCCTGCCATTCTTACCTAAACAAAAATCTTGTGTCAATTTCAAAGTCTCTAGAATGTATTCCAATAGTTTTTCCATTAAAATTTTATCACAGTTTTTGTAAAAAAAATCCAGATTACCATATGTAAGGAAAAAACGAAAAAATTCTTGAAAAAATTGTAACTTTTACAACTTTCAATATTAGAAGCTAAAAATCTACGGAGTTGTTGTTCAGATATAACATTTTGAGAAGAAAAAGCTCGTAAGTCGGCTTTGGAAAAAGGGTATTTATTTTGCACAGAGAAGGTAGGCTATTTCGGTAATTGGACAAACAGAGATATTCCACGTATTAGAAAAGGTACAGAGCCTGAAAATCAATGAAAATCAGCTTACGGGTGGCCCACACCCAGAGTGTCAACGAACGGTTAAACTTTTATTTGACAAACTTAATACTAAGGTTACAGCAGAACGTATTAACAGGTTGGAGCAGAAAGTTGACAGGGTTCGTAGGGTGGGGCGGAAAGTCAGCCGCGTTTTCCCCAATCTGCCCCGGTCCGTTCCCTGTTTCTCTTTTCCCGCGCAACGAGAGTGTCGGGTTCGATTTAAATGAATTTGCATAGATTTTCCATTTATCCGTCTACAGGCCGTTTATTGCATATTTATCGAAAACGGCGGGCAACTAATGCGATAAATTTCAATAAGCCCGTCGGGCGACGCGCGTCACTCGGTGACTTTAATATTCATTCGGCGTCGGCGTATATTCGATTGCCTGCGAAGCCACGGGCCCCGGTCGTTCGCGAAATCAGGAAATGCAAGCGGCCTCGGCCGCGAGAGGAGCCGACATCCCGTGCACGCGTGCACGGAGGCGCGAGAACGGTCCATTCGCGAGAGGATGCGATTGGCTGATTTACGATCGAAAGTCGGGAACGGGCATGTAGCTTGCAGCGGGTTCCACTCGCTGGCTGCGTTCCTACTCGTTTTTCCCTCAAACCGAAGTGTGTCCCGCGGCTTTTTTCCCTTGGCCGTTAGACATACCGATCGGAGCCTCGGGCCCCGATGGAATTTCATTAACGACGGCACCTTGGATCATCGGTACCGAGTACCCATTCATTGTTCGATCCTCCGCTGCTGCGCGCAGCCTCCAGTAAGGTGTTTGTACCATTCGTGTTTGGTGTAATATAAACTGGCCGCGGAATGAGTTTGGGCTTCTACGTTTCATTGTTGCGCAGGGTATTCCTGAATTTAGATATGCTCCGGGTGTTTCATTGATCCTCGAGATGAACGAGTATCGTGGAAGGGTAGATACACGAGTGCTCGTGGCTAAAATAATGTGGCAGGGAAATGGAAGTTCGTTTCACGTGGGATATATGAGTTCTGTGGAGTTTTCTCATTGCCAAAGTCGGTAATAATGTGAGCTGATGCTTGGCAGTTCAAACATCACAGCTGTTGTATATTAGGTTGAGTCGTGTATTGAATATCCAGTGGTTTATTCACGCTTAAATATGTAGTCTGGTAAGTATTATACAATTTTTAAAGTAGGAGCGTTGCTACTTGTACCTACTTTACGCTTTGTATATGATTTACACCAACCTTCCAGAATATGTCCATTGATAGTAACGTAAGCTTTCACCAAAAGTCAAACTCAGAAGCTCCACGATTCAATCAAGTAGGTTAATTCAGGTCCAAATAGGGAACCGTTACACTGAATGTCATCGAAGTAGCTTTGAGGACTTCCCAACAAATTGCCCTTCAACTCTATTACACGGGGTGCGCGAACTATTGTATCAGGTTATTCTATAATTTTCCTTGTACTTATTTAAGAAATTCGGACAACTTTTCTCTGCATTTGACCGTTAACCCGTGACGTCGCACTTTGTGACATAAGCGGTGACGTGGAGTCTCGCCGACTACTCTGATAATATGACACTGTAAAGTCTGAATTTCTTTTTAGCGCCTACTGGAGTTATTAGTGACTTCACTACATATTTGAAAATATACTTTTGCATACTTTCCTCAAAACCACTGAGAGTTGCCTTAATGACGCGACATATATTGTCATAAAAAATCGAACGAAAAGAAGGAAAATGTAGGAAAAATAATTCTGCAAGACTCTGCGTCAGTGATTAAAACCAAATCGCCTTTCAAATCTTATTTGCACCAGGATGAAGAAAACTACACTCGCCCAGCCCAACCCAGATACCATATTGAAAAGAACATCGAAAAGGCTTCTCGACTTACCCAATGTCTGCGAAGATCTATAACAAGAATAATTAGTCCCATTAAAGTACCCTTGAAAGCCCGTTGCTCTGATTAGAGCGGCACGATTGGGGCAGATCGATTAATCGCGGGATTCTGTAGTTTCAGAGAGCGTGTTTTCCGCGGCCGTTGGGGTCGGGGTGGGTGGTTACACCTGGGGTGCTCCCACGCCACCCCCGGGATCACCGTACAGCCCTGTGCCCGTGACGCAGCTCGAACTATTGGCCAAGAATTTGGCCAGTTTGGCTCCTCCGGGTCAGCAGGCGCTCAGTCTTCAAGGTGTCGGTGTGAACGTCGGTAGTTTGCACCACGCGCAACACACCCAGCACACCCAGCACACGCAGCACACCCTCAACCTGACCGGTCTTCATCATCTTCATCATGGTGAGTGCTTTAAGAGAATAACGTCCGTCTAGCTGCGGGACAATCTCAGGAGGAGAGATTGGTAGACTTCGAAGTTTCACGAATTTCTGGTGTCCCTTTTGGGGATACGAACTGATGCACGTCATTTGGAAAGACCTCCAGTGCGTGGGAAGTCTGAGGAATATTTTTTATTGAACTTTGTCAACGTGTCTCGTTGGTTGTGTTGGTGATCGGTTGGCCAACAAGTTTCAGGCTAAATTTGCAAATGTATGTTATGCGAGTTGCAGGTTTTCAAAGTTGCATATTGGCGGAGAAATTCCGTGTAGATGTGATTTAAGATTGATAGTATTACAAGCGCGGGCGGTCCTAGTTTGATTTCGAGTGAGGATGAGGATGATGGTGGAATAGAAGTTCGATCATCTCAATTATGTACACGTGTAATCGACCACCACGGTGGTTGGTTAGTAAATTCTTTTTGGATAATTAAATGATTACACGTGAATTGGCGCAGTGAGAATTCATTACTAATAATATTACGTTGATGATCCAGAAATTAGATGGAACGTCCTACGTTCTAATTTCTTAATTCATCTGCATTGTCAAGTCGCTTACTCTGCTTGGAACAAGCACGTTTGTCTGTGATCAGATCTGGCGAATCTGACGATTCGTGTTTGCTTTATTAATTAGCTTTTGTACGCGAAGCTCGTCGAGCTAAGCTACATTCGTAGGCTTCCACTGGCGTCTGACAGGGGATAGAACTTTTCACTTGCTACCTCTCACAGAAGCGCAAGACAGCTTATGTGTATCGATACTTCTATTCATTTTATTATACAATATTAGGAATATCTTTTATAGATTGTTATTAACTTGCAATTCTTACAGTATTCGAAATATACTATTTTGAGCTTAATTGAGGGGTAAGGGGAAGAAAGAAGGAATGTCCGTTTTTCGTGATTTTGCGATTTATAGCATATTTTGTTGGTAGCAACTGTTACAAAATTCAAATACTCCCATAAAATAACGTTAAAGATTTGGTATACTGTTTAAAAACAGATAGTGTCCACTCTGCACTGGAACAAAATATGGAATCTCCCCACAGTTTGCCTGAGCATAAGCTTTAGTCGTCAAGGTAAAATCAGGAATGATTTAAGCAGAAAATTAAAATCATTGAACTTGGTGCCTTTGATGGACTAAAGTATTAAAACTTAATTTTCTCGATAAAGCTGTTTCGTGACATCCCCTGTTTTCCCCTTACCCTTCAACTGTACATTCACCTCCAGTAATTTCTGAACACGCTCATTTTTAACGAACCTTCAAGTTGGGACAAACCCATTTGTGGATCTACATTTACATGGCATCTACTTATCCGTCATTATAATCACGAAAACTCGCTGCTACAAACTTAGACGAGCATTTTAGAAAATTTCAAAGTGCATATCACAATTCAGAAAAAGGACGACACGACTTCTCCTTCAGAAATAGAAAACTCAGCAACAACTTCGAAACTACAGTAAACAAAATTTTCATAAACCATCGCATTAATATACCTGAAAATCAGTTTCGTAAAAATCACTTCCCCATTTACGTATGCTTTAGAAACGCGAAGTCAACCGCGCTGAAAACATACGACAAGAAGTATAATTTCTGTGCAGAGCTGTAAGGGGAGCGTATACATAGAAACTGTTGCGAACAAATTATAGACTCGTAACTGACTGACGGATCAAGGGTGAAAAGCAAAGATCGATGGAAGTTTACCTGGCCGATTCCGATCGCGCGACGCATCAATCTAAATATGATCTCGGATATCCCGCAGTCGACGGCGAACTTTTCTCGTTTAACTTTATCGATCGCGTCTCCGTGGTAAATGGGCGAATTAAAGTTACGCATTCAACAAGTTCGAAAAGAGTTTAATCGCTGGCACGATTGCCGGCTAATTCGACGTAAACGTCGGGGAATAATCTTTCCGATTGCTACGGAAGTTTGACGCAGGGTTATTCAACGCTCTCTCGAGCACTTTTCAAAGCTGTATCCTTTGCACCCCGTTCGCTGTCGAAGTTTAACGTGGATTCGCCGTTAAGCAGCTTACAATGTTGGAAAGTAGAATGGGTGTTCGAGGAGATTCCAAGTCCAAACGTTTCCGTGCTTAATGGTTATCGCGCAACGAATCTCCTCCAGATACTTTTCCAACATTCTCATTTCGAGTCGAACATACTCGCTGCGCGACGATGATGGTAGCAGTAATAGAATCATACGTGTCGATATAAATGCGTAGGTACGTATACAAGATAAATCGGATAAAGATATTTAAATCTTTTTAGTTGAAGAATATTAATTCACAGTGTTATCAAGGTGATCAGTGTCTCTTTTTAATAAAATTATAAATTTCTATCTCTTAGATGTAGATTTTTAGTTTAAGTACATTTAAGGGTTATGCTGTGGTACGCAAGTACTTAAATTTTATTTTAGAAGATAGGTTCCATTAACGAAAACATTGACGATCAACATAACTCTGAAAACATAACATTGAGAGAGCAAAGATTCCCTTAATACATATTTTTGCATTTGCAAAGCAAGACTTCCTCGTGATTCACTCTGTAAAACATGGCAAATAGCCCAAGTTCGGCAATGGATGCTGTTATAAAACCTAGTCTTAATAGAACATTTATAGTAATATAAATAATACTAGCACGTTTGAGCGTAGCAAAATAAACGAAGGGCTCGTGTGTCGAACGGAATGGAATTAAAATGCGAAGGAAATTAAATGGAATTAAAACAAAATCGAATGTAGAATGACGGGATGCAGCAGACTTTTCGCAGTCTTGTAAAATCTCATTAATCACTTTCCTGTTTCTTCTGCACTAAACGTTTTTAAACGAAAGCAACAAACGAAGTAGACGGAGGTGCTGGTATAAATTGAAATTTTTACTGGACGAACTGAATGAAGATAATGGAGTCCTTACTGCGAGTGTAACGTAGGAATTGGTGGATCGAGGTAGTTACGCAATTTCATTGCATAATCCACTGACGTTTGTTATAAAATCCTGAGCGCGCAAAATGGAGTTGTTGTAATTCGAAACTCGCCGCGATTGTGGCGCGAACTCGTCACGTTCGTTGCATTACTGCATTAATAATTAGCTAGATATTTGGTAGCCAGGCGCTTTAATTAATATTATTGGATTGGTGGTCCCGCAATTGCGCTCGTGGTTCGCGTTCTTATTTCCACCCGACAAGGGGATGAGTGCTTCTAATTCGATTTTGGTACCGTCGCGTATCGTTAAAAACATTTCATGTTCTATGCTATACCGTTAGAATGTTTTCGTACAGTACCCACCACTTTTTATACGTCTTTTAAACGATTCAAGGAATAATACGAAAATAATGAAACTGAAGTCATATAAGTCTGAATGATTTTTATTTGTGTAATTTTTGTAAACAATGCACTGTCTTCTGAATGTCTTGTCCCGTTGGAGTGACCATGCGTAGGAGGTAGTACCTGACATTTATTCTCAACTGAAATCAAATACAAATTAAATTCAAATCTTTTGTACGATGAAATTACGGCCGCGCGCAACATTTAACAGCCACCAGTTTACCCCCTACTTTCTTTGCGACATTATTTCATTCTTTCCATCCACTGCGAGTGACGAAAATCTCGCGAGTTATCAGAGAGAAACAGCAGCACCCCCTGGGAACCAAGAAAACTGCTTGCATCTCATAATATTTCTGATATCGCGTAAAACTCACGAAATTCCCCGAATCTTACGAACTCGTCTAAATCTGAGAAAGTTCCCTATACCTCGCGAAGTTCCTCGACCCTCACAGGATCACGCAAATCTCACAGAAATGACCTAAACATAAAACTACCAAAAATCTAGCAAAGTCGCACGGATCTCGCGGACTACAGGTTTCCGGAGGAAAATCCTTAACCGAAGTTGTGTGTGCGATTAGGTGGCCTCCATCAGAACACCTTCTCGCCGCAGCTGTCCCTCGTGACGGGTAACGCGCCGACGTTGACGATCAACAGCTTCTCGTCGCCGAACTCCGCCGGGAACGTGGTGCCGACGACGGGCGTGCTGCTCCAGGAGTATCAGTCGCCGACAGGTTCGACTACCGGATGCTCGGTAACCGTGAACGGCACCACCTCGTGCCCGACCAGCTCTACGACGAGCACGATGGTGATGCAGGGTGGCCAGACCGGGACCAACCAGGTCGTGCAGGCCACTGGCAAGAAGCGGGAGGCCTTCCTGCCCAGTCAAGGTCAGCCGGTGAAACTGGAGAACAAATCGAGCAGGCAGCCATGCGTTTGCAGGAGCAGCAACGGTACGTATACCTCTGATCGCCTTTCTTTCGTCTTCTTCTATCCCTGCGTCTACGCGTGACGCGGCTTTTAACGATCCAACCGCGGGGTTTATGATCAAGGGGTTGGGGGAGGGGTCCTGAATCTCGCTCGAACGAGCCGCTTACAGGGGATTCCACCAGGCGAATCCGTGAGTGGATTGGCTGTATAGATTCCGCCGTGGAGGGAACGGGAGCCCCGGTGTCAGGGAAGTCGTCGTTTTTCGGCGGAGGTACAGGGACGGTAGGGTTAGCGGCTCTAGCTTGCGAAAGACGAGGCTTTTGAAGTTTCTGCGTGGACGGGTGATCGATACGCGATCCTCTGGAAACGGTGTGAGAGTGTTTTCAGGTGACAGGTATAGGTGTTGAGGGAATAGACCTACGGAGGGAATCTGCTTCTTATGTGGCACATGTTGCGTTCGCTCGGTGATTCCTGAGGTTTTGTTACGGCAGCTTCGGCAGGATTTCGTTAGCGGTGATTCGGGATTCGTGGCAATAGGATCTTTCCCTTTCGTTCGTCGCGCTGCGTCGGGGGATCTACGTATGATAGGGAGGCGGAATAGTTTCTTGTTTGCTCAGGATAGGTTATTGGAAACTGGGAAATGGGGAGGTTCGGTAGAAAAGTTGAGATGAATGGGCACTGTTGGCATTAGCCACTGCTCGTATTCTTAGTAATTATTGACCGAGCTTAGTGGAATGAAACTACTTAACTACTGGAAACTTGAAGTAAGAGAGCTGTTCTGAGAAAGTTAGTTGATAAGTTTGACTAATTTTTGCATAAGGATTTGTTCAATTCGTAGTTGTATTATATTTACTATAACATTCTACCAAGTCCTGATCAGTTGAACTCACACTTAAGAGATATTCAATGTTATTTTTTCAAACACGAATCCCCAAATCAAAAAATGTTCATACTTTCCACTCATCTCTATAACGCATAGAGAATCACTACCTTACAGCTTGTCGAGGAACTGTGCACTGGATTTTCTTACATAATTTTAAGTACAACGCCAAATACAGTAGTGATTGGGAGAAAGTTTGAACTTTAAATAGTAACCAAAATAAGATAATTTCACTAGGATGAATTGTATCTTATAATTAATATCCCATATATTGGGGATTGCTAGAATAGGCCAGCAAATACCAACTTAATATTTGATACCTTATTCTTGAATTAGTTAAAACGCTATATTATGAGTTTTAAATTTTCTTTCCACCATCGCTATACATTTAACACAGCACCATACAAAACACGCACTAACTATGTGCAAGCTTCTAGCCAAGTCGATGACCTAAACATCACACACTTGCTTCATTACACGGAATATCTCCCTGCGAAGAGTTCCCAATTATATCCCAGAGCATGAAAAAAGAACCTTTCAATTTCCTAAAGCTGCTCCCAATTTCCCGCGACAAACAACCCGAACCGTTCGCAAATCTGGCCGAACCTCGCGTCAGGTGGGTCGCCGTTCAATTAATCCGCGCCGAGTCCTGCACGCTGTAGGTTTGTCGAAGCGCTTCGGTCGACAGACAGAGATCGTGATAAATCAACGGCCCCGCAGCTCGTTGCCAAAAGTAAGGTCGCGTTCGGCGTCTAGCTCGCATATTTTCCCCGGAATGAACGCGGTAAACGACCGAACGTGTCCGCCAGCTCGCGGAAAGAAGGAGTCGTCTGGTTGCCGGGCTCGAGCGGACGCTTTTCAGTCGAATTAAAGGCGGGCTCGGTGCTGGCAATTTGTTTCACTCGCGATGGGGGAGGGGGGAGGGAGAGAGATCTGGGGTCGTGGTTCGAGGGCGAGAGCTAGGCGACTTCTCGGAACTCTCCGTGGTTTCCTTTCACCGGCCATCGTGATTATAGAGCTGACCGAGATGCCAGGAGCTGGTGGAAACGGCGCTCTTACATCAGAGCCAGGGAGAAGCGTCGATGCGACTGCTGACCTTGCGGCTTGTTTTCCTTGCATCTGCATAGTCGCGGAGGATCCTCGGGGGCCGGGGAGAAGGAGATGAGACGGTCCTTTGTTCGGGGAAGCTTCTTTAATAGTAGTTTAATTACGGCGATATTAAAGGCCCGAGAATAGTTGTAACGATGTCGTTTTGGGTTTAATTTGACTGGCAAAAATGCTGAGGTATGGGCTGTTAGGAATGCGAAAGAGGTGTTTTGGACAATTCTGTTTTGATTAGCGTTACATGTTGGACTATCGTTAATTTAATTTCGTGCCTTCTCTTCAACATTTTGTTATAGTTGACACGATCTGTAAGAATTCTATTTAAGCCACGAAAATATTACAGGTCTTCAACGAAATTAACCCTCGGTTGTCACACCTACTTTTTCGAACGTCGTTGTCACACTGGGTCAATTTGACCCTGTGAATTTTCCATCAGATGTTATTTAAAAACTATTTGTTAAATTAAGTCTAACAAATTCTGAGATAATGTTTGAAGATAATGTTTTTTTTAATGTTGAAAAAAAAATTTGAAGCAATAAGAGTTTCAACAAAAAGGTTTTTTGCTTAAGAAAACGCAGGGTCAATTTGACCCAGTGTGACAACCGAGGGTTAAATTGAATCCGTAATTTTCTGATCGAAGTGAACATTTATCGAATATCCGTTCATTACTCGTAAGAAATGAGGAAGAACTTTGAAGTTGCTCATAGCAGAACTTATTTATTACTATTTCCAAAAATTACAACTTACGAATATTAGTATTTTTATGTATTACTATCTTCGAATATCAGTATCCTCTTACATTATTATTTTCATATTAGAAGCTTAGCTTTAGCTACGCGTAGATAAATATTGCGCTACGTAAACTCCGTAGACTGGCTGTGCCATTTAAAAGCCAGCAGGAGAAGTGTTCCTCGGAGTTCCATGACTGTTCGCAGCAACCGAGCTACCGCGTAACTTAGAGCAAGATAAAATCTTCGGATCAACCGTCCTGCTGTATTCAAGTGCAAAGCGGCGAACCTCCGAGCTTCACTGCCGCTTATGCAATTGACGACGTGGCAGGCGACTTCCTTGTAGGGTGCACGTCCGCTAAACTTCAGCTTAAGCTTCGCCGTCCGCCTCTCTGCGAGACGGTTCTTATTCGCTCGCGCATCTGCTTCCCGGAAAACGTTTATTTCTATCGAAGTTCTTGCCTTCGGATAACGAAGACAAATGTGGCGGGATTCAAGGAATCTGTATCAGCCGAGCTCTGTTGCTTTAATTCGTACTTGCCGAGTGAAGGCCGCTGTTGAACTGTTAACAAGCCGATAAAAAGACCCGACTATGGCTTTCCTCATAGTTTGAGGATTAACAATTCAAGTTGAAGCAGAAGTGGTAATTTCAATGTTAGGGCCTCTTCTAAGAACACATTTCTATGGTTCTGGTTGGTATCTTGGATATATTAACCATCTCATGGCAAATGAATTTATTTCAAACTCCAATCACGAGTTACAGAAGTGTCAAAATATCATGCTTCACCTATGAAATTCGTGACACCGAGTTGAAATGAGGTTCGTAGGATAGGTGCAGACGTGGAGGGTGGCGAACGAAGGGATCCAAGCGAGACTTTTGCCATGCAAGACAATATTTCAACGGTCCAAGTCACTCGTTACATATCACATTCCTACACACCCTAAGACCTTACACTGCTAGTGCCCAAAAAGCATGCTGATGACGTCCCCGAGCCCTTGACTGGTTTCCAAGATAGCTGGAGAGTGCTGTCGACTTCGCCCCTCGCTGCTTGTACATCACCGCAACTTCGCGAACCACGATACAGTTGAACTGCCAAAGAACCCGCAACCAGTAAGGGTCGTACACACCAGGCCCCCGAACTTAACCGAAAAATATATCCAAAACACTGGGTTGCCCTGAATGGCATCGCGTTAGCCCTTTATTAAATAGTTACTTGGTAAACAGTTTAGTCAATTCAGCAACTTCGGCGTAAAGTAGCGCGGACGGGCCACTGGCGGAGCGGCGGTGGGGATAGCTCGAGAACATTTACGGGGCTCCCGGGACGAACGACTACGGGAGTCCCCGCTGCGCACCGGGGTCCGCGAGATGGGCCCGTCGCACGGGAGGGGCACGGTCCCCGCGGCTGTGGGCGCGGGCAAGAAGCAGGAAGCCTGCGGAGCCTACCGTCGCTGATGCAATTGACGACCTTGCAGCGACTCCCTCCGGGCGTTCCGCGACACGGAGTCGTGTCGGTCGTGGAAGTTAGACGGCGAGGAGAAGGAGGAGGTGGGAGGGCGGCGCGGGTTGGCCGTGCGCTGGCTGAGAGGTGGGCAAGACCGACCGCCTGAAACAGACGCGGAACAGAAGCGAGGGGAGTAGCCCAGACCCTGAGGAACAGCGACGGGAATCTCGAAGGGGGGCAGAGGGGCAGAGGGGAGTAAAAGAAAAAACGTGAAATCGAAGGAGATGAAAAAGGGCGAGGGGAGGGGAGCTGAACGGAGAAGGTAGCGAAGGGGGGAGCGGAGAACGACGAGCCGGAAGGAAAAAGGAGCAAAGCGGGGAAGAGGATTTGGAAAAAGAGAAGATCGGAGGGGAAAGAAGTCGGGGAAGGGCGAAGGAGGGAAGAGACGGATGAACGGGGGACGAGACAGGGTGGCGAGCGAGGGAAGGAGACGGTGATGGAGAGGAGACGCGAGGACCAGCCGCGCGCGGCAGGGAGGGAGGGGCGAGCTTACGCAAGATTCTCTCGCTTCTATATTTACTGTAAGAGCCCGACTGACTGGGCCCACTCTCCCAGTTTCTCCTTGGTATCCCCCGACGCCAGTTTTACGCTTCGTTTCCATGATTCATTCCTGTCCACCACGTGGCTCGGGCGATATGCTTCCCACGGCGGGCTACTTTGCTCGGGAGAACGACCGCGACACGACTTTTGTAGGCCAACGCTCGTTCACCACGACCGGCCGACGAGTGAATCGTACGGAATGCCGCGGAACGACGCTCTTTCTGGCCGATTTCGAGCGGCCGGGGCTATTTTTTGCCCGTGCTGGTCGGCGGCTATCCTGGATGTTGAGTCACCCTCGTTAGCGGTGATAATGAGACGTTGAGGATGGGAAATTGAGGATCGTCCGTCCCGTTGGCCCTTTTAATGGCGACGCGGGCCCCTTTCCCGTCAGTGGGAAAGTGGAGTTAATCGCGAGATAGTGGCGGCACGGGGAACCTAAGGAGCTTGTTTCGTGGCTTTCTTGTGGCGTTTTCGACACCCGGTTCGCTGACTTCGGGGTGGTTTTATGGAGATGTTGGGCGATGGCACGATCCTAACAGGTTTCGAGAAGTATTGTAGGGGAGATGCGTTTTTTTAGTAATGGATACTGGGAAGGAAATAAATAGTCTTCGAATTTTTTTCCTCAGCGATCACTGAGGAATAGGTATGAATCTTTTGTAAGATTTTGGTGAGAATGTAACGAGTACATTCAGTTTCACAGCAAAGAAGAAAATGAAGCTAACCCCTATGTCCGGTGTCTATATTATAGTTTTTTTTTTTAGAGATTTTAGTTTTTGGCAAAATAAATAGTCTACCATGTTCAGCATGTTACTCCAAGCTCATTTCGTAATAATCCAAAGCTATTGTATTAACAATCTCCAGGAAATTCATATTCTTAATGCTTCTTCACCTTTTAAGGAAAAATCATGACTAATTCTTTTCACCCAAATCATATAAATAATTTTCTATTCTTGAGAAATATAGTCTCTTATACCTTTAATATAATTTTCCAAATCCAATATGAATCGTTTAAATCTCAAAATTTATTTCATTTCCGCGCGATGGCCCTCGTAAAATTTCGAGTATTGTCTCGAAGAAGTTTCGCCATCACTTACTATTTTATTTCCCGATGTTGAGGAACTTTTATTGGAGCGACTATCGAGGCACAGTTTTAAGTAGCTTCCGCCTGATCTTGATAACGTTTCGCCATTATAAGGCAGGATTATGCGACAGTTAAAAAATATAACTTCTCAAGTAAATTCAACTTTTAAGTTCCTCTTATTACGAAGTCGTTACATGGCGAACTGCCTCGAGACTGAAGCTCTGCTCCTGAAGTTACTAGAGAATTGCCGAAAAGCTTTACTGTTAACCACAGTCTGTCGCTTCACTCTAGACATTAATATGGAGATTAGTATTTATAGCTTAACTAGAATTGCTACTCGACTCCGCCCGAAAAGATTCTGAGTTTATAAAATCAATGTTTTTTATTAATTTTTTGTGAAAATACAGTCATCTGGATTAGCTAGACATAATGAGCTTGGACACATTTCGTGTGACCCCAGAGTTTATCGTTCGGAAGTTTTTAGACAACAGACAAACACTTTCTTATGGTACACCTATTAAGATTTCGACCATAGGAAAAATGCTATTTAATTAGCTTTTTCTTTGAATTTTACTTTTTAACTTTCCTATTTCTCCTCTACTCTCGTTTACAAGAGAATTTACATTCTTCTGTATAAATGATGCAAGGGACGATATCATTCAGTTCGTTTGAATCTTATCGCTGTGGCCTTTATCTATGGAACAAAATTTTGCTTCAGTTCTTACAATTTCATATAAGGAAAATTATGTGGAAACCTGCGCCCGAAGTAAAATGCTATCGATTCAATTTAAATGCGGATGCATTCCTACTAGTTCACTTAGAAACTTTGCGTTAATTGGATAGCGTGCTCCTAGTTGTCTCAAACCGTTTTTTTCTGCTCATAATTTCACACTTGGCAGCGTTCGTAATTGTAATCCCCGCAAACGAAAACGACTACGCGCACGATAATGTAGTATTAATTTGCCCATTAACGAGGAGGAGCGAAGTTAAACAGGAATATTAGTTGAGATAAAACTCGCCGCAGCGATGTAATTAAGGGATTAGTCGAATGGATTAACCAACATTTTGCAAGATGCTGGCGCCGTATGAAAAAGGTTAGCAGGCTCTCAAAATTCCACCGTTGTTAAATATCCCATGGATCACCATAAGCTTCCAACAGAGAGCAGTCGCAATTACCACTTAGCTGCATCTACACGTAAGCAATTATCATTTATCCGGACCTGGGGCAATTATGTAACGATCATTTTACTGTGCCATTAAATTCTACGGCTGTATATTTTATCTGGGAATACGTCGAGTAATAAAATGGGGAAATAAGAATGCGTAGTAGAACTTCGTGGATGCCATCGATATATGCAATTTTAAAAAACGACACCATAAAGGCACAGTGACAAATAACAAACTTGTTGCTATTAATGGATCATAAAAGATGAGGAAGAAATTAATGGCAGTGGTGACTTTCTAAAATAACATACGATAACGTGGGACTAATAGTGAAGCTACTGTTATATAACAATAATTTCGAGTGGTCTGAAAGGAACTATCGAAGCGGATTTGAAAATAACCAACCTCCACCTCGCCACAATCACAATTCAAACAACTGCCCGTTTCGTTCGCCAAACCCCGTCTAGCGCAATGTTGTAAAAACGCGCGGGAGACGCGTCTTACAATTAATAAGTTTTTAATTCCCGGAACAGCAGGATCGGCTGGCTGGTTTTATGGCCGGTAAATTATGGTTTCATTTATTCAAAAGGTTGGGGCGCGCGAGGCGGTGGCACGAAAACTTAAACGAGCCATCCATATTCCGGCGCACGTGTATTTTAAATAACTTGTATAATTTTCGTAGTTTCGCGCGAGTCGCCGCGGGAACGGTGAATTAATTTCAGCGGAACGAAATTTCCGTTTACCCTCGCCTTTCTTTCCCTTTCTACCTTCTGTTCCCCTTGAAAACCCACTCGGTGGCTGGTTTCGTCCATTTTCCTCCTTTCCTTGTGGAAATTCACGAGTCTGTACGAAAATGTTTTCCTCGATCATCGACGAGTGTCCCCAAACCATTCGTCTCTCACTGTTTTTTTTACGACTCTTCTTCGTCCAGGTGTTTCGTTCGCTTTGCTCTGTTTTGCTTTCTCTTTGTTTTTTAGTCTAACGAACGTTGTTGGGAAAATAGAATCACGTGTCAGGTGTTCACAGCGACGAAAATTCCGCGGAGGACACGTTTGTTTTGGGGAACATCGATGATGGTGGAGTGGAAGCTAAAGGGCTTACATCGTAATCCGACGGTCGCGAGGACTTGTTCGCGACGCAATCCGACGGTGTTTAACCCTTCAAGTAGGGATACACAGCTTCGAGTGTGATCGAGTCTATTTTCTTTGCGATTTTAGTTCGAATTAGGTATGTAAAAAATATAGGGGTAATTGGGATTGGATTAGAAAAACAGAGATTTAGTAGTGTTCGAGTTTGAATGCTTCGTGTATTAGTGATAGTAGGGGGAGGTAAAATGTAATTGCGTCTCATGAAAAAGATCACAAATTTTTGGGGCTTTGTTGAGGGTTTTCCTACGCTTAATATTTGGTATGTCTTAAATTGTTATCGGAGCTATGCGAATCTTATTATAAAATAAATGATCCTTCGCGCTCTGCAACTTTAACACTTTGAATGTTTGTCGCCCAAGGGAATGGGCGATCTAGAACAATTTTGTGCTTTTGCCCTATTTCGTCACGGAGATCGCTAAGTTGTTGCAGAATCTGTAATTTCGTTCGCATCTCGTTACTGGGACTCTGTAGTTTTTGCTGGACATACTGAAAATTATTGGCAGATAAGGGAGTACGATAAACTTTCAGGGTGTCCGCGAAGGTCTATTAATTCAATTCCTTTTCACAATAAGTGAACAATCTGAACGATCTTAACATTTCACTAAATTAGTTTCGATGTTGAAAAATTGCAATATTTCGCAACCTCAACGATGATGGCCAATATCTTGATAAAAAAAACATGATATTTGATCTATTTTCTCGGAATAGCCACCACACTCCGCCACTAAAAGTAAATAAAAAACGAAGAAAATAACTTTCTGCTGAAAAATAAAAATTCAAATGACTTCGGGCTAATATTTCCCCCGAATTCATCGCTTTCGGGTAGTTGCCATTTACGCAACACAAAGCGAATGTAACTGCAAAATACGCGAGCTCGTCGATAAATAATTGGGGGATTGTAGGTGGTGGCGAAAATCAATGTTAGTCGAACGTTGTGTTTCGCTGTTGGTCACTTTCTCTGCTTCCCTGCTCGATGCACGTAGATTATTTTATCAATATTCCCCATTGAAGAGAAGTAAACTATAGAACGAGGAAAAACGAATGGCTCGATTGATTTCGTTTAATGCTTAAACCCCCTTCTCCTGTCCGCCCCCCCCGCCGCCCCCTCTTTGTCGAGAGAGTTTTGAAAAGCATCGTTGAATGCAATTTTCAATCGATTCGTAATCAATATTGCGGCGAGTGAATCAATGGCGAAATAACATGTTAAACCGTATACAAAATTCAGTCAACGGCACATTGCTGTGCTTTCGAATTTACCGTTGGTTTTCTAATAAAGACATTCGAGTTTTCAATTGATCCAGAAATGTAGGATCGCAGAGTGAAGAATCTTAAATCAATTATGAGCCCAATTTGCTGTAAATGAAAGAAATCAAAGAAACAATAGAATAATCTGTCATTAATATCTACTTCGTCTGTGAATTATATTTTTCTTTAAGCCTAGGGAATTTTTAAAATAGCTACATGGGAAAGTGCATCCATTATTTCCCCAATGCACTTGCGTCTGTTACTAATTACCATATTCCATTACGTATCTTTAACTTTTTAATTATACCTACTTTTCTTATTAATTTCAATAACTTTATGGTTTAACAAGCTTCTAACAGTAACCACAGCGATTTAAAAACAACACACTTTTGCACTATATTCAAATCCCTTTACAGTTTACTGTGACGTCAACGCGTACCTGGGAATTTATATTCACAATATTGGCAAATCGAATCCTACCAAACAGAATATTCTAAATTTCAATTTTTAATCAAAAAGACGCGGATGCTAATTAGTGACATTTACCTCAGTTTGGTTCCCTAGGAAAACTCTTGGTTCCCCACCAAGCGTTAAGACTTTAAATCCTTAACGTGCACATTGACGAGGAGTTAAACTGCTTCCCCCCTCCTCGCGAATCCTTCAATTGTCGAATTAACGTGGCACACGGTGTTCCACGCGGAGACGGGTTTAAGTTACGTTCATCCTTCGGCGCGGCGCATGACGAGTAACAAGATTAGCAACAAACAGGTAAACGTGTTCCGGATGCTAGTTAACCCGTAAATAAGTTACAGTTTCTGGTAAGACTAGCTGTTCTATCCTCCGTTGCTTCGCTCATCGTCTCGACGACTTGGAACGGCTGTTATCTAAAACTGCGTTTCTGTTAATGTCCCTATTTTCGACGCATTAAGTTGCTGACGAACGCTCGAGTCCCGTAGCAAAAGGATAGCCCGGGTGCAGAGCCAGCCAGCGATTCACGATAATATGAAAACTCGATCTCTTCGAGGGGATGTTTTCACCCCTGGGACCGTTTCATTGCCGAAACAAAAATGCTTGCATTACTAGCGTCGCTTGTACCACATTTCTGCAAAGTTGCAAACTCTTTCGAATTCTCCTTTGTAAGTGGAAATATTTCTACCGTCAACCTAACCATCCCCTGGTTCAAGCCTCCAGAAGTCCTCGCAGAATTAAACCGTTCCATGCCACGGCAGAAATTCAGATTTTTGGTAGCAGATACTACGAAGAATGATGAGAGGAGCAGATTGTAACAGTGGCGCACCCAAAGGGGGACCAAGCTCCCCTCAAAGAAGAGGCTTTGTAAAAAGGAAAGAAACTTGTATTTCATTCTTTAAATAAATCGTTATAACCACCTAATGACTTTTGTCGAACTTACATGAGAAATATTTATATCCCTTCAACTCGGCTTCTCCCGAAATTAAATCCTGAGTGCGCCACTGGATTGCCACGTTTAATTATAAAAAAACACTATCCAGTTATGTGGACCGTTTATGTTGAAAGTGGTGTAAGTCCATTTTCTCTTGTTTCGAGAAAATTAAAGGTTAACATATCTGTTAATTAAAAAATTTAGGCAAATTATATAAAGTCTGGCAATGTTTCCACTGTTTTATCAATATGTAATTTGGTTATATAAATTTGTTTTAGGCGTATTTTACTAAACTGATGTATACTTACGGGCTGCAAATGGACTTACACCACTTTCAAAATTAGACAATTGTAAAAATCGCTTATTTCAATTTTGAAAAATCAAGTATCAATTAAAATATACTTCATATTAATTCAATTTTATTTTCAAAAAATGACACGACATAAAATAGAAGTGGTATTTTTAATTTTAGACGCTAATTACATTGTTAAAATTATAAGATATTGATAGTATTTACTTATGCTCTGCGTGTGGTAGCGTTTCGAAATATGCATGATGCACCGGAGGTATATAAGGTAATAACTGCTTGATGTCTTTATATTTTTCATAAGTAATAGGCCTGACATTTTGGTACAAAGGCGCCAGGGCGATTTTTTCAAATTTTAGCGGTCTTCCAGGACGTGTAGGTAATAAATTTATAGTTTTAAATTCTTTGTCCTTCATCGATGTTTTATATAAAATAGTGTATGGTGCACTTTTGAGAAACCTCATCCAACATATTTGCAACCAATTTACCTGTTCTCCATTAGTGTTTGTTCTTCTCTGTTTTTTAATCGCATTTTGAAGATTTTTTATTGAAACAAAATTCTCTCGTTTCATTTCATGTAAAATGAATTTATCATGTTTTCTACATTGTGTTATTACATCATAATAATCCTGTGGCGTGTACAGAAAATTCTTTTTTCGCAATGCCATTTCTATGATGCCAAAATCTGCATCGTTCGGAAGGTATGAATGTTGTTCTGTCAATTCTGTCAATTGGACTTACACCACTTTCATAATCGATAATTATGCAATTTCATTTACCGACCAATTTTAAATTATACAAAACATGGGAATTTTTTAAGAAATTAAACACGGACTAGTTATACATAAAAAATTTACATTAAATTAAGCATGAATTACGTGATATCTCATTTTTTCTTTTCAAAAATGGACTTACACCACTTTCAAAATAAACGGTCCATGTAATACTCTTCATAATTTCAGCTTTTCTCGTTCCATTTCATCTTCCACCTCGAATTGAGGCACACCGCTAGCCTCCGACTGAAACCTCCGCCACCGATGAATATCGTGGGCCACCGGTGGTCCACGTGGCACGTGACGTTTCGCCGTCAGCCACGAGCCAGTGACGGAGGCCGGTGGTGTGACATTTTTTTAATTGCAGCGACGTTTCACGAGTGTCTGTCTGTCAGAGCTGCCCGTCACCCGTAAAAGTCTCGCTTGCCATCCGCGAAAATTATTGGCGGCCGCGATAGCCGCAGCGGAATACAAAGAGCCGCGCGTAGCGCTGTCGCTGGGAACCATCGTGGTTCTCGGAAGCCTCGCCGGAAAGAACGTGTTCGCTGGTCATAATTCCCTCCACTTTGTGGCACAAAGTGCTGGACGGTGTATAAATGTTTTCATTGTCGTTGAACGAGCGACGGCCGCTGGGCAAGTGTACGTTGTAACGCAAATGTTGCCCGTGTCGTGTGCACGTAGCCGCGCGCGCGCTCGGTGGCATAAATGCTCGCCGGGCGGACGATAAAATCAAGATGGTCCTTTTTTCCACGATAGAGACCGTCGGCCGCGGAATTAATGTCGGCGTTACTCACGCAGCTATTGACCTCGTTGGGAATCCCTTTTGTCCGGCCGATGGTCGGCGAGACGTCGCAACCGGCGAAAATGTCTCCGAGCGCGACGCTCGCCGGAGCTCCGGCGAAATTTGTAGAGAAGAACGAGGCGCGTTCGCTGTGGTAGGTTACTTCTTGTATTCGGGTCATTTTTCGGACAATTACCGCGCGAGGGAAGGCAGAAGGGATGGAGAGGTACGATATTCTGGGGTTACTTTTCGGCTGAGCAGTTCAGCTCTTCGTTTGGAGTTACTCGGAGAAGAAACGGTTCGATAGAGTTAAGAGATGGGAGAGATCAGGATTCAAGAAATGGGGATATTAAATCTGGCAATGAATTTATTTCGCGTCTACTCGGCAGTAAGTAGCTTTTATTTATTTAGAATTTAGATAATAGGTAGGAGGCACAGGGAAAATGTTCTCCCAAGTTGCTCTCTGTGTGGAGTTTCATCGGCAGTTTGAAAGTTTTTAAGATCACATCGAAATGTTCTATTTACAAGCGAGTAAAATAGGAGACTGTAAAAATAAGGGCTGTGCGTTCACTCACAGAAATTCATACGTTGCAAAACGGTGCCTGTGTATTATTAATTTATACGCTTCGCCAAACATTCTTAACGAGAATTAATAAGTTATCTTCTTTCCTCCTTCATTTCTCTTCACTATTTCCTTGCTCGTTTTTACCAGCTGAATGGAAACGCACGGCTAGATCCGAAGAATTAACTCACTCTCGATCCTCACGGTGCAAGAGCGATGTTTGTTAGAAATTTCAGTGTAGGAAACGGTCGTCCCGTTAACAATACGGTCTGATTAACGCAATCGGTTTGATGGGAATTTCAGGGAAAACGAAGGCGGTGCATTCCGACGCGGGCTGCAGCAGGACGTTGCCAGTCGCGTCGTCCTGGAACGGGCAGGATACGAGTTGCAACGGTAATAACAATAGCGGTAGCAACTTGGTGAAAAGGGAGCCCCTGGCTTCGGTGCCCTGCCAGGTCGCCGAAGTCTCGACGTCCCTTCACGCCACCACCACTTCCGTCAAGATCGAGCCAGTCCCGCCGAAATCGGAAAGTGGTGAGTTTCACGCGGCCTTTTCAGGCTTTACGGACCACTATTATTCTTTCTTTATATCTCCATTGATTATGCGACGTGTAAGGAGCGAAAAGTTCCCGCAGAATCTCCATTAGATTCGAGAGTTGCCAGAATGTCAGCACTAGAGTGGAAAACGAGCAAAGAGGTGGCGTTAAAGATTTCCAGAGCCGACAGTTGCGATAGTTATGCCTTCGCGCCACCGTTTCCGTAAAAACCGGAGCATGTCCCGCTGACATCGGGGAAGTGGCAAGACTCACGTGACGTTTTCGAGCTTCAATAAACACGTTAACTGTTACTCGTGTCTTTATTGGCTGTGCGACGTGTAACGAACCAATACTTGTCAAAGTCCCTTCAATGGAGTCAAATGTTGCCGGAGTGCCTTTGTCAGCATGGAAAATTGACAAAGTGCCTTCAGTAATACACGTTAGGATTGATGTATTCTACATTGAAAATGGTCACTTTCGAGCCCTGCTATCTGTACAATGTCTATCTTCCTTTTTCAAATGTGAAAGATCTTTGTAACGAGGACGAGACAGATATTCCTTTGCAAATGAAGTTTCAAAGACCTTGTAACACCGAAACCATTGAAGTTGAATTCGTGAAGTAAGGACAGTGTCACTGGGGAGCCTCGATGATCCGAGGTAAGTGGAAAACTGCAGCTGCTCGAATTATCGAACTATCCATAACCCGAGGGGAACTCGACGTAAGAGAAAGCCTCTCGAAAAACAAAAGTCTGTCTACGAAAAGAATAGTTGCCACGTCGAATTAAGCGATCCTCGGATTATCGAGCCTCAAATCATCGAGACCACTCTAATACAAGTGGTAAACAAACAGATTGGTACAAGGTTTCATCGTTACACGTGTGATCGATGATTGATAAACGTCGTTTCTAATTGGAGTTTGGAGTTACACAGGTCGTTAGACAGGCAGGTTTAAATTGATCGTTAAAAGGAGCACGATGAAAGTTTTGATTTTGTTCTGACATTGGCCATGACTCGAGCTTGGAGTTGATGCAACGAATGCTTTGTTGATACTTGAACAGGGATTTCCTCTGGGTCGTTTTAATGTGACGTTACATAATAATATAACCGGTGAGTCATTGCAAGCAAAATTTACAGTGGCAAAATGAATCGACGAAATGTAAAAAGGGTACTTATTTTTTGGTTCTATTCTGTTAAATGAATTCACGGTGTATAGTTACGATCGTTATCAAAGGCGTCCGCAGGCTTTGCTAGGGGGAGGGCAACTTTGAGAAACGGTCAATTTGACAGGCGATGATTGGTTGCCTGTTTGATCGCATTTTGTAACGTCAGTTTCATTAAAAAATTTAAAATACTCATTTTTTTTAGTATAAACTTAATAGAGATTAGTTTTTAAAAATAAGCGATTTTTTCTTAACCTTTAGGGGACCGGCAGAGCTCCTTTCGGGGCTCTGTGCAAGTCCTCTAATTCTGCACAACATATACGTTATATATTTTTGGAAACTAAAAACCACTATTTTCTTTTTTTCTTTTTAAAAGCTGGTTCTGTAAAGATTAAGTTTGCCCTCCATTACGGACGCCCATGATCATTATTACGAAATTAATGAGTAAAATCGAGCCGCTTGGCCCAGGCAAGTCGTCCGCGTTTGGCAGCATTCTGGAAACTACGCCGTTGCCCTGAACGCGTTAATCCCAGCAAAACCATTAAAATATCTGAAACCGTGCCTAGCAAATTCTACCGATGCCCCGCGCAATATTCCATTTTTCTCTAAAAATAAACGCAACACTCCAAAACGAGACGGTTACATAAAACCATAAAGGGAGCGAAACTACTAGGATCCAGCCACCTCAGGCCGAAAAAAAATCCATCTCTGTCGAGAGTTTCGCAACACTCCGCGAGTTCCTCATTAAATTTAAATGGTTCCCCGTGACTTTCCTCGTCCAGCGCCGCGATCAGGTGAACCGGCCAGCTGTTGCTGAAATCACGGGCCGTGACGTCGCTGCGTCTGCAATTAACGATTGCGATTCAGGCTCTGTTATCTTTTGAGCGCGTTATCCTCGACGGACGCGCGTCGGCTATTAATAATCGAAATTAAGATCCAGTCGAACGATATCTAACGCCGGCGCCGTATTAGTTTCGCCGCGAAGGATTCGCGGACGTTGTTAGCGTTATCGATTACAGCAATTAGGACGGGAATGCCTGACGTGTGCTCGCGGATGGATAATGGCGACTTTTTCAAACGGCGAGGAGGGTGAGATGTGGCGGGGGACGCGCGGAGAAAGAGGGGAAGAGAGGAGATTTCGCGGCGACGTTGTTCGAGCACGTAATTAAGCGATTTACATATTAACGGGAGGTCAGATCGGTTGCACTTATCGAAAGGTTGCCACCCCTTTCTACCTTTTTTTTTTCTCGCTGCAGCGTAGCGTGGAAACGAGCACGAAGAGTTCTTGCTTTTGTAGATACGTGATTTTCGAGCTGCCCGCACTGGAACGTACGATCTTCAGATTTTCTTTACGGAGTTTGCGTGTCAAGTTGCACACGGTGGATCGTTTAACTTGATGATCTTACGGATAATTTAATTTCGATGATAATTCCACGACTCCTACGTTTTTCGAAAATTCTATCGGTCGTATAGAATTCTGTCAAATTCGAATGGTTATTTGTCAAGGTATTTGTGCAGTGGTGGAATGTTCGTAAGAAGTGCTGGGCATTCAGGACAAGGTAGGATGATGTGGTAATTGGTTTTCATGGTTTTACTGCGCAGGTTACTGATTCAATTTTTTAAACGAAAGGTGCGATGTTTTACATAGGAATTCGAAAGAGCGTTAAACGCTGATTAAATAAGTATTACAGTATATGGGAACATGAATTTATTATAGTTGGTGAGGTGCTTAGCAGATAGAAGCATAACATGATTGGAAGTATGACTGTCAGCCCTTCTGCCGTGCAAATTACTTCCGCATCGCTTTTTGCTGGCTTTACTGGTCTTATTATTTCTGTAATTTGATGTCCTCTAACAGGATATAATTGAACATAAAGCTGCTGTTTCTTATCACGCTGACTGTATCGAGGTGTCGAACCTCAACGGCTGCAGTTAAGTAATTAATTAGTCGCTGAAAGAAGTCGTCGTTGAACCGAGCGACTGTTTCCTTACGGAATTATGTAATTCTCCAGCTAAGTGGACGAGACACACCATTTCAACTAAATTGCGTGAATTTAGAATGATAGTGTTTCCATTAGAAATTTCAAAGGGCACCGTGTAAATATGTATAATTATTTCAAGTTACTTACGAAAGTGAATAATTAAAATTGATCAGTGACGCATCGATTTTTCTGCGACAAGAATGTTGAATAAGACTATTGTGATAAAATGTAACACCTACGCTTAAAGTTTAAACTTTCGACACTACTCTTATATTAACTGTTTCACAATTTCTGATTATTTTAATGTAAGTAAATGGCGACCCTAGCGACGAACTGAAGAGGATTAATATTGGCACTTTGCCTCCTAGAATTTTAATACAATGCAAGAGAAATTCATTGTTTACTACTGGAGGAAGTAAACAAAATATGATTGAATTCTTGAAAATGCATCTAGCGTAACGTGAAATCGCGATAATTTAAAGTGTGTTCAGGATGAGTGCAACGTTCGTCGAGGGTTAAATATACTGGGTTGCTAAAATTCGTGGAATTTATGGATCATTAATAATTCGAGGCATGGGGCCTGTCAACGTTGACGTTAATTAGTCGGAAGATAAATATAAAATACAAGGGAAGTAACGCAACACAGTGCAAAAAGGGACGTCTTCGCGATGCCATGAAAGATTACATTCACTGGGAGCTTTACTTAGGTTTGTTTAAAAAATGAAATAAAACTTTCCGCATCACGAAATTGGCATCCTGTCGACTGCTGAAAAGCAATTTGGCTTTAAAGAATACCCCTTTGAATATCTTATTATAGCATATTGGATAATTTACTCTGGATTCATACTTATCTTGCCCTGAAATCTGAAATTTGAATATCATAATGGAAAAAACGCAAATATCTATATTTTCTTAAAATTCAGAAGTTCAAAATAGGAGAAATGTTCGAATAGTGTCGCTTTCACGGAACGACTGTAAAATAAAAGATAGAGAACCCAGTTAACAGCAAAAAGAACAGAAAACTTTGTAATGTGGTTTCTTCTTAATTACTAATCTCATTAATTAAACAGTTTCCCCTCCAAAATATATTCCTCTCAGTTATTCTCTGCAGGAAGAATTCCAATTCCACTATTTTAAATTAGAACTTGCGAGTTCAAATTTCACGGTCTCGATTATCTGAACGAAGAAATTATTTTACCCTCTCGAATGCAAATGTTTTTGCAGAATATAGAGTATCTCGATCTGAATTTGTGCCGCGGAAGGTCCGTCGAGAGGGCCGAGTTCGAATATTTGAACTAGAATTTATGCGTTTCGAGGGACCTGTCCCAAGATCCCCGAGAGGAAAGTATCGATTTTTTAAGTATTTTCTCCAATGACAGAAGCGTCGTTCGGTTGGTGAGATTTAAACGTGAAACGACGAGAAATACATAAAGCGTGGATCCGGATACCGGCCAATTAAAGTGCTCGCCGATACTTTCCATGTCCTATCCCTCGCAGGGGATTATGGGGGCTCCGACGTTTGAATAAAGGTGCGCTCGCGACTCGAAATACTTTTAAACCTTCGCGTGACGCGTGGACGAAGTAATCGATCGCAAGTTTATTGTTGTTTGCATGTACATTCTGTGCTCCTTTGTCTCATTGATTAGGAATTAACGAGACATTGAATTTTTATGAAAGTTTGGGATCAAAATTTTATCCGAACTTGATACGTTAAGGATGCTTGATAGTTTAATGATTTTAAAAGCAATAAATCCTTCAATTCAACGAATCGCAAACTCTAGCAATTCTCCAAGGTTTGATATCAGTATGTAATATTAATCTAAGCTTCGGCGCGTTCCAAGAGACGTACTTGAAGTAAAACCGACGAAATTTGTTTCATTAGTTAATACGCACCCTCGATACGCGATCAGGCAAAGATTAACACTTGCAGGCGAAAAGCAATCAACGCGGTCCCGTTTCGCAGCCCGTTCTTAATATCGCCAACTTGGCAAATTTCCGTTCGATTCGGGCACCGTGCAGGCAGAATCGTTTCCCGTCGCGTTTTATCGGCCCCATACGCTTTGATTGTCGTCGTTAGCGCGCGAAACGAAAATTCTGGCCGTTGATTCTCCGGGCGCTGTTATCGCCGGACGACATTCGCGATACTCGATTCTCCGCGAAATTCTTGCCCCCTCTTTTCGTGGATCGCGCGCCGCGGCTTTCCTATATCGACTGATAGTGGAAAATACGTAAATTTGCTCGGTAACGTCACGCAACGGCGCAGCCACGAGCACGAGGCGTTAGTGCGTCCCTGTCGCTGCGAAATTTACAATTATTTCGTATTTGATATTGCACCGTTCTCCATTGGCTAAAATTGTTCGTTTTGCGAGCTCGCGGCGTGAAACGGGCGAAATCCATGAAGAACGCGCTGGTTCACGTGTTTCGGGAAGTACGAATTCCTTTTTTTTTTTTTAAATTGGCCTTTCGCCTTTTTGGGGGGAAATTTTGTAGATTTTTCATTGAGATTAATACGCTAATTTTACCATTAATAAATTAGAAAAAACTGTTTACAAAAATTATTGCTTTGACTTAACATTGAACAGAGAACACTAATTGAAAAATATACATTTTCACACAATACGTAGTAGTTATTGAGGTGATAAATTTTTGTTTCTATTCTTGGCGAAAAATTATTCTTCAAGAAAAATATTAATGTTAATATTAATACTTCTATTTTTATTCATTTGCAATAAATTGTAAAAAATGGAGTTGCACCCCTCTTGCTGCAAGGTTGTCAATTATTGTCTTGTGACAAATGCCTATTTGTGTTGACGACGATACGATCGAAGTTCGAGGAGAAGGATGCATACAGCGGGAATGTATCGTGCACTGAGACAAAGAGGGGGTTGAAAAGCGACGAATGGCACCCAGCAAAGGGTTCTCGCCGCGAAAACTGCGGTTGCAAGGGCGAGAAAAAAGCACCGCCCAGGCGTATCGCGTCCCGTGCGCGCCGATTAATTTCTTGCGGCGAGTGCGTGGCCGCGGGGAGGAAAGTAAGAGCACGGAACGGGGGGTTGAATGTTAAGCGCAGTCGACCAATGGGAGACGGTCTCGTCGAGTGGGACCCTTCTCGAGTATCTCCGGCGGCTCGTGTGCGTGGAAGCCCTGGGATAAAAAGGGTGTGCGTGTGGCTGGTCGTTTCGTTTCTGTCACACAGAGAGGGGGTCTGAAGGGGGCGGGTGGTGGTAGTGCGGGAAGAGGGTTGGGAAAAGGGAGGAAGAGCCACGGGAAGTGTTTAACAGCGACTTTTGCTTCTTGATTAATCGCACAAAGACTGCTTTCTCGCGATTCACGGGCCACTTTCTAAGTACTGACACGTCGAACCTTCAGGATCGTTCGATTTTCGGTTCGTCGTAAGTAGTCGACAAATTTATACTGCCCTCCTTAGTTAAACTGTCCTATCTAGCATTTTTTCATTTTTTCAGATATGTTGAGATATTTGAAGTTCCACGCGTGTTTTACCTTTTAAGTAAAGTTAGAAAACTCTGCGTGCTTCGTAAAGATTTATAAACAGTCTAATGTATTTAACCTAACTTCTTCCCAAATGGTTAAAACATCCTACCTAAAACTATTAATTAATTGGTACGTTAATAATACAATACCTCCCGGTACACCTATTATAAAAAATTATATTAGGCTGTTCCGAAATAATGGTAACATGTTTTAATTTGAACGAAAGAATATAAGGACGGTAGAAAGTAAATGATAAAACTTCAGTTTTCTCGGTTGCTTCGAAATGTTAGATAGGACATTTTAACTAAAGAGGGTAGTATAGGTACTTATACTGGTTTGCATTACTCGATTGTGGATCGGTTGATTGATATTCTTTCCTGATTATTTATGTGCATAGTAAAGAGTATTGTTTTTTTTTTGCTGTAGTTTTGAGAATTGCTGGTTGCGTTGTGTTAAGGAATAAACGAATAAAACGACAGTAGAATGTTGCAGCTTAATGACTGAACTTATAGAAGGAACGTGAAGGGTAGTTACCTATATTTCCAGATTTTTATTTGCTTGTACTTTTAAGTTCTTAATTTAAGGTTCGGTTAATAATAAGTTACGCGTATATACTAGAAAATTGCTTAACCAGTACACTTATAATAATACAGGGTAATGTTACATTTTACGAGGGAAGCGCACTAAATTTGGATCGCTTTTTAGCGTATAGTTAGTTCGCGGTATAATAATATGAAAACTGTTCAATAGTTTTACTAATGCTTAATTTTTCCCACGATTTTTCATTAAAGTATGTCTCGTTTCTATACATATATACATAAGTACTTAGATCCATTCGCAGGTTAGCAGACGACACAACTTTGAACTGGGCGTTGAATTTGAACGCGAATATCTTTCCTGGAAATCTTCCAGGAGCATCCCAAGTTAACAAAACGATTTAATAAAAGATTAGCCTCTTCTTAACGCAGTTCTGAATTTTCTACAACAGAATCCCATACCTTCAACGCACTGTTTCATTCTGCATCGATTAACCATAGGCAATGTTTTAGCCAAATCGGCGATACAAATCGCATGCACTCCTCCTATTAGTTGAGTTACTAAGATACGAGGTTCCGGAGTTGTACGTTATTTATTCCGTACTTTCCTTGCTAGTTTATTGGTGTGAGTTTATGGGAACGTGCGAAGCTTTATCAGTGTGAAAGGAACACTGAATCACGTCCTCCGTCGCTGAGGGATTAACTTTTTGTAGTCTTTTTACGCGAGATGGAGAACAGCGACACTTATCGCTGGAGAAGGTTGACAGTGGTGATTCGTTGAAATTTTCTTTTGAAAGCAACGCCTGTTTGGGAGAACGTTTCCCGGCGTGCCTTCCGAGGGGCTAGCTGGGGAAATTTATTATGCGTGACGTTCGATCGTGCCTTATGTTGTGGCACGTGCGTGACGAAGTTTCGTCTGACTCGGTGAAGTTTTTAAATTTCCAGTATTTGCAAAGTCCAGTTATCAGGAAGTACTTCCTAAACTGGTGCACCAGTGTTAGCAGAATATTCAGGTCCCTTGAGATATTGTTTCAATGTTTCGGAAGATTGGTAGTCTAGAATTCCTTCTGAATTTTTACATGGATGAGAGACGTGTTGCATCATACGGCTACATTTTTATTTACATTCTATACCAACCACAAAACGGTGAACTAGTTGTTACGTTATAAATTTAACTAAGCGATTACGTGACACTAGAAAGTAGGGTTACTTCAAATTTCTTTAGATTGTTCCACAATAATGTTCATCTAAAATTTTACGTCACACGACAGTGTAATATGTGCTTGTGGAAAGTGTGATCAGCATCGTAGAATTTTATTTCCTTTCTACTGATAACACAAGATTCTACTGACAGGATCAGACGGAATAGTTCAGCACGTCAATTCAACGAGAACATGCATGGATTTTCGAAAACCGTTTTGGCCCGAATTTTCATTTCTTGGCAAAGGAACGATGTGAACTTGCAGATCGTAAATACATTCCAAAGTAGAACACACTAATGCTACTTGCTCCTTTTTAATATCGAAGCGACCTTCGCCATTAAATTTCGAAGTAAACTGCTGGCACAGAGGAAGAGAGAGAGAGAGAGAGAGAGAGAGAGAGAGGGAGAGAGAGGGAGAGAGGGGTGGAATAAAAAACATAGAAGAAAAGATAAGAGAAAAACGAAGGACGGTAGCAAGACAAATGAAGAATATAGAACACATATGTTGAAAAGGAGGGCATTCAAATGTGGAATTAAAATGTGGCAGTAGAAATATAAAATTACAATATAAGGAATGCAGAATATCATCATGCATTGCAAAGGAATACTACAGTTCACTAAGTAGATTTATCGGTAGTGGCTACACTTTAATTATCGAAACTTATTTATTCTTCAAATATAAATCAAAATTATCAATTTTTTATTTAACCAATCATTCGTTACGATCTTTTATTAAGGAACGCACCTATCATACTTATGGTTTCAAGCGAAATTAATCATTCCACAGTCTCGCGAAATCGTTTCGCATAATCCATTCAGCACGTCTGACTTATTTCAGGGCAATACCGCTCATATGAAGCGTAAACTGTTTTAAGAAGTAAAATAGTAGACAGACAGTGATAGGAACCACACTTTTAAGCTATTCTTACGCTACTAGGATATCAGTTGTCGTCATTATGTTCATTAACGCTAATGACACTCTCATTAGAACTATCAGAACCACGTTTTATCCGACGGATGGCCACTTTCACTAACAATAGGATACAGAATCATTTCAGCTTATCGTTTCTTAGGTATTAAGATATATATTAAACCACTATTTCTATAATTTAAACTGTCAATAAAATTGTTACACTCTTCTTCTTTAAACTTTTGAATTTATTTACTTTCAAAGTCTATTCTAAAATATTCGTTCCTCTGATGTGTCTAAGCCTGTCGATAATTAACGACGATGAATCTGTTGAGTTTACTCAACCGAACTTGTCAGAATTTAGAATATAACACTTTATTAAGCCACAGAATCTGTGTAACAATTTACAAGCTGGGAATGAAGTAATAGCAGAAGGAACGGAAATTATAAACACTCTGGAGATAAATGGAGCCAAGGTATCAGTTAGTTGATACTCCAAAAGGATTTCTCAGGATTAACAAATACAGCAGAGGAAATATTCACCGTGTCAGACGATTTGAAACTAACACTTCTAAAAAGCAATACTTTATAAGTTTGCAATGGCGAATGAGAGGACTGAATGATGGTTTAGGTCTGACTAATACCAACGATGACATCATGAACATTCATCGCCCGTGATATGACGTCAGATTTTTACAACAGAATACCGATATCATACGCTGTTACCGAGTTCACACTTTATTCGTTGCACGTTTCGAAGCAAACTTAGGTCTGCCGTCGTTTTTCGAGCTCTCGAATTGTCCACGGACTCTTCAATTACACACTTTTACCAGTGACAAATTTCTGCTAAACTTAGTCCCCGCATATGTTACCGATTTCCAGTCGATCGACAGTTTACTTGCTGCCGTAAATGGTATGGAATTTATATGGGAGCACACGTGCTCATCGAATAGACAAAATAACCAAATCGTGGATGGAGTGATTGATTAAAAGTTGATAGTAAATGTACTCAGGGTTTAATCTTGGGGGAACCGAGTTAAACGGATAAAAATATTTTCCATGCAAATTCAGTAAAACCCGTTATGTGATTATGAAAATTTATTTAAAGAATAAAATCCATTTCGTTTTCGTCTTACAAAGCTCTTGAATTATTTCAGTCGTTATTACATTAATCTCCGTTTTCGTTTTTCTTTGGGAGCGCCACACAGTGGGGCAACGTGACGAAGTTTGTTTCAAAATCAAAGAACTTTTGATAGAAATGAGATAGAGCGTTAATTAAAGAAATTTAAAGAAAATTAAAGAAATTATAGTACGAACGTTTTTGACTTTGAAAATCTGTGTTAAACTTGAAATATTACAACGAAATTGTGATTTATCCAATACCATGTATGGTTAGATTTTTACTTGACATGTTGTACATCATTTCCTGTAGATTTTGTCACGCTGATTTCAAATCCGTCCGCAAAATTTGTCTACCACCTCAGGATTTTGGAAAAAATCGATTTCAAGTTTAACATAGATTTTCAAAGTTAAAAAACGTTCGTACCGCATTCTCTCTAATTTTCCCTTATTCTGCAATCTTTCAGCTTTAATTTAAAAAAAAAATCATCGCTCTATCTCATTCCTATCAAAAGTTCTGTGATTTTAAAGCAACCTTCGTCACTTTGCCCCACCGTGCGCCACTGGTAAGTGCTCTCCATGCAGACTTGGGCAAAATGTAATCTAATTACAACTTACAAATTGCGATTAAAATGGAATCATGTAGTTGATTACACATTATTTTCTGTAATCGTTTATTCAGACAGTTAACGAAACCAGACAAAACAAACGGTCAACTCCCTAAATTAACGATTGCAGAAAATAATGTGTAATCAACTACGCAGCTGCATTTTAATTGTAATTTCTAAGTTGTAATTAGATTAAATTTTGCCCAACTCTGTCTCTATGCTAACGTGTCTAAATAATATACACGTTGCATCTGGATTCAACAAAATTACCAAAGAACACCGTAAACCAACAATCTTACCAGGCCTTCCAACGTTCCAAAGAAATCCTCCCCATCCCCCCAAAAAACCGGAGAACCAACCACCCAAGAATCACCTCCAAAATCGACAAATCACTGCGTCACAACACGCGGTCACACCCCGTTCCACTTGCGATATCATGCCCGACGAGCGAGACGGTAGTCGATGGAATGGTGAAAAGGACCAGCAAGACGCGAGTGGCTAGGAAGGAGGAGGAATGACGGAAACGAGGGAAGGGTGAAAAGGAATTAAGGAAGTGCGTAGCGGAGGGAGCAGCGAGGGCAGACTGGCTACAGACACGGGGGACAGTGGAGATAGAAGCGGTGAGGACGAAAAAGAGCAGACACCGGGAGGGTCGCGCGCCCTAGAGAGGAGAGGAATATAGAAAGGGTGGAGGAGGGATGAGGGGGGGGGACGAAGAGTGAACGAGGGGAAGAGAGAAACGACCTTGTTAAGTAGGAGGTGCGTGGCACGCATGGCGACGCAAACACAAGGCGTGGCGCGAAAGAGTCTCGACCCCATGTCTATCCCTGGTACCCGCTGGCACATGACACCCACGAATGGAACGATCACCGGCCCACGTTTATCTGCACGCGGTTACGTCACGCGAGTAACGACGAGTAGAACGTGAAAGAGCGCCGGCGGAGGCTGGGAGGGCCGTCGCCGTGAGAACTCATTCGATAGATCTGATTCCAGTGCGCGGCTGGAATCGATCGTCGGCCGTGCGTCGAGGGGCCGTCTGGCCGTGTCTCCTCTTTCCCCGTTGTTTTTTTCTTCTTTCTTCTTCACTCTTTTTCCTCGGGCCGCAACTGCCTCCTTCCTCGCGGCTTTCCGTCGCCGCGCGCGTCGTCGCGGCCGAAGCCGCGTGCACGCCCGATGGAAAGCTGTTGCGTCGACGCTGCAGCGTGGGCACCGCTGGCGGAACAGATGTAAGGAGGTTGTAAGAGCGGTGGAAGTTGGGGCCGGTGGTAATCAGGAGTGTCGGGTATCGGTGGATTAGGTTAGAGGAGCTTGGTACTTTTATCTTTATTTTATAGTTTGTAGGTGTCGGGCAATTCCTTCTTTCTGTTACTTCGTGGCTCTTCGGGGTGGAAGCAACCCTTGAAGGTTAATGTGTGCTTGGATATTTTCCTGTGCATCTTGAACACTATGGTAGATGTAGGAAAGAAATTGTTACGATGGAAACGTAATAGGTCTTATGGTTTAGAAAACTATACATTGAAATTGTTAAGAATGAGGTTTCGCGAAGCATAGACACTATTAAGCTTTCATTGTTACAATTTTTTGAATCTAATATAGTTCTCAAGATGTACAGATTAATAGGAAAACACGCGTTAACCTTTAACGGGTGTTTTCACCCTGAAGAACCAAAAAGTAGCAGAAACAAAATATTGTCCGATACTTATAGCGAGGCCTCTACGAACCTGTAAAGTTTTAGAAATATTGGAATTCTCGGGTCACCGATGTTTCCTTGTATCTTAAAGTAATTTGTTATTTTTAAAATCAATATGTGATTGATTCGAAATGATTCATGGAGTATTTGCTAAACAATAGGTGGAATCGTCGTACCTTTATCTTCAACCTGTAACTCATTAAGGGGACTAGGCAGTCGAAAAATCGATTTTTTTTTATTGCATTTTTGGGAAGTACTATCCTTTCTGAATAAAATCCCGTTTGGTTTATATTAAAATTCACAAAATTGTAAGCGAGGTATATAAATGTAAAAGTATTTTAAGACGTAGAAAAACTTTAAACGCGTTTTCCTCGAAATCTTTTTTTCTCTTGCTTTTTTCCTGATTGTGAACGAATGGAGGTTCAGATCGACTCGAAAAAATTACAGGATGTGTAAAACATATGCCATTTCGGACCAAACCTCTGATATGATCCGGAAAACTTCGAAATTTTCATAAAAAAATTAAGAAGTCACCGGATTTTGGTAGCGTCAAAACAAGAACGAATTTTTCTCGGAAAAATCGCCGTTTTTCAGCCACCAATTGCATAATTTTTATTTAATTTTTGTTTTTATAGGTTTGGTCCGAAACTATGAATCCAAGAAACAAGAATCACACCTTTGAAATCGAATTGCGTTACATTTTAAGACCGATATTAAGGGAAAACGACGGAAAAACGTTAAAATGTTTACACGTCTGCAGCGCCATTTTTTAAGTACATATATATTTCTTACCAATTTTTTTTTCAATCTGTATGGTATTAACAAACATTGGGTAAAAGGATACATCTGGATTTGCTTTCATTTTTTTTAGAAATAAATAAGTAACAGAGTCCATTTCTCACTAAAAACGACTGCCTAGTCCCCTTAAGCTGAATCAGCAATATCACGTCCAACGTATCTGCATTGTAGGTATACCAAGCAGTAGTTGCGTCCCCAAAAGTTGGGTATCCACTGGTTACGTACGTATGCCTCGATATCGTGTCGCCGTTGCGTGTCGCCAAGTGATACAATACGGTGCAACGGTGTGTGCCTTTTTCCCGTATCATCGCCGATGCTGTTGCGTATCTTTGCATCCAATTTTCATACGCAACGCTGCCCGTCGATTCAGAACTAGATAAACCGAACTAGAGAAGTCCGGAATTCAGCTTCTTTGGACCAACCATGATTACATCGACATTTTCCAAGCGATCTAATATCGAAGCATCGCCATTATATAATCGACTATACAGCAACCAAATATCTACTTTTTTGAATATTTCATAAACTTTATTCTCTCCCACAACCTCCCCTTGATTTCGCTCGCAGGCCTTACTATCGCCGGGTATATCTAAAGAGTTTCTCATTCCGCATTCATCGTCGCAGAGGTGAAGGTGAAACGGTGCAAAATGGAACTCGAAAATTTATACGCGCGTATATCTGTCTTGCAGGGATCGTTGTGTCGAATGCAGGAGCTGGCGGTGTACCAGTCGGAATCGCGGTGGCCAGGCAGAGATTGCAGCACCAGGAAACCTCTACTTCGATGCGCAATGTTTCCCTGAGCCATCACACCTCGCATCACGCCAGCTATCATCACTTCCAGCCTGACAATCTGGGTAAGTTTACGGTCCTCCGTTTCCAAATACGAAGTTCTTTCGAGCCCCTCCTCTAGAAGCCATGTTTTTTTTTCGTTCGTGCTTCCATCGGTAGCCTTTGATGAAAATTTTCGAACACCTAGATCCCTTGGACCTTCGAACTTGTCATTGTTTTTGCTCCGGTAGTTTGTAGTGGTCATAGATTATGTTCAGTGCATGAATTTTAGCAAGTTGAACCGCAGATTTTTGCTTTTTATTAGTAGATTTAGAATTGGATATGGATATAGGGTTGATGAAACCAGTCGAAAACTGAACAGATCTGTGGTCCCACGTAAAGTAAGCTTTATCGACTACTTTGGTACTTGTTGGATCTTGTAATGAACTTTACTTTACTGCGTTGTTAGGAGATTCTTCAGGTAATCATTGGTACTTAATGAAAGTCATCTGTGTTTGATAATTTTATTGAGATGTCCAGGTGGATTTCTGGTAGTGATGGAGGAAGATATGCGGTCGAATTTGAATGGTATTTTGGAATGTATAGTTACATTCGAATGAAAATTTGGTAGGGTGAATTGACCAGTGAATGAACAGTGACCAGTGAATGAAGAAATTTACTTTTTCGCGTATAACAAGAATACTATTTCCTTGAAAACAATGATGTTATATTTAGAATGAAGACAAATTTATTGAGATAACGGCGATACTAATATTTTTTGAATCTATGAACGTCTCGGTCGCTTATTAATTTGTTTGTTGTGTGGTTTCGGGTGCTGCCATTCACGGCGAGAAACCTAGTAACAAAACACGTACGATGACAGTTAACCATTATATCGTGTAAATTGTGTTCTGACATAAATAAATTTGTCAGGTTCCTATTATTATAATATATAGATTATATTTTTATATTCTTATGTTAGGTCCCTCACCTAAACTTCCTTTCTTCTTTTGTAGCGTTTTCTGGTCTGAAAATGAAGTATTATTCTTTGTGTTCATTCACTGGTACAAGGTATTCATTTATTGGGTATTTTGTTCATTCACTAGTATATTGGGCATTGATTACATTATTATGATTTCAAGTAAAAAATCACAAACAATTTTTTTAGACATTTTTAAAGCATATTCTGTTAGAAATTCTTATTTCATTAATAAATTAGGACATTATTTAATTTTTACCGTTATTTGAAACTGAAAAAACGCTTAGCTGTTCATTCACTGGTCAATTCACCCTATTCATGTGCAAATCATCCCCTTGTCCCCCAAACTATATATATAGTGTGCTCCGATTTTTGAAGTCACGTGAACCAATTAATGCAGACAAGTTTTGTCAAGAACAGCAATTTAAAGTCCACTTAGTACCACTTAGAAAAATTAAGAAAGTTCCAATGTTAACAAGTGGAAGTACTTTCTCGAATGTTATACAAAGAAACTTAACACTAAAACTTAAATTGGACTAGAAGTTTCAGCTTCCCTTATATATTTTATATAAACCTAATCATTCTCCAAATAACTGTCTTCGTCATATTTTTAATAACACCCAACTCCAATGGGACATTAAAAAAAATGACGAGACTGTTAAATCATCAAAGTGACTCAGCTATCTCGAAAGCACAAAGGCGTTTACACATTGAGATGTAATAACTCGCGTTACTTGTAACATTTTCTGAAAAAATGAATGAATCTAACGAAGCTCCTTTCCACCAAACAAACCATTTTCGCTTAAATTTTCGCGACACATAATTTTGTACCGAAAGTCCACAGTTAATTTCGAGGCAGCCCAATAGAATTCGATTCTATGTATGTTCTATCGATAGGCAATAATAAATTGCAGCAAGCGATCCAATTTCCATTATTTAGTATCAAATATTCCCGACACGCATGATTCACAGGAAGGTTTAAATTCGTTACGAATAATTTACTGGGGCGGTAGAATTGTTAATTATCTGACAGTTCTCGTATAGTATACAGAATTTACGATTGCTACTGAAACGGAAATGTAAATTAAATCTGCACCTAGGGTGATTAAAAAAAGCTGCCAAAGAATTTAGTTGCGTAGAATACCCACAAAGTTAAAAGCAAACTGTCTAATTAACATCTGTAAATTAGTCGTTCGCATTTCATATTCTGGGTCGGAATATTATTTTATCACGCTCCATGCACCTATATCTTCGATATCGTATTCACTGCACTTCACTCAATACTAAACTCGGTTAATAACCGCGTACTTTCAAGCGTCATTAAATGCAAACTCCATGTAAGGGAAGGATCGTAAATTGTGAACGCGATGCAGTAAATACGATATCCAGCGTACCTACATCTCGCATAGGATCTTTGAACATTTGTTGTAACCATTTCCCAACCTCAGAACGATGAGATGTCTCGTGAAATATTCAGTTTTCAGTTCCTATAATTTACTGCCAGTATGCACAGAATGGCAAGGAGGATGAATTTGAGTCAAGGAACATCTCTGATATCAAAATCTAAGTGGAACAGTTGCTCCTTTTCCTACGTGGATATAGGGAAAATGGTAATCTTTAGCAAGTTCTGCTTTTTCGTGGTCATATTGTTTTGCAAAAGACGCAACTATGGATTTAAAATATGCAACTGAGGAGTGATTTTTTAAAGGGGCACATTTCCACGTAGAAAATTTGTTTAATAACCACAAAAAGAATCGTTTTTTTTTATTAGTACACGTACATTTTATTCTTCTATCTGATAGCGGTAATGTTTTAAATTTAGCGACATTGTTTTAATAGTTATTTAATAAAAACTTTTGGAAATAAGTCCTAAGACTTATATGCTCTTTTCTGCCATTTTCAAAATATAATAAAATGTTAATGCTTATTTTTTCAGTCACATTTAATTGCAAAACTACCATGACAGTGGGTAAAATTTTAAACTAATTTAATGTACGTTTCGGTAACTCTATGGAATTAATTTATTCTCCTTTCGAATTCATAACAATTTCGTAGATGAGTATAGGAAACATGTCCCTTTTGTTTCAGATTAAAAAATGATTTCACTATGTCATCAGACAAGCTTGGAAATAGGACGTTTTGTATGAAACATGTATTTACACTTCAGTTTTTTAAAAAGGAATCGAACCTATTTTGCAGTGTTTTGCGCAACTGGGGGATGTAATTTAACATTTGTAACGCGAGGCTATGCAAATTTCCAAGGTCAAGAATGGTGATGTTCCCTTTTGGAAAATTACCTCTTAATTGTCTTCGTTTTCTCATAGACCTGTACAAGTATGAGTACTTTTTTTGCAAAACGATATAGGCATGTCAAATTTCGAAAGAACGAAGTTAAATCTAGTCGCAATTAGGTACAGATCTATGCAAACTATTAAATCTTTCGAAAGGAAACAATATAGGGAGAATTTTTAAAAAAAAAAGTAGCTCCAATGGGTACAGTGGGAAAAATGAGTAATTGTTCAAAATAATCAGAAAATGGCAGCGCAACGCGGTTTCTTAAGCAGCGCCGCCAGTGGAAAAAGTAGCGTCAGAAGAAACGGTGACGCAACGAGCGCGCCTTAAGCGTAGCGCGCGGAACAATACCGATACCGAGTTGAACAGGTATGAAAAGTAATTAGCCTAGAATGAGTTTTTCTCGGCGAGGCACCGTACACGCGAATGTAGTCGACCCTGAGCATTACTGCGTATCAAAAGCGGATAAAAGCCGCGGAGGAGAACTTTTCCACCGCGGCTCCCGATTTCGGCGTTAACGTCCATTCACCATTCCTTCCGCTCGCAAACCCCTGGATGTATTTTCCACGTAACTTTCCACACTCAATCGTCTATTCGCCGTTTCTCCGCCGAGTTACCCGTTAATGGCGAAAGAAAGCAATTGTAAGCGTTAGACGGTCCACTGTTACAGCCTCCATTTATTTTGCCAGCTGAATTTTGAGCTGCGCCGAACGTTTCCTTGCATGCAGTTCGCTGGAATGAAAATCCTCGCGTATTGTTCGTTTGAAAATCCCTGAGCACCGCCTCCCTTTGTGCCCCGTGCCCTGTTTTCTACGATTTAATCGTGACGTAATTATTCCGTTGTAACCATACTGTAGCTCGCGTCTTTAAGGATCTACGCTGTCTGCAGCTTCTTTGTGCGTCGCTCTAGCAATTTTAAACCGAGACCCATTGCCGAGTCCTTCCTTTTCTCGTGGCTATAGTTTCAGTGGAACGATGTAACGATCTTTTTAGAAGGTGGTCAGCTCCTTTGTGCTTGGTCCTCGATATGTTTTCTGACATTTCGTGGGCTTTGACTTCTTCTCGACCAATCGCGCTGGATTTTAAACCACCGATCGCGGAGAAGTGTGTTTATCTTTTATAATGGGTGTTTGTGCATATATTACGGGAGTAATGTTTTATCAAAGGATTACCGATTTATTTGATACCTTTGGGTATTCTCCGCTTTTGATTTTGAAGAACGCGCTCGCGGTACCTACTGTGTCAGGGTGGACCTTGGGATTAATGGTAACCGATTGCGTATTAAAAGGTATCGAGATTTACATGCTCCTTTGATATCAGGCGCACGGAATTAGTATTGCATGGTTAAATGAAATGTGATTCAGTGGTGCGGCGATCGGAACGGTTGCGCGGACTTTCGAGGAACGAGAAATTGTGTGGAAAAAGTGGGGACGAAGCGGGGTATGCGTAAATGTTGATTGGTCGCGGGATCGATGAAATTATTGTTTAAGAATTTCCAGTTGGGGCGCCTTGGAATATTCGCCTGGCGATGTTAAATTATATTTGAAATTAGCAGCAGACACGTGTTTCTCTTTTGTTATAATTAACAAGGAAAACATTATTATTGCAGATAAATTATTGATCACGAAACATTGTCGCCTAGGGCCCCTTTATTACTTTTATTAATATTTACAATTTACAAGAGAAACGAAGTTGATCAAACGACTTCGAAATTTTTATATTCAAAGCCATTTTTCATGAAATAAGGTGAATTGACCGGTGAATGAACAGCTAAGCGTTTTTTCAGTTTCAAATAACGATATAAATTAAATAATGTCCTAATTTATTAATGAAATAAGAATTTCTAACAGAATAGGCTTTAAAAGTGTCTAAAAATATTGTTTGTGATTTTTTACTTGAAATCATAATAATGTAATCAATGCCCAATATACTAGTGAATGAACTAAATACCCAATAAATGAATACCTTGTACCCAGTGAATGAACACAAAGAATAATACTTCATTTTCCGACCAGAAAACGCTACAAAAGAAGAAAGGAAGTTTAGGTGAGGGACCTAACATAAGAATATAAAAATATAATCTATATATTATAATAATAGGAACCTGACAAATTTATTTATGTCAGAACACAATTTACACGATATAATGGTTAACTGTAATCGTACGTGTTTTGTTACTAGGTTTCTCGCCGTGAATGGCAGCACCCGAAACCACAAAACAAACAAATTAATAAGTGACCGAGACGTTCATAGATTCAAAAAATATTTCAAAAAATAATTTTTCTTCGTTCTAAATATAAGATCATTGTTTTCAATGAAATAGTATTCTTGTTATACACGAAAAAAAGTCAATTTCTTCATTCACTGGTCACTGTTCATTCACTGGTCGATTCACCCTACTCACTTGTTTATACCCATCGACCCCATCATTTTCAGTCCAAGTTTCTCCAATCACTGAGAAATTTAATATATTCAATGACTTTAGAGGTAATATATGCAACCCACATCTTAGAAATAACTATTTCTATTTTTCAACATAACCTGCGGAAAACACTTCAAAAATAAAAAATAGACCTGAAGTTTCCAACTGCGATCAAATTAAATAAGTACATCATCCCGAATAAATAAAAATCACTCGAATAATATTGTAATTTCAACCCCTTTCACAACTCTCTTTGCAACCATAAAGGTACCTATCTCCATTCATTGAATAAACTTTAAATTCCCTTTCATAAATATACAAAATATATAAATTACAGACTTCCCATCGAGTTCTCCTACTATTTACCACAAATAATGCCACAGAACCGAACGATGACAAAAATTCGGTACACACCCCCATCGATCGAAAATGCCACCCTGCCCAGTGTTACGCTCCCATTGCGAGCAATGGGTAAACTACTCCCTACGAAAGCTGTCGATGCCATAAAAATATGCTGGTCATGAGGGTATCACTGTCATTATTGATTTGCTCCGCTACCAGCGCACGGTATTCTCCTTTGTTCCGTGGACGACTGGGAGAGCCTCACCTGTGGAACATTAGGTATATTCCTACGCGGTTGCGTGCACACGGGAACAAGCCTTATCGGATATACGGCTCGTTTTCGTCTGAGGCCATCCTGCGCCATCGGCATTCCAAAAGCTACCAGAAACATCTGGACGGAATATTAACGAGGGCCAGCGAAGGGCCAGCGCCGTGTTCTTTGGAAATTCCTCTTCCGTCGCTCCAAGGGCTCGAAACCAATCATCTTTCCACGCGTCAACGATCGAATACATCCCGTCGATATTCCTGTCGTGCGTGCCGGCGTCGTCGAGTTGTAATTTCTCGCGTTCTCGAGGGACAGGCCAATTTTAATTCTGTAGAATTAATGTGACTAAAGAGCGTGCTCGGATACTCGTACAACACTCGAAGTCTTCTGGCGACTTGTATCCGGGTATAATAGCTACCTTGTTTGCGCTCATTTTTACGTTTCAGTGCGATCGGAAGCGAACTAAAGGGGGAGAAGAATAAAACTCTAAATAGATATTTAAAATTGAAGAATTGAACGATTTTAAAGATTCCCCGAATTTCCAAGACTTTCGGGGTTTTATAAGATTTTCAAGAATGTAGAAGCCTCTGGCAAGACGCTTCAGAACCTCTTGAGTTTCGGGTTTTAACTCAAGGCGTTTTGAATCGTCTTGAATCCCTTCGATACCTTTGCCACTTTGACCATTAAGGGCACCATTTACGTAACACTTTGAGCGTGCCTCAAGTATACATATTACCAAAGTGCTTCCACTCGCATTCGACAGTTCTACCGTTTCCTGTGCGAGCAAGTAGGTGCTTGAGTTCCAATATACATATGTATGTGCGCAAGTGTCAACATTCGATTCTTCGTAAACACATTGACCGGTGTAAAGTTTTGGAAAATGCTCCTTGAAGTTACGTGCCTAGTTACGCCTTTCCTAGCGATCACGTCTGCCGGAAATGTTTTATCCACCTTGCCCCATACTTTGGTCACACGTCGAGGAGAATGTAGCTTTAAACAGCTTGAATTTTTAAAACAAAGTAAACAGTCTTCAAAGTTCACCAGGAATCAAATCCTACTTTTTGCTGAAAAATCCCTCCGTGTAGCAAATATTGTTCTCTGCACGCTTTCCGTTTCATTCCGTTAACTGCGGCCCACCGATCGCCAGAGAAACGAAAATTCACGGGCCTTCGATTTATCGCACGGCGAAGCGGAAAATCGGATTTAAAGCGTTGCTGGTAAACGAATTAATCCATCACCGCTCGAAAGCGGGATTCATCGTTGGGGAGCGTTTTTGAGATGCAGTTTTTCAGATAAATTCTTCCTCTCCCATCTTTTTCCCGTTTATTGAACGAAGCACGGCGAAGTAGCTTAGCCAGGGTAAAATGTGAAGTGGTCGGGAAAACCTGTAAACGTAAAGAATTATCGAATTACACGGGAGAGAAGTTGCGAGCCACTGCTTCCTTCGGCACTTCTTCTTTTTTACGTAGTTAATAATACGCGTGAATTTGGATTTGGTTTCCTCTGAAACGCAGTGATCGGCGCATCGCAGTTTCCCTCTAATTTAAAAACCTCGACAGATATGCAGATTTCGGTTGAAATGAAATTTATTAAAGCACCTACCTTCCGGCCCTGCGTTTCAATTGGAAATCGAATTGAATGCGTTCTGTATGACGTGAAATAAATACACCGGAAGAGATTGATCTTTTTATCGAATGGTAAGCTCTCGTCTGCATATTAATTAAACCAGTTTCATCTTCAGAGGATTCTTGCGTTTCGCATTGCATATTTTAGATTCATCGTCACTTGTGGCTTTAAGGCATCTTTTGAAAATCTATTAACGGTAGACTCCATTTTGGTCCAGAATTTTATTCGTACGCATTACAGAGTACACACGCTCGAATGGTAAATTCTTATCTCGTTATGATCCGGAGTCTTTAGTTTCTTAAAGAAGTGACACTAACAAGAAGAAACATAAATAGTGACTGCTACAATGTGGATCAAGCATCCACCAAAGGGCGGTTAAACCTTTGCCCTACTTCAAATTTAATTGATATTAATGTTATTAAACCCAGCGAAAGTAGAAGAAACGGTGATTCGTAGAACGAAATGAATTATTAATTTTAAAATCGTTATAGCTTCTATATTTCCTCCCGTTCTAAATTTTCTGTATTTTAATAAATGCAGCATTGTGCAAAAGTGACTCTGGTCGATCGACTGGAGAGTAAATAAGAGCACAAATGCTTCAAAGTGGATTGTCCTCGTCACACTGATTGCAACCAGTACCACTCCCCGTACACACTAATATTTATTGTCAGTGTTACTATTCGATACACTGAGGCAACTATATAATTTTCGATTCAATAGTAATACTTATTTAACAAACTACCTTACGTGCTTCATATCCTACAATATTTTGCGCACACATACGTCCCGGTGTGTACCATGCCTGGTACACATGTGACGTTATCGAAATACCCCTGGCAAGTCAACATGTTAAAACTGTATGTCACGAAACGAGATCATGCAAAGGCGCGAATACGTGGTTGCACGAAGAATTTCTCTTCCATATCGTACGAGGAGCGCAGGAGTGGCTATTCTTACGGCAGGTGCATGATTCAAGGAGATAGGTTACATATGTGTGGGGCAGGTAATATACAAGGTGTTCCCTGCAACGTGACGAACCAAACGACACGGAAGTCGCGATAAACCTGTAAAAAGGAAACTTCAGAAGCTTAAAGAATGAAGATTCTGATATAAGCTGTACGCGTGTCGTGTACCTTGCGCCGGCCAGAATAAATTCATTAACGGTTCGTGTAAGTAAGGGTATTTGTCCGCCGCTCGGAGAATGAACTCCTTTTCTTTGTCTCGTCATTTTAATGGGCCTTCTGGTGGGTTCTCTTTTTCTCAGTTGTTCAGCCAGTAAACCGTAACTGTAATTTGAAGTAAGATCTTTCAAACTGAATACATAATATTGAGTCATCATCAGAATACCTACGCATTTTTTATTTCTCAGATCAATATCTTTCAAGGATCCTCCTTAAAGCTTTAGATTTATCACGTCCGGTGCCACGGTGGAAATTCACGGAAATTTTCGATGCAAAAAGTAACGAGAAAAGTAGGTACACATTCAGTTTTATCTTCCTTTCGTTCTATTTTGATTTCGACGCCTGAATTTGAAAAATATCTTTCTCCTTTCAAAAACATTTCGCTTCCGACAAAATAATTTTACGTCGTATTTAATATCGTGCGCCACCGGTTGCCCGCGTGGTGCGAGGCGTATTAAACAACGACGACTACGTTATTCTTTTTTCAATTTAGAAAAATGTCCCTTAAACGTAGAAAAATTCGATTCCACGTAAATCGAAGCTTCAAAATCGATCGATACCCATTCTCCAGTGCACTTCGTAACTCCACCATTGCCTCTACACGTGGAAGTACGTGGACCCGCGGGCACGAATCGCTGATCGGTGAATCGTAGAGAAAAACTGCCTACCGGAGCCTGCAATCGTCGCTCCCATCTGCCTCCAGTCCTTGTCTCGTCTTCTTCAGCGACTAGATCGCTCTGTCGTTATTATCCAGCGGCCTGGTGTTTCTATGGGGATCGACTGGAGTTGCGCTCCTCATCGGGCGATATTCAATCGTTCCGATGAATATCGATACTTTCTCGCGTGAGCTGAGCCGCGATACGGATCGGTAAGCAGAGAATGAGAGGCTGGAAAGGGGTTGCCCGCTGGATTCTCGCGAATAATGTTTCGCTTGAGTCGTGAATTGACCGACGCTGGTATTATCAACCGGGTGGAGAATCAGAGATCTTTTATTAACGGAGAAACTTTTCGAAAAAAAGAAACGCGTTTAACACCCTCGCCACCACCGTTCAGTTTAAAAACGGCTCGTCACAGATAATTGAGGAGTTGAAATGGTAAACGATGCTGAGCGCCAGTAGAAACAAAAAACGCAGGTCCGTTAATATTATCGTTTACATCTATATCTCAACTTGATCTATTATCGCTATGGACTTTCATTTACAGCTTCATTGTCACTTTCATCGGTTTTCACTGCAACGGAGTTGACACTTACGTTAAAATAAATTATTCTGGCACATAACTCTTGCCACCGTATTCCGCATGGAATTCACATCCTATTCTAAAACAATTATTTTAGGCATCGATTACAATTTGAACTCCTCAATTTATGATCTCAAGAAATCGTAGTCAACTCATAATCTCGAATGAAACGTACTAAAACTTTTCCCTGGCCCAGTTCACAGTGTACAAATCAACCCCTTTAATATCAAACGTGAATTCCAATCTTTTCCAACGTTAAACGTTCCATTTTTCATTGAAGACACTAACGTGGGTGGCCAACTGGTGCCATTAAGTAGCTGAAGCTTGAAAACTGTAGAAACACTTTTGGCAAACATGTAGCTACTATATCAGATCATGGAAAGCAGTGCTCCTGTGACTCTGTATTCGGGTATGAATCATAGAGGCAGACGGGGATAGATGGCGATGAAGACGGCTGTTATGTCTGACACAGGAAGACAGGAATCTTCGTCCACCCGTCACTTGTTCCTTGTCATACGAGGCTGAAATAGTATCCGGGGCACAGTATTCCGTCGCTGTGTAAGTAGAATACCCACGGCGCGCACCGCTCCATTGTTACGAGCCAGATAAAATGGCAACGCGCGTGGGGGATGAAAATAGGGGGCGTCCTGTCAGAGAAAACACGCTATTTATCCTCATCGCTCCCCTAATCGTCATTATTCGCCTTTATTAACGATACACCCTGCGCTCGCGGAGAAAATATTTCGCCGTGAAATTAGTAAATCCTGCGGATCGTTGATGAAGATCAATGTTAACGACGAGCATTTAGGTGTCGCGTTTATAGAGGGGAATGTTTGCTGGTTTCAATGAATCATTTCGCGCTGGACTTTAGAAAATTCTGACTCAACGTTGGAGTTGTGGAAAATGGGGGTTGGTGGATATTTAATACGCTGTAGATCTGTTTTGTAGGATTAGTGACTTAAGAGGGTGCAGGACTATCGGGCACGTAAAATTGGTGGTTTCTTTTGTGTTGGATTGCTTAGGTACCAAGTAATCATTATACCCGTAATTTTCACAGTTTATTGTGGGCTCGTTTCCGAGTAATTAACAAAAAAAAATTGTCCGAATTGTCAAATTTGTTGACATTATTAAGCGCTGAAGATGGTCCTGCGTAGTGCGCAGATGTAGTTGGTGTACGTAGTATTAGGTGAACTAATAATCTGAAAGCAAAATCCTTTGGGATGAGTAATTTCTACACCGAAATCTACAACATGGAATTTGACTGGCGAATTTAAACACAAATTGTGATTGTTACGCACGAATCAATTTTTCTCCCACACTTGTACCGGAGAAAATTGTATTTAATCGTTTATAAAATTTTATACAAACACTCGATATTGATGCGGAAATTCCATGTTATAGAGAAAGGAATTCTACACCTCCAGTTAAAATTTCAAGTGAAAATATTCGTTCGTTCAAAAGTTATGACGTACACGGTGATGTGCGGTGTTTAAAAATGTAATTTCGAGATAACCGGCTTAAATGTTCATAAATGATCCCACTTTCAGAATTAATACTAATAAAAATATCGATTTTTCAATAGTCCTGTACTCCCTTAAGTGAAGTTTGCCAAGCACGATTCACTTTGTATCGAGAGTTGCAATCATTCTAACAAATAAATCAACGTTAACATACTTACTCAGATTTAGAATCCTCAAAATAATTGGAGGATCGTATTCTTAAATAGCGTAAAACTACAATGCAGATCACTGGACATCGCACATTTGTGCAGGTAAAGAAACAAAATGTCAAGCATGGAATCCTCAAGCGAAACAACCCGACAAGGGAGCATATTAAACCCACACCCGCCGAATTTGATGAGACTGATGAAATTTTCTAAAAACTAAGGAGGGGCTGGATTCCTCTTTAAAGAATATACATTTAAAAAAAAATTGTTCTACGTCTAATAGGAACTTCTCGAGATATTCCACAAAATATGTTTCCGACCCATAACTTTAGAGGCTGTTGCCTAGGGTCGAACGAAATATAGGAGCAAAATATTTTTGTATTATTCATGACGTCTAATAGTGGGCAAAAGTTGCCTTTTATAATGGTATTTAAGCTGCCAAAGTCTGAACGTGATTAACAAATTTTTTTAGGTGCCGCAAGCCCTTCAAATATTAATATTTACTAAAATATTAATTTTATATTAATTTTAATATTTACTAAAATATTAACTTTATATTAATTTTAATATTTACTAAAATATTAATTTTATATTAATTTTAATATTTACTAAAATATTAATTTTATATTAATTTTAATATTTACTAAAATATTAATTTTATATTAATTTTAATATTTACTAAAATATTAACTTTATATTAATTTTAATATTTACTAAAATATTAATTTTATATTAATTTTAATATTTACTAAAATATTAATTTTATATTAATTTTAATATTTCCTAAAATATTAATTTTATATTAATTTTAATATTTACTAAAATATTAATTTTTGAAATGCTGATTGAACAGTGTTGCGTGTTGCCACGTCAACATGGACGATTGCTGATAACAATAAATGCGTGTGAAATATTTTCCACCATTTTGCAAATCAGTAGAGTCTCATAAAAAGCCTCGTGTAAGGGTTCGATATGTTTCCTGGTGAGTTCCATATTACAAGAAGCTACCACAGAACCCAAATTAACCCTACCTAGGTATCAGTCTTCGAAACAGTACGATACTTCCTCATAAATACTCATTCAGAGAAGTGGCCCCAATTACTCTAACCAGGTCAACAGACCGCCCAACTTTCCGCGAGCTAGCAAACGTCCAGATGCAAAAGCAAGCTCAATCGTGGGGCGAGATAGCGAGTAAAACCAAGTTGGCTGCGATCTGGTCGACCGGTCGATTCTGGACTCAACTGGTAGCCGCGGTATATCGCTCCGCGTCGAGCTGAATTCAATACCCTGCTCGGAGTAGAAATGTGTGTTGAATTGGGTCTGTTCTTAGGATCGAGCACGGCCATGGCAGTAGGCGGTGCGACCCTGGTGCATTGCGGAGGACCTGGAGGGGAGGATCGTCCGGCCCACCTCGCCATCCCCTCGGGAGCTTTGGCACCCTCGTTGAACGCTGCCCTCGGCTCCAGCCTGAATTCCAGCCTGAATTCCAGCCTGAATTCCACGCTGGGCAGCATCGGAGCCGCGGCGAGCGCGGCCACCGCGGCCACAGCCGCGGCCACGGCCGCATGGCCGCCAACCTTATGGCAGTACCCCGCGGCGGCGGCCGCCGCTGCAGCTGCAGCTGCAGGTGAGACTGATTTCCCCTTTTTCTTTCCTCTCTCTTTCTGTCTTTCATTTTAGCCACGGCGAAACACCTTAGGAACTGTAACATTCACCCCTTCTTTGACGGTTTCGAATGTTTCGGGGGTAGTTTTGGTAGGGGCGGTCAAGGATGTTTCTATAGTGATGCTGGGATGCGTTGATACTGAAAGTAACGAGGGCAAGATCGATAGTTATGTAGGAGACTCTGCGGGAATTGTGTGGAGGGGCGGGGTCTGATGGTCGCCGCCCACTTTTCACTTCTGTTTGGGCATGCGCATTGGGGACCGCGCTGTTGCTTGGTATACCATTATGCGTAGTTGTGGAAAATTTTGGGTGATGGATTGTGTTGAAGGTTACTATTATTTTCTGTTGATTTCTTCGGGTTGAATTGCTTCGTGGATTCTTTACCATCGGTATTAACTATCAGTTTCTTTTTAATACGCGATTTGGCGTGGTGTAGTAGTTAAGTCTTTGCTGCGTTGAGAGGCCTTATTGCACTGTGCCATGCAATCAAAGATTAGTTGCTTATTTGAACCCCCTTTGTAGCACCAATTTAATTAAAAATGTAAAATTGGAATTTAAAAATATTCTCTTTTTTCAGTATAAACTTAATAAAGATTATTTTTTAAAAGTAAGCGATTTTTTCTCAAGCCAGGGGTGGCAACTCCCCCCACCCCTCGGGGTGCGGACGCCCATGTTATGCAATATTTAAAAAATTCTCAATAGTTATTCGTGTAATCGTTACAGAAGTTAGCGTTGGAATTTAATAATATGTAACTTGATGAAAGATATAGGAGCACAAAGGAATAGTGTAAAACAGCTTCAAATGTAACGTTAGAAAATTCAAACAATGAGTCGCCACCTTGCAGTCACGTTTCCGGCCCAAGGAGTCATTAAGGCAGCTGAACAAATTTTACAAACCATAGTATAATCTCAATAATTATACAATATCCCCGAAAACTCCTGCAAATATCAAAATTCTAAATTAACTCCACTGCCTTTGAATAATTTCCGCTACTCGAAATTAAAATACTGTTCCATTTTTAGCTGAAAAGTCACTCGCAAAGCATGTACCGTACAAACAGCAATCCCTCTACGACGAGCTTGATAATTAAAAAAATTCCCTTTTTATTTTCCCAAAGCTGATCTGCAAACCTACATTAATTCCATATTTTGCCCCACTCTTCCTCAGTGTCTAATATAAACTTTACGTACGCTCTTCAATTCTTTCTTCTTCTAATAGCCGTATCGTTTGAAATTCTATAGAACGCTGTTTTAAAAGTGAACACCGTGCAATTAACAGAGGAAGAATTTCCGTGTTTACCGCGCCGCCAATTTATCGCACGCGCCCCCGGACTTTCGTTCAATTCCGCGAATTAGCATCGTTACAACGGGCGTGCTCGTTTTTTTCCCCCGGTTAAAACTCCGGCGGATTGCGGCGTGAGAATAAATCATTCCGCTAATCGGATATTTATTTGCACGCCCGTGACCGTCATTTAGTTAATCCGCGGGAAATCTTTCGCGCGTGTTCGACGGTCTGCTCGCCGAATGCGTTGCCATTGTGTGGCGCCGAAAATATTTTCCAAACACCCCTCCCCTTCCCCCGCTCGATCTTATTTATTCGAACGGTGCGGGGATTTCGAGACGCCGGGCGTTGCTTTTCAACGACTCCATAAATTATTACTGGCGGCTTCATGCAAATCCACGAATCGCGGGCAAACGAGCGTACCTGGTATTCTATTAATACTTCGATCAAGAAAATTACGTTTGCTTCCCTGCACTTCCGGTTTACTTTCTTCGAGCAACGTGATTTATTCCGTTAGACGACAGGTAGTCGATGGAACTCGAAGAGGATCGAAGCAAATTTATTGGGGCCATTTTTGGGGCGGTTGAAACGTTCGAGAATAAAATGCTTTTTGAATGTATTTTCCTTGAGTTAAGAATTTTTCCCTTCTTCTTTGAATTCCTGTTGGCGAGAGCTGTGAATACATTATTTTAGTAGAAGTTGGATGGTTGATTAAAATTCTTAATTTGGGGGATCCTCTGCTAGTTAATACCTATATTGTAAGGAATAGTCCTTCAGAGTCCCTTCCTTTAGAGTCCAAATGGTTGTTAAAGTTATCAGTGGTTAAAGCCTTGGATGAGAAATTTTGATTCGACACTCGTGACTTATATTTGCACGCGAAATCACACCCTATCCGCTCGTACCACCCTCTGGGCCGCTACCCTAGATACATATAACCGTACCATAAAATTCCACCATTAATATCACCAGAATTCAGTGCTCGATTGAACGAAGTTTCGCACAGTAAAATGATGCTAAAATATCACTCACAATAAGTACTAATCGAATAATAATCGTATTAAAAATTCTGTTTCGTGGAGTACCTATGTCGTTTGCGTAACATTTTCGAAACGTTCAGTGCGTTTTCGGGGTGGAATCATCCCCCGTGCCCCAAGGCTGACTGTGCTACCACGGTGACCGAGTGACATTTAGCCGAATAACGAGGATCTATATCCGCGTTGCCCGTACATTCTCGTGTTGCCTAAATCATTCACGAGTTGCTGCATTCGAACTGTCGATTTCCACCTCTTCCCGTGCATTTATTTCGCCTGCCTGTCGATCCTTTGATCATGATTGAGGAGACGGCGGCATGGAAATTCTTCTCTGGCCGCTTCGGTAAAAAATAGCTTTTAATTCGGAGCGACGGAGGCTCGTCGAGTTCCCTGAAGCATATTTCTGGAAACTGAGGATGCGCCGGGGATGATTTAAAGCTGCAGAGAAATATGGTATCGATGAGGACGGAAATGTTGTTCCTGTAATTCTGTCCTGACTGATGTACGAATTTTTAATGTTCAGTTGGGCGAAGAAGATGGATGTTGTAGCTGTTACCTTTATCTTTGAGTAAGAGCTTTGTAACAAGGGGAAGATAAAAGGTTTACTAGCTTACTCCTGTGGATGAATTTTGTGGATTTTTGTCGCTCACAAGCGAACGTTCCGAACCCGGAAATTCAAAAAATTCTGAAACCTTGTGAATATGTAGGGAATTTCCTCCTAATTACATCGCAATTTTTGTTTGCTGCCTAAATCCACTACAAGGAGTGTAATTCACCCTGGAAAATCCGGTTATTTCCCGATTTTGTGTTATAACTCGTAAACTGTAAAATAATTCTTTACCAAATGATAGATTTAATTAATAGAAGTAACTTATGTCTTGAAACTTTTTTCTATTTCTTACAGTTCGCGAGCTATAACACAAAATCGAAAAATAGCTAAATTTTCAGGGGTTAATTTCACCCCCTTCGAGAGAATTTGTGCAGCAAACAAAACTTGCGTTGTAATCAGGAGGAAGTCCCCTACGTATTCACAAAGTTTCAGAATTTTCTTTTAATGTTCGAGTTCGGGATCTTCTCTTGCCAGATAAGTGCTTCAAGAGAAGATTAATGTGAAAACAGGGTAGATGTGTGTTTATATTTGTTGTGTAAACTGTTCAACATAACTTGGTTCTATTGAGAAATAAATAAGGGGGAATTTTAGTTACCGTAAACTGGGGTGACTTTGCCCGCCCGGGGTGACATTGCCCACTTTTCGGAAAGACTTTATTTTATTTTATTGTGAAGTAATTAGAACATATGGTGCTTTGTAATCGATAGCAATAATTTCTCCAAGGTCAAACGAAAAAAAAAATAGCGAATTCAATCATATGGTAATTTTTCAGTCAGAGTAAAAAAGTGGGCAATGTCACCCCGGCGGGTAAAGTCACCCCAGTTTTCGGTATTGACTTTTTTTCGTAAGTCAGACAGACGGTTTGAAATTGGGGTTTTTTAATGGTCAATTAAAACTAGGGTGCCTAGAGTGTCCACTGGAATTCTATATAGAAACATTACTTTATAAGTACGTTATAGTACGAGCTTCACTGATATTTTAATTCTCCTGTATTGATTTATCGTTTTTTATGATGTTACAGCGATGCCGATGGAACCAGTCGGTTTCCCACAGATGGGTGTCGGTCTTCAAGGTGGCCTACAGTTGGTCAGAGATCCAACAACAGGTCATCTTCTTCTCATTCATGCTGCAGGTATGTTTTCTCTCTTAAAAATCATACAGTACAATAAAACTTAATCAACAATACGAAAATTGCTGAAAATTTCCCTAGAATTTGAATCTTCATGAAAATCATACATAGCGTGCGTGGCGTTTAGTTTTCCACAAATTTGATCTTCAGAAACATCGATAAATCTAATACATGATAATTTGTGACATTCAATTTCATTAGAATAATATTCGCATATTCATTTGTATATTCAAATAACTTTTTCGTTTTCTCAAAAGAGGGTGGCTTCACCTTCATTATCTAAATGATAAACTAGAAAACGTTATTGCCGATGTTTACTCGAAAAATATGGAAGTTCAAGTAATATGAAATGTCCACATGAATGTCTGTAGATATCCATAAATATCGTAAATATTCGTCCACGTGACATTCGAAACTAGTTGTAAGTTCACAGCGGAGTGTCTTTGAAAAATTGCAATTCTCCACCGACAGAACAAATGCAGCAGGCAGTGGTGTGGCCAAATTACTCGAATCACAATAATGGGCACGTCGCGCCGCCACCTCTTCTACTTCCACCGCCACCGCCGTCTCTTCAGCTTCTGAGTGACATTGGCGGTGCAAGGCTGGTCCTCACCGAGAGCAAAAGGAAACAGCAGAGTACTCTGCCCATCGTCAAGATAGAGGCCGATTGTGGTACCAGTCCCACGACCATCATCAGTGAGTGTTATATTTTCAAATTCTCTTTTCGTTTCATTAATCACTAGGGAATCTCTATACTCATGTATCTAATATATAAAAAAAGGATGATTGAAATCATCGTTGCAAAACTTCTCACCTGGGTAATTCGAACTGATCGAAGTGCAAATTGTTACTTACATACAATTAGTTCACTTTGAATTTCGTAACATCGTTGATTATATCGACTTTGTGGATCTTAACAGTGTTTCTGCAAAGTTCTCTGGTGTCTGTGGTTCTTCAAATATTTTCGACTCCTGTGTCGCGCTGGATAACGATATATAATGTATGCCTGAACAGAATTGCATAATATTCTTATTGGAACAATATTAATAAACCTTAACAGAAATTATATTTTCATGGAAACTACAGAATGAATTCAGAGAAGTAAGAAGGAAGGAGTTAAAATTATTTTCTCCCATAGGATAAATTAATCATACACACAATTTTCGACAAACCAAATGCACGATGCTTTACATAAAAACAATGCCCCACAGAATATTAACTCGAAGCAATAATTGTCGAACTAGCTCGAAGCACGATTGATAGTAATCAGAGAACAGTGAGATAAGCAAGTATTCCGTGCATATCGAGATTCAATGATCCCTAACGATAATGGTCCCCTGGATAACGTGAAAATCCTAAATCCTGTAGCGTCAACGGAATCCACGAAGGCCTTGCAGACCGTGACCTCGATGACAGGCACCCTCGTTCCAGATGCACCCCTGGTGACCACCCTGCACTATTACCCCCACGCGCCTGCATTGGTCCAAATCAGCCAGGCCGAGCCAACGCACTGCAGATCGCAGGTAAGTTCAATTTTTGCTCTTCTACTTCCCAAACAACTGTTGCCCCCCCCCCCAGCGAGTTTGTGGGGCGCACCGAATTCACCCCCCCCCCCCCCACCATGTGACAAACAGACAGACAAAGAAACGCAAACGACACGGGCGCAGAGGAGGGGCGGCAATAATTATGCCAAGCTCAGGGCACGGTTCAGTCGGTCGCATAATGCAGGAACGTTGTGGCACATTGTATTAATCATGCACGAACCGATTTGCATCGCTATCTGCATGGATATTGCGCACCAACCCACCAACAACTCGGACGCTTAACGTTCCACGGCGAGTTATCTCGTTCCACCATTCTATTTTCCTGTTTTTCTATGTTCGTTTCCTTGTTCATTCCTTCATTCCATTTTCTTCGTTCTTAATAGCGCTTTTGTTTTTTGGCTCATATCGCGCTCCTTTTGTATTTTATTGTATTAGAGTTTCTTCTATCGCGTTTAAAAATTAGACCATTTTTCTATTATTTGCTTTTTTATTCACTTGGGGGTGTATCTTTGCTTCACTGGTTCTCCAGAAATCTCTTTTCAATATTGTGCTACGAATAGAGGTGGAGAACTATCGATAGTGTTGACTATCGATATCATCGAATGTGATGAAAATTTAGTAAAATATATATGCTTTAAAATATTACATTTGCTTTTGTATTTCATTTTATTTTATATATATTTCATATATATTTTATTAAATTTTCATCACATTCGATGATATCGATAGTCAACACTATCGATAGTTCTCCACCTCTAGCTACGAAGCTTTTGTTCGTGTAAGCAACTTTTATTGGAAACGATTTTCGACATACTAGACATTTGATGACGAAGTTTAACTTGTTAAGTGGAAAGTTTTTTTAAATGGCTGGCTAGAGACACTTTCAAATTCAGTTTTCATTTTCAACTTATTTCGCCCGGTTAACTGGTTTAGCTGTGTATGGGAGGCTATAATTGACCTGTACTACTTAAAGCGCGAGAGAGAAAAGAATTATGGAAGAAGGGAATGTAGACGATATGTGGTCAGACGCGGACTGCTAATCGATGTGATTGGAACTACAATATCGATCAAAGTTTGGAATCTCCTTGTGAATTAAGTTTCACTAAGTTAATTAAGACGTTCTCGTTAAACAAACAAGTCATAACTGAAAATATTAATTTCAAATTAGGCCAGAATTTTTCTGCAATACAATTTCAATTCAAATCATCAAGTATTCAAAACTCTTTGCTCCCACTTTTACATTCCTAGTAGCACGAAATATTGGTTAAATATTTCTTTAGCCACACTTTTTTAATATGAAAAAATTTAAATATTATATATCTACATGCACAGAAAATGCGAAATAAATGTTTAGAAAATATGAACTAAATATTCATGAAATATAAAAGAAATATTTAGAAAATGTAAAGCATTAAAATATTCAAATATTCAGGAATGTTTTGTTCATATTATAAAATTAATATTTCCCGTAAATTCAAAAAAAATAGTTTTTGTTTAAATGTGAAGTAAATATTTATTTTATATTCGGACAAAAATAGTTTTTTCTCAATATAAAATAAATATTTCTTGTATAGTATTCGGAAAAAATATTTACTTCTTAAACTGAAATAAATATTTGATGTATATTTAAATATATATCAAAACGAGATTTAATCCCTGTTTAATATTAGATGTATGTGTATTCAATATTTTGTGTTACTAGGTATGCCGCCGTAGCTTTCTATGAGTGCACTACTTTAAAAATGGATTCAAGTAGAAATTGTTTAAATTTTTAAGAACCTCCCGGTACACGCAGAAATTTAATTTAATATTCCTTCAGAGATATTCTTTCGTTTACCATTTAGAAGAATTATAAAGTCTCATTTCGTATGTACTACACCAACTTCTTTGTACCACGGAATTTAATAAAAGGACCTAGCTAATTTAGCTATTACACTCTCGAAGAACTCTTTGTGGCAGTGTTAATGAAACACACTGTGCACAGTAGGGAGTTCTATTCTCTTTGTTATCCGTTCAGAATGTTTGTATTTCAGGGTACCAGCGCCTGTTTAAACTGCGTAAATTATTCGGCCAGTCATTATCGAAGCAACGGGGTAGTGAGATTGATTTGCACAGTTACGATGTTATCGTGTAACGCTTGTGGCTGCGACTGTCGTGGTAGGCGATGTCGATTAGTGTATTCGAAGCCAGTAAAATAGATTTTGGGTGACTGTATGATTTTTGGATCTTCTTGAATGTAACGCGATACTAATTCTCTGCTTGGCCTTAGTAATTCTTAACAAAGTTGGACCATGTTTCCAAGTTCTCTCGAATGTACGGAAAACGAAAGTTATCAGATCCTTCAGTTTTGCTCGTGGGAACTATATGTATACATTTGTATACAAATTTAATTAAAGATATAACATTTAATTAAAGATATAAAATTATAATTGCCAACTTTATAATACGTGTATTTATTGTTGGAGAGTATTTATTAATTTTGGTATTTCTTAGTAGAGGTAGTTAATGTTACATTATGCTTTGTACTTTCAAATTGTAACTTCGTTCTGAATTAAAAAAGTTAATAATATTCAGTTTTAACTGAATAATCATTCGAGATCATATAATTGAATGTTGAAGTTTTTTTACCTACTATTTGATATTGGGTAGTAGGTGAATCATCACCTTTTCAGTGGCACAAAGAATTACAGGATATACTAAGTTGATTTGGTTAACAAATTTTTACATGACAAAGAAGTCCTCACAATCGATAAATTAAAAAGCAATATTATTCATGGATTTTGATGAAACTTTATAGGTGAATACAGAACCGAAAAATGTTTCACTTATACTTGGTCACCTGCGGTGGATATCTAATAATTTAGAAAATAGTAAAAACTATAATGAAGTAAAATGAACAAGCAGGAATTTAAACTTAGCACTACTCCGTTACAAAGCTTCAACTCTAGCCATTAATTCAAATTCGGAAAAAAATATTTGCCACACTTCAGAAAGTTTGAAATTCACAAAAATTCAATACACCAACCAATGAAATAGAATTTCTGTTATTAAACATCTAACAAATTAGTGGAATTAGTAAATCTGTCCACTTCAATCTCTCTCCCGCCAAAGACCATAAACAGAGCACATTAATTCCCAATCGCTTCGTCTAATTTTGTCGAAATTTCTGACCGCCACCTAACTCTCCGATATGTGATCCCCGGATGTCCTGCGCGTAGCAGCGAAATTCATTTCTGTCGAAGGCGACGTCGCCGGTCTCCTGTCTGACGCCGCCGCCCGAGGTGACGACGATCCACGCGATCGAGCCAGCGGAAATGGCGCCGATCGTCGGCGTCCAGGATGCTTCCAACCAGACGGACGCGCCGGAAGCGGAGGAGCAGGAGCAAGCGTCGCTGGTGGAGGCCTGCGTGAAGCAGGAGCAGACACTGAGCCCCTGCCAGCTGCAGAACTCCGCGAACTTGACCACCACCACCACCAACCTCACCAATCTCACGAACTTCGAGATCGTGGCTGCCTCGCCGGAGAAGGTGTGCAACGTCGTCCGAATAACGACCACCACCACCACCGTGAACCCCGGGGTCTGCAGCATCGTGGGCAAGGTGGACAAGGCGGAGAACACGATCATCAACATGGCCGACTGCCCGAAGTACGCGATCACGAAGGAGTGCAGGAGCGTCACGTCGATCGACAGGACCATCGAGCACGTGGTCACCAGGCAGATGGAGCACAGCGACAGGTCCCACGTGGACGAGGAGACCGAGGACACGTTTGCGGACGACGGTATGTCGCGCAGGGACATGAGGAGCGGGCCAAGGATCATCGAGATCACCGAGGAGAACTGCGATAGCTTCCATGAGAATCTGGAGTTCTTCGGGAGGAGGAGGGATCACTCGTTGGACCGGCATCGGGGCAGGAAGAGGAATCACAGCGTGGATTTCCTCGAGGGTGAACAGGACAACGAGGCTGAGGACACGAAGGCCGGGGAAAACGGCGAGGTGAGAATTCTTAATATTGGGGATTTTAGATAGGATCGAAAAAAATCTGGGGATTATTGTACGCGCGTGACATATGCCGATATGGGAAATATTTATAAAACATGTAAATATGAAAAATGGATATCGGGTATGTTGTTATACGGAACATGAAAACACATGTTAAGCACACGGAGTGTGCAAATATGTAAAAATGTTTACCGACAGAATGGGCGCAGTTTGTATTAAAAACATATATGTTTGTTCAAAGATTCACAGTCTGTTCACAACATATAGAAGAAAAGAAGGTGTAGCATTTTATATTTATTACGCACGCGTAAGTTCACCATTGCTCTTATCACGAGTAAATCTAGAGATCCAATTTCTCCCACTTTGTAGGTTGTTTTCAATGATTGCGAAATCAAAAATAGCACCTCTCAATTCATTCGGGTTGGAAACGCCGGAAGCTTGAAAATTCCATTATTAGCTACAAAATTTCAAATATTAACAACTGAAGCCTCCACCACAATTTCGTTGCGCTTGATTTTCATCTTATTTTGTCACGTAGAATTACCCACTTCATTTTCTGTTACTGTTTAACGAACACTCGGTATGGCAATCGTGACATTCTCGGTTCAGAATCCTAAAAACAAAATTCCCCATCTGCTACACCTAATGCTTTTCAGACTGAGTCAGCCGCTAACGAAGACGCCAGAGCCCCAGAAACGTACAGCCAGTCGAGCTTTACAACAACAGAGGGTCCTATAGAAGCCGCTCGAAATGAGCCAGAGCAAGCCTTCGAGTCAAAACTGTCCGTGGATCCCAGCTACGACGCCTGCGTCCAGACGCGGGACGATCATCCGCACCTAGTTGAGCAGCCCACTCATCCCCAGATCACGGTGAAGTCGTTCGACATGCCGAGCATCGACAACGACGAGCAAGAGATGGAGCAAGTGGTGATAAAACAAGAGGCGGAAGAGGCGGCGTACGAGGACTACGCCTACAAGTGCGAAGCTACGTCGACGACAGAGAAGCCCAAATGCCAGGACTCGATAAAGAGACACCAGGCGGAGAAGTCTCACCCAGGGATCGAGAACGTGGTGGAGAAGCTGAAGAAGAACGCGGCAGCTGCCCTGCAGGAATCAGCCCCGCGAAAGATAGAGGATTCGAAGGAGAAGACCGCAGAGACGCAATACATGAAGAGGCAATCCGAGGCGATACCGAGGAAACTGGAGAACGGCTTGAAGAAGCACATTCTAAGGTCCTGCGAGAACGCCCAGTACGCTGATAAATACGAGATCCCTCGAGAGCCGGAGGTTTCCTCGTCAGAGGCGGCCAGGCGCGCGGGGGACACTCAGGACCTCTCCAAATACTCAGCAACGACGGAGGATCCCCCCGCGGCCAAGCACCCGTTGCCCAGGGAGTGCTTCCTGAACGATAACAACAACGACACGAGGAGCAATAACAACAACATCAGAGCGATCGATGATGAGGAGCCGGTTGTGAAGAATGAGAAAGCATCGCCTTTGGAAGGCTGCTTGCAAAAGGAGGCTAAATTCGTTGATAGCGGGGCGCCAATAACGGTCACCCCAAAGAAGCACCGAAAACTTGCAGAAGAAGCGTACATAGCAAACAATCAGACACCGAAGTCGAGAGCTATGGCCAGTTCCAAGCAGAAGGCCGCGGTGGACATCAGTGGACTTGAGCTGCTGTCGAACAGCATCGAGCAGCTGGAACAGCTGAAGCCAGACGCTCAGAGCGCAGCTACTGTCTGCGAGCCGGAGACATCGCCCGTCAGACGCAAGCTGATCTCTCCGCAGGGTGAGAGTAATAATAATAACGTGGACAGCCCTCTGGGCTTGCTGTGCGCCCTGGCTGAGCAGAGGTTCATGGAAGAGGTAGGGGGCAAGGCGCCGAGGAAGCTGAACCACGAGAGCTCCGAGGAGATATCGCACGCTGGCAGGCTGCTACTGAACTTGGGTAGAGCCAGCCACATGGAAAAAGATGGCAAAACGTCTGATAAAAGGAAGCTGGTGGAGGCAGATGGCGAGAACTACGAGAGCCCAAAGAGGTTCAAGATCGACGATGAATTTGAGGATGAAGAGTCCAAGTGTGACACTGTCCACTGCCACCAGAACACAGAATCCAGCGAGCAGTACGAGGCTAGGGCTGAGGAGGACATGGTGTTTGGGGTGAAGGGGAAGACTAGAAGGAGCATTGATTTCTCCGAGAGAAATGGCGTGAGTGTCGATGATGAAGAGGAATCAGTGAAGGGTAAGCCTGTTGGGAAGGGCAGCCCTTACAAGGAGTCTGACGACGAAAGGGGGGAAAGCTTCGAGGAGTATCGGCAGTACGAGGAGTACGAGATGAACGGGGCGTATAGTGAGAAAATTGAGGGCAACTTTTCGGACTCCGATTCGGAAATGTACAGAGAGAAGATTTCATTGGAGGCGATGATGATGGCGCGGAATGGTAGACGTGTTAAGAGAAGGCTCTCTACGGGAGAGCAGCGCGATTGCCATGATTACAGGAACTTGCAGGCGAAATTAGACGCGAAGAAGTTTATTGCTCAAAAGGGGCACGCGGATAGCGAGGCTGACTGGCCCAATATGGACGCCATGGAGTTGGATATGAGGGTGAGATTGGCGGATATTCAAAGGCAGTACAGGGAAAAGCAGAGGGAGCTGTCTAAGTTGACGCCGAAGAAGGACGAGAAGAAGAGCCCTGGCAGGCCGCGGAAGAAGAGCCACTCTTCGAGGTGAATTTCTTTTATTTATTTTTTATTTCTTCGCTATGGGAAGGTCCAAATGCGGGCCTTTTAGTCTGCAGCCTTCTGATTAGCGTATTTTCAAGCGGATGGAATTTTGTAATAGTTTTGTGGATGAGGTTGAAGATATTTCAGACGTGGATAATTGATTGGAGGTTCTTTGGGAGGCCTACATGATTTTACGATTCAGTGGTTATTTTTACGTGACGACAGTAAAGCTCTTAAAAGTCGCCACAAGTTAAGATTCGAAAAGCTGAAATTTTTGAAAGAATCTAAGAAGGTAAGACTTTGAGCGGCGGGATTTGCAGCCTGTGCACGGGTTGGGCGTGTGCTTAAACTTTTTAGAAAGCGTCAAAAGTATTATTTGAGAGTCTTCGAATATTTACTTTGTATCCGAACCAAGCAAGGGGTTCGTTTTCTACTCTTTGTACTAAACGTTTCCGGTCGAGGTGCTCTTCACAGTGCCACTTACAGTATTAAGGAGTTTTTGACAGAGGGATGATTGATGTTGGTGTACAATGTTTGCAGTTCTGAGCTCGGACCTCTTTCCTCGCCACCGATGTTGGAGCCGATGTCCTCTCCGCACAAGTCTCCATCGCATTCGACTGACGGGGCCTCGGCGCCACTGGCCTCCGCCGTCTTGGCAATGCCCAGGTGTAACGTGAACTTGGTGAAACTAGGTGAGCCGAGAAGTCACATCAAACTGTTGGACAGTATACCGAGCATTCCGATTCCTGTTCCACCAGTCGCCTCGCCCATCACAGTTCTACCACCGAGCAAGTCGCCTCAGGAGGACGATGAGAAGAGCACAGGAAGGGTGAGTCGAAACTTTGGTCTTTAGTTTCCATTGAGTATATCGATCTGTGACAGGGATCGATCTGTATAATCGAAGAATGACCCAAGGAGGGGGTAGTAAAACTGTGATGCGATTTGCAGATTTTTTGGAATATGTTGTGTACAATATGTGAAACGTGCAATTAATTAGTATTCATTTTTAAACAATGGATAATATTTTAAGTAAAAATAATCACATTTGTAACTTTCCTGCTAATTACGGTTTAAGATATATAACTTTAAAAACTTCAGTATTAAGAATTCGATACAAATTTATTTTCCTGAATTGCATAGAAAAAGACAATTTATTTGAATGGCCATTTTTTACGTAAAAAATGTCGTGTGATCAATGATCAGTATAAAATAAAACCTGCGATTTTATTGCGACTAAATAAAACCTTAAATAATCAGCTGGGATACGACACGTCATCGCCAGCACCCACCATCGCGAGTTCCAGTTCAGCCTCGAAGAAACGAAAGGTGGGTCGTCCAAGGAAGCTGATGTGCACGTCAGGAAGCGTTCGGCATCTAACTGAAACGATAGTCGCGAAGAAGCCTAAAAGCAAGAGCTCCCTCGTTGGATATCTCTTGTCGTCCAAGAACAGGCATCTTCAGGCAAAAGTGGGTACCCAGCTTAACTAGAAGCAAACGTAAACACGATTCGATGCTGTAACAGCGTGACTTTTGTTCGATAGTACGTGGGCAAGGCTGGATATACTCCGTTGCCCTTCAAGACCAGTATGTCCTCCATGAAGTCATCCTCAAAGAGCCACAAATCGTCCAAGTCGAAGTCCAAGTCGAAGCCAGCGAAGCAGACACCTCTGCACAATAAGAATGTGATCAGCTCGATCATCGCGGAGAAAGCGAAACTCAGCCAGGAAGTGAAACTGGAGAAGCAGAGCAAGATGAAGCCGAAGCTGAAGGCGGAGGTGAAGGTGAAAACCTGGGAAGATGATGAAGCTACTACTGTCGTAGAGGCAATGTTGCCTGAATCTACTGTGCAGGAGCCCGTGAAGGTAATGCGGTAATAAATTACTGGAAAATCTTTCATTTTGATTGCCAACGATCTAATTGTATTTAGAACTCTCAGCTCCCAATTTCTGAATATCAATTATATTAGTTTAATCTGCTTTCAAGTACTAAGAAAATGCGAAAACAGGCAGCCTTAATTGAAATTTAGTAACAAATATACACGCTTCCAACGCGCAATTAGTTCCTTCACCCTCCTCCATTCATATCCGACGCTCTTCCGCGCATCGCACGCCTACTTTCGTCACTATAAGTGGAATGTATGCTTCGACACCACAGGAAGTCTCCGCGGAGGCACCAGAGGCCGTGGAAAAGGAGGCAGAGAAGAGCAGGCACGATAAATCGAAGAAGAAGAAACGAAAGTCCAGCTCATCGTCGCCGTCGAGGCGCAAGTCGAGCGACCGCGAGAAGAAAGAGTCGAAACGGCGGAAGTCGCTCGAGTGCAAGGAGTGCAAGGAGTGCGCGAAGGCTGCGAGGTCTGAGAAACCCGAGGTGGTCAACAAGTGCAAGTTAACATCTGCACACCTGGCCATCGAACAGCTGAGGGTCCTTACGGCGATGGGTGGCTTGTTTTACGCCGGAAGGCTCAACGCGGTTCAAGCGCCCGACGTTTACGCCATCACGTTGGATGGCGAACGAGGCAACAGGCCTCATATCCATTCCAGAGAGGAGATTCTACGGGACGCGGTAAATTATTGTAGATGCGATTCTCTTCTTCCGAAGCTCAAAATTACGAATTTTAAAACCATTTCTCGAGGTGGCTCCATTTGACTTCGAAGTTTAAAATATTTTCACACGATTTATCCTGATGAATCGATAAAATTACTTTATAAACCTAACATCGCCCTTTGGACTCCATTTTCCTGCAAGATTTTGAGTTAGTTTCTTTTCCTCCGCACTGTTCCAACATAAATCTTCATCTCCGCTTTTGCTTCATTGCTGCAGATCGTGGAAGTCTGTCCCACTTCAACGAAGGAATTGCCACCTGGCACGAGATTGTGCGCCTATTGGAGCCAGCAATATCGGTGTTTGTACCCAGGCACTTCCGTCGAGCCGACGGAACCGGATCCAGAGCTGGACGAGAAGTTCGTCAGCGTGGAATTCGATGACGGAGATAGTGGGAGAATTGCTTTGGATGATATCAGACTACTGCAGCCCGATTATCCTGTCGTTGGTGAGTTTCGTTGTTAAACCGATGAATTTTTAATTAAGTACAGAAAGAATGTAATATAAAAGTGTCTGATTACTCCCTAGACTATTTGCTTTCGAAATTTCACATAGAGCAATTGCACTTCCTAGCTTTACCCTTTATTTTAAAAGTAGCCAAATGCTTCAAACTATTTAGAGTGGAAATACGTAGAACATTTGCACTTCATTTATAGTATATACTCTACAAGATTCGAACGAAACACAGCGCTAAGAATCTTCAACAAGCTCCGTGGCTTCTCTGTATTTCTGCATGCTGAATTTTACGTCCGGTTACAGAATACGACCCCAATCCCTTATTGTCACTGGGCAAACGACGAAGGCAGACGTCGTTGTCGACGGAAGACAAACGGTTGTTGAGCAGCACGCAGCCGTCAACGTCGTCGAACGTGAGCAACGCGACACCTACTGTCTCCTCCACCACTTGTTGTTACGTCTCGTCGTCTGACGGGCAATCGCTGGAACGACACAAGTCGGACGACATGGACGCGAAGGACCTGGAGGAGTACAGGGAGAGGAAGCGCATGAAGAAGAAGAGGAGGGACAAGCTGAAGAGGTTGCAGGAGGCTCAGGAAGGGAAGAAGAAGCACAAAAGGCACAAGTGCTGCGAGGAACACAGGAAGCACAAGCACAGGAAACACCGCAAGCACAAGCACAAGCATAGCCACCACAGCAGCCATAGCGAAGGAAGTCATATAAGGTTTGTGTTCTTATTGAAATTTCATGATTACATTGTGTAATATCACTTTTGCACGAGATCCTTCATTATTATTATTAGTAATAGATTATACTTATGGCTTGCCTAATTTAGGTAGCTAATTATGAGAAAGAGAAGCTACAGAAATGTGTATTTAAGAGGAAAACCAAAATGGGTTGCAAGTGTTTTAAAAAATTACTTACTGGATACAATGATATGTTATAATAACTATCCAAAAATTCGTCACAAAGAAAGTCCCGATACATTCCCTTCAATCTGTTGTTCTAAACATTTATTATCACCTTTTGGTGTCTCAATCACATGAAGCATATCTTTGAAATAACTGTAGAGATAGTTATGCATCAGTGTTATCAATGTTTCAACTTACTCCTGATTCGAGCGCTTTTAAATACTTCTCAGCAGTGGGGAGAGCTGCTGTGGCCAGAAGAGCGAGGAGGAAGTGGTGAAGGAAGCAGTTGCCGCTGTAGAAGAGGAAGCAGAAGCCGAGGAGGAGACAGTAACGCAGGAAGAAGTTGTTCCAGAGCCGATTAAAGAGCCAGTTCGCGAAGAGAAGCCCGAGAAAACCAAGAAATCGGACAAGAAGTCGAAGATGCGCGAACGTCAGGAGTCGGTGGAGAGTCGGAGCAAAATGGCAGCGTTCCTGCCAGCCAGGCAGCTGTGGGGATGGGCTGGGAAAGGCTACAGGCGACCTGGTGCTAAAGGCCGCGCCAAGAAGCAATTCTTCAGAGCTATTCAAAGAGGAAGCGAGACGATTCAGATCGGCGACAGTGCTGTCTTCTTATCCACTGGCAGACCGGACAGACCTTACATCGGGCGTATCGAATCCATGTGGGAAACCTCGAGCTCCAACATGATCGTGAAGGTGAAATGGTTCTACCATCCTGAAGAGACCGTTGGGTGCCCCGCAAATTTGAAATACCCGGTAAGAATACGATTGACTGCTTCGAATAAGACTAGGGAATGTTTCTTGTTAATTACGTGATGATTCCATTTTGCAAATAATTTTTATGCTTTTGGTTGAAAGTTTGAGGGTTTAAAGAAGAGTTTATGTTTCTCATGGTATTCGTGGAGATCATAATCGTGATAGAATACGATTTATTGATATAATCTCATATTTCATCCATATGGCAAAGTTTGAAAAACCTTAGCGAACATACGTGTGAAGACTTCTCGTTTTTAAGTTTGAAGGGGAAGAAATATTGTAACCCTTAAATCTTGCAACCTCAATAGGTCCAAGTGCCCCCTGCGAACGTCAATTACTTATCCTTGCTTTCTAATTTTATTTCATTTATTGTTCGTAGTACTCCGCTAAATGGAAATTATTTACTGTTAAAACTTCTACGACAAGTTCCCATCACCCCATTAACGTAAGCTGCTCTTTCTGAATGTTTAGGGCGCGCTGTTTGAGTCCCCCCACATGGACGAGAACGACGTGCAAACGATCTCCCACAAATGCGAGGTGCTGCCTCTTCAAGAGTACACCGAGAAGCTGGGCAAAGAACCGCACAGGTATCTGACCATCTACGACAACAACGACATTTACTATCTGGCTGGTTACTACGACCCCACCACGTACCTGTTGACCATGCAGCCGGGGGTTGTTTGAGAACAGCTTAAGCTGACGATTAAGTTAACGGGTATTACTTAATTGTCGTCAGCCAACAATTACTGCGAAATAAAATGAAACCTGAGTGGCTCTATTTGCGCCACGCTTCGAGCGTGTCATTTGCAGCTAATGCTCTGCTGGGCTCTAAGTCGCCTCGGGGCCACTGGATGACCCCGAACAAGCACGAACCGTGAAACAACGCGCCGATGGACGCGATTCACAGACATTGGAGAACATTGAAGAATCACGTTGTACAATACGTCGTGGTGATTACCAAGTATTTTCGATCGAACTTCGACGCGATCAGTGTCGCTAGGTTTTCAAGAGTCATCGATGAGGTCATCGCAAGGCACAAGCATTATTTATTATCGCAGTGGAAGCGCGCTATTATTTACATTAACCGATTGATCAACTTTTCTTTCTTTCCTTTCTCTGTGGTTACACGTTGTTGCGATCGTTGTGTTTCAATCTGATCGAACCGAGCGAAGGTGACGAAGGATCAGGATTTAAGTATATTTTTCTAGTACCAGTGCGGAACGCTCGCATGGTCGAAAGGTGGTCTGTTGATCGATGATTCGCATACAGAATCTCGAGTCTTTCGGAGGTGTGCTGCGTTCGCTTCGGTGCGGCAACACTTTACCGTTTGCTTTCTAGAACGATTGGTTCCGAAATGAATTTCGAGGAGCTAGGTTCTGGCGGACACGGACCTTCTTAGATTGTCTTTCCTCGGCATTGTGATTGGAATACCTATTGAGATTTTTCGACGTCTTACCGAACGCGTGAAATGGCAAGTTGGTTTCGCTGTTCAAGTGGAATACCTGATTAGTACGGTATTGTGATAGATTTATACGACGCGTCGGTCGAGGCAACCGGGCGCGATTGTTCGAACGATTTTCTTCCACGGCGGCGATCGTGGATGGGCGAAGTGTGCTTGGAGCGAGAGTTATTCCGATATTTCGTGGTGAAGAACGATACAGAGATTGGAATTGAACAGAGGAGGAGGCTTGTGCCTTGTGTAACAGAGTTAAACGCAGCTTCGTAATATGCAAGAGTTTTTCGTAAGGGAGCTGCGGTTACCGATACGTTTGCCACGCTTATATTTCGACGATGGAGAGACGACAAATAGTTACAGATCAGATACATATAAATATATATAAAAACAAATATATATATATATATATATATATATACATATATATATTACGTATGTATAGAAGAGATGCAATAAGTATACCGAGTGGCATTACGAAGACGCGAAGAGAAATCACGGAAACTCTTGAATTGTTTTATCCACTGTATATATATATATATATACATACATATATAGTATATGCTGTACATAAACGTTAAGTGCGCATCTAAGCACGACCAGACGGGCGTCTGGTTGTTAATCGTTAGACCGGTGTTAATATTATTATTGTTTAACCGCAGGAATAAACGGCAAGGGATAACGAGATCTCGCTCGAACCTTGTAGCCCTGTCATGCAGACTGTTGTAGAAAAGAGCAGTAAAAAAAGAGACATCGGGGGCGTCGAGCTGGGTAAATCGATCTGTTTTCGGTCGCCCCAGTCGACAAGCCACGAGCTTTCCAGTAGAAATTCTTTCCAATACTCTTGCGATCGGCGCATACGAGACACGATGTACTTAGATTAAGAATCGCTTCCTCGCGTCCATTCCTCCCTCGTTTTGCTGTCCCGTGCGCATCACAGGCATATGTAAGTACCGTGCGTTGCTGAGTAGATGGCCAGCGGAAGGAACGCGGGTCCGATTAGGTCCAGGTCCACCGTCTCTCTAACACAATCGTAGAGACAGGGCACTCGTATTCATTGTTGGCCGCAGCAAGCATCTTGGCGCTGGGTCTTCCCGCTAGAGATCTTCTCAGCAACGACCCGGATGGGAGTGGACGCGAGGAGGCAGACCCCCTTCCTTTTATTTCTCGACGAAGCAAAGAGATTTCAGTGGTCTCGGCGCTCGAAGCGTCGAATCCACGGCGAGGAGTCGCCGCTGGTGATACGAGATAAGGTGCTACACATACATCCTCTTTGTCCGCTACGCGCATGTTACTGTTTCTTTCTCTTATTTTCTTCTAAGTTAACGTTGATAGTTTACTCGGACGCGTTGGTCTCCCGCGGTCGCGCGTGATCGCGCGAAGCCTGTTTAGGATTAAGGTGTTTTCTATCCGGCGACTTTTGTATTTCTTCGCGGCGTTCGTTGATCGGTGCGGCGAGATTGCCGGTCTGAGCGCGCTCCCGCTAGCCCGAGGAGCTTTTACTTTATATTTGGACAGTGCTCCTCGAAGGTGGGGATCACGCTTGATCGTACCTCCGTTCACTTGGATCGAGAATCCGCGTCACCGACTACCGACCGCGACTCGAGCTACTTAGACGAAAGACGCGTCGTTTCGTTTCTCACGCCCTGTTTCTGTCTTCTTGCTTTTCGCGCGAACGAAGTCACGTGGAGTGTCCAAGGGAATGGGCCAGGTTCTGCGAGCTGTTTACCTTGGGGATGAAGGAAGAACGCACGGCCGCAAGTTCGAAGACATTATTTTCCTGTTCGTTTCGCTGAATAGAGAGCAAAATTATAAATACAAGCATCGCAATCAAATAAGTCGACTTAAGGTTTTGTTACGCGGCAGTGAACGCGGAGTTTGTAATTCGATATTTGAAGCGTTTCTGGGCGCGTGACCGTTTTCCATTTCCAAAGAATACGCAGCGCACAAGCCGCCGCAAATTGACCACCCATTCCTGGGGCAGCTTGCCCGATAAAAACCGAAGGAGAAGAAGAAGAGCCATTCGTAGGGAGACGAGGCACGATCTTAGTACAAACTGCAGATACAATAATCGGGCGTACGTTATTCCAGTAGTGTTCCCGGGTACGCGGCGAAAGAAGCGAGTACTTATATCGTGGCGCGTGTGATTCTTCGCGTTGTAAATAGGACCTGTAAGTGTAAATCTCTGGCGGGGATCGCGTGTCTTAGACACCACCGCCGGATCCGCTGGATTACGATTTCTATCTCTACCTGTACATTTATCGTTACCGAGGGCGCACGCCCTCGGCGGAGTCGAACTCCTTCGAGTTAGCCGATGGATCGTTCTCGATCGGGAATCGATCGGCTCGCGAGCAGCGCGTACGGTCTGTATAAATTGCATAGTATTTTTCCATTAAACGCAGCGAAGACGACGCAACAGAGGCGGATGCGTGGTCGAGATATCTTGGCGGTTCTTCGGGGGGTCAGTGGTTCTCAGCCGCTCCGAGGAAGGCTCTCCACAGAACGCTTGGAATAAAATTGTACATATAAGGCGGAGCTTGTTTAACTGAAACGCATTGGAACGCTCGCGGAGCATTGGTTGAGAACCACTCCCTGGGCGACGGATGATGAGCGTTTTTCTGATGCTTCGATTCAATCAGAAGTAGCCTACTCATAGATAAAGTAGACGAGGCACGTTCGCTTGTAGATTTGTAAATACGTACGTAGCCTAGGTAGATCGAAGGGAATGTCGGCGTACTCGGTCATTTTTTTATACGATCCGATCAATTTCCTCTTCACTGACTGCTCTCCTCCACTTGGCACGCCAGGGACTTCGCGGCTGTCGCTTGGAGGAAGGGTTAAAATTACATTTTGTCGCGATGAAAGAGAGTTAACGAGTATAGAGTGGGTGGTAGAAGTGTGAGCACGCGATCGTGCGACTAGGTTTGTGCTTTTGCATTTGGCAAGTAAATGACGGGTATCTTTGTATTATGTGGTGTAATCGAAGGGATGTCTGTCGTTTTTGAAACCAGTTTTTCTTTCCTTCGCTTCGTTGCTTTGTTTTTAAGAATGCAGAGGTGTTGTGTTCTGAAAAATATGATTTCTATAATATTTCATTGTAGGTAGTAGCTAAGACTTACTGAGGATAATTTTTGTCCAATTATTGATAACTTGCGGCTCATCATTGTTAGTATTGTACTACATACGCGTATTGCATTTTAGATCAGAATTCACGAGTGTGGGTGGTGGATCTTTGTTGGCATATTTTTTTCATTAATCCACGCTTTGCAATTAATTTCTTTTTGCATTACATTGATCAGTATATCGCAGTATATTTTTGGAATTGGAATGTAAATTTAGTCTGTTTACCATTTGTATTGGTAAATGTAAATTGTGAAAAGAACCATTATTGTTGCTTTCTTATAAGTTCAGGAATTTTAAAATAAGCTTGATACCTCGTGGAGTTATTGTAAAGTTTCATGATGTGCTTAACACGGAACGTTTGATTAGAATTGTGTAATGAACGCTTAATCAAAATCTGAATAAGTTTTCCGTGCGATACAGCTTCAGTTACGCCACAGCATATGAAAGTTCCCACATAATACCGATTATATATATACATGGAGCAATTTCCACCCCCATGGGATATGAAATCGGAATTAGCGAAGGCGACCGCGATGCTCGCACTTCCCCTGGTCACCCTACATATTGTACATAAAAGCACGAGTCGCGGATGAATTGCTGAAAAGAGACGCCGACATTTCTCGCAGCGACGCATCTCTTTCTTCTGATTCACGTGGAATTGAGGGGCTACGATTTGGAGGATGTCCCACGGACCCCATCGGACGTCGGTGGAACGGCTTCTCGCGCAAAGAGGCGAGGAAACCGTAATGTTCCCTTTGTTGTAAGATAAATTGAAAGCTGGGGCTCGGCGAAGCAAGAGCGAGCTAAGAAATTTGTAAAAGATATAAGCGTATACCGTTCGAGCTAGTCTAGCCGCTACGTAAGGGTAGTTTGTAAGTGCATGGCGGTCGCCTGGTGATGGATGAACAAAAGACTCGCGTCTCCGCTTCACGTCAGAACCCGAAACGCGTGGAACTTTCATTCACATTTTTTTCTTTCACTCTTTTGCTCGTTCTATTTTTCGTCCTTTGCCTCGTTTCCCGGAACAGCCACAGCTCTCAAACGGCGAAATTTTATTCGTAATTCTTTGTTTCTTTCCCCCCCCCCCCGTGTTTTAAAAGACCGGGGGGGGGGGGGGGGGGCGCGCGAGCGCGTTGTGCATCCAACGCCGTGAAAAAGGATACCTTTTTCGTCACGTTGCGTACTCGATTGCCATTCTTTTTTTTCTCTTTTTTTTTGTTAATCGTTCGCGCGAGAAAATCACGGAACGACAACGTACACGCGATAGCGAATAGGGTTTAAACGAGATACGCGAGCCTGTACATTTTACGAGGTAACGATGCGAGGATGGGTTAAGAGAGAGACAGAGAGTGAGAGAGTGTGTGTGTGTGTGTGAGTCTGTGCGTAGAGGAGTGATAGGATGAGAGAGAGAAAGAGAGAGAGAGAGAGAGAGAGAAAGCGAACACAAAGAAGAAGAAGAAGAAGAGAATATTTTATTCTAGAGAATCGAAATTATTATATTTTAATAACGGAGGCGCGGATATCCGATTTAATCGAGTAGCTGGGGGATAAAGGAGCAAGTAAACGTAGAAGAGGAACAAAAAAAATGAATAAAAGGAGCGAATAAAACGACAAAAAAATTATATATTATATATACATATATGTATGTATATGTGTGTATGTATATGATATATTGTACGTGTACAGAAGAGAATGGTTGTCGCGCGAAGGGATGATGGGAGAGCGAGAGGGATCTTCATAGAGAGACGCACGACTGTTTCGAACCCAAAAGTCTGAGGAAACGATTTCAGGATAAACAGAGAACAGATACGTGTTGAAAAACAAAAATGTTTCATTTATATTTTCCTACGCGACACTTTTTGTATGCCGAGTGGCGTGTGTGCGTGCGGCTGCGATGGGGCAAGTCTCGTTCGTTCGTAACAGGAATGGCGTTGATGAATCGAAGGTCTCGCTGGTGCGTGCTACGAGGAAGAGAGGGAATGATAGCGGTACGCGGATATAGATACGCACCGCGTTAACGTGTACATAAGTACTGTTCTTTTCCTCTTTTCTTTTTTCTGTCTTTTTTTTTTTGCTTCGTCCTTTAGCAGTATTTTGTCCAGGCCGGCTACGTTTTCCCGCGAAGCAAATGACATTCTCGTCACGCTGCACACGTTTCTTCTTTTTTTTTTTCTACTCGATATTGATAAGACTCTCGTATTTATGTTGGGGACAGTTTAAATAAATGCAGTCCCTCGAGGACTTGGTAAGAGAATCGAGTGGAGTCCTTGTCTTCTGCGCCGACACATTTCCATTTGCGCGAGATCGCAATTTCAGGAAAGACTGCGCTGGACCTTCGGGGCGATTATGGAAGTGCGCGATTTCATCCTGCCGCAGCGATTGGTTTAGTTGCGCGTTTGACACTTCGAGCGGTGCAAGGTTTGGAGAAATGCCCCTTCGAGTCGATCGGGCTTCTCTGAGCGACCACTTCTGCCGGGAGTTCGGTCCTCCTCGCCCCTGGAGTACCTCGGCGGTAAAACACGTCGAAGCCAGTCAAAGTATTAACTTAATGTCGAAGATCGAGGAAGACATGTTAGTACAGCCTCTTCATATTTTTCTTAAATTTTAATCAGTTCTCATAAATACGTGAAAATGCAGGAGGAACGTTAGTGAACGCGATTGGATCAAAAGAGACCCGAGGGACGTAGTAAAGTTAAGGGGTTAGACCACCTTGCAAACTGTCAAGAAATACTGCATTTGGGGAATTTATTTCCAAGTGACGAAAATCCTTTTTTCGATTAAAATGTTTCAATAAAAATAGAGACATCTTTGAATAATATATATACAATTTTTTTACAACGTTTTCTTTACAAACAAATATGGCAGTTAAGAGTATACCATTGCGTGTGCGGTTGGATGGTGTACGTTATTTCTGATGAACAGGTTTCTGAAACAAAATTTTAACAATTGAATATTAAACGAATGTAAGTTATCTATCGACTGACGTTCAATTTTTTCCGATTGATTGGAAAATAAAATAGCTGCGCTTTGAAACAAAAATCTTAGTTTTTTGTGTAGCAAATGGACCTTTATTTACGTATAAGTCAGGTAAAAATTAAAATATCGAAAAAGTGGGGATCTAACCCCTTCAGACTATGGGTCGACCAATCAGTAAGTTTGTTTCGATCGTAGTTGCTTCATTCCTACGATAGAAGATTCTTTTGACTGCTTACAAAACCCGAGTTGCATTTATCGTTCTAAATGATAATTCATTCCTAATTTTACTAAATCATTTTAATTCATTTTTTGGCATTATATTTGGAAATTTTGGGACAACAGAACAAGTTTATAGTTCAGCAATTATATTATCAATTAAACGGGAATTCTCGAATTTTTCGAATTACATGCAATATGGATGTCTGTTGTTCTCATGCCGAGTTCGATGACCAGATTTTTCCAAAATTAGACCCACGAATGGCAACTTAAATGTTACTGAATGTTGATAGTGAAGTTGCGCGAATCAATTTAAATAATTCGCGAGTCAATTTAAATAATTCAGGAAATTGTTAAACAAAAGCAGATTCAAATGATTTTGATAATTTTAAATTTGATTGAAATAATTTTACAAACAAGACTGCTGAGAATAAAATATCAAATTAAAATATACTGGTATTTTATAATTTTCAATTAAAATTTTACCGACAATTATAAATAATATTTTCATCATAAACACAAAGTTAATATTTACTTTCAACTTGGCAGAACTTTCAGTCGAGATGTCAAGTGCAACTTCAAGTATGTCAATGCTTGAATGTCTACCTTCATGCGATAACGAATATTGTTTATCAAAGTCTTCACAATTTCCATGGAATTCACTTCTAATAAATTGGGTTTCCATAAACGTGGAAATCATAGGTATATTTACATTGCGTTATCCTGGAAAAATTCCCATTTATATGGATATTGAAACTGCTGTCGAAGGATTGTTTTACGATTTATTATTATTGACAAACAGTGAAGTCTGTGCATTGGACGAACGTTCGTCGACTGCGAAATGTCCCAAATTAATCATCAGCAACCGTTGAAGAATGACCTGTGCCATTTCCTTCAGCTGTCGAAGCCTTTCAGCACTGAAGAAATCATTTGTCTTCCATTATATGTATATATTTCATACAGAAGGGGGACGTCTCTCAACAAACGCAACCAGAGAAACAGATTCGTTCCTGTCTGTTTCAGTAAAAAATGATTTATCAAGACATTTACTGACCTGTGTTACAATTAAATTAAGATTTCTTAACATCAATTATTAATACATTTAAAGACAGTTAAAAATGTATTCAATTACAATTAATAATATTAGAAAACTCCGTCTTCATTTTGCTGACATCCTTTTATGATTCTCGAGGGTTGTTGTTATTCTGTTTTTGCAAGAATTCGAGGATGCACTAATGTAGAGCCACGCTCATTAACGTGAGCTGAAATTTTCGAAAACTATATTATACAATTCTACGTTGGGACAAGATGAACTTAGGAAGCCTTGGATATTATCAGCTGCAAGAACCACCACTCTAAATTAATCGTAAAAGCATTAAATAAATAAAATATAGAACTTAAATAAATATCTCTACGCTTCTACTATAAATTCCATTAATACACGTAATGCCCATGGACTAATAAAAAATATTACTCCCTTCTTCGAATCTCCTCTACAAAATCTGTATTTCCAAAACTGTTTTGTGAAAGCAAAGATATTAAAAAAATCGAACTTGGAGATTTCATTCTACGGTGTTTCCAGTATTTGAAGTTTACCTTCTAAACATTTATTTCCAATATTGTACTGCTATTGAAAATGCAGATTTTGTACAGAAAAGGCCCAGAAACAAAGTGGCATTTCTTATTACGCACTAACGTAACACTTTGAGTAGCGTAATGTTTTGAGAAATGAAGGCTTCTGCGAAAATTTGTTGAAAGAAGTGCAGCAAAAATCTAAGTAGTTGTTAAATGTATTTGATTCATGACAATTCCATTAATTGGGTCGCCATATTCATTTTATTATCAATCTTATCTTATTATCACTTCGTTTTGTCAATCCCACAGAATGCACGCGAGTTTCACTAGGTTTCGTTTGACCCTAACGATATTTTTCACGAGTGTCGTTTTTACAGAAGAGAAACAGAAAGGGAACCTGATGATTTTAATAGAATTTGACCTCGAAAATAATGTTTCGGTTGGAAATTGGCAATGAATGACCGTGCCTCCGTACGAAATGTCAGTGATTGTGACAGGCACACATAGTCAAATATCGAATATTCGGGAAACTGTTGGCGACACCTCGATTTCGTGTGTAAATGAACGTCACAGTGGGTCGATGAACTTCGCCTGTACTCGTTAACTCGTCGAGTACTCATTTGAGGGACGAGTCGAAGCGCCGATTGTTTAAAAGGCAGAAATGCGAACAGCCTTTTCCCATTTCTCTGTGAGGCATGTCCTTTGGTTTGTTCTCAAACGAAGGCACTTTTATTCTGTGCGTTGAAGTACATATTATGGAGTGTTTCGAATTGATACGCATTCGAATTGGGTGTTATTTAAATTGGTTAGTGTTAGGAAAAGAGCTATAAGTGGTAATTAACGAAATGAGTAGCGGATTAGTTGATTTCGATTCGTGCAGTGAAATTATAGATTAATTTGGATTGTTTAAGAGACTAGGGAATGAAGGGAGATTTGTTTAGTGGAACTAATATCTCTGAATAATCAATTTTAAACTTTATTAAATGTAAGACGAGTTTGAGGTGTTCTAAACTTTTTTACTCCTTGGTATTTGTTTTAAGAAATTCATAAAAAATGAAGACTATCCTGAAATGTTTAAAAATGCAGGTTCATAAAACTTTCATAAAATAAAAGGGTACAGTTATTATTCAGAGTGATAGAAACCAGTAATGGACTGTCCACACAAAACTACACGTTTAAATGAACAATCTTTATTAAATTTAATAATCAATTACCTTGTAATGCTAAAATCAATATTAACGCACACTCAGTTTGCCAAAGCAAATGAACTTATATCCAAAACCGCTCGAATCCCACGAAATAGGAGCTGAATATTTCAATTCCAGTCCTAGTTTGGTTGCATTAAAGTTTTTTAAAATATTTCTCTGATGTTTTCGATATTTCCCACATCAAATAATAATAATAATGTCTTTTATCGCAACCTCTTACTTAAATCTTAATTTTAGTGTAGACCTGCTCGCCTCAGTAAAACATGCTTCCTTAGCTTTTTATGGAGATTCGCAGTATTTATCGCAAACTTAAAAAACGCGTCACGTGTCCAACTTACAACGTACCTACAGAGAATGGGAGTGGAACTGAAATAACTTCTGAAACATGTTCGATGGGAATGAAACGTGTATTTGAAAAAAGATTCACCTTTTCCCTGCAAGATTCTAGAACTCGCATTGATTACGTGGACGTGACAGATTTTCGAAATATTCAATTTCCCTGTTCGATCACACATAAAAAATCTCCGTCGATTCTGTTAACAAAGATTCGAGATAATTCACTTTACTTACTGATTCCATAGTTGAAGAATGCAAGTGCCAAACGGCTAACTGTAAAAATGTGGCAAATTGTTTTTCTTTCGTAACAAGGTACTAAATAGGTCCCAATAGATATTAATGACCCTGCAAAGGGATAATGAACTGCACTTTCCTGATGATTGAAAAGGGTCCCCACATTTTTTTATTCAGGAAAGGATAACATTTCCTTTTATAATAGCAACTTAAATGAAATTTTTCCTCCCTATAATTAAAAAATTATTATTTGACACTCAGGCCCTTGAATAATTATTGTGCCTAACATATTGTGGGCTTAGTAGACTATCGCATAGTTGAAATATTGCCAAATTTATCGTCACTTTTCTGGATATTTTTATTCTATAAATTACAATGGAACAGGTTCATCGACCAGAATTACAGATGTTCCTCAGTCTATTAGAAGCTAGTGGAGTAAAATTGGGGACAGCATCGAATCCATCGATCAAACACTATTTATGGACATTTGACCACGAGGCTAGATCTGGATATGAACTCTAATTCGGTTGGTAACTCTATGTTGGTAGCTTAAGGTCATTGAACGTGTGTCTCTACCGTATTGTTTGGCTACTTTTTTTTAAAAAGCTAGTAAAATTGTGGCGAGGGAAATTTCGAAGATCATGTCACAACATAACTACTACTAGGAGTACCAATTACTGTACCGATTTAATACATTGAGGTCATCGAAGTTCAGGAAGAAAGGATGACATTTCCTTAATTTTTGAAGGAGGAATTGAAATTTTTATAGTTTCCAGAAAATGATTAATAAGAGATCAAGAGGAAATTTAAATCGATGGTATAACTAAATACCTAGTAACTTGAACAATTAACATAGTGTTGCCATTGTCAGCGTTCAAGGGGTCATTCCGTTTAGACGGGTTGAAAAAATCGATTTTTTTAAAACCTTTTTCGGAAGTACATATCCTCAAGAATGTACTGTTAAATTTTCATGAAAAAATTCCGATTATTTTAGCTTCTACAGACAAATTTTGTAGGGATCACAGAGGCTCGGCCTGTAATAGATGAAAACATTGAATGCGTTTTTCTCCAAACGTCATTTTTTCATACTGTGAAGATAAAATTTCCAAATCTATCGAACCGATTGCTGTATAAACTTCTTCTGTTTATTCTGCACACCTATGACTCTCGTAGGGACTACAACCAAGTATTTTCATTCAGCCTAACCTACTTTTAAACTCGAAAATAGCAAGGAAAAAAGTCGAAAAACATTTTTCTTGCATTTTGCCGTCATTTTGCTAATTTTGAAGATAAATAGTCCGAACGATAGCGACAGTCATACTGATCAAGAATCTGTTCGGATTTTTGGTGTCTGACCAGTATAGAAAGATAGGTAAGTCTGACAACTGAAATCTTGAACTTTTATCTTTAATTAAATCTTTAACTAAAATTTTTAAACATGTCATCAAGATCGTTTTCAAAAGCATTTTAAATGCAATAATTGTATTACTTTTATATTTTTCGTTTACAGTAGAAATGTAGTTAATAAGTAGACAAGAGTTTTATTCCCTAACTATTTCGTTGAATTTAACTTTACCTTAAGAGATTTAGAAAACCTTTTAAGGTACCGGAAAATCCAATTAACTCATTGGTAATCGAAGTTTCGGACAGATATATTTATGCATTTATTTATTCCAAACGTATTAATAGACTAAAGCGTTAATACTTCATACGTGACTATCTACTCACCTATTAATTACTGAAAATCGAGTTGTCTAGATTTCAAGCTCTGGATAATTAACTCAATCCTCCTCCATGTCTCCTGTTCGAAGGTATAACTGAAGCAACCTCCCCGAAGACTCACTTAAACACAACTGTGCAGTGTACAAGTACAAGTCAGTTTCACAACGGAAGTTCGGTTATTCGAACATTCCGATTCTTTTCAAACTCTGCTGCTTTGTAGAGGACCTCAACAGAAGTATCAGTTAATTACTTGTTTGTGCCCGTTATCGGTTCTTCAGGGTAAAAGCACTCCTTAAATATTAAAGTGTTATTTCCTACTTCCCTGCATATCTTAAAACCCATAGTAGATATAAAAAAAAAATGATTACAATGAAAACTTAACGACTTTTTACGCTCTATAAAACTGTGCAATTTAAAAATTTGTAATTCAAACAGTAAAATTTCCCCCACCGTAAATTTCAAATGATTCGATTACACAGTTGTATACAGCATAAAAAAATTCAAATTTCTTTGTAACAATTTGTTTATATCTACTACAGTTTTCCAGATATCCTGGAAAATAGGAAAACACTCATTTACAATCAGGGGGTGTTTTCACCTTGCAGTGTAGAAAATTGGCGCAAACGAAAAACTGCCCGATACTTCTATCGAGGTCTTCTCCAAACCGGAACAGTTTAAAAATATCTGAGTGATCGCGTAACCCAACATCCCTTGTCAGATACCGAGTGGAATTGCAAAAGTGCAAGTCCATCTTCACAGGATTCTTGATCACTCGCGTGACCTCGATCAGCCGGCATCTTTCGCCTCTGCTGTAATCCGACCTCACAGTCGACGCGCAAATGAAGGGTAGCGGGGAAAAGAGGAAGAGACACGTACACTATGGGAAAAAACGAGGGGGAAATGCGAGAGACCGAGAGGGGCTGAAAAGTGTGTATGGTGTGCGTGATCGATCGCTGAACGACGAGAAGAACTGCATAATGCCGTCGGGCATGAGCAACCGATGAAAGAGAACGAGAGTGGTGGTTTAAAATGTAACTCACATTATGCTTCTAGAGGAGTCAGTCAGCGTAATAAAATAGCGTTACTGCCGGGTATTATCCACTATCCTTAGCGTTAACGATCGATCTATCGTGGCCTGTCCTCGATACAAAAGCAACTTTGATTGATCGAGGTGTAACGTGTATGTATAGGGGGCCGGGTGAAGGGGGGAGTGGCCAGTGTGTGTGTGTGTGTATGTGTGGGTGTGTGTGTATGTGAGAGAAGATTTATATTGTACAATACAGGCGGATTTTATTGAAAGGGATGGAGTTACGTGAACGTCGAGTCACGGAAGTAACGATTTGTACATAATGATAATGGACGCGTGCTCGACCGTGGTACCGAAGAAAATATATTGCGGTTATGGAAGCGGGTAGAAGAAAAGAAATTGGGACGACGATGAGGAATGGAAAGAGGCGACACACAGTCTCGTTTGTTTCTGTTAGCTAAATACTTACTTGGCCAACAATAAAATACGTATTAGACACGAACGAGAAGGTTCGCGTCTCCTTGAAATCGTTTCATTTCGAATGATTCATCCTCACGACCCCCTTTTATCCTTTCGTGGATTCTGTGGGTTGAACGGATTGGGGAGTGCTTGGAATGGGGAAGATTGGGAATTGCTTACTTTAAAGTATTTGATCGGTTCTGATGGAAAATTTATTATAACAATTTGAAGTAATATATTATTAATATCGTTCACATATTCATAAACATTGGGTAACACGCATGAAACGATAGAATATTCACCAAGATTTAATTAGGAAAATTCATTTAAATCGATTCAAGAAAATTATGAATAAAATACTAATTACACTCGAGCGAATTATTAGAAGCTGTTCGATCACGAACGAACGCGTAAAGATACAGAGACTATTCGAAAACATTCTATGCTCCGAGATTTATTCCTCGTCGTTGATACGTATCACTGAGAAATTATCTTTTTTAATCATACAGATGGATCGACTTTAACGGAGGAACTTCATTGAAAGATGGAATTGCGCACGAACCGTTAATTCGACGGAATCCGGCGAGGAAAAGCGAGGGAAACAAAGTCAGACGAGGCAAATGGAAGCAATAAAAGGCGCCGCCTTTGCCATGCAATAGCCGACAAAAATGGCCCATAGGGGAAACCATTTCGAGGCTCTGCTTTCAATATCTTCCCAATAGGAAACCACGCTGCTGCCATTCTTCCTTATTCCCTCCTAGAAACGTTTCGATGGTATTCCCTGTCTCCGCTGAAAACTGACGATTTTAATAAATCACGAACGCCTGGCGTAGTTGCAAATTACTCGCCGCTTTCTATTTTCCGCTTTAAGTCACGGTGGAAAACCCTCGCCGGAGGAACGGCATTCTTTAGCGGTTTAAAATTCGCCATCCACCCCTCCTCTTCCTGTAAATTTTCATTGCATTAACTGGCGTAGTAAATTGCGAAACGGCGAGCGTGGTGATTATGAAGCTTAATGCAAAATTGCAGAACGCGAAACTGTGGGCGGCTTACTTTTTAACTCTGGCCGAAAGCTGACACTTTATTTCCTCCCGATCTGAAATATTCCGTTCGTGCTATAAATGTAAATAAAATTTCACAGAATGGACACCAAGAAATAGGCTTGGTAGATTGTGTATTTTTTGCCCACTTTTTCCTGTAATTGGAAATAAATATTCCTAGCATATGTATACCGCATATATTTGGAAGATATTCGAAATGAGCAAAAGGATGACTTAAATCCCACTTTGTTTCGCGTGAACCACGTTATATTTCAATTTCACCTAAATAGCTGGAATTAGGTGTGATGTGAGTATACTATAGATTTTAGATCGTGAAGAATGTCGCATGATTGGGGATCGAGAGCTCGGACAGTCGCAAATGAGTCGCTGGAGAATTGAGACAGTATCGACAGAGCTGAAACTAGAGGGTCATAAACTACAGGCTCTAGAGTATAGAGTAAAGAATCGTGAGTTCGAGTAATATACGTAGGGTCGAAGCGTAGGATTATCAACTTCTGATTCTAGTAAGTACTGAATTCCTATATTACAAGGCGGGGGACTAACGGGGCACTAAACTATTGGGGTAATAAGGATTTTGTTCCCTATACCTCTCTACATAGAAATATACATGCTCTTTTAAGGGGGGAGCCCTATTTAGGACGGCTAGGAATTTGTGATCCTTGGGAATTTTTTTTCTAACAAACTGTTAAGCGGATCTTTTCCAAACTTTCAGGGTATTTTAATTCACATTCAAACAATAAAAATTAATTTTTACGTTACAAAGTGTTCGGTAGAAATGAAGATATATGAACACGTTCGTAGAGACTCGCGCGCCGGAGTTGCAAATTGGCGATTGTAATGGTGGCCCCGTTTCTTCCCTGAAATAAAAAGATCAAGGAATTTCTTATTTCTGGCGTAATTACATTGTCGATGAACCTAACCAGCGAAAAAAAAGTTAAAAGTTGCCAAATTGGTGGGATTTGAAAGAAAAGTTACGATTCTGCCCCCAAGATATTTCATACTATTTATGGAAAAAGAGTTGTTCAATTCGATTTATTTATCAATGCCTTAGGTACGTCGACAATGCTAATTATACTGGAAATAAGAAAATCCTTGGTATTCTTTTTAAGAAAGAAATAGGGCTACCGAACACTTTGTACGGTAAAAATGAATTTCTATTGATTGAACGTGAGCTAAAATACGCTGGAAGTTTGGAAACGATCCGCTTAAGAGTTTCTTAGAACAAAAATTCCCAAGAATCACCTTATTCCTAGCGTCCTAAATAAGACTCCCCCTTAAGACCCGATAATAATGTTGCGCCAAGGGCCGCCAGAAGTATCTATTACGGTCCCCGTTACTGTCTCCTAATAAAGAAGTATTTATATTTTTCAAAATACAGCGCTATTTTTCCCTCCACTCAGCGAGCATACACTACTAATCCATCGAATTAAATCCCGAACAAATATAGATCCCCAAGAGCACTTCGAACGTGACTACAGAAGTCAAACTCGACAGAGGTCGTTCCAAAGCTACACGAGCCGGGTGCGCTTGTACTTTTTAAAAGCAGCGCCTTTCCCACACCACCTGCTCTACCACCAAACGTTTCTCCGCTGTGCTACACTACTGTTTGGCGAGCCACAGGGACCGAGAGCAGAGACAAAGCACGAACGACCGCGAATTCTATTAATGGAGGAGAGCAGCCGCTGGGCCGTTTCGAAAGTGCCGTGGCGAAGTGATCGTTATTCAAATGGCCGTCGTAGCCGCGTCTTCGGAGCTAGGCAAATTAAAGCGGACAAGCTGAACGCGAAAAACTTCACGATGCGGAAAACGCGAAGCACAAGCCGTCAACGGTGAAAAATAAGGAAGCTCGTATAAAGCTCGCCGGGGCGTTCCGAGGAGAAGAGCCCCGTCCACCGTCGACCGTGCTTTCCCCTTAACGACCGTCCGAAAATTGCGTGCTCCGACGTCCAGGCAAGCTGGAAGTCGCGGACGAAGCATAAGCAGTCGAACGTGACAAATTTTTACAGCACGCGGTTGAAATAACGACCACTTTCGTCAGGGCGTAGTTATCAGCTTCGTGTCGGTTCAGGCGTGTCAGTGGTAAGAAGGAAAGGGGCTTAAAAGGGTCTCTTTTTCTTACCACTGACACGCCAGCACGGAACTGACACGGAACTGATAACTGTCTTTAGGCCTTTATCCGTTTGAGTACCGTGACCGCGCCATTTCCATTTCCATTTTCATTTTCTCGCGGTAAATAGTACTGTCGCACGGGCACAAGCGATTGCCTCTGGGGTTCCACACCCTCCAGCAGTTCTGAAGAAGATCACTCTCATTCACCACTTGAAGGTATAATGTTACCATTACTATTATTTATTTATTATATACTTAGGGCCGTAGGCTCTGAAAATCCCGCGTCTTAAAATTACCGAAAAAAGTCGGTCTGCAATCTTATTTTCGTGTGTTGGAATTCAGTAGTCAAAGGGTTAAAGGACTCGTGGAAGTGTTTCTAGGAGGGCAGGGGCTCGTACTGGTTCGCCAGGGCTGGTAAACGTCGATGTTGATCCAGGAACTCGATAAATTCAATCCTAGGACACAAATCGAATTCGATGATCGTGGAAGACGTTCACCGGGTACAAAGGTGTGCGTAGATTGGGAGGAGATTGAGGGCCTTTCGAGTCTTCCGGAGATTTTAGAGATCCTTATCGGTTTGATGGGTACAAAGAGTCGAGGGGAAGAGAATGGAGATGTTGGCTGGCTTTGCTGCGGTGCTGAAATTATGGTCTGTGCGAGGATTATTATCAACAGCTATTTTTTATGAATCTTTGAAGATTACAGTTTTGGACAGTTATGGGTTATATTAGGCTGGGATTCAGCCTGGGAATTTTCGCTGAAATTTGCACATTGAAATCTGCAGCGGAAGATCAATGATGTTTCTGGGTTAAATATAGGTTTAGGGGAATGGCTACCACTGCATAGTGAATCGTAAGGGAATCTGATTGTACTGTTATAAGGTCTGATTGCGTGGAGACGGGGCAATATGGCAGAAAATTGAGGGGTACTATTGGGAACTCATTTCAAATTTAAATTTGAATATGGAACTGATCGTTTGTATTCATTAAAATGCGGTACTACTTAAGAGAGTAGCATTGATTTGGCTCACTCTACAATTTATTAAGCTGCAAACATTTTAGTATCGTGGATTTCCCTTATTAATATAACCACAGACTTTTAATCCAAGAAACTGAACATTTTTCAGGAACGAATAAAAAGTTTTGTACATAGGGAGAAACTAGGGAAAATAATAATTCTATTCTTACATTGGATTACGACTTTGTCAAGCAGTATTAGAAATATATAACTATGTCAGAAATTGTCTAACTAAATAAACGACTGAGTTCTAATCTTTTTGAGCAGATATAGCATTGGAAGCCAAAATTTGGCATGTGTCTGTCAATTCGGTAAAGCAGGGATTTTCTCGTTAAACAAACAAATTGAAATACCTTATTCGCACGATAATGTATAATAATGAAATGAAAAATTGAAAAATATGAAACATTGCAACTGTCACTGAAAGCGACAACTTTAAATCCTATTCTACATGCAGTTGTCCGTAAGAAAACAAATGAAACGTGCCACTCTTCGTAACGCGCGTCGAAATCAGGAGAATATTTCTCAGGCGACTTAATTTTAATAAAAATCAGAAAGTAATTTCAAACGTGTGACCTGTATTATATTTAGCATATCTGCAACTGCCATTTCTGTGTACATACATTATTCACTCATATATTCACTGTCTATCTTACTTATTTTCAAATTCAATTGCAGTCGGGGTTATAAAAAAAGCAAAGCCATAAATTAACCGAGACGACACGGGCAGACGGAAGTAGGTTAAACTGATCAACAGTAACCGATTTAGCATTAGAATTGCTGCATAGTTTCCTGTGGCCTCATGACTTGAATTCGGTCACAGTCCTCTTCCCCCAGCTTTCTTTTCAACCATATTATCTAAGAATTAGAAACTTATTAGATTATAATAAGAATTAGAAACATTTCTCTCCTTACCTTGATCGTTTCTCTAATTCTCTACTGCCCACTATAAAATCCTGTTACTTTCTTAACGAGCGCCCTTTAAAGGATATAAGGGTATCGATAGAAGCAGGGAAAGGGTGCGCTGTCAGCTGAAATGTTGCGAACACCCGGAGACAGCTCGTGGGCGTTCCGCCATTTATTTTGACATAGTGCAGGCGAGGGCCATTTAGATTTGTCGCAGCTTTCCAAAAATTCGAAGTCGTAGGACTTGGCACTCTCAATGGTCCCGAGTGTCTCGGGACTTCGGCGACAAGGCGGCATCCTGGAGTGCTGTGTAGTAAACGCTCAGGTTTCACATGTTTTCTCAGGCAATCGGAGGTTTCGTGGTGCTCAGTTATTTTTCGCGCTGGAATAATTATTCCCGACTGTCTCTGCCTTAGCTAATCGGGAAGAGGGGGATGAAAACCCACCTTCTACATTTCTATGTCGTCCCCAAGAAAAACGGCACTTCTGTTCAGATATTCTTCCATCGTCAAGAAGGCCAATCCTCACAATAGAGACTCAATAGGAAGGAACCGTTCTGCAACAGAGAAAACAAGAGCCATGAAACGAGAACACGATTTGAATATCTGAATGCATCGACGCCTGGAACAGTGAAAAGTCCTGGCGAACTCACCATGCAGGATGAAAACGAGAGTGTAGGCAGAGTGTTGGTCAGTGGCGGCTAGTCATCAAAACGGCAATCTATGAACTCTGCGTAAACGAGAGTCACCCTCGGTCCCGAATATGGAAACCAATTTCACTCTGACACCCCTCCACACCTCCTAATCGACCGATTTCAGTGTCTAGGCACCTGTCCCTTTAAATTGGATTTTAATTTAACTCCCGTTGCAAACCCTCTGCTTTACGTATGCGGCCACGATAATCGACCGTCAGAGTGTTTAAATGGGTACTGAATGGAAAACAAATGGTCCTCTACGGTCATCTCGTTTCTTCCCCCTCTCTCCCATCGCTCGCGATTCCAGCAAATTTCCGATTGAAATTTCGCTTCAACGCTGTTCGTTTTGCACACCGTTACGAGCAACTTTCTTCAGTAGACGAGCTTTCGTTTCGCGTGACGTGGAGCGGCAAGTACGTTACGCGAAACATTGAGTTAAATAAATGTGATGAAACAGGGTGAAAAAGTGGTATGTTACAGGGAAGTTGATTTTCCTGTGTTTTGTTTTCTGTCTGTGTGTGTGTTTTCGCTGTGGTTTGCTGTGCGAAGGGGAATGAGTGTTGTATAGCGTTTCGAAGTGCTTGGTGATATTGAAAATTAGAGACAAAAGATGTCACATGGATGTAGGATGGAGATCGTCTTCAACGTAATGTTTTTAATATTTTCTATTGCGTATACGAGCCTTAATTCCATACCAACACTTGCGAAACTTAATTATTATCGCAAATTCTTTTCAATCTCGTGCCTCGAAATTACCTCACAAAATTTCTAGTAGCATTCCTGATCTTTGAACAGTATAGACAGATATTGTTTATTTAGAGTTTTGAATGATAAAATACATTGCATATTATGAAATGTTTTCAGTTGACAGAAGTTTATTAATTTAGAAAACTTCAAACTGTCCAACTATAATATTATTAAAACACAACAATTTTTAGAAATGAATTCATGAAATTGAATAGTCTCAAAAACCTATAAGTATTAAGATTTATCAATAATCTAGTCTACACTACAAATTCTACAAAACTATCGAATTCGAATAACTCATTATCTATTAATTATTCAAATATGTATTAGGCTTCTAACACCTTCCATATAACCCCCATCGTTGGATTACTCTATCGTGCCAGTATACACAAAAAAAGGCATATCATCCCTTCTGAACGAATATCTCAAAGGCGAATCTCCAAATATTATCTTTGCGAGGGATGAAATAAAATTCTACACTTTCCGTTTTATATTTTCTGCTTTACACCCTAGATAGATTTTGGAGTTATTTATCTAGCACATCGTAGAATCGGGAAATTACCTCTGTATATTTAACAGATGAAATTGCTTCGAGCAATACTCAACGTTGATGGGGTTCGTACGCATCGATTATACGAGCTACTTTCGCGCACAGGGCTTTCCACCCCCTCCTTTTCACTTTCTGGTGTTTACTACCGATAATAAACCTCGCGAAATTTCTGTTTTAGTATGAAACGGAGAGGCTTACTCTATCGATTATTTGCAAGTGATTTTAATGAATTTTCATTCACATCAAAGATCGCGGAGGGGTAGTGTTTTTAAGTGGGGAGCTCATAATGTGATAGGAGTATGGAAGGTTCTTTTTATTCGTGAAAATAGTAGGTTTGATAGTATCAGGCATTAATTAATGAATATTCAGTGGAATGTTTAAATTTTGTATGAAACGAGTACCTACTTTCGGATCAGAGCGTCGCGTCGCATTGAATGAGAATTACTTTCTGCCTCGTTTAACATCAAAGGAATTGAAAGTTAACGAGGCTGCTAATTTTATCTGAAAGGATATTTTTAGATATGCCTTTGTCTGGCACTGGGAACTTTGTAGAAATAGCTGACCGTTGAAATGAATTTTGAGGCCTTCTAGTTATTGAAACGTACATTTATTTGTGAAAGAATTAATAATTCGCTTTCCTATTCCACGATATTTTTGTATTAGGGCGGCAATGGTGTGAATTGTAAGTGAATGTTTGTGCCGCGAAATCTGATTTGATTTATTTACATACGGGAAAAAATTCTACGGGTTATAAAAGAAAAACACAAGTCAGAATTTTGTAAAATTTGAAAAGTAGGTGGACTCTGTAGAAATATCCAAATTTTTAAATAAATTCCGGTTTACACGAACTTACATTTTGGGAAAAATGAATAAATTACTCAGTGTTATTATACCATGGAAATTTACAAGCAAATGTCATTAACTTTTAAACGAAGCTTGAAAAATGTGAAGAATAATTAAATACCAGAATTTATCCTGTCTTCTCATCTGATTTAATTGTACTTGTCGATCAGGTTCGTCTTCTTAACGTTCATTCCCTTGCACCAGTTTTCTGACCAACTTTCAGACCATCATCGTTTAGAATTAATTCGTGGGGACAAACGTCAAAGAGCACTCAACGTTTATATTTGTTTAATCTCTCTTCATTTCAGAATTGATGTTAGTCGATAAATTCGTTGGATTTACTGTGTCGATTCGTTCACTGTTGTACTTTATTTTTTCGTTTGTAGCGGGACTAAGAAATTCATGGTTTATTATAAAATTGAAAGGATTAACGAAGAAATTATTGTGTTCATACTTCTAGAATTTAAAATTTATGGTAATATAAGCTGTGACAGAAAATTAAAGAAACGAACAGATTTTTATTTCAAAATTATTACAATGTCATTATTATAAATTTCTCCTTAAAGGGATGTGAAGTAGAATCGATAAATCTAAGAAGTATTAATATTGAACTAAGTTTTAAGGAAGTATTTTAATAGTAAGAGTAAATTAAGCAGTTACACTATTCTAAAGTGTTAAAAATGTTACATACCAAAAAATAGTATTTGTTAAACAGCGTTAAAAATATATAAAACTACTACTTCACAAGAGAAAAAGTGCATTTTACAAAAGTAAAATCAGCATTCGAATGGTTCGAAGTAGGAATTTGTTACATCCACTCTGCCTAGAAATTGGCACTTCTCTTCCACTTTGTGCATCTACTACATTTCCAGGAATTTCCAGAAAACATTTCCACTCGATAAACGATATTTTCGATGGATTTTTAGAAAAACTGTGCTTCAATGGATATTTGTACTTAATAATTCTACTATCGGACTATGAAAGAAAATAACAAAGTCAATAAGTACAAACCACTCTAGAATATCAGTCGCTATTAATAAAAAAATATACCTCTTTTGTCAAAAAAAAGACATTTTCAAAACTGTCTTTTAAATAAGTCAGACGATACAAGCAACGTGCTCGTAACCTTCACTTTCAGAAACAAAGTCGTTCAGATAGTACCTAACTTTGCTTCCATTCTTCGGCTATGCTTAATAAAAGTTAACGACGAACCAGCTTGTGAATTACACTGAGATGGCAACTGGAAGACGTAACATTACGCGGCTGCCACATTTTGCAGCGGGAATTGTCTAAATTTGACGGGGGCTAGATGAAGTGGCAATACCTGTAATGCCTTGCACATGGCTCTACGTGAGCGATGACGGCGACTGTTATTCGCGAGAAGTATGTCTGACCCGTAACGGATAGCTCTACTTTCGAGAATGCATGCATCTTTTTACAACTCCGGTGCATATTCAGCGGAAAGCAAATGTATCATATCCTGATGCTTGTTAATGCTTGCAGGCAACTTTATTCTTATTCTGGCGCAACCTTATTTTCGATGTTGGAAAAGAATATTATAGTGTTGAGTACAGAAGAAGGGTGCGAATTACATATGGTTCAAGACAGAGACAGGGAGAGAGAGTGAAAGATGCATTAATACGTTTCGTGTCACCGTGGAGTTTCACGTTTTCGTTAAGATCCTAACTCTTTGCGTGCTATGGGCGCATAAATATAATCGTTTGCTTTGTTGCATGTAGTGTGCGGAAAACGCCCGCGGGCGTGCAACGTCTATGGTTAAGAGATACGATTAGAGGAGTCTCGCACACGACGTACGCTGAGCGTTCAAATTGTTCGTACTCACGAAATTTTTATAATTGGAGCTTACCTTTCCCCTATTTAGTCTCAATAACTAACCGAAGCGACTATATTTTCGATTAGACCCTCCTGCTAGTATTACCAATATATGGAAGAGGTTTGTTTTAATGCGAACGTTCGCTCTACGTAATTAAAAGCAGTCCAAATTCGGTTGTACTTGCACTAATTTTTATTGAAAAAACATCGCCCATAGGTTAGAAGTACTTCCTCGAGGATGTAATACAAAACAAAAACTTAAATTTTGTTCCAGAAAAATTTTCTTTACTTTATAAAACTGTAGTAGGAACAATTCGAGAAATACTTAATGGTTGAGAACATTATTTTGTAGAACCTTGCGTCACTTAAGATGTTAGTGCTAGAAAGCAATGGATTTTGTTGCATTTTCATTGGAAACGAATGGATAGTAAAGGCCACGATAACGCGTGTACACGCGCGTATCCAATTAATACACTCTCTTAATAATAACGCCTCTCCACGGAATAGTCGAGACATTGCTGCACGCCGTGGAGAATCGCGGCGCGCATTGGACTCCTAAATACGCTTTCCATGTACCGTACATGCCGTTCTATTGCGTGCGACTACGCCACCGGAGTAATATCTGGGCCATCCTGATCCGTCTGACCATACGTCGACTGGATCTACTTCAAGGGTTCGTGCCACACTGGCTGGCCGTTAATTAAGTCGCATAATTCGGCTCATTGAATAACTCGAATATGATCTCGTGGGAATTTCGCCATGCTGGTCAGAGGAGGACATCTGGGAAATTGGTCGGAATGCTCGATGATGCCTCAACTTAATGAACTTTGCGAGATGTGCTCTTTGAGATATTGAGATGTACGAATTGGATCGTTTTCTGTGGTTCCGACTAATATTAATTACTTCACTGAAATCGTTTAATAAATTGAACTGAATGGCAACTATTGAGAAAAATAAAGATCAATTGGATGGAAGTAATAGCTTTTATAAAATCAAGTAGAGATAGAATTATTAATTTCGAAGTTTTTGGAATACTATTGTAATTCTTTTTGTAAAAAATAAAATAGTGGTTAACACAAATACACTCATGCAGGAATAGGGAAATTGTAATGTTAGTTTCAGTTGATAGATGAGGAAGTTTATTCGATGTGCTTAAGGGGACCTTCCGGTTAAAATTTTTCAGACAATCGATTTTTTTATATACATATTTCTGCAGTATCATATCCTGAGAATGCCCTGTGAAAGTTTCACACCAAAATTCGTAAGGGTATAGGTTCTACAATCATATAATTAATTCAAACTCCGAACACAGATACGAGCCGAGAATACTTTGAACACGTTTTTCTCGAAACGCGATATTTCGAAACGGAAACCACCATTTCAGAAGAACTAATGAACTGATTCAAACAAACCTTGAGGCATTTGATTTGTAATTGGACTAGCTATCGCAGCACCGTATAAGATAATTTTTTGAAACGTGATTTTTTTTATCTGCATATTTGTGTGGAAAATTACCCGTCTTTTTGCACTACTTCCTTCAAATGTGCACCAACATCGTAGTTTTGGCCCTTTTTGCCCCAACAAGGGGTGCTGCGATAGCCATTGAAATAAATTTTAAGAAATTCTTTGAATTTTTGATTTTGGACGATCCTGTGAGTAAATTTCGTGATTACCATTTTGTCATCTCTTTTTGGCACTAAGCGCCACCTAGAAAAAGCACCAAGACCGAAAACATGAAACAAAAAATTTTTTTGCACACTAAAGAATGTATCAATTAATGCTAAAAATATTTTTTGGGATATGTTACAACCTCTTCTTGTAAAAAATTCATAAACGTCAGTTTTTTTAAAGGGTTTGACCGGAGGATCTCCTGAAAATTAATTCAAAGTGTCGTTTTCAAGTTCTACAACCATTTAATACTTTTATTTATAATATAGTCACAGTGGTTAGATACCTGTTCTATTTACTCGATTAAGGAGCATTATGTCGGTTGACCAAAAATTTCTGTGTATATACCACAACTGCAGCAATATGGAATTCGAGCGACCACAAAATTCGCATCGACTTCTCACGGTAATTGTGGTTATACAGGGTGTCCTAGAGGTAAGTGGGTTTACTTTGGGAGCTCATTCTATACCCTATTAAGGATCAAAAGGGGTTGTACGATCATACGCCTACAGACACTTGCTTTTCGAATTACCTACAAAGTGAATTTCATCAGAAAGCATGTCACTGTAATGCACACACTGTTAAAATTTTTCTTGTACTACTAGTAGTGCCCGATCATAATACCTCTTCTGCTGTAACTAATCTCTCTAAGTAATGTCAAAATGTTACTCAAGAACTATCCAACTCAAATCTTCACTGATAGAAAATATTTATAACTTAAACAAAACGGCGTTTTTGAATAAACAGTCTTTTAATATTTGTCTTCGCCCACGAATAAGTACTCGTAAAATAAAACTTCCAGAAGACAAGTTCAAGTCTGTACAATGATTCGTAACCTAGGAGCGAGCTACGATTTTTACACACCGTCAGAAAAGTCTCGTCAACAGGAATTTAATGATACCATTTTTAACTACGAAATCAGATGGAAGCTTCGAAAATTTCCGAATGAGTTGGAACGAAGTATTATATCCTGCTCAACTCAACGTTGGAGTTTTAAATGTTACGGTTCGTGATTTCGCGCTTTGGAACAAAAGAAACTGGTAGCAAAGTCAGATCTGGTTCGAGAGAAAATCCTAGTAATGCAAGGAACACCGATACCCCTTCATGTATTAGGATTTTAGCAGGAAATCATATCTTTGGAATTTAGTAAAAGGATATAGACGCACCAAAGCTAGCAAAGGTTGCAGGCCATTACGTTTCTTCGGTAAAGGGTGAAATTGAAGTGATATCTGCAAAAACATCACTTACACCACTAAGGTTCCTCAAGCCGGACTCAATTTTGCTGCCAACCCATTTAGCTCGAAAGCTCCAAGTCACGAACTTTAAAACCAGGTAATTCCATCTAATTATTAATATAAAAATAGCGCCACTCGATTATTCTTGGCGAGATCCCTCAGGCTTAACATTGTCCTTTGGAGATTTATTCTTAGAACACCCTGTACAGTCGTGCCCATTCTCCTTTCTCCTTTTCCCATCGCTCATTTTCCTCCCTGTCTAGCCTAGCCAATATTCAGGTTGCTCCCCGAGGTACAATGGTCTGGCATCTGGTTTATCGCGTGTTTAAGGGCCGTCCTTTAAGAACCTGCACTGCTGTGGACCATGTCGTCGGCACCGATAATTAGAAATCGTTTACATACACGCTTAAGTTTCGTGGACGGGGGTGTATTGAGGAAGCGGAGCGTAGAAACGAGGAAGGCCCCGCATAATAACCGACCATTGTTACCCCCGTCATTACTAACCTCCCACTTACGTATCGGCATTACGGTACAACAGCGCCCCAGATTCTTCGTACGTGACTACCTCCGCCGATTCATCGATCGAGTTTAATACCCCACGATCGGACATATTGGGGGGGAATTAATTAGGTTTCTCTAAGGTCTACATAGTCAACAGTGTTTTATGCTGTCGGGCGACGTTCATTTTCTATCGGATTGTTTGTCATTGTTTTTAAGGGAAATTTAGTAGCGAAGGGTCGTGCTCGATGTTACGAGATTTAGTTTCGTACTCGCTTAATTGCAACGGAGTTTCGAAGCTTCTTTCATTTTTGGATGCGGGCTTCATGTAAGAATTTAGGGAAGATTTAGTGATCAACCAAGTATAGAAGTTATCTACTCGATGTACATATTACAATGGAGTTTTGGAGCTTCCTTTGTTTGTGGATGAGACGAAAGTGGAAGCGTTACTACGTTTATTTTAATGTAGATTCAATTATAATTTAATTATTGATTATGTATGATTTAATTATTATTATTATAAATGTAACATATTTTGAGGAAATAGAACGTGGAGTTTTCGCAGTAAATATTTCTCAACGAGTGGTTTGTAATCACTTTTCTAGGGTGTAAAAATATTCACAGTATTTATCTTTTACTATTTCAAATACTACTATTACCCTTCTTTCTTAATAATTTGAATTTCTTCTATATTAGATTTCTTAAGGGGGTATATCCGTTTGAACTCTCGGAAAATGTGTATATTTGGGGGATTTTTTTACAAGTCAACGGCTTGATGAAGATTTCTCGTTTTTTTTACTATCTTTACGTAGTATTGTGAACTACTTAAAAAAAGAAGTTTCAGTTAAAAAACTATTGTTTTTCGGAAGTTATGGATGGATGTCCGATAGTCTCTCGATTTTAGATGGCTAAACGGTGGCCCTGAAATAAGCTGTATGTCGTGTCGGAAATCAAAAACAATGAAATCTTCTTGTAAAGTATGTCAATAGCTATCGTCCTATGGGGCCGATTTTAAAAATTTTGAAAAATAAAGAAATGGGGAGAGATTAAAGGTAAAATTAGATTTCTCTAAGAGAAAAGTCCAACGTTTTTCCTTATAAATAATAAACGGGGAATCGGAATAAAAGAAGGTCTTGTAGGACGATGTGGAATCTTGTTACGATTCTGCAGGCAAAATTGGAAGTGAATTGGTTGAACTTAGCCCGAGTTTTTAGGGCCACCGTTTAGCCGTTTAAAATCGGGAGACTTTCGGATATGTATCAATAACTTCCGAAAAGCAACAGTTCCTTAACTGAGACTTTTTTTTTAAGTAGTTCATAATACTACGTAAAGATAGTTAAAAAACGGGAAATCTGCATCAAGCCGTTGACCTGTAAAAAAATCCACAAAATGTACACATTTTCCAAGGGTTCAAACGCGTATACCCCCTTAATAAACCTATACTTCTTACTTTTTCCTTCGTCATTGACTACTCTTTTTTTTATAAATTTACTAAATCCTCCCTAAATCCTGAACCATCTCTATCAACGGAGTTTACGTTACACCAACACGCGTGTCACTCAAAACGTTCGGCTCTGGCATAGTAACGATCGAGCATGAGTGACAATGATTTTACCCTGGATCCTGCAACCAACGGGCAATCTGTCATTGCGGGATCAACACAAATTAAACAAACGTATTTAAATCACGACTCGCAGTATATATTTGTGACGAATCCTACACTATCAACGGATCTATGAATTGTTCGTTGAAATTTTATGGGGACAAGTTGCCCGTTCGATTCGATCCTGAAACACAAATAAACCGCCTATGCCTGCATGGATTCCCCTGTCTGCAAGGCAAAGTACAAAATGATGAATTTCGACAGACACGAGTTCGAGCAATCTGCAAAACGAATTTGTACGTCGAGAATGGTACGTCATGCGTCGGCGGGGGAAAAATCAATATCCATTTGAAAGGGTACACTACGTTTTACGCGACTCCATAGAGACAAGGTTATACGACGCTGGCGGGAAAATATTAGTTGAGCTGTTTGCCCGAACGTCGTTTGTTCGCACCGACCTGGATTTATATCGAAATCCCCTGTTGCTGTCGTTAAAAATCGTTGCCCGCTGGGAAACAAATGAGATGCTTCGTTCGATTTGCTCCATCTTCACTAGGAGAAACAGATGCAAGGTACTGCCACTCTAGGGCCCGGTAAAACAGCCTGATTTTGAGAACTTTCTACGCGAGTATAGTGAACGGAATACAAAATCTGTTTGAAGGCCTTTATTGTACATACTTTGAAGTATGATCGGAATTTTAGTACAAAACGAAGAGTCCACAGCTAAAAAAAGTGGAGGCTTCTTCTGGAGGATAGAGTTTCGCGGCTGGAAAGATTTCTCCTCCAATCTTTGATCTGGAATAAAAAGCAAAAATTTTTAAGTTCTATACGAGATCAGCTTGAGAAGTACGTACGGAAATTAAAAATTTGCGTTTTTGTAAGAATGGTGCGTGCTTCAACAACAAGTTTCATTTTTAGGTAAAAAGTTATGTGAGAAATTGTTTATTAGAAGAATATTGGTGTAACAGTGGCAAGCTTGTGTACGAGAAGAAAATCGGTTTTCGTATGAGGCTGGGATCGCCGATTTGGCTGTTCCGGGTACAGTTGGTCTATGCAAAACGTACAAACTCTATTTGTTATAATAATAGGCCCCTGTTATTAGGTTCTACTGAAATAATCTGCCATCCGCGGATCTCCGTGATATTCTGTCCGTTTGCATATCCACTTTGTGGATTTAGGTTCTCTGAGAATCCGAAGGCTCTTTTACGGTATCCGAGTCATTTTTTCCTGCGGATTCAACTGTCTGGGTCACCCGTTTTTAGCTTTAAAGAACCGGATCTCGCAAAGGGATTTCTCCCGGTGACCGTATTACCTTTTAAGCTGGCTCCAGCGATCTTCCCTTTGAAACGGAATCTAAATGAATAAAATTAAACAGCATACGGTTCAAAGTAGGTAACGTGGAAACGCATCCCTAGCCAGGGATATGTCGTATAACAGTGTCGTAATGTTAATTTAACGTATTATGAAAAGTATAACATTCGAAACAAACCGAATAAACTACAATTAACAGTAGACTCATAAATATATACGTAGACGTTCTCTGCTCGCATTTTCTAAGAATCTCCTTTAGATCCCTACATTTTTCACTATATGTATCCATATTCCTACGAAATAAGTGTACAAACATGAGTTAAAGAAAGCTTCATAGTGTATTTTGCCATGCCAAGTGTATTTTCAAATTTTAGTCCGGGAAATTAATTTGCTGGAGGGAAAATTATGTGTTTCTGATTCAAAGGCTGCACAGAAAATACCTATATGTAAAATTTGCAAAATTAAGAAAAATTTATTTAATAGAAAAATGTTTCAATTATTCTCGAATAACTTTATTTTGTTCGCAATTCTTAATCGAGACCATTCGATAAAGTTTATTCTCATAGTGCCGAACTCTGACCCAAGGAATCTCGTGCAACCATAATTTCCCTTACATGTCAGTTATCGTCAAAAGAATCATGAGAGAAAAAGTAAAAACGCACAGATAATTCCCCTCACCTCTATCCTTCGGTTCTCATTGAAAGAATCGTGGAAAATACCCACCCTCGTCACAAAGAAGCTGAAAAAATCCAACCTTCTCTTTCCCTCCATTCGTCATCCGAGAAACAACGACAAAAAGAAATTATTTCCCTTTCTATCCCTCTCAGAAAATCCACACGTTACCCGCCTAAACGCCACCGCCTCCGCGCGAACTTCTTAAACCGTGGATATCGGTGTTTGCGCAGCGCTCCTGCCGTGGCCGTTTCATTACTTCCGTTCCTTTGAAGTAACCGGGCCCAGTAACAAGCGACTTCACAATCATCCCGCCGCTCTCCCGTTCCTTTTTCATCCAACGGATCCTCCGTCCCATTTCCAACGAACCAACTCGATCCCCGCGTCGAAGCCATCGAGTTAAGCCGCTCTTAAGTCTCGGCCGGTGTCTACGATCGTTGCGGGATTTCAGGTTTAGTGAAATTTCAAGCTTCGGCGGCGAGGCCGCGCGGGTAAAGAGTCGTGATTGCATCGAGGAACGGGAAGACCCTTGTTCCCCTGCTCTCTCCTTCGCAGGAATACCCTGGGTGACCAGAGAACGCTGCTCCACACGAGCTCCTCCGTCTCCTTTCACTGGATCGCTGTTTCGGAACCCCGGAACGCACGGGGGATGATCTTTGATCATCATCTGTCTTCGGCTTCGACTGGTACTTGGTTTCCTACCCGAAAGCTGGAATGGTCTGTTCGAGAGTCTCTTCTCTGGGCTTTCAAGTGTTCGGTACCATTTTTCGAAGGCAGAAACTACTAGTGAACGGTAGGTGAGGAGTTTAATAGCCCATCCCTGGCGCCGCAACTTAGCCATCTTTCCTGAACTTATGAAAATCAAGTGGCTAAGCCTCCGACACCTAGCACCGTGTCATTATTCTTTAAGAGAGTTACACTTCCGTGTAGACGCGCCATTATGTCCTGGATCACAATAGCATTCGCGTGCTCCAGCCTCTCCTCGAATTTGTTGTCTCGCCCCTGCGCCCCCGCACCATTATTTCCCAGGTTTCTTTCCACTTCCGCGGTACTTGTAACCTGGATCTAGCTTGTAGCGTTTCTCACGCTTCCCAGCAGACACTGTTGCGAAACGCGGCTATGGAAAATTTACCGAGGGCCGGATTAAGGCCTTCAGAGACCCTCAGCAATTATAACATTTTGAAGTCCCCTTATACAGAGTGATCACTTCAACGCAGTGTACGATTTCGTAGGAGTTCACAATAATTTTAGCAAAATGTGTTTCTGGCAAAAGTTAGATTTCAGAAATTAGAACATTTCTATGGTGCCCCTCCCCCTTTCTCCTGATGTTTATTTTGCTTATCGATGAATCCAGCACTGGCGCTAGTACTGGGTAAACGGAGAAGTAGGCGATCTAAAAAATAGGGGTTCAAAACATTTGTTTTGGATTTGTCGTTGCCAGTGCACGCATAATTTTTAGCTTCAGATACTATTCGAAATGCTTCCTAATGAAGACATAATTATTTTTCCATTTAATTTAACCCTCGGTTGTCACACTGGGTCAAATTGAACCTGCGTTTTCTTAAGCAAAAAACCTTTTTGTCGAAACTCTTATTGCTTCAAATTTTTTTTTATGCACGATGACACTTTAATTGTCAACTTTCAACGATGGGTATATATTCTACAATGTTCAAACATTATCTCAGAATTTTTTAGACTTAATTTAACAAATAGTTTTTAAATAACAACTGATGGAAAATTGACAGGGTCAAATTGACCCAGTGTGACAACGACGTTCGAAAAAGTAGGTGTGACAACCGAGGGTTAATAAATGTTGCACACAGATGTGACCACAAAATTTCAATGCAACAACCGATTTTTTTATGTCGTATAATTTTAAATTAAAACAAAATCATCCTATTTTACATGTTTAGTACAGCCTATTGGAATACATTACTGCTGCTAACTCAATTGTGCAATAAATTTGGGTTAGTCCTTTTTTGTTCTCAACGCCTCATATTAAACACAACTCGTGTTACTGAGAAGCACGTGGTGGATCATCCAACGTGGAATTTCCCGTAGTATTTTTGTATGTTGACACGGATTGCTTTTAGTTTAAACCTGGAAATTTCTTTAATTATCGATGTAAAGGCTTCGCTTGGTGAGCTTTTAGGAACGTCTGCCTAAAACTGTACCCTGGCGAGGGGTGTGCACGAATAATTGACTTCTAATCCTCGGCTGGCAACTGCCAGCGATACTACTTACTTATTTATTAAGAAATGTGCTCGCGAAAATCCATGCCTTCTTGTTCGCCGCGCGTATAAATTTCTTCATCTTCATTGCACGCGTCTACGGCCTCGTATGTCCTTTTTATAGGGGCTAAGACTTCCTCTCTCCTTTTTATACGCACAATAAAGCTTCCTCTACCTTTCTTCCCGAACTATTTAATTGTTCACACCTTTCTGCCATCGACCCAGTGAGCACCGACGATAAAGGAGTTAGGTCTGCCTTCTTCTTTCGTGTCTACGAGTGTATCTATTTTTTCTGCAAGCTTGTACGACTTCGCCTGTCCTTTTCCCACTCGTCTACGGCCTTGTCCATCTTTTCCTCAGTCGCCCCGGCCATGCTTATCCTCTTCTCGCTCGTCTGCAGCATCGACCACCCTTCTCGCACTTATCTGCGACGCCGTCACCCCTTTTTCCGGCTTCTTCGCACCTTTTTACCCTCCATCCATCCCACCGCATAGACAAAAAACTAGCTCGCTGAGGTCAAGCCTCGGCGCGCCTCTTTTTCCCTCGCGGCGTAAACAACTTCGCTTGTCCTTCTTCCGCGCGCCTAACATTTCGTCCGTCCTTTTCCTGCAACCAGTTATTCACACCTTTTCTTGTCCACGATCCACCGATCACTGACGAACGAGGAACACCGCCGTAACTCGATCCCCGGCGCTCCCTTGATTCAAACACCTGCGTAAACAACTATTACGTTTCCCTTTCTTGCAGGCATCTGCAACTTCGTTTTTACTTTTCCAACACTGTAGAAAGTTTCTCGCAGAACACAATGAAAGAGCCAATTAGCTAGGGACGAGGCAGATGAATGGCACATTCAGTTTGCTCAATAAATAAGAGGTGGCACATACAGGGTTTTCTACAAAGTCGATTATTTTTTCCACGAATTTCGACTATATTAATCCAAGAAATAGAAAATGTTGTGATGTATTTGGGTTATTGTATACTTAAGCGTGTTTAGCAATCAAAGCAAATTACATCTCGTAAGTAATTTAAAGTCAGGGAATTTTTATCTCTCTCCTGAAAAATTTGATATTTGACACTTATAGTGTTTTTTACAAGGACTCTTCGCTTATCCTCAATTGTGTTTAGTCGTCCGCACTTTTCCTTCAAGAGTTTCGATCCACGTGATGCGCGACTATAGAAACCACTTCATCTTTGATAAATCTATTTCCGAGTACCTTCGATTTCCCCCACCTTTGGCGTCGGATGTGCAGTGTAAGTTATTTCTGGTCGTTTCCTGTCGTGATCCGGTGGCTCGCGAAAGTCGGCGAAAATTACATTCACTTCTGCCAGATAATCACAAAGTCTTCCGGCCTCTGTAATCTTCGTTCCTCTTGGCTTCTACTTTCCCACTTCCTCTTCTCCTTCTTCTTATCCCTTTTTCTTTTATTTGGAAAAATTCAATAGGTGGAGGAAAGTTCCTCCGAACAGTGACGAATTATTTTTGCTAGGAAAATGACTTTCTCGATGTTGAGAGAATGCATGATTACTTAACCGATAGACTGCATTTGAACAATAATTTATTTATGGGAGAGCAGTGAAGAAACGGTGAATGTGATATCTGGATGGAATTGAGATGATAGTGCCTATGTGGAGCTCTACAGGCTGATGCAATTTTAAGTAACTAACGTGTAGAAACACACAATTCCAGTCTTCTGGAATGTTTGGAAATTCAAATCTATCGATCGGTTGTTACAAGCAAAGGAAAACAGCCGTTGTTCGCTACATCTTAATTTTTCATACTTTGAAGAAAAATGAAAATTAGCCTGGATGTAAACGAGACATTTCTACAGTTGTGAAATTGAAGCTCCCTAAAATTGAGCAAATATTTTATAAGAATTAATGAGTCTTTAAACTTAATATCTAAACTTCCAAGAACGACCTGTAAAATGTTCAATTAATTATCAAGGAATGCATTAAATAGAAAATGAAGTTATATTAATGTCTGCTGCTATATTTTATTGCACTTTTCTCTTAATCGGTATATTATCAGATACCAAAACAAAAATGTAACCTTAAAAACATATATTTCTCGACCTCAGAAATAACTTGTTACATTTTACAGTTTTACACATGTAGCAATTTTCCATGTAACAATACGCGTATATGGTAAATGCCGGATACCGGCACTTTAGTTTGAAATCACCATAGAGGAATGAAATGACAGTCGCGGCCCCGCTATTACAACGATTTTCTCGGATGCATTAAATGGCTTCCATGGAAAGCCCATAGATGCAGCTTAGACGTCCCATTTCTGCCATTGCGAATGTATTCGAGGATGCAGTTGTGTTACATGCACAGTATCGATTGTGGGCCATAGACCGTTTTGTGCAAACTTCATTCGCGTGGATATTTCTATGAATTTCATGTGGTATCAAATATTTTTTCGTATTAAGGACATGTTGGGAGGGAAGCAGCAGGCGATATTAATTAGTTGATTAAACATTATGGACAATATTTATAATGGAGAAGTTCAATATTTAGAGGAACGTTTAATGATTTTATATTTCATATTTTATATTACACAGAGAGTGAAATGGTCCCATAAACGATCAAGCATGTTTGGCACAACATGATTATTTACAGTGATGATTAAAGAAAATTTAAAATTGCAATTTTTAGACACACGCTATTCGAATGAAGGAACTGTTCCTTTTCAACAAATTACCACATTTTTGGCACACTCATAAATTTTCTTTCAAGTACCTACTATTGTATATATGGTGCCCAAATTAGACAATGTCTCAAACTTCCGCTTGTACGTAGATACTAAATTATATCCTCCATTAGTCTCAGTAGCGTCAGTTAAAAATTTCTAATTTACCCAAACATTATTGTATTCCCTGCTAAAATTGTCATGACACCAATGAACCATTTCGTGATAAGTATTTGGTTTACATAATTGCTTTCAATATCTCAACCAGGGTTTCGTAACATTCAACTTCTTCTCCTTCACTTTCATAATTATGTCAGAATAATTTCTGCAAAGCAGAAGAATCAGCGCGCCTGCAAATTTTTGTAAACTCACCCCAAAATCCTTTTGCTTTAGTGTCTTTACTCATTATGACACCTTTCAAATAAACTGAATACTGTCAGGCACTGATATACACTGTCGACGAGATTCCCCAACTGTCAATCTTGACGAGGTAAAATCAAACACGTTCGATCATTCTTCTGTCATTTGCGCAGGCCTTTCAACGTATCGCTCTACAGTCGAAACGTTTGTGCAAGCAGAATGATTGACGAGCACGTTTGGCTGTCTGTACGCCACTTGAGCCAAGAGAATCTGGACTTTCGAAACACGAGGAGTGGGAGGAAGGGTGGAACAAAGGGTTAGCGATTTCACAGGTGGAAAATACTGAATAGGATTTTCTTCCTTCTAAAGCCATACTTCTCGAAATAATTGGGATTACAAAAGTGTCTTGCATTCATGTATTTTTATTTATTATATATCAGTCACATTTATTGTTATACATTATTATACATTAGTTTCTGGGAACAGGCATGTCCAACAGCAAATAACTGTATAATGACGTTTACTGGTATCATCCTTCATACATCTGTTTTCTCCAAAAATACAATTTCAACATCTAGGTGTAGTTTATACGAAGTCGCAAATACGTGGCAGCAGCAAGTCGAGGGAAAAGCAGACATGAAAAAAGGAAAGGCGAAGGAACGCCGCTCCATGTTGACACGAGAAACTATTCTTGAGGCAGCGGCTTCTCATAAAACTTTTCGTGTTCGGCGAGTCGGTTTCGAAACGTCTTATCAGTCGGGGGTTTTGTTAGAGATGTTTAAAAAATTGAAACGCGGCTTGGAACGTGCGAAGGTTATCGCCACGAGACGTACGTCTCGTAATCGTTTCCATTATGATCACTTTGGAAAACAAACCGCCGCCACTTATTATTATTACGTTCGTAATTTTTGGAATTAGTGTCGAACTCCTTGCTTCCCCGTCTGGTCTTCTTTATGGAAATTATTTCTCAGCCATTATTCTGAAAGGTAGGTACTGCGAGGGGGCGTTTACTGCTTCGGGGTATGTGGACGCGAGCAAAGCAATTAATTAAAAAGAGAATGGGCGAGTGAAAAATTTGGTTCTCGAGGGTGTGTTCTTATAAGAATAAGAAATGAATTGTTTGAAATACGTTTCCTTTTATTTTATTTTTAAGGTTACCGATTTGGGCCATTAGCAGCCATGTTAGTTTACATAAAAATGAAGGTAGACATAGATATTGAATTAGTTTAAATTGAAATTAAATTAAATGGAGAATTTTAACACGTTTTAAGAATTTTAATAACTTGAGCATGAATTTGCAGTTCGAGTGAGCTCTGTAAGTTTTACGTTGAGTTGCTATAATCTTCGTTCACGTTGATATTTCAAGCAAGAAGAAGACTCGTTCATGTGTACAATTAAATTTATTGTCTAGCATTCGTTACACATTATCTGACCTGCCTTTTTCAGCAGGTAGCCATGTGTGAGGTTTTATGACTTGTTAGTACTTGGTGTTTTCTATTAAAGAATAATACGGGACTTGCTTCATAAATTTCATTCCTGTACATGGGTATGTGAATTTCTCCAAGGAATGTTCCAAAGTGCTTTAAGAATTTTTCTTGAATGATTTCAGAATCTCTTTGTGGTAGGCAGGTATATTTAGCTTACCAAAAAATAAATTTGCAATCTCTTTTGCAATTTGCGAAGGAACCCATTCAAATAGGATTCTTTGAAATATATTGTATGCGGGTAGATGTGCCTCTTGTTATTAAATTATTCTGTAGTAAAATTGCAGTATATCTCATTCGTGCTAACTCGAAACTCTTGCTCCCGAGACGTGGGAACGTCAAAGGATTGGAAATTGTAGGTGTTCTCTCGAATTATTCGTTCCTCGACTGAATCAGTCATTCATTCCGACTCGTCGAGCGTTAAGGGAGCAAGCACGAGCGGAAACGTCGCCAGCGAGCCGCCCTTCTACTTTCATATTCTTCGATCGCGTTGATCCCACACAGCCCGTTAGCTACTATCGGAAAAATAAAGGGCGACGAGCGACTTTTGCCTATATGCCCGCGCCCCAGAGGCAGAATAGCATATGCGACTTCTGCTCCCTTCTTCTGCATTGTTCTTTTACGAGGCTGTCTCTCGGGCTCCGGTAAAGGATAAAGCTCGCGGCGAAAGTAACTTTTTATTTGCGCGCGGAGAAATATGAATTTCCACTTCTCGTGTTGGCATTTCGTATGGGGATGGTGCTTTCGATGTGTACACTTCGACAGACGTCTCATGGTAACATTCCACGCGAGATTTTAATTTGCGAAGTTCAAACAGCACGAGATATTGTCTTGTAAAACCGAAAAGACATGGAACTGCCATTCGCGACAGGCAAACGACGTGAGAATTTAATTTGTGAAAGCTAAATTTCGCGAAATTTCGGCTCGTAGGACCCAAAATTTTCATAGTTCAATTGATGAAATCTGATTGATGAGAGATCTTCGCTGTAAACGTGTAAAGAAGCGTTACAGAATTTATTGGTATACTTTACATCTCAAGATTACGGAAAACAGTCTTAAATAGTACATTCTCGGATAATCCCTTAAAAAATTTAAGATTTTTTTTAAGAAAACTATAATTCACAGTGTAATAAAATTTTGTTTAGTATTAATTTATGTTTTAACATGATAAAAGAAGATTTTTTATTGTTTTGTCTCCGATGTAATCTTGAATAAATATCAGGTACACTGTGTTTTTATCACCGCCAGAGTTACAGCTATTTATTCAACGTTACACCGGAGAAGAAATAGTAAATAAAAAAATGTATGATTTTAAAATACGTATAAATCGATACCAGAAAGATTCTTTACCTTATCTGTTACAGATTTCTTTAAAAAAATCCTAAATTTTTGAAGGGATGACACGAGAATGTACCCTTAATAAGCAGAGAGTCGCGAACCAATCGTTGTTGGGACACGGTAATAAATTTTAAGTTATACGTATCTTAAATTATAACCGAGGAAGATTCCACCGGGAGGGTGCGTATACAATTACCGATCGCAGATAGCGTAACAGTTCATTTCTTTATCGTATATTGCTTATTGGTACTCCTTAATTAATATTGACACTCATCGATACGTTCCTAATTCGATGTCACCCCGAATGGAAACGCTAAGCAATACATAAAACACCAAATTTTCACGGTGCTTCCTTCCACCCAACAATCCGTGCAGCCATTGTCACCGCCGAAAGCCCCACGCTGCAAGAATCCCCTAATTAGCCGTAAATTATGGCAAGAACGCGAAAGTCCCGTGCGCCGTCTCCCCCCTACTCGCCGCCACTGCCTCCATTGGATAGAGATATAATCACGATAATAAGCGATCCTCCTTTGTCGACTCAACGAAAGATCGTATCTCGAGGGTAGCTGCGAGATGCCCTCACTCCTCCATCTCCTTTCTTCCCTGCCGTCACGAAATTTCATTGCACCCGGTGTTTGGGAGACCTGCGACGAATTCGGAATTCCCGTATCAAGGGGGCTGCATCTGCCCTGGACGAGGAAGAAAACGAAGAAGGAGGGGAGAGCGTAACTAAGGGGCATTGGACGAGGAGAAAGAGACACGACGGGGCTCGATGACGTTTCAGATATTATTTCTTCCACTCGAATAATAGGGTCGGCTCGCTTTAACCATCGCGGACGTTCCCACCGCCCTTGCTCCAACCCCTTTCCTTTTGCCCTGGCCACACTAATGAACGCTTTGTCCCGCGACGTGGCCGTTTGGTTAAACGGGGCCTTTCGTCCGGTGATATCGCGCAAATTACACCCCCTGTACAAACAAGTGGCTGCTCTCCAAGATTCGATTCCCTCGATGCGCCCTTTGACATTAATTGCATTTCTTTCCAGCCGTGATATCCTTTGTTGCGAAATTGAGGACGCTTTACGGGGAACGCTCCGGGGTTCTGCGCCCGTGGATGTCGGCCCCGTGTAACGTCGCGGCGGCCCGGCAAACTTTCGTAAGTTTCAGATACGGCACGCGAAATTGACAATTGTTGAGTTCCAAGTGGCCGCTTGAAGAAGCTTTCTGGCTCTTCCTAGTGGGGCCACTGCGTCGTTTATTCGTCGCTGAGAAGGTAATACTCGGGAAATAGTTAGCGACAGGAGTGCGAGGCAGACGCGACGAGTAACAGATTAAGCGGAGGTAGTCTGTCTGTGGTCGGACGCGGTTTGCGGACCAATATAACTGGAGCCAGAGATGGGCAAAAGTTTTGTTTAAATGAAAAGTAACGAGTAACGAATGAGAGTTAAAAAGATTATTCGTCATGTGTCGAATAAAGTTACACCGGGTTAACTTTATTCGTCAAACAATCTGAAGTTAGTAACTCTCATTTGATCCGTTATTTAAATAATTTTTCATTTTGTTAATGCCCAACTATAACTGGAAGTATGGCTCTGCGATTTTTTTGCAGGTGTTATTTTTTAAAGTGTTTGAAATAAAAGTTATTCCAATGAGTGGGGTCTTTTGAAAATAATTTGTATAAATATTGCGACAATTTCGTTTGAAATTCTTCATTTTCATGGAATGATATTCGATTTAAAAAAATTAGACGAATATTACTCGCGCATTCTCGACGAACATTTTGCAGTTTCGATAATTTTAATAAAGTGGGTTATTCGGAATTTGAGTCAATAAAAAGTTGCTCTGAATCCCAATTTTAACACTGACAGGCAGCATATTTCGCTAACACGATTACAACAAATTTCCAACAACGAATGCTTTTAAATAATTCGAGGCTGTATTAATCAATGCCAATTAAACGCGTGTAGCAATATGTTTCCATTTAATACAGTACTGGAATCTGAAATTCTGAAATTATTGCGTGTGATGCAGGTAGCCGTGTGTATTTTATCCGGCAGACAAAGCGAAGTTTAGAAGGACCCAGTCTCGTTACACTGCAACGAAGTTCCGTCGCCTCGAACTGCGTGTAATATTTGCAATTTTCACTTCATAATTCGCGTTACGTCTAATACGGGCGCCTTTGTACGACAGACGGAATTGCTGCCGTTCCGTTTCTCGCGTATTGCAATTTACAGAGCTCCCTCTAATCTTCAGCCCTCCGCACGGAAATAAACGCTTTGTCGAAAGTTTCCGCGTTTTCGATCGACTAGTTACGAAGCATTCCTGGACGTAAGAATGCGCCGGTGCTTTAATAACTTTCGCGTTAGAAATTCAATTAATTCTCCCGTTACGTACTTATCTCATTTCTGTTTAGGGTGAAAATATTTGCTACCTATATTGACACTAAGGAAATCTGTTGAAATTTCTACTTTTAAAGAAACAAGTTTATAAACGTTAAATAGTTCAGTCGACATTTTGATAAAGTGCGACGTGTTCCCGCATTTAATGCAAGAAAGGAAGAAATCGATATTAAAAGAATATTGGAAATTTTTTGGATATTCAACCTCTACTTACCTGGAATTCATTTTCAGCTAGGCTTATCAGAAGAGGTTACTGAAAGGTTGAACGTTGATCGGCTGCGCAGATAGCTTAATCTATTCGTTTATAGCAAAACCTAATGAAAACTTTCCCACTCAGCCAATATTACGTTGGTACCACTGGCCTGTTCTATCACCCCTCAATCTATGGGATTTGAATTCTAAGATATAATTCTTTCTAATGTAACCATCTCACTTGCGTTACCGTTCACAGGTTAAACTCACTTTTGACCACTACTGTACATCTCTGCAAGTCTCTATAAGTCTCGATAAAAGGCGTGCATGACGATAAAAGAGCTCCGAGGCGTCGTGAAAGTAGCATTGAAGAAAAGAGAACCGTGGAGAAATTGTATGCATTGGGTGGACCGATGAATTACATCGGTCTCCCGTAGGAATCCATTTCATCCAGCTTCCAAGCGATACGGGCATTCATTTTCGCGCAGGAAACATGATATTCTGATCGATGGCTATCGTTGCTCTTATTCTACGTCAGAAAACACCTTTCACGCTGCTGGGAACCCCGAATCGCTGACTGCGCGTCTCCATCTCGTTCAATATATTTCTTCTCAGATGTACAAAAAAAAAGTCATGCATCATGGTGCTGGAAAAGGAATCTGCGTTGTTGAATTTGTAGAGCTCGACCCTCGCGACGACCTGGCCCGACGCGTTATCGAATTAAAAATTACCTCGTGCTCCCCAGTTGAAGGGTTAACAGGGAACACAGAAGGTAGAGGATTCGGGTTGCTTTTAAGAAATTCCGTTTCCGGTTATCGTGCCTCGTTCACGGTTTCGTCCCGTCACACTGAACGAATACATAATGCTTCGCACATCAAAGCTGGCGTTGCTTTAGCACTCATCTTGCGACTACAGCCCTGTCCGCTCGAAGCTCAGACTTAATTGAGTTTATTAATTATTGATCAGTGGTAAGTAGATTAGCCCTCTGTTCCCCAAAGCATGACAGCGGGCCATTAACTGTCCCCGCGTAGCCGCTGCACGCTCTTGAATTATGTATGTATCTCCTTCTTAGCACGCGATATTTATTTCACATCGCCCTCGATTGATCTAGCGTTTTTAGGAGAAGTTACATAGCCTCGTCGTAATATTAATTCACATCGGTACGAACCCCTTGGGCTTCGATATTTCTCGACCCCTTCTTCAGGCCACTATTAAAAAATAGTAACCTTAGGGGAGTTCCCCTAGTGCCGGACGCTTAACATTTTTTTCTCAAGTAAGACGAAAGACGTAATATTAAATTAATCTCCTTAGTTGCACGCACGCGACTGGAACGCTTCGAAATCTAATTCTGTTTTTGTTTCTATCTCCTCTACGGATTACGCGGAATAACGGCTCAGTAGCGTTTCAAATGTCACAGATATAGTTAATGTCCGGTATTAGGTGTCGTTCAGCGTTAAGGGAATTTCCACTACTCCACAATTGCCTTCACTGGTAGTTACCTTCATTTATTCTTCTACGAACCGCTTGCAAAGCTTGACATTTTGAACTATGCATTCAAGTAGGTAAAGAGTGAGACGGCAGAGGGGAGTACAGAGGGAACATCGAAAGAATTTAACGGTGCCACTCGCATTCGTTGATCGTCGACCCATCGTATTTTTTTATCGGCAGTTTTTATTTTTCACAAGAGGCTGGCCCATTCTGCCGGCTCCATTACGCGTGGCTGTAAAATTATTATTTTACATTTAAATGCTTGTACGAACGCCGAAGGATATTATTTTAAACGTGTAATTTAATTCGAATAAAACAATTTAACACATTGTTCTGTTTCTCGTGACTCAGCCCGTGTATGAAGAAAGAAGGATGAACTTTAAGTTTGTTGATTTGGAAACCTCCTGGAAATAAACTCGTTAATCAAGCATCTAAATGCGTCGTTCATTTCTTTCATACAGGTTTTATACGACAAGCAGAACATAACTAAAACTCAATATTTTATTCCGTTTGCAACTTCTCGATCCAATGTTACTTTGAAGGTAGGATGAAATGGTAACGCGCGTCAGTATCGAGAGCACTGCCCTCTTTAGTTAAAATGTCCTATCTAACATTTTGAAACAACCGAGAAAACTGAAGTTTCATCATTTACTTTCTACCGCCCTTATTTTCTTTCGTTCAAATGAAAACATGTTATCATTATTTCGGGACAGCCTAATATAATTTTTTGTAACAGGTGTACCGGGAGGTATTGTATTATTAACGTACCAATTAATTAATAGTTTTAGATAGGATGTTTTAACCGTTTGGAAAGAAGTTAGGTTAAATACATTAGACTGTTTATAAATCTTTACGAAGCACGTAGAGGTTTTTAACTTTACTTAAAAGGTAAAAGACGCGTGGAAATTCAGATATATCAACATATCTAAAAAAATGAAGAAATGCTAGATAGGACAGTTTAACTAAGGAGGGCAGAGCAATAACTGAGCCCTAGTGATACAGCGTCGCATTGGTCAGACGCCAGCGAAACTGGTTCGGCGCAACTTCCTTGTGGCGTCGATTTATTTACTTTCTTACGGTTAGGAAGTCTTCGAACAGCCTAAAGTCGTAACTTCCCGCACTGTTTCAACCACGGTTGAATGTTGATTGATGCCAACGACGCAAACAGCCCGGTTTCAATGCCGGGGCAACTCGGGCGATCGGAATTTTTAATTAAAAAGGACGAATAAACACCGTAAACGAACAAACAGCAGAGATAAAATGGGGAACAGGGAAGTGTGAATCTCCCGAAGGCAGTGGAGGTGATAAAGGGTGGGCGCCGGCGAAGGAAAGGAAAAAACGAGAGGGGGAGAAAAGGGGACAAATCGAATAAGGAAAACAATAGGACGAAATCAAAGAACACTGGTGGAAAGTGACAGAGGGAGGGGACGCGAGGAGTCAGAAAGGAGGAAATCGAATTAATTGCTACCAGTTGTTTCCGATCCAGTGAACCTCGTTTCACGTAATGTTTTGGAACTTCTAGCAATGCCAGCTCGATACGTTGTTGTTCGTCAAATCTATTAAGGGGGAGCCCTATTTAGGACGCTAGGAATAAGGTGATACTTGGGAATTTTTTTCTAAGAAACAGGTGAGCGGAAATTTTCCAAACTTTCAGGGTATTTTAGTTCACCTTCAAACAATAAAAAATAATTCTTACGTTACAAAGTGTTCGGTAGAAATGAAGATATATGAACACGTTCGTTAGGACTCGCGCGCCAGAGTTACAAGTTGGCGATTGTAATGGTGGCCCCATTTCTTCCTCGAAATAAAAAAACCAAGGATTTTCTTATTTCTAGTATAATTACATTGTCGATGAACCTAACAAACGAAAAAAAAAGTTAAAAGTTGGCAAATTGTTGGGACTTCAAAGTTACGATTCTGCCACAAGATATTTCGTAACCATTTACGGAAAAAGAGCTGTTCAATTAAATTTGTTTATCAATGTCTTGGGGACAGGAAGAAGATACAGTTTCTTCTATCAAGGGCCTTCAAATTTTAAAACACAACTTTTGTCACTGCTGAAAATTACGAAATAGTGGATTGGAATATATTTTGGCTTGATATAAATTAAATATTAGTATACGCGTCATCTTTTATTTATAATTTAGCCTCTGTTATAATGTAAGGTAGTATAGTATGGGATGTCGCCGATACTGTGGATTCAAAGAAGTTTGAATCGATCGATTAATTATAGAAGTATTCCGAGTTTCTTGTTTTTCGATACTACCTTAAATGAATATATTTACATACTTTTAGGTAGCATTTAATTAACCGTGAAATGTACATAAATACGAGGCGGCGTAAGAAATGTTTCAACAGACTTCAAAGGGCCAGTACTCGTTACAGTAACAAAAAAAAAACGTTTAGCAAACACAGTCCTGTAATTTGCTTCCTTGTTTCAAAACTGCAACTTCTACTTTTCTCTATCCAGATAGACGTAGTCATATTTATTAAGAATCGATCCATTCATTTAGTAAATACACAATCGAGACCTAAACGTCCTTAAAATAAAAGCAATGTACACTTTCAATAAGTCGTTCCTTTTCGAATTCACAAACTGTCAAATGCCAAAATAAATAAAACCCTTCAAAAAGAGAAACGAAAAGTAATATGCACAATTGCTTGCAGTCCTCTTTGATTTTCGTTTCTTACAAAGTTCGTTACATTCACCATATAAACATGGGAAAAGATATTTCAATAATAAATTGGCTTTTAAAACCAATTTACAGATATACAAATCCATTTTCGTAGAACCGTGTCTCGTACGGAGAATAATTTATTTTTAAACCAGTTCGCGTTTATTCGGGAACGGAACGCACTGTGCTTTATTCCGAGTTAAATAAAGTGTATTTCATTTGAAATTAACAGTGACGGGGAGCATCAGTGGAAACTTCAATTTTCATTCAAATTCAGCCCCCCTCTCCCCCACCATTTTTAGAACAGTATTTTCACTGCTGTATATTCATGACTCTTCGCACAAGTAAACAATTATTTTTCGAGACGAGAAAGTAAAAACTGAAAATCTAAAACAGAAGCCCAACTCCATAAAAACTAGTGTATCCTTTATATTTGTTTAGTACAGATTTTACACACATATAATGACACCTATGTCCTTTAACACAACGTTGATAAATCTATCATAATATACGTACCTATATTATTTTTCTATTCTTACTAGGATATAAAATAACCAGCATAACGACACTGAGTGTTCCGCTATCCGAAAATTCTCTTAGGTATCCGAACAATCATCTCTCCCTAATAATTCGAATACTGATTACTGAATCTTCTATTGTCGTTCAAATAATCAGATATTTATTCGAATAACTCGACGTTCTACTATATCCCTAAACTACGGATATATTTCGCTCAACCAGAAACATAACATCTGCCAAAGAATCTCCCTTACATCAGAACGTTTTTTATTCAGACATTTGGAGGAACCTTCCGTCATAGATGGCACAGCGTGCTGCTTTTCACGACCAAGTCACCCATAAAGTATCGAATGCGTATTCGACCACAGAGAAGGTGGAAGCTTCCTTTGTGGCGGCCAGCGTAGAAACAATCGGCGTAAAAGGACAGAAAAAGTGGCGGAACGGGGAAAAGGGGTATCCCTTTCCGCGAGATGGTGGTAACATTTCTAGACCCGGTTGGCGTGATCTCCATCAGCCTTTATTTTCTTTAATTAACGGCCCGCTGGGACGAGGCTTTCCGCCCGCGGTATCCGTTTGTCAGTTCGTCAGCCATTACTCATCGGGAATCCATTAGAAACGAATTCCGCCCGCGCTTTTTCCTCTGAACGGATAAATACGGCGAATAAATATCGGGAAAGATATAAAAGCCGAAGCTGGGCTTCGTGCCGGTCCGCCCCGCTCGTATTTGCTTGCAATACGATGAAATCGGACCTTCTGTGACGATTTCCCGCTGCCGGAAAATTGAACGTACACCGCCTTTGACGAAACTTCCACCTGCCTGGCGGAAGGGCAACTAAAATATAAAAACCGACTATCGTCATATCCGATTTCCATTTTTATTTCTCGCCCCCTTTCGAGGCTCTACCCTCCCCCTTTTTCCGCGGGAATACTGGACACGATTTCGAATTGCGTTAAATTATTGTCCGCCTCGACCGTTCGTCACTGTAAAAAGGGATCTAATTTTTTTTATTGGCTCTGTGAGTTCTGTTATGAAGGATATTGTATGGGAGAAATTAGATTGCACAGGTCGATTTGTTGGAGGATGTTACTTTGGAATTGGTCCTTTTATATGAAGCATTTACTGGGCTATTCTGTTGGTAATAAGGTTCCTTTGAGAGCTGATTTTATGAGAATGTAGCTCGACAGGAACGTTGTTTTTCGTTCTGGGATAAATATTAGTGTTCAGCGATGCTGTTTCAATAGTTGAAGAGGATGGGTCCAGTATTTCAGTTATTGCAAAGCCGGCCGTGAGCAAAGTGTACACTCGGCATGGTGTGTTGTGATAAATCTAATCTCTTGTTTAGCGAAGAAAATAAAATTAATTGATTCCTTAAATGGAACCATGTGTTGCGATTATTATATTAGAAGACAGATAAATTCATATATAATTTTCTCGAGTGAATCTGAACTGAAATTGGCAGAGCTAATAAGTAACTCAAAATTTCCCCGAAAGCACAGGTTGCTTTTAGGTCTTCAATGTTATTTCGAGAATACCTATCCACGTCTTCCACGAGTCACCCCAAAGGGAAACAAGATTGTGAACCAGCTAAAACCCAAGCTTCTCTGTGACCACGGAATCCATAAATCTAGATGCTGAAGTATTCCGTGATTCGTGAAATATTACCAACAGGTAAAGGTGTCTGATCTGTCAAGCAAGTGCCTCTGCAAACTATCCTTTCAAAAAACCAAGAATCTTCCCTCTGAAATCGAAACATCAACCGACTGTTTTTTTTTCTTCGATAAAATATCGTTATAAGCTACAAACTCCATCCTTTACGTGCTTATAACAATAACAAAATTGAATGTCCCTGGGAAGCAAAAAGGTTGAAGGTAAAAAGTATGACGTAATTTTAATCATCACTCGTTCACGTTGCCACTCAATTCTTGTAACCTTCCCATAAAATTTATATAAATAATTACATTTTCCTGTATCCCTAAGAATTTACTAAAAAATATCCCACAAGAATCTTTAACTTCACTCCCATTTCGTAGTATATACAAAATACAACTACGAAGATAAAAGTTAAGTGGAGCGAGATCGACCTTTATAACTTTCCCCCAAAATTTTTGAGCTCTCTCTGCTGTTCGTTCCCTCTTGGGGGCGATGTTGGGGGGGGGGGGGAAGGAAGCAAGCTGTCCAATTTATAATTTCCTTTGGGGCACGACGGAGCAAACGACGAGAGAAGTTTCCACGTAGGTCGACGGACTATTCCTAGCGACAGTTAAATCTTCCATCGGGATTACCGTCGCCCCCTTTCTACTTCGCCTGACCTCCTTCAAAAACTCTATTGACACGGCCACGCGTTAACTAGACGCGACGTCTTCTGTCGCGACTTGGGCGGATAACAGAACTTACTAACAGTTTGTTAGCTTACGATTAAGTAGGTGGAAACAAGTTTACACGCTTTACTATATCGAACAAAGTGAATGGTAACTTTTCGCTTGTTTATATCAGCGGTATAAGCTCCAAGAAATTGCAAACTCTTTCCCGGTAGATCCCATAAGGAAAACTATTGATTCTGCGAAGACACCATATTTTTATAATTTTCTGAATACCTAAACGATTATGTTCGCCGCGTGAAAATGGTAAATTACACGCGCCACTATATTTACCAACGTGGAAGCAGTCAGTTCTTGTCGAACGTTTCGCGGTATGACAAAGCTCTTTCGTTTATAACGTCCAAGGGAAATAAAGTACGGCTGGACTCCCGAATGCGATCGGAACGAGTTGATGAAGTTCCGCGAAAGTTGGACAGTGAAACTTTACGACGAACCGTGGAACGTCGTGTCGAGAAGGGAGTTTCGGAGAAATCGAAACCGTTTATAGGATGACAAGTGACAACGAAGATTCAACGAAACGACACATACCTGCGTTCCAGCGGGATGAAACAGTATTGCGTTGAAATTAAAATTCATGAAGGTAAAGGAATTCATACGAACTTTTATATTTACCTTCGTGAGAATTCATACGAATTTCAAGTGGCATAGAATTACATATAATACTTCAAATACTCCAAATAAATAATACTTCTAACACTCCAAATAAATCAATAGAATAATATTTTTTATTATATTCAATAACTACTCAATTTTGGTGACTTCTATTGGGTCGAGTTAAAAATAAAACATTTGATATATTTAACTGGATTTCAATATATTAAGTTCTGGATACCACTTTCAAAGCACAGCAGTAAAAATGGTAAATTTTTAAAGTTCTACTCTAAGGATCCAGAAACCAGTAATCATTTATGTTAGATGTGGTATGAAAATTATAGTAAACATGTGTAAATGCAAGAAGGTAATCGTGACGACGGCTCCCCTAAGTAGTTGCTGTTTCGAACTCCTTTTCTTCGGATCAGGATTTGACACTGAAATGTCATACTAAGAAATATAAGAAGACTTTTTGGTTCACAGAATCCACTGGTCATTGAATGGAATGGAAGGTTTTTCAACGCCCTGTAACATTTGAAAAGCTCGGTTTTTATGCGGAACTCCTCAAATTCTGCTGGTCAAAATGTTTTTCTAATAGCAAGTTGAGTGTCATGCATAAGATCTGTGTGGTGAACTGTCTTTATTTGTGGATAGAAGTATGTTTACCTTGATGCTGCACGAAATTCATGAGCACAATCGATAATTGTCTCTTTGTTTGCAGTGACCAAGCAATGCCTACGCATTAGTTAGCTAATTAATTAGCTGTTTAATTAATTTCGCTAAACGATTCGGGACCAGTTAAAATCATACGCCGTGAATAATTCCTACAATACCTTTGCTCAATCGAAAGATACACGAATTGTTAATTTCGAAAATAACGAAGGCAGAAAAATATAGGCAAATCGTGAAAATTAGAATCACAATCAGAGTGTTGCATTCAGAACATTAATTTGCACCAACATTTCAATATTTCGAAGAGCGGTTCTAATATTAATTTTCCAGAACTTTAATTAGCCACATTCAGAGAAATATTACAAAATACTATTTTGCGGTACAAGAAATTTAAAAAACCGGTCGAAAACAACAATTCCTTTCAAGTAAACCTAAAGCTGGCGTAAAAGAAACGGGAAATAGCTGCCTGTGTTCGATGGTATGGAAGTTCTGTTTTTCTTTCCCTCCTAGGAGCCGTAAGCACCCTGCGAATCTAACACAAGTTTTGCTCAGCGCAAAATTCCAACTGGCTCGACGACAAAGGAGATTAATATTCCCGGGTTTCCCGTTAGTCGAGGCATCATCGATTTGTCTAGGGTGTTGAGGTTGCTTCTAGACTATAGAGTAACAGGAACACGTCATCGGACTCCTGTAGTTCCACCCCATGATTCCCTTTCATCCGGACTCTATTAAAATCGAGCGTGTATAGGTATAAGCTATGTAAACGTGGACCGACCAGGACTATTTCCAAGGTTTCTGACTAATTACCAAGTATTATACTCCGATGCGGATTCTTCACTTACGATATTGTGATTTCAAGAAGGTTTTAATCATTCGAGATAATATAGATATTCTCCTAGATCTAGTGAATTTTACATCAGATTTTAACACTTTGAGTGGTGGGAAATTCAGTGGAACGCCGTTCTAAGTCCATTTCTAAGATGTATTGGTAAAGTTTTGCTTAGGTCTGCACGCTTTGTATTTAAACTTGTATAATTTCTGTTAACTCACTTCTGAACTTTGTAGACTAATTATACATTTGTAGCGTCTTGTATTAATAGTTACTAGAGATCTCCTAAGTAGAGGTTTTCCCCTAAACTATGTATTGTTAAGCAGCAGTTATTTTTTCTTATAAAATAATAATTGGTTGGCAAGGAAGGATTATTAAAAAGGAAGTGTATTTTACCAGTTTGTACACGGTTTCGCATCAGTTCTTTATTTAATGAATAATGTTAATTTGAAGTATGGTAATTGAGTTTATTGTAACTAAATAAATATTAAAAAATTGGCACTATAATAACCAAATATTACGTATAATTTAAAATGGTCTGAACGGTGTCGATTTCGATATCATTTTCATCCGGAAAATCTTCTGTCTAGTAGAAAATATATAAACTTAAATCTGCATTAATAGATAACTCACCCAAAACTCGGCTACGAGCTTACAGTTTTGTTTATTTACAAAACCAATATTCTGGGACTTTTGGGAAAGAGCTTTTTCCAAATTGATTTCTTCCTTTTTTCGTTTGGAGTTACTCGTAGATCAGTAATATTTATGTGGACCAGGTTACAGCTAGCTGCTTCCATTACACAAAATTATGTGCTCGCTTTTTAACTCGTCAATTAGCTCTATCGATTTCCTGTGTCACAATTAGCGCGGTGTTGATACGTAGTTTCAAAAATGCAAGTCTCACTTGACAGTATTTTCGCTGTTGAAAGCCTCGACAAACCACACTGTCGAGAAACGAACGTTCGAGCGTCTAATGCGCCTGCTTTCCGATTCACTGAATGTTTCAGGGAAACGATCCGGCCGTCAACTGCTCTCGAGCTTCTTTAATTCGATCAGAAAAGCGATCATTATTGATACCACTTAGCGTACTGATGCTTTAGACTAGTTACGCAGACAAAACACACACACACACAGTGTATGTTTGTATATTGTCGTACGAGCATCGTTAGCTCCGTAATTAACAATTCCTTGTCTCCGCATTTGCGCGACCATAAGTGTACGTACATACGTGATGCATTTTGTATTTTGTCCATACCAAAACTTGCTAGTGCATGCTTATCGATATTGATCGATCTTGATAATTATTTCTCATATAGTTATTTGGCTGTCATTTTCTGATTTCTTTAATTAAGAGTGTTGCTTCGAACGATATAAAGAAAGGTTCAAATTTTTTCAAAACCCTCCCAATACCAATCGTTAAAACTTTCGTTTCTACATACTCAACACTGTATTTGACAGATTTTGTAAATTGATTCTCCACAGAAAGGAAGCTTCTTATGGAAAAAATTTATTCAAAATTTTCGAGTCGTTTTAATTCAAATGAATCGCCCTGCTTTCGATTACACTAGTGGTAAGAATCATAAACATAACTGTGGGGTTGAAGCACCAAAGGGCCTAAGTTCTAAATAATAGTTCCTTAATTATAAGCAAACGTTTCATTTAAATTTCTATCAGAGTAAAAACGAAAAATATAGGCATCTTTCTCAATCACGAGTAAGTTGCTAAAACGTTACTTTTTCGTAGGATTTATTATTTATCTGTAATGCCACGTAGTACTTACAGACAAATTCCTATCTGCCTAATTCTGGCACCTAGTCCTATCGGTACTCTACAATTTAACTCGAAAGCGATATTTAGTGTATAATGCAGGTTATCGTGCAATACGTAATGTAAAATACGTATATTCATAATTTAGCAAATACAGCTTGCCCCAAATACAATTCCCAGTGGCCGCTTAATCGTCGGTGCCTGTTTTACTGCGTTACTGCTGATAACCCAGCAGAAAATCCGAAATATTCCATAACGGTTTTAAACGGCGCACAATCCTAGCCAATAGCGTTTTACACGACGCTTTAGCCCCGTACGATAACAGTTAAAGATACCCAGTCCCTCCCTCTTCCCTGCTACCTTGGTAATATCTGTTATAAGCATTGGGGAAAAATTATCTTTCAATAAAACCGAACGATCCGGTTTTGGCAGCGCTAAATTAACCATTGCGCAGCCGTTACTATCGAAAAACCGCCATTTCCTTCGGACACGACGTGTCCCGCGACCATTAGGTACTTCCGCGGCCAGCGAATTCCATTTCCCTGTGAAAAGTAACGTTTTAAAGAGGCAAATCCACGATGGGAGAGAAGTACCGTGTTTCACATGAGACTTCGATCTCTTGAAACAATTATTTCACGTTGTGTATCCACTGATGGACAAATTTTAACGGTGTCTCTCATCAACTCGCATCTCATGTGAGAATTTTATCTCCTGAGATTGATCTGTTTTTATAATTTTCAAATGAACTATACCACGAAGGACAGAAAGTGTGAAATTTATATAAATCTGTTAATTGAAATGTTACATTTTTCGTCCAATTGATACATTTTCTCCCATTTATGACTTCCATTTTTCGAAAAAAAAAATAATGTAATTGATATGAAAATTCATTGGATCTAATTGTTTACTCAAAACAATTTCAAACGAATAATAATAGCATCTAATATCCAATGCAATACGGTACTTATAATTAACTTAACAATACTTATACTCTTGAGATTAGGGCTAGAACTATTTGTCGAATTTTTCGGTATTCGAATATTCGAATACTGCAGTTGCTCAATTATTTGGCGAATTTAATTCGAATATCCAAGTATTCGAATACTGATATATTCGAATAGTATGGTGTGAATTATAAATCAAGTTCTTTAGGTTCATTTTTTTACAAGCTTTTATTTAGTTTCATTTGTGAGTTCGTTAGTTTGTCAGTGTGAAATCTTGTAATCTAATAACTTGATTTATGATTCACACCATACTATTCGAATACTGAAATATTCAGGTAGTATTCGAATACTTAAATATTTGAATAGTATTCGAATACTTAAATATTCGAATAATAACATTTGAATAATCAAATATTCTAAGTTTATTCGTAGCATTCGAATACTTGTAAAATATTCGAATAGTACCAGCCTTACTTGAGATATGCTACTTTGATAAAAATAATTGAACAATTTCATAAATAAAAATCCCCTCGCTCTGGACACTTCTCTACTTTGTAGAGGATACATGACGCCAGTAGCACCATTTTCAATGATGCCCAAATATATTTTCCCTGAAACTCAAACTTTCGGTCATTTTGACGTAATGTGACAACCGAGCGTTAAATTTCCTTCTCCATAAATGGAAGTCATGTCGCAGATTAAAAGAGCCTAGGCCTCTCACCGAACCTCCCAATGCCATTCCACGATGTAAGTTAACGAAAGCGAAGCACCGCGTAAGTAAGTGCGACGATATCGTATCAGCCTCATGGCCCGGTGTCGATGTTACCGTCGAAAGCGAGTCACTGCAATTTCCTTAGCGACGTATATATCTTTACCACGGTGCACCGTAATGACACTTAAATCGGTATGGCCCCGGCTTGGCGCGGTCAATTATATATCGGAATCGAAATTGGCTTTCGGTTGTTTCGGAAACAACCTCGCAGTAGAGCTCTGTTCGTGCTTGAAATTAATAGCTATGTCCCCCGCGCGAGAAGAGAAGAAAAAAGGACGCTGAAATGGTGGACGCCTCGGTTAACTGTACTATCGTCGATTGCTTTTAATCGACGTTATTATCCATCGATTCGGAAGGTGTCCGCGAGTTCTCGCGACACTGTGCGCGTGTTCGTGGCGATAAACGCGTTTTTCTCGAATATTTTTTTCTCTTCGTTTTTTTCCTAATTGCGAACGAACGGAGGCTCAGATCGACTTGGAAAAAATTACAGAATATGTCAAATATGTGCCATTTCGCCGCAAACCTCTGATATGGTCCGTAAAAATTCTAGATTTTCATAAGAAAATTAAGAAGTCACCGGATTCTGGTAGCGCACAAACATGAATGAATTTTTCTCGGGAAAATCGCCGTTTTCTAGCCAACAATCGCATGAATTTTAATTTCTTTGTTTTTATATGTTTGCGCGGCAACTATGAATCCAACAAACAAGAATCTCACCTTTGAAATCGGATTATGTTACATTTTAAGACCGATATTTAAGGCAAGTCGACAGAAAAACGTTAAAATGTTTACCCGCCTGCAGCGCCATTTTTAAAGCACATATATATTTCTTATCAATTTTTTTTTCAATCTGTATGGTAGTAATAAACATGGCCTAAAAGGACACATCTGAATGTGCTTTCATTTTTTTATAAATAAATAAAGGACAGAGTCTCTTTCCCACGAAAAACGACTGCCTAGTCCCCTTAAGTGGGTTTTCTTTTGCGTCGTGGAAAGTCGTTTGTTTTGATTGAAATTGTTAAGGTAATTCGCAAATCAGTTCAGTGCCGTCAGCGTAAGTGACAAAAAATATCGTTTCCCTGTTTTGGAATGGAGTTTACATTTGTCGTGTCAGTTACTCATAATGACGTAAAGAATCCACTTAAAAGTAGAAGAAAGAAGAAACGTGAAGTGGTACTGATTTTGTGAAAAATTAGAAAACCGAATGTTGTACTTAAGGGTTCACACAAGTTCTATAAACTGAATGTAATTAAATATTGCTTCAATAATGGATAAAAACCAGTAAACACGTGCAGAGGTACTGTAACGTTCAAACACAAATGACAGTAACTATAATTATTATTGCACCTACTTTTGTAGGTAACCAAAATTGAGAATCGCAAATTCGCAAAATATATTTATATCCGAGAACATTGATTTCCAATTTATTCACTGTACAGTTCTTGGAACAAATCCTTTCGCCTTTAAACATTACCAAAAACTAGTTCAACAGCCAACCAAACATTCTGCCACGCCCGGGGCGATTGCCAAATTTACGAGCGCGCGATTTTATCGTTTCCCTTGACCGATAAAGCGAAGCAAGGTATTCTGTCCACGAAGAAACGGTTTCACGGTGACAGCTCGGCGAGGTGGTTCGTAATCCAGTATCGAATGCTACGGCGTGCCAGAGTCGCGACAAACTAGGCTAATTTCGTTCCGGATTTAACGAACGGCCGGGGCGTCCAACCAGCGAGGGGATTTCCCTCGTGAGAAACGTTTTGCAATAATATCCCCCGATCGGATTGGCACGGAAAACGATCGACCGTAAAACGAACGAGGTCTTCATATCGACGAAACCGTCGACGATTCTTGCGACGGTAATCTTCATGGAGATTCGATAAAATGAACACCCACGGCTAAGGTGGCGGCGATTTACAGGCGAGAGATTCTCGAATCCTATTCGATTTCTGATTTTCAAAATATTTCTGATTTCACGCAGAAGTCTTTTATTCGGAATTTTCTATTTTTTACCCCGATTCCTGCATGCCACGAGATCGTATAGACAAGCTGGAAACGTCGTTGCTTTTCCCTGGGAAACGTTCCTGGGAACGCGTGCAGGTACGGAGGTAAAAAAACTGTATTGCAGGTAGTTTATTAAATTTATCGTTTCCTGGGTAACGGTGTCTTTGAAACCGTAACGGTTCGTGTCCCTTAAGAATCCATCCGAAACGCCTGGACAAGAGCACCCCTAAAGTTGAGACGTGGAAATGAAGGCAATTGAACGAAACGGTGAAAAGTGTCGCGGCTGGCTGGCTCGCGCAGGTGAATGTCGATATTCGTTCGCGTAATTAAACGTGGCAATTAATTAAAGAATTTTGTGACGTTTTGAAGGGTATAAAGTAATTTATAAACGTTTGATCTTTCGAGTGATATACGATTTCGAAGATGGGGTTTAATATACTCCCTTTTAACGACAGACTCTGTATAGAGTTTGCCATTTTGTTTACACTGGTACGGTGAATATACGTAGAACGAACGACGCGAAGGAATAGGTATTCCTCTGTAAAACTTGAACGTTTTGAAGTTATAGAAGTTAGAAGTTATATTTGCTTGTTTTCAATTTTCAATTTGTAATCAATTCTACTTTAATTGATTGTTTGTGAATATACCGTGTTAAAAATTGTATTGTCTCTGCTTGCTAAGGATTTGATCGTCTCCTTCGCCACGCTGCGGTGCGGTGGTTTCTTCCTTGTTTATAATTCCCACGTCGTTCAACGTGGATAATTTCTGTTTTGTAATAGAGAATAATTTTTTTGCTGCGCAGCAGCGAAATTCTCCGTTGCACTAGTTGTGGTACAACAAAAATTGGAACATTGCAGCGCCAGTGGTTACATTTAACGGTTCCTACATTTTTTTTCTAGATTTTCAACGCTTTAACACTCGGCTGGCAGTTTTACATGTCCCTACACTCTGCTATTCTGTTATCCGTTACTGCCATTTGCCACCCCCATGCTCCATTATTTTTATTTTCTTCGCTCAACCATTGGACACCTTTACCTTCCACACTCTTCTCTATATTACTTTCATTTCCCACATTCTATTCTCCATCATTTTAATTCTTTCAGCTCCATCCCCCGTTGTATGCGTTTTTTCACGCTCCATTCCCAACCATCTATTGATTTTTATCTTTCGTCCCCGTGCTCCGCTCACTTTTTGCCTCCCTCGCTTAAAGCTGAAAACAGTTACTGCTTATCAGATATCTACCAATAATTCCACCAGTATATCTCGAGGAGTAAATGCGTTTTTACTTGGATATCCCTCCGTCGCACACTTACCTCCTCCACTCTTCTCATTATGTCACATTAATTAAAAAAAAAATTCCAATTGTGCCGAGCTCTACTTAATACAACCTGTCGCTGGAATAGATCCTACTAACAGTGAGCAGTGGAATTAAAGAAGAAGAAAGGGAATACTGTCTCCCACGAAAACTACCCCCGCTAATTTCCATCAAAAGTCAGGCTCAAATTAAGCTCGCCCTTAGTTTTCAATTTTTCCGATCCATCCTCCAAACTCGTTCTCAACCTGCCCCACATTAAAATTTTCCACGACACCGAAGGCATTAATCAATTGACCGATCGAGTCCCCGGGAATTTTCCTCGGCGGGGGCGTATCAAAGCGTAATCGCTGGGAAGTTCATCGGAGGAAGAGAGCTCGGTCTAAGGGAACGCATTACCTCCGCGCGATGTCCATTTTCGGAAGTCCTGGCCGAGCGAGGAGTTTCCCAGCTAAGGGGGAAATGGTTCCCAGGGAATTTTTCCAGACACGTTCGTACCTTCGGCTCTTTGAGCTTCCGAACGAAGAGGCGAGGGGCGATAAGGCCGAATGGAAAGAGACAAAGATAAGAAAGACGTTGGGGTTGGGTGGGGGGGGGGTGGGGGGAGCTGGAATGGGGGGAGAGATAGATGGGCGGCCGGCGGCCGGCCACTCGAGGAACTTTCTCAGGAAGTTGTCTCTCGGTCCCCCTTGCCAAGTGCAAATCCGTTCTTCTGGCAACGCCGTCCACGGCTGCGTTCCGTTGCATGCCTCGAATTATTATTCCGTCGGGTCGAAAGTCGTCTGGCCGATCGAAAGAACGTCGCCTCCACGGAGATAAGGCTGGGGAACGAGGGGCGATCGTTCGCCAGCGATCGGAAGTCGATCCCGTATCGTTCGTAGCTGCGCGGGCTCTAGTCTTTTTTTCAATGCAGTGCAGCCCTGATCATACGGAGATATCTAGCTTTAGTCTCTTTCTGTTCGTTTCGACCTCTTTTGCTATCATACAGGATGGGGCGCGTAAAGCGTTACGAGGCATTCTCTTGAGAGCTGGTTGGGATGCAGTGGTGGTGAAAAGACATTTTAAAACTCATGTTTATATGACAGGATAATAACGTTAATACTAGGCTTCACGTGTTATATCACCGATTTATTTTACGACTTCCCGAAATCTATGGGATATAAATCTTGAGATATAATTCGTTCTAATGGAACTATCTGGGGTCTGTTACCATTCACGGTTTAAACTTCCTTTTCGACTACTACTGTAAAGAGGAATATCTTTTTCAGTGTATTTTGAGGAGGATGGATAGTTTCGAGTGATCTGAGGGTCTTTTGTTGAAGGATTTTTGGAGAATGTGAAATGGGAGGGAATATGATGTGTGGAGTTTCAGGTGGAATGGACATATCGTGTGTTTTTCTCATCTTCTATTGTCCTACTTTTACTTAACCCTTAACTGGTATCCTGGGGTCGGTCATGACCCCACCCACGCAAAGTTCGCTGCAAAATTTTTGGTCGTCTAAGTTTGTAAACTGAATTTCTAATTAATTTTATAATAATTGTTTAACTTTCTACGTTTCTATTATTTTATACATTATCTAAGAACAAAATATTCATATAGGTCGATCTAGTGTCGAGTTTACAAATTTCTGTGTCCTTTTTTATTTGGGGTCTGCCACGACCCTGGTATACCAGTTACGTTTGAAAAAGACAGTATAGCAGTTAAGGGTTAACACCACTGTTTCTCTGATTGTCTATTACTGTTATAGTAGAAACAAAGTTTATTTAAATATGGATATGTATATGGGAGAATACAGTATATTTAGTTTGGTACAGTGTTAATGGCGAGCGTAAAGGGTAACAATAAACCTAAGAGGCGACGTGAGGAACATGAGGACCGCTTCCTCGCGCTAGCTGCCAAATGAATGACGCTACGCTTCTCGCGTGCTTTTGTTCCTAACGTAACGAAAGTCTCGTGGTCGCCCCGTGGCATACCGATTAAAAACATCAATCGAGCGATCGCGCCCGACTAAAAATACTACACTGTACATTTTAAGTAGCATAATAAAACTTAGTATAATAATATATATCACTATTATTATACGGCTATATTCCGTATAAAAAGGAACAATGAATAACAATAAAAAAGTTAAGATTCGTGTCAAAGATTCAGCGTTCAAGACTCAATTAGGTGGATTACAAGGAGAAGCTGCAACGATTAGCCAAATTTACGGTCAATTCTCCTTTCCCCGTACCGGAGTGTACACGGCACTATTTTCAACTCCAAACGAGCCACTTCACGTCCATTTAGAACTTCGGGATTATCAACGAGGGTTGCATAATTCCGTGTGCCTTGCCCAAGCAGCAGCATAGTTACAGTTCTTTGCAAACGAACCTTATTCATCGCTGAACGGGCGGAGAATATAGCAGGAATTAGCTCGATGCCCGTGGAATATTTTCCGCTTACCCCGACGGGCTTGCACACCGACGGATACCTTCGAATTACTTATTCTCGAAATTCCTTGGAAGCGTTTGTCTCTTCCTTCCATCGCCCCCCTTGTGCTCGATCTTATTTGGACGATGACGAAGGAATCTTGGAATACGAATTGCCACTGAAAGCTGATAATCAAGGCTGTCATTAAGACTTGCATTTTGATAATGCAAGGTACTTATACATATAGTGGGAATGTTCTGCTTACGAATACATAAGAGACATTTTTAAAGATAATTTAATCTGTTCGAAGGGGACACAAAGTGTTAGAAAAATAATTTCATTCCTTTTTTTAGGGGTTCCAAAGTCACAGATATTTTTTTAGAGTGACCACTTCGAGTAGTTAGAAGGGAGGAGTAGTTATACATATGAAGGGTATCAAGAATGAGCCTCTCTTTTGATTTATCCGCTGCATAAAATCATTTTTATTATACGTAGAATTTATGACACGACTATGTAGAAGATGAGAAGTTAAATTCCGATTGTCATTAATTTATATAGCTGTTGTTAGTCTGAGAACTTTTGCTAGAAACAATATTTAAAGTGAAACGAGCTCGAAGGTGAAGCAAAGTGTATGAGAGTAAGGGAAACTGGTCGGTGTATGGTCAGACGCGTTCTCTACTGTCAGTACTGTCACACTTTGAAGTATATTTTTTTATGTATACTCCGCGTATAGTTAATTTAATTCGAACCGATCGATACATCCCTTTCTATTATTTATTATTATTTGCATCTTTAAGTGCTTGTTAAAGTTCTTTTTATGCAACCTCAATACGCTTTTCAGCACTGTAATAAACAGTTGCAGCAAACAATTATCGTTGTAATTATTGCATAGTAATAATATTGAATTGGGTATAAAGGTTTCTCTATCATAAATTTGCAAAGGTTTCATCGACTAAAATTTATTAATTTTCTGCGCGTTCAACTTGTCAGGAAGAATACTATCCCACGGCGAGTTTTGTACAATCAATTTAGCGCAGTCCGCTGCAGGAACGTCTCAATTATGGAACAATCGGGCAAGTTCTACAATTGCGCAGGAACCGATCGAGCAATGGAATTACAAGAGGTACGCGCGCCTCGGCGCAGTGATTGCATAATCATATTCTCGGTTCTATTAGACGTGCCAGAAAAACTTGACCTACGGACGAATAATCGAAATGTTCGTGGACGAGTTCGCTCCTGTCTGTAATCAATAAAATTTAAAAATACTGACCGTGTTTGGGAAGCGCATTGAATTTAATTGATTCCCATTGCTTCGTGATGAAAATAGACACTATTGCTGAGGTCATTGAATTGTCCATTTTATTCAAATGTGAATTAATAAACCAAGATGGAACAATAAATTTTCTCTTTCGTAACTGAATAATTTGGAGAGGTGAGATTAAAATATTAAATGCTCTTTTAAGTTTGCCACAAAAAAGCTTGTGTACTTTTAAAGGATATTAATTAAGAATTCATTTATACTTATACCTACAAGTCTTCGCGTTTCGAAGATACTTATTTTTTGATTGTATGCTTATTAGCAAAGTATTGCTCGAAACGTTAATGAAGTGTAAATTTATCCGCAATTGTGTTCATCTAGAACACCTATAACATAAAAATGAAATTTTATTGCAACGTTAGAATATTATTGCGACATTATTATCCAATCAAATAACAGAATTTCATATACAACTAATTAGGTTCATTGAAATTGTTTTATCGATCACTTATATATCCAGTGACCAAAAAGATCTAACATGCTATATTTCTAATTCTTAATAAACTACTATAAAATGTTGATCTGCGTAATGTTTCAAATTTTCCTCTTCTTTAAAAGTAGTCAAGTGGAATAAATTCGCGATAAATGTATCGTACGCTTGCATTTAAAGCGCTTACCTGCTCTTTCATTTCAAAGCCGCGATAGGTAATTGGAAATACTATGTACGTCTCGTAGACGGTTAATGGAGGCAGCATGGTCAGATTCTGACCAAATGAGGATATCCTTCCTGGATAGACGTAGCTGAATCTCCAGAGGTAAGCGTCACTCAAGTGCCATTCCACATTCAGGTGAATGTTACATTAGTGTTAATTACGCCTCGTTCCATTTGCATACCCACCGTGGCAAAGTAAAAAGGGGCGCTGTGAATCATTAGGGAGCAGTCCTCCACGCGCGGGATAATAATTATTTTCGACGAAATTTCAAGTCCGTCGTGGCCTACTTTATATCTTATCCTTAGCGTCGATGTATTTGTGCGTGCCATTTATACCATCGAAATAATATCACTGTTTACAGTGATTAAAAAAGTACCTAATCAAGGAAAAGAAGATCGACGAATGCGATTGGGTAAATTGATCAATTATTTACAAAATAAAATATTTTGAAAAGGGAATGCTTGTGCATTGTGTAGTGGAAAATATTAACTGCATATAAATTAAAAAATAATACTAAATATCTTTACAATCTGTTTTGTCTCATATTATTTCTAACATTAGTTATCACTGAGGTTTTGTTTATTTTTGTTGCTCAGCATGTAGCATTGCAAATCATGTACCACGCAAAGATTCGTTATCGAAAAGTATTTTATGGTTCTTGAATTCCATATAATTAAGTGTAGCTACCTTTTCCTCGTTCCTTATCAGTAGCATACTAATTATACATGATTTTTAGAGAAAAAATGACTTTCAGACACGCGATGTGATCTGCACGATTATGTACCGCACGTTGTATCCACTTTCCATAGAACGCTTTTGTTTACTTTATTATTATGGAAACTGGCAGCTTACTGAACCTGGATTATATTTACTTAAAATAATTCATACAATTATCATTATTACGTGTTATCGAAACACCATTACTATATCATGTTACCTCCTTCACTTTGTAAAATTTAATTACTTAAGAACCTTTTCCCATACAACGAAAGAGCTGCAAGATTACTTCATTTCCAACAATTCCACTCACCACTGAAATGACCTACTGCTTTCTATTATCATAACACGGTAAAATCGGCTATCGCGATGTGAATGTGAAAAACACAATACACCAAATTGACAGCGATATTATTTATTTAACAAACGTGAAATTCGATCAAATTCTGAGGCAGCCTCTCATAATAAATCATAATCTCGAAATCACGCGTGCGTGAGATCGTCAGGTAAAGCGTCAACGCATTCCGAATAAGCAGTAATTATTATTATTATTATTAATATCTGACTATACAGCCCACGGTCGTGGGAAGGATATTTTTCAGCCGGTCGTACGCCTCTTCGCCGGGAAAATTTCTGAACAGCGTGGCAGCGAGCTGTTCCAATCGAATTAGTGATTTCCCAGGGATCGTCGATCCTTTTCAGTTTCAATTCTTTTTTTTCCAACGAGTCATACGCAAGCTGGACGAAAACGTGACTCGTTGTCCGCGTTAGTAGCGTGACACCAGCCCGTCAAACACGCGGCATTACGCGCTCCGTCGAGCGCAAATGGAAATTGGTGTATCGGGCCGCGTCGGCCATTGGCCATTGCGCAAACAGTTTGCACGTGTAAACAAATCGGCGGGCGATTGTAACCGTGGCTTTATGCTCGGACCATCCGCTGATTTTATCTGCGCGGTGGTCGCGAACGTTGGACCGGCACGCAAGAATTTCATTCGCTAGGGGAAAACGAGCGACACAGTTGCACGATTGTCACCGAGCTTTCATTGTCCATAGAGGTTGTATCTTATTTTCGTTTAGAAGAAAGAGAGAAACACTTTGAGAGGCATTGGCGTGTATTTAGCAGGGATATTTCGGAAAAGCCTGGTCAACTCGAAGTGGCATATTTCGAAAGCTTGCGCCACCGAAGGTGTTAACGGACGCGTGTGATGTTGAAGCGCGTTATGTAATCCCCTTCTGGGGAAAAATAGAAAAGGAAAGCGAGGGTTGCGTGCCGCCTGCGATTCGGTCGATCCCCCTGGGACGCTGGGGCAACGAATTTTTACATCCCTCTGTTTCGCTGGTGGTATTTATTTATTTATTTACGAGATTTTCTGATATTTATGAGATGATACGGCAACGCGTTTGACCATTACGTTGGCGCGGGCTAGGTGGGAATGTTGTAAGAAGAAATTAATATTTAGGAAAATACGTCTGTGCGTAATGAGCAGTTGACAGCAACTTTTATTGCTAATAGAGTACGGTTGTGCGGTTGACGAATGTTGATTTGTGAATCTGCATTCTTTCGAGTATAAAGTGGCAAAATAATATTCATAATAACGGGTTACTTTGGCCAATACTGTAAAAGTATTTCATTCAATCCTTTGTCTACATGTCCGTTAATATCAATAAACGAAAAATTATTATTTAAAATACAAATTTTACAAACGAAGAAAAAGTGTCATTGCCCATATCTCCCTGAATGTCCGGGAAAGATGGTCGTATGTACCTTTCAGGCTAACAAGTTGTGCTCCTTAACTGGTTATCTCAGATTCTTTCTAGTTTTCGTCCACCTCCGCTTTTGCCCGCTCAATACTTCTTCGGGCTCTTGCTGTGAATCTTCTCATCCGCGTATATGACACACGGTGTCAAACTCTATGCAATTTTCATGGGCTCAAAAGCCACAAGACTTACATCTTAACCAATCTTGTTTTTTTTTTTTGGTTTCGAAATAATTCTCTGCGATTTTTACCAAAATATCTGAAATTACATCAAATACAGCTATGGCCAGCTCTCCTGGACAACAATTGACCCCTTTCGCTTAGACTAACAAACGTAACCCCGAATACTTTAAGGTCAAAAACACTGTAAACAATGCACTATCGAAAATACATCTTGAGAATTAAAAATATTCAGCATAAATAACACAAACAAGATGACAAAAATATTGATCAAACATTTTGAAGCACTAGCTTAAATTTCACAGTGGATTTACAAACCTTTAAAAATGTTCTATTCCAACGCTTTGAGCTAAGAAAGTTACTTTTCTATGGCACTTTGTACCCACGTCGAGGCAGCGCAATCAGGCGTTTCCTTCCAAAAAATACTGTCACTGCCCATCTCTTCCGTATGACCATCTCACCCTGACATATCCTATATAAACAAACAGGTACCTACATGGAGAATTGACAATATTTTATGGCAATATTAATCCTTGAGGTGTTGTAGATACATATATGTATGCGTTTATTCAGCGTGTGCGAAAAACGCCCATAGGCGTTCAAGGAGTATGTGTAAGAGATACGAGTGAAGGAGTTCCGCACGCGAGATGTGCTGAGTTTCAATTGCCAGCTCTCAAAGGGTTGACATACTTTATAGTTTGTTGTGGAAAAAATTTACTTTCATCAGATGAATCGACAAGATGGAAGGAAGATTGTAATATTGATTAACCTTAATTGGCTCCCCTTGAACTATGTAGAATTTTTCCGAAACTAATTTGTTTCAGAATAAAATTTATGATCTTCTAACTATCAATTACAAGATCAGACTTGTATTTTCACTACACACCTCTTGCATAGCAAACATACTTCGTGTCCTTCACACATATTATTCATGCAGCTGTCGCAGACACTTTATGGACTGTTTCGAAAACAGAAATCCCGAGCAGTCTCGTTTCCGATTCCACCCCCTCCTCCATCCTTCGTTTGAAGCTTAACTGACAGACCAACCTCGTGTAACTTTAAAATACAGTCGCGGTCTAACTGCTGTAGATTTCTTCTTCTCGAACGCGACCACCAGCGTCTACTTCTTGTCAATTACTGCTCGAATTAGCGTGACAAGCACGCTACTGAAACTTTTACGAGGAGAGATGTAACACGTTCAACTACTTGTGCAGGTTGGCTATTCGGAACGGTTGTGTTACATCCCTTCGTCAAATCCATTTCATCCAATTAATGCTTTTGCAATTTTTATCGTAATTCGTCGAATTTCATACGGGAACTTGAAAAGAATTGTTAGAAAATGTTCCCTGAATTCTGAAAGTGGAATATTTAATAAAAAGTAGTATAATGGAGCTTTTAATTCCGTTTTTGGATTTCTCTGCATTAATTTCTCTTCATTTCTCTTCAATTATCATTATAATCACATTGCGGTCGATGCTGCCTTTCTTCTTCACTTCTCCCTCATAATTCTCTTCTCTTTCTTCTTATTTCCCTTTCTGCCCGCAGAACTCGTCCACTCGACGTTACGTTTCCGCACGACTAGGTTACTCGGGCCACGAAGCCAACGCGCGCTTCCTTCGAGCTACCGAAGTATGTACTTAATAGAAAATAGAAATATCCGCGGGCCGGCCAATACAGATATTGACTCGTTTATCGGTTTGCGATGAGCTCTTTCCGTTTGAACGTCTCGTTTATTCGCATAATTCGATATTTTTTACGTAATCGATTACAGCAATTCTAGAATCCACCATTTCGACATACCGATGCTGACGACATGTGAACAATTTATGATAATTCGACGAGGGACTGTCATTGGTGAAACTAATAATTTCTATTCATTTTTCTTTCTGATTAAAATCTGTCAAATTATCAAACATAAAACTCGTAGAAGACTCACACATAACTCCTCCCTTCTTACCATTACAAAATAAATATTGCTGCACGAACAATAATAATATTCACAAATTATAATAAAATTGTTTCTCGCAACGAAGCACATGCTAATAGAAATTCTTTTTGCATCAAGCATAAAAGAATTATTTAAGCCACAGAACTGCAGCGATTTTTCCTTTACATACAGTCATTTAACAGAGAAAGAGTGTACCTATACAGAGAATACCTCGCTTCAAATCTAATTCACCCTCCATCACGACCACCCTCCTATCATAAATTATATTCTCCCAATAGAAGAATTTCGATATTAAATTAAGCAATCAATCCGCGCCCCCCCACCTCGGTAATTAGTCCCTTTGTTCAGCCTGATTAAATATCTGCTTTAAATACGGTGGAATGGGAAGGACGAATTGTCCGGGATTTTTCAATCTCGAAATGGAATCTCGCTTTGCCGGCGCGGACGTGTTAATCGCGAAATTAATTTAGGCGAGCTTGACTGGCGTTGAAGGATATCGCGGGTCCACGAGCGTGTTAATAATTCATCGCCGCCGACGAACAAAATATCGCGAATGGTGACGGCGGTAATCGCATTTCCATGAGAAGGAATCAGACACAGCGCTGGGGTATCGTCGCGAGACGGGTGGGGGGGGGGGGGGAGGGAACAAAAAAGGGAGGGGGGAAGAAGGGATCGGTGTAACGAGCGGCAAATAAATCGAGACTTATCAAAGTGATTATCGAACTCAGGCGAGCCGAGGCAGTCGGTGCGCGATCTGATCTCGCGATATTTTCAGAGAGCTGAATTTACTTCGTAGATGGTGACTGATGCCAGTGCCGGTCTATGTATATTCGCGTTGGCTGCCGCCGCGATCTAACGCATTCAAGAGTGCAGTTGCGTCTGAATCCCGTTTCACCCGTTCCAAACGCAGTGAAATTGGATTATTGGAACGGATTGGGAAAACGTGGAGTGGATTAGAGGATTTCGGGGAATAGGAGATTCAAGACTTTGACTTTGATCGTTTCGACGATTTTATTTCGGAGCGGTGATAGCAATAACTGCACTTGCTGTAACGAGGAACCATTTTACGAATTACGGCGCGAGAAGATTACCCGAATCTTCTGAAAATTAGCTTCCGCGGAGGCAAACAATGGACGCCGGAAGTTCTTCGGTGGCTGTAAACACAACGAGGATTTCCGACGCGCTGCTTCACGCAAATCCACCAAGTGTCTCCAGCCGTCCTGTTTCGAAAGTAGTCGTCGCGGATGAACAACCGCGGACAACGGTGGTTTTTCATTGTCCGAAAGTTAGCGGAGTCGCGGGCCCAGGAGGGTTGAGAACCCTATAAATCAGGGCTTATCGCGGCAGGAGCGATTATCGAACTCGTAAGCTCAGCAGTGGCCGGTTCTTCTGGCTGCGAACGGGGGTGAGCTGTCGCGTTGGGATGCCGGCCTCCTGGATGCTATACGGATAATTAGCAGTCCGCGGGAGAAGAAAGAACTCTCTCGTCGGCTAACGAGCCAACTAAGAGATCGAGCATGCTCTTTTTACCTCTTAACCAGAGGATAAAAAGCATTGTGCTCGTCGCGAAGGGCTTCGCCCCGTTTTTCCGCGCGCTCCTTAGCCGTGCGCGGTGCTCCGAAGGCTATTCCGCGTGGAGCGGAATCACCGAAATCGAAACTGAGATTGTCGCCGAAACACCTGACACAGAAAACTCGTCCAGGCAGCGCGGCGACGTTCGGGGGTCAAATTTTTCGAAGCAATGCGAAGCTGAGCCTGCCGATTGAATTCATTTGTTCCTCCTGTCGAGGTTCGGAGTGATACGAATTTGCGATTGGATTCTTTCGTGAAATCGAAAGAATTATTTATTTTACAATCGGCATACGTACTATATTTTCTGGATATTCCATACTTCTGCATTTGTTAGGAGACATTAGGTATTTGATAACAGATCTATGGTCGATTGATGGGCGAATAAGTTGGAGAGCAAAGGTCAACGCGTTCTTTATTAATTAAATAAATTAAATTGTAACGTTTAAAGCCGTTTTTAATAAAAATGGCTAAATGTAAGTGTTATATAACAGCGCAGTGGCGCGCTCAGGATTTAATCTTGGTGGAGCTGAGTTGAACGGATAAAAATATTTTCCATGCAAATTCAACAAAATTCGTTGGGTGATTGTACAAATTTATTTAAAGAATAAAATGCAATTTTCTTTTCTTTTTACAAAGCTCTTGAATTACTTCAGTCTTGATTACATTAATCTTCTTTTTTCTTCTTTTTAGAGAGTGAAAGAAATTCACTCCTCCTGATCTTAAATAATGTACGTCTCGCTAAATCGTGTTGTAATAGGCACTAAAATTTCTAATCGTCACCAAGATATTTTATATCGTCGATGTGTAATCGGTCCATGAGTTTTCCTGCCGGGGATTCCACGAGAATTAACAATTTTCCTCCGTTTCCTCCAGATAACAAGTGGCTAGGAAGAGCCGCGAAAGATCTCTCAGTGGATCTTTTTATTTCGACACTGAACGCTATTTCAGGCGTTTTATATCGTTCCTCCGAGAGTCTCCAAAAGCCGCGATTTTTCTTCTCACCTGTATCAACCCGCTTGCCTTATAAAACATCGCTCCGCGACTGCTTACCGCATCACTTTGATTTTTATCTCGGCTGGCTAACAATAACGCGACTCGTTTCCCGTGAATTTATTGCATCGCGTGCAACCAGCGTACTTTTTACACATTTTTTTTTTATCGGCTCGATGCAGCAACCACGTAAACCCCAGTAAGAAAATAAAACGGTGGTCATAAAGCGTATGGCTTCTCTCGATACATATTTCTCTGCTTTTAACACCCAGCCATGGGTATTGTTTCCTCCGAGTTTGAAAATCCTTTAGTACCGTCCACTCTTCGAGTGCTGTCGATAAAGTGATAAGTTCGATGAATTTCGGTACAAATCAGAGAGAACATTTCGTGGGTGTGTTGGTAAAATATATTAAGTCAATACGTATGGTTCATCAGAAACTGAATTTAAAACATTTCGAATTAACTGTGTGACTCGCACCCAGAACAATTTTCGAACGACTGTCATTCTTATCTAAAGAATCCAATCGTTATGGAATTTTTTTTTACATCAATGTGAAGGTCTCTAGACTGTATTACAATAGTTTGTCTTTTGAATTTTTATCACTGTTTTTGTAAAAAATTCTAGATTACCATATGTTGAGAGAAAACGAACAAAATCTTCAAAAAATTGTAATTTTTACATATTTCAATATTAGAAGCTGAACATCTTTAGAGTTGTTATTCAGATATAACATTTTGAGAAGAAGAAAATAATTTGTAGGTCGACTTTAGAAAAGTGGTACCTATTTTACATGTAGAAGGTAGGCTATTTCGGTAATTGAAAAAAAACTGAGATATTTCATGAATATCCACGATATTCTACGTATTGGAAAGGGTACAGAGTAGAGTGGAGAACTATCGATAGTGTTGACTGTCGATATCATCGAATGTGATGAAAATTTAATAAAATATATATGAAATATATATAAAATAAAATGAAATACAAAAATCAAATATAATATTTTAAAGCATATATATTTTATTAAATTTTCATCACATTCGATGATATCGGTAGTCAACACTATCGATAGTTCTCCACCTCTAGTACAGAGTGTCAAAATCAGGATATGGGTGGCTCACACCCAAATCTATAACAAATCACTTAATTTAATACACAAATCCTGTATTTGTTAGCTGAAAGCTTGTTATCTAACAATGATACTTGAAGGAAAGGGTGGTGCTCGTGATTCGAAGCTGGACAGGAGTTTAGGATTCCGATATGAAAACGAGCTTTGAGGGACAAAGTTTCCCAAAACTCGTGGACGTGGAGTTGTACGTTATAAAATCCCGAAGCAGAGTGAGCTGTGTTCAAAAAAAAAAGAAGGAGCCTTAAAAGCTAAATACAAACTGCAGTTCACTTTGATCGTAGGTACTCGTCGCATTTCGTTGTTTGCCGAACAGCCGGGATCCAAGGGAGAGTTCGAAAATGTCGTTAACAGCCGCCCCACTCGCAAAATAGCCCTGCGCTTTCGCGGGCTTTATGCTGTTGTCTTGTGCTGTTTCTTGGGGAATATTCATGCCAGCGTGGCACCCAGCCGCCTATGAAATTTCCCTCCCCCTTCCGTGTATAATTCATGCGGCCATTTCGCGCGATTTCACGAGAACATTAGCACGCTTCCTCCGTGACGCGGGAGGTCAACCGTCGCCTCGCGACGCCTCGTGAAATTAACCCTTAATCACTAGCTTACGTAATTTTTACGCATACTAAACTTTTGTTATAGGCATCCCCTATATTTTGTATTTACTGTGCTCATTTCCAACATTCGGTTGTTATCGTGACGCAGCGAAGGTAAGATGCGAATTTCTCGTTGTACTTTTGACAATATATACTACCTACTTGGTAATAAAAGATTAAATTTAATGAGAAGGTTGGTAATTAAGGGTTAAAGGAGGGTTCAGATGCGTGTTAACTCTCGGCCGGCGGTACTGCGCCTTTTTGGACTCAAGCGTAACGTTACCGAGTGCAGTTTTTTTTATGATAGAGTGTTATTATTGACAAATATCAAATAAAATAAAATTCCGAAATTCAGGGACAGATGAAGTGTTTGGTACACGTAGTGACGTATTACCTTTTTGGACACTTTGTCTTTATTGTAAGAATCGAATAAGCGAAGACTAAAGAATTTTCGATCTCCATTTTTTAACAGACTTAAGAATACTTCTTTTAATAGTAATTAAGTATTTGAAAATATTTTAACAACTCTGAGAAGGGGAATACGAATTCTCTTATAGCCGTTTTATTCGGTATAGAAAAAAGAAACATTTGTGTTAATAGTTATTGAAATATTGAATATTAAATTTTGAGTTTATTGAATTACTTGAAACTGCGCGTTGCAAAAACTTCATTAAAATATGTCGCGCCACATAGGCAAGAATTAAATAAGCGTCCATTTCCACGGAAACTATTTAATTTGCATTTTTCCCTTCATCAGAACTTAATTCTCGATATTAAGCGCATCATAATTATTTCACATAATTAACATTCATACATTTGCCCCAGATATTCGCTCTCGGTGCTCTGGGAAATTGTAAATTAACCGGTGGGTCGTTTCGTAAACAATATGATTATGCTATTCAGCGTCGTGATTTCCGAGATAACAGTCGTTCGCGTGCTTTTTCGATATCACACAATAATTGGACATATTAATCGCGGCAAAGGGTAAACGATAATCGATGCCCCCTTATTTTGTTCACACGTAAAAATGAGCCTAGAAGAACGGTACAGTAAAAATGTAAATGTCCCTGCATATCAGCGACGTTGTTTTACGACGGTGATTTTTAACTCAAACGAGCATGAATCGCCGACATAAATAATGCGAAATTCTATCGATTGGCTGGCGTAAATAATAAAAAATCCTACAGACGTGTTATTTGTGGCGCTTCCTTATCTTATTTTTGCTTCGTTGAATTTTATTTCTGTCGAGACGAATAATGATAATGGCCGCATCGTGAACGGTTTAAGGATCGTTTTTAATTGTGCAAAGTGTTAATGAAAATATTAGAAATTTTTCTGGAATATGCATATTCTGTTCAGTAAGAGTTTAAGGAGAATTTATAGGATGACTTCGGATGAAAAACTTAGACTAATATGAAAAAGAAAATTGTACATGTATAGTAGAAGCCGGATTTTTAAATTATATACAATACAAAATTCGAGCGTGAACATTTTGAGAGAAGAGATTCGATGGCCGACCTCCTCGTCGCTATTGACAAGTTCCACGCGGCCCACAATTATGATCTGGAGGATCGTCTGTTCACAGGCCTTCCATTGGTAGAAACGAAGATCGTACTATCGTCGTGACACTTAACACCACTTGACATCGTTGAATGTCAGTGGGAATTGACCCGACGGCGACGGAAGGAGGACAGCGCCACTAATTTGCGTGCGTATAGAATTCCCGCTCGGCAGAATGGGATTCCTCTGTGATCTCAATGGAACGCAGCATCTCGATATTCATCGTTCACTATTTACGTGTATAATTTTAAAAATCAATGAACAAGGTGCATTTGCATAAGAATCAGAATGTTTTATTGAAACACAGGAGGAGTAACGTGAAACTTCTATTAGCGGCGTGAATAAACATAAATTATTGCTATGTAAAACGTCTGCTATTTGTGTATAAGATAGAACAAATCTCGGCAAGGATATCTACCGCGTGCAAAGTTAATAATCGCCTATCATATTAGTACGAGAACAAGTTCAAATATTTCCCTCCGGTATAAAACTCAGGTGAAAACTTTCGTTGCGCTCAAACATTCCTCCGTTAACATTTGCCCATTGCGGGAGCTCATTTAAATTCTAATCAGAGACAGTAATTGGATCGCCTCGATCCACACGGATCTGAATAGATCAAAATCAACTCGAGATAATTAATCATTTCCGTTTCATCCACGGGCCAGTTACCCGGCGTGCCCCGGGAAAGATTCAACTCACATTTTTCGCGATCACAGCGGGAAATTAATAACGGTCCGAGTAATGAAATGTTCGCCGATCCCGAGCTTGCCATTCAACGAGGAAATCCATGTAGGTAACCGAAGTTCAATTATCCCCTATCGAAACAGTCTGGAATCGAAGATCTTATTAAAATATATTTTATGATACGAAATTGAAATGGCAAGGGAAGCTTTTAGTCGCGACTGCGATTCAGTCGAACTTATACGAAAGTGCTGCCTAATTTAAAAAATAATTCCGATGCGTCGATTTGGGAAAGAACAGTTCTATTCTTTATCATGAATTATTAGGCTTGCAAGTTCTAAGTAGTTCGTATTATACTCGCGTGTTTCAATAGAAAATATTTAAAGGGGGAGGCGCGAACAGTCAAAACAACATGCTCTTTGGGATTTTTTTCTAGAAAAACGAATAAACTTTTTTTATTCAACGCTAATTTATTGGAAAGAGTGCATCTTACGGATATTTCAGTATTTTTTGTGATAAAAAGTATTGAAAGGTTTGTGAATTACAGGCGATGCCCGAGACGTCCTTTTTTAGGCGCTTAGCGGAGACAACCGTAGCTCGGTGCAGGATCATCCAAAATTGAAAATTCGATGTTTTTAGATAATATATGAAATTATCTAGGCGCTATCGGGCCCCGTTTTGGAAAAATTATTTTGAGAGAAAATAGTGGCTTTGCAAAGTTGAAGCATCGATATTTGGCAAAAAATCGCTCGTTTCTCGAGTGTAAAAAAAATCTAGGCAAAAGAAAGGGAAAGCTCCCGATAGCGTTTAGATTTTTAACCCTAAAATAAACTTGCAAAGCCTCGAGTAAATCGGTTCATTAATTTTTGAGTTATGCGTGCCAGCGACTTTGAAAGTATGATTTTGAGGAAAGCGCGTTTAAAGTTTTAGGGCTTAACGCTACACCGAGAAACACCTACCTACTTACGCGCGTATGACTTTGTAAATTTTGGTCGGATTAACTTGGCACTTTCTTAGTCGATTTTTCGAAAATTTCTAGGTAGACAACTATCCCCTTAAAGTAAAAAGAATATAGGTGTTTTAAATAGAAGCTATTATCAATGTTGGAATTTCGACCAAGATTATTTAAACAAACTTTGACGTCTCGAGTTTTGCCACAAAATTGAAATTTCAAAATGAGTGATAATATCGTTAAGTAGAAATACCCAATTGATGAGTCAGTGATGACATTTAACACCTAACTATTTTTATCAAACCTACTCAATGAGGAGTAATAGATATTTCTGCATAAAATCCTGGCTCTATCTAAATAAATGAATAAAGATAAATTTTTAATTCGATTCTGTAGACAACCCATGCCCTTGCAATCAGGGACATTTAAATTGCAAAGTCGCCGAAAGCTTCGTTTGGATCGAGATGAATCTATGTTTTAACAACGTCGATAAAGGTATTCCGGGGAGGAATGTCGTGGGGGGAAAGACGGAAGATGCATCGTTTTGCCAGCTGGATCGTCTTAATTAATTCATCGCGGTACTTGAGTAAGTTTTAAGGCGATCCCGCGAGCTCCAGTCTTCAATTTGTAAACACGATTCGGAGCTTCATATCTGAGACGTCACGGCGACGACGACGTCGACGGGAAAGTTTCTACCGAATCCACGGCGCGATGTGGTGACGTTGTCGAAAGTTGCGACCGTGTTTTCTTCATTGTCGCGAAGATGGGAATTATGTAATTGAGATCCCGATTTAACGGAACAGCTTGCAGTTCCTCGGAATTACCGACAGGATAGCTGAACAAGCGAAAAATTGAATTCTGCTCAATTATCTGATTTCTGTGTAATTTCATGGTGCGTAGGTGGAAGAATTATTATTATCCTGAAATTCTGGACCTGATATGTAAGTTTCGATACATGAAATAATAATTGAATAATTATTTAATAGTTTAATACGTCAATATTAATACGTTACTAATGCACGAAATTAAGTTTCTGGATTTTCTAAAACCAACTTCTCGCCGACTACGTTAAACGCCACCGAGCCCCGTATTTAATATTACCATTATTATAAAATTCACTATTTCCACAAATCGAAACACGACTTCGGTTGAAAAATATTTTCCATGTTCGTTGCCTGTCCCACGTTTCGTTTTAATTAATATATTTTTTCCCCCGACATCGTTGATTATTTTACTCGTTGTTGTCAAATGCTTTCAAGTGAAATATATGAAAATTCCTAAATTCCTTGTTGTCCTATCGGCGATTAAATAAACGTACCGTTTGCATCTCGCGACGGGCGTTTCGACTGTCAAAAACGAAACGCGTGATTTACAGTCTTGGTGCTCGGAACGATCCCCGCGGAGATCATATAAAATACGTGCATGTATCGTCAACGGTTCCTACGATCGTTCGACACTTTAGAGAAACTCAATAGAATTTTATGAACTTCGTAAATACTTCTGTAAGCCGACTGGTGGTAGCTTACCACCCATCCCCTCCCTCTCAGGAAATTTTACACGTGCTCCGTGTATACAACTTTATCGGATTTCGATAATACCCGAGTAGTTGAGGAGATATTTCACAAGATTTCTATGGAACGGCGACGTAATTGTGCGAATTTACGACGCACCGAGGCATTTCATTTACAGAATTTAATTCCAACTCGACGAAACTATTTTCCTGGCTCTGTGAATCCGATAGTTTTTATTCTAAAGTGGCACGATACATATTTGATACTGTATTGGACAAGTTTCTAAGAGAGGTTCTTATTTAAATAATAGTAAAAAAGTGACGTGAACATTGGCTTAATATATTCAATTATAGAAATGTAGCTGTTATGATAAATTCTTCGCAATGTAATCTTCTTCATTCTCTACATAGATTTCAATATTTTCTTAAGAAGTACATACGTTTGTTATGTGTACGAATGTTTTTGAGTCGAAAAGTATCGTGGTTCACCTATGACTCACGTGTCACAAAACTTATTAACGAGGCAAGCACTTCTCACAATATTTTCAATTCTTATCATCTTCGCATATTTTATTTATTTAGCCCAATTGCAGCCACCAGATCATTTCCGCCCCAATCACGTTTCCCCTTTCCTAATTTTAAGGAATATATAAAAAAATTTCTTACTATATGTGTATTCCTCGTTCCGGGGCGTGTTAATTAAACGTATAAATGAGGTTCGTAACAAAGTTAAATAAATCAACGACTAAGTTGCTGTAGACTGAATGCTACTTAAAATATTACCAGCTTCTGGTTCCACCTAACATTGTAATTATTCTTACAATGTTTTAATCACTGTTTGCCACCGTACATGATTAACGAAGTGGTCGCGATTTCCGCGTACTTGTTTTCGACGCTAATAAGCACGATAGTTATAGCTCGAATATAATTTCGCGATGATAACCGTCACGGTATCGCGAACAGTTTTCTCGGTGACTTAAAACGACGTAGATTAATACGAAGGGGCAAAGTTATAAATTGAATTACGTAATACACGAGCCACCAGTAGCTCGGTCGGTAACGGGGGTGTTAATTTTCCAAAGATTAATTTAATTCTATCGCATTAGCCGGCAAATTAAGCATCGCCTTGAGACCCGTGTCCGTGATCAATATTGCGTATCATATGCAAGGATGCTTGAGCCACCGCTCGAAATTCATGAAAATTGTAACTACGCGTTGGTGGCGTCAAACTGTAAAGGATTATACACTAACAAGAGGAGGTTTCTAATTCGAATATTCTGATATTGGTGGAAGTTTTCGTTGAAGCAGATCACGACGAAATATGGAAGAAATATTCTTTTCATCGAGAGAAATTTATTCTGAAGGGGCGAAAGCAACTCTTGAAGTTACGTTTCTTTGTGTTTTTGGATTGAATTTGGTGGCAGTACGAGGTAGAGAGAAATTTGAATGAATGTAAATGTAGAAGATTTGAAAGAAATATTTTAGAAATATGAACATTTGACTTTTGGAATTATTATTTGTTCCGTGGAATTTGAATTATGTGAGCTGATGCTACTTTTGATATTTGCATCGATCTGTCTTCAGCAGAATTAATCACTTACTAAAGCTTTTCATGGCCTACGTCCCATGTGAACAAAATAGGAAAGACTTGTATTGAACACCCTAGAATTTATGAACGCAGGATAATGGCACAGCTTTCTCACTCATTTTGTTCTTTTTCGCTGTCAAACTTACTGAACGCTTGATTAATTATTCCAAATCCTGAATAATGTAATTTCTAGAACATGTCATACTCTTCTGAATTCGAAATTAGAAGAATTCTTCGTTGTAGTATCGTTCAATAAATTCAGCAAATTTCATGATGTATTACCGACTTTCTGAGATTTATATTACTTGGGGCATGTATGTATAATTAATTACAGCTTAATAATTTAATTTAATTTCAGTATTATTCATTTCTTTATTTCAATAATTAACATCTCGGACACTCGAACGACACAAAGTTGCAGTAGAATAGTTCACCCCAAATTATTCCATTAAATGATCTTTGCATAAGTGGAATATTTTGCATCGTGGGTCGATTATCTTACTTTCTTACCTTGCCTCTGAGAATATGATCAGTCTACTTAATTTCCACTGGGGACGATTTATGTGCCCCCAGGCTCGTAGGTCCTTCCACTTCTATTTTTTTTTTAATATCCTCCAACATTTCTTTAAAGCATTGTCCAGGCACACCCTTTATCACGCTTGTATTATTCCCACACTTGTTTCTTTTCTTTTTATTTCTTCACATGTGCAGCAGCAATGCAACACAAATGCACGAATGAGAAATATAATTGCCTGAATAAAGAGGAAGAGCACACGCAAATAAGTTTCTCAATGCACCGTATGGAAATTCAATCTTCATAATCCAGAACTAATTAAACTCTTTCTTACACTTTACAGTTTAACTTTCCCTAATTTAAACTTTAATACCATCCAACATACCTAAGTTTTAATCATTTGTACCTCAGAAACGAAGACTCCAATTATAAAATCTAACAGGGCTCTTCGAGTACTTTTAACAGGAATTACCTGCTCCACCCGTCTGAGATGCTCTGCAACTAAAAAGCATTCAAAAGTGGGGTTCTATTTCCCTTCATGAACTCTTTCTAATCGAATTGCTCCGATACATTGTGCCTTCCTGACAAACTTAACTCCCCATCGCGAATTAAATCACCCTGACAACGAAATAATCCAAAGTACACAATTAATTCGCTATAAGCTCACGGATTGGACCCAGTGGCGAGCATACATTTCTACCGATTCTCGTTCCCCACAGGACAACAGCTTCCTCGGTTCGCATAAGTACTAAAAATTGTAGACAAGTCGAGCTTTTACCGAGGGGATGCTGTATCTTCCTTCGCAAATTCTTCTCAATCAAATTCCTCCACTACGTTGAACTTTCCGTGAAATCCCCCCGGAAATCCGTGGCAGCCTAAACTCATTATTTGTGGGCAAACATTGGAATGTCGATTTCATTCTGGACGATATCGTGCACAGCTAACGAAACAAGCTGGTATCGAGTCCGTGCTGTTCCTCGTGTACAAACTGGGCCACCCCCTGTTCCTTGAGGTACGACCCTCTAGGGAGGACATCAGAGTCTACGGAAGGGCGAGATGTTACGTAGAAGTTAGGCAAGTGCTGCCAGTAACGTGCACACATACCGCCGTGGCACGCAGAATCTAGATCCCCTCGACTCAGCTTCGAGCGAGGCTTCGAGGTACACGAACGGCTGTCTATGCAAAGTCTGTCTGCTGCTCACCATGCATCAACGGTGCATCAATGCAATTGCGTGTACCGTCCTTAGCTAGTAGCCGTATCCTCCTGACACAAGGTACAGTAAGATCGTTGGAGAGGTTCGCACAGAGACTTTTAAAAAGACTCACGAGTCAACTCCGCCGATTTTTATCGCGACTGGGTTAAACGACCACCTGTTCATTACTGGGAGTGTTTACCGTCGAAATTCAAATTGCAAATCCACGATTGTTCGAATTATGAAAATTCCAATTAAAGGGATCAGCGGTTAAACCTAAATTCAGGTTCTCCAAATTCAGAAATACAAATTCGTGTAAAATGGAACTAGAATTTATTAATATTTCATCCTTATTGCTGGCGTGATTAGTAATACGTGCGTAGCGATCACGATACTCGCAGGGAAGGGAAATTAGTGAAGTTCCACGGTAGGGAAATTAGTGAATTATTAGCACGCCACTTCGTGCGACGAGAATTGGAATTGGAAACGAAAGAACAGCGTATCCGTGCTTGTGCGCAAATCGCGCGATATGTAATTGCATGCTACGCGGTTTGATATAACGCAATATGTATTGGGACACACCGCATCCACTTATATTTCCACCAAGTTTCCCTAATGCGCATCGTCTATAACCGCACAGTTGCGTGCCGAGCTCGTTGAATTGCGTTATATTGCGCTTGTAATTAGAACGTCATATTGTTGCGACGAAGCAACCACTATATTGAAGCTGTAAGAATTTGTCGCGCTGCAATTGCGATGTTAATGACTACTAGCGACAATTAACGGTAGGTACTGTCGTGGCCGCAGATATTTAACACATAGAAACGTGTAAATCTCCACGGAATTTACTATTAAATCAGATTTCAAAGTTCACCAATATTATGCGTCAATTTAATAAAAATATTTCTTAATATTTCCAAGTTAGAAGCAGTTCTAAAATGTTAAATATTTCAAATACACAGATCGCTGAGGCAAAAGTGGTGCAGAATTTACAAAGTCGAGAGTAATTAGTAAACTCTGTAAAAAAATTCTGAAAATTAATGAGCGGAGGTTGAGACACTAATAAAACGGACAAAATGTTGGGATACATTTTCAGAGAACCAGAGGTTAAGTGATCATTCCGGTTAGACGGATTGAAAAAATCGATTTTTTAAACATTTTTCGAAATTACATATCCTCAACAACGTACTGTTAAATTTTTATGGGAAAATTCCGATTTTTTTTAGCTTTTTCTCGAAACATCATTTTTTCACATCGCGAAGATAAAGTCTCAGAATCTATCGAAATGATTGCTTTATAAACTTTATTGCTCATTCTGCACACCTGTGCCTCTCTCAGGGACTACTACCAAGTATTTTCATCGAATTTAACCTGCAAAAGAAAAAAGCCGAGAAACACTTTTCTTGCATTTTGACCGCCATTTTGCTAATTCTGAAGATAAATCACTAATTATACTCCGAGCAATAGCGACAGTCATACCGATCAATAATCTGTTTGGATTTTTATTTTTCGATAAGTCCAACTCCCGAAATCGCCTGCACGAGCGAGGCAAGTATTTTTAAACATGTCATCAAGACCGCTTTCAAAAGCATTTTAAGAGCAATAATTTTATTACTTTTACACTTTTTATTTATTATAGAAACGTAGTTTAACAAATAGAAGCCAGTTTTATCCCATTACTATAATTATTATCCCCGCAATAAATTCCCGAAAATCGCCGAATTTATCGGCGCGCTAACCGGAATGACCCCTTAATGAAAAAAAGAAATACTAATAATTTTTCTTGAAGAATTACGGTATTAAATATAACGACTTTGTTGTTCACTGGTACGTGCGACAGAAGTTGAGCGATATACACTGTTTCTCTGAATGCTTCTGACGAAAGTGAGTTCATAATTCAGTTTTAAAAACCTCCGAAAATAAATACAGACATTTTTAAAAAGAATATACTGGCTTCTACCCATCACAAGCCAACCCTCCTAGGATCAACCACTCCTCTGTAACAGTAAAAAAAATCCTGATTTTTTTCGCCATCATCCCAATGGGTACGGCATTGCAAAAGGAAGCGTACTTGCCGCGCTTGTTACCTTGTTAGCCCGCCCTTCGATATCGAAACAAGACCATCTATCATTTTTCTTTCTAATGAGACGGATCCCCGAATTCCAGTCACGACCCGGTGAAATAAAACGCCACGGCTCGGCTCAGCCCGCCCTCGGTCACGTGTCGCGAATTCAATGGATGATGCCGAAACGATGACAAGGCATAAGGAGGAAGTTAAGGGGAGTAACAGGGGAGGAGGTGGGTGGGGGGGAAGGGGGGGAGGTATTGCTTGCCTCGTAATTGTCCGCCATCGGAGGCCGTAATTAAAGATCGAAGAAGCTGGGGATTGGACGGTGCAGTTCATTTCCTTTAGACGTCAAAGCGCCCGATCGGTATTGCAAGGAGAATCGATTGCACCCGAAAGCCATGGGAACAGAAACATGGATCGCCGACAGAGGGAGAACGAGTACGGAGATGGAATTATTAATCCTACCCTGGGAAATTTTAATTAAATACGCTGCTGTGACAACAACGCTGGATCAGGCTTTAATTCTTTTCCCGTCCCTTTATGCCTTCACTATTGACAAGAATCCTGACGTTTTTAGTTGAAAGCGATTTATCGAGCACGGAAAGCAGGCTCAACGTGGGATGAAAACAAAGCTGCGTATCTTTGGCGCTGTTGGCAACGAACTGATCGACTCGCCGGGTTGAACGAAAAGGTCCTTGTAGAAAACACAGTGCGAGAATTAAAAGCAGGACAATTTTGTCGGAGAGTTACAAGTTATCTGTTTTTTCCTACGTAAAAATACTTCAATAGCTTGAATTCTAAATAATTGTAATAAAGTTGTTTTCGCGTAAAGAAAGATTTCTGAAAATTACTATTTCTGACTACCTTCTGGAAACGTCTCAGACACGGGACACCGGAGCACAGTGGTACGTAATGGCATTTTTTGTTCAAATCACCCCACGGGTCGTAATTTTTCGGTAAACTTGACGATGTTTTTTTTAAACTCTTCGCAATCAAATTCGCTTTCGATCTGTCTAGCCGGAATTTTAAATTTCGTTGCTGATTTTTTTATATTTAGCGAAATCTACAGCACTGTTAGGAGATCAGTATCGGTGGGCTTTTTTAAATTCGGTTGCGAATTTAAAATCAGATTTTCGAAATTGAAGCTTCGAATCCAAATACGTTGAAGTGAAATTTCAGAAAATGGACACATTCGGAAGAAACTTAGTGCGTATAGATTTTCGAGACGCTGAGTATATATACGAGGTAATTATTATAAAGAGCAAAACTTTAATTTGTACCACAAATCTAATACTGTGGATCAAATTATAAAATTTAAAATGGCGGATCGACATTCGTATTTTTACTCATTTCTAGGCATCTCATAAATGTGTACGTGATTTTGCATATTTAAGCGTGTTCGTCTGTGTTCATATCCGTTCTTAGAGTTGACTTTTCTCATTCAATATTGACGATCAAAGTTTTTAATGTTTGATATCTTTAGAAGACCTGATTTACTTAACGTTTTATCCTAGTTGCCTTTAGAACTCTGATTTCATTATGTGCAATCTTGTTTGAGGAGCGAGATTTGTGCTTCTGGAAGCAAATCTTTGATTTTATATTTGTGTACGTGTCTAAAATTATGAAACATTAAAAATCTTGATCATCAATATTGAATCAGAAAAGTCAACTATATTTAACACATTGGATTCGCCAACTTCAGTTTCCAAAAAAATTAAATTCGGAACCGGCGGCCAAGAAAGCTCGCAGAACCTGAAACTCACAGATCTCCTAAAAGAGCTATATATTTAACTAAATATAAAAAATCAGCATCGAAATATAAAATTCCAGCCGGACAGATCGATAGAGAATTCAATTGCGAAGGATTTAAAAAAAAATCGTCAAGTTTACTGAAAAATTACGACCTGTAGGGTGATTTGAACAAAAAATGTCATTATGTACCACGCCGCGGCGTGTCAGAGTGTCAGACACGGGACCTCCGTGTCACTGACACGGAACCGGCGTGTCAGACACGGTACCGGCGTGTCTCGTTTCCAGAATGGAGTAAAAAATAGTGATTTTCAGAAATCTTTCTTTTTTCGTAAACAACTTTTTTGCGATTAGAATTGACGGCGTTGAAGTAGTTTTACATAGGAAAATGAAGATAACTTCTTGTAACTTTTCGGCTGACGGGATCTATGATTTTAGCAGATTTTCTTTAAATGGCTGTATCTTTATCAAAAACCACCCTTTTTCGATGAGGTTCGGCTTATCTTAAAGACAAAGGATCACACTTTCTAATAGAATACATAGGAACTACAAAAATATTGTTTGCACTCCGTAGCACTTGACAAACGTTAACAAATTTGTACAATTTGGCACACTTCTCTTTACGGGCGGATTTTACCCCCTCGATACGCGTTTCGATAAAAGTGGTTTAAAGCATCGAAAAGTAGAATGTTCAAACTTTAAAATGCTCTGTGTCTCATTCAAATTGGATTAATTTTAGCGAAGTTATGCGAGTTTGAAGATTGGCCAAATTTGAAAATATTATTTCCATTTTTGAGATACAACCACCCCATAGTGAGTTGTAGAAACAGGTATGTATAAATACGGTTTTTGGGTTTAGAGGGTTAACGAAATATAGGATTAGAAGGTTTTGTGGTCTTGGGGTTAGTACGTTAGAGAATTTGACCTTATACGTTTGTGGAAATAGGATATGTTGTGTTTATGATAATGTAGGAGTTTCCTTCTAGTACTGTCAGCTCGCAAAGTCAGCTGTGCGTGACGTTGAAAAGAGACTCGAGAAATACGAGCGCGTGTGACTCACTTTTGCTGGCACTAAATTAATTATAACAGGCTGGCGGCGATGAATAAAAGAATGGCATAGTGAATTTAACGAGGAAACGTTTCATTAAGATTGGAAGCTGGTTATCTTTCGTGCACGCGTCGGTCAAGCAATTAGTGCTGTGTGTACTTTTGACCTCTCATTAGCACATCGGTAATTAGCGCGACCTCGACCTCGTCACAAAGACGGATCGTCATTAACTGTGAATAATGTAGGGTCGCTGTTTCTGTTGGTCTTTCAAATCAGTTGGCGCTTTTATACATCATAAAACTTTCTCCTATATTTATTCTGCGAGAGTCATTAAAAAATGAATGGAGAATTCCGTGATTTAAAGTCCGGATGAAATTAGGAGTGAAATTATATGTGACTTTAATTTAATGAAATTCTCGACACCTTCTTTAAGATCTGCTTGTATATTTTTAAATAAATACGTTGCTGGGACTTGTAGAAATGTCGAAATTAAAATTTGCTGACTTCCCTGAAACGTGAATATTGGCTACAGAGAATATTACTTAATTAAATGTACAGCTATTTAATAATTTAACCAATTAGATTAATTCCATGAAATCAGTTTTTAAGCACACATTTAATGTAAGCATAATAATAAATATTCTGCCACTAATTTCAATAATTTTTAGAACAGAGTTAAATGCAGGATTCTATTTTTTTTTCATTTCTGCCAAAATACTTACGATCTTGTTCACAGTAACGTAATTTACATATCGAGTACCAGAAAGAGAAGGAGTACAGTTACATGAAACTCGAATATCACTGTAAAGGATTCCCGCGTCAATAAACCACGGTAGCTTGGAAAATGACTGGGAAATGCTTGGAAACTTGCCACAAATTTCACGAAATTTCATCAACTAATGGCTAATAACGAAGGATTTTGCGTGACACAATTCAAAGTGGAGAACTTTGTGGTATAATCGAGCTTACGCGGTAACGTTCGTAATCAAAAGTTCCTTATACGAGCTCGCAGCAGTGGTAGTTTGTAGAATCGATTACTACTTCCGTGGAACTTCTGCGCGTTTCCAAAGAAACCTCGGTAAACCGCGAACAAGTCCTTAATTAAACGTATTTGTATTATTAATACAGGAATTTTTCATTCGATCATTTGCAATGGAAACTTCATTTTGGTTTTCTTCTTTAGTTTTCACCAAATCTTTAGTTTTTTCAAAATACTGTGCTTCTTCCAAATTATATATTCTTCGGGCGACTCGCCCTTTGTAAATGTAAACACATTTATGAAAAAAAGAAAACAGGTGGGGACATAATTTGAAAGACCCTCGTCTTTTGCTTTTCGTGCATTCTGGGTTTCGTAGGAAACGGTGAAATTTTAAAACTTGTCTTTCTCGAAATTTCTATCGCTCCAGTGACTTTTCTCTCGCCAGAATTGTAGACATCCTGTAAGAACTGGACTTTGTTTTTAGTACCAGTCGATTTCCATCACAAATTCTGCTGGCGGTTTGAATGGAAGGAATAAGAAAAAAAAAACGAACTCACTGTTATGGTATCATGCATTATTCGCAGACGCAGCTGTGTCACTGAATCTAATCGATATTCGGAACAGCGGTTTTTCAAAACGCAACGTAGAATCTTCGAGGCACGCACGCAGCTATATTTCCATTTTCCGCCTGCTGCTGCATATAGTTGTGTTTCGACGAACCCCATTCTTTGATTGAAACATTTCTGTGAGATTGTCCGCGTTCTCGTCGCTGGACATGGAACCTGTACCTTTTGAGGTATTGAAATCTCTGTTCCTCTAAATTTTGAAATTTCTGATATAATAAATTGAGAAAAGGATACTCGATTGTCAATTCTTGTGTCATGTTTGAGATGTTACATACTAAGACTATGGGAACAAATTTACTAGTGATTTCTGAAATAATTAATCTCTTATTAAACTTTAATGAAGCCCTTACATACATGGATTCATACATATAAACGATTTATATGATTTTTTTTCCTATCTATTTCGAATCTGCCTATCAACATTAAGTAAGTGTTCTAGCTGGCATTAAATATATGACGTAGATGTTCGCCTAATAGCTCACACCAATTAAAAATATACATGTTTGTTAGTTAAGAAGTTATTTAAATCTATTGAAATCCAGGGACTTATTGTCTTTTAATCTTCTGGAGTCTTCTCCTTTGTCCACTAAGTTTACTGCTAGCTGATTAAGGTAACCATTAAATCTCGTAATGTATTTTCCACGAAAGTTAGCTATTTCTGTTTTTACTGTTAGTATTTGCAAATCTTTCCTTATTATTTCATTTTTAACGAACCATGGGGCGTTTACTATTATTCGTAACACTTTTCATTGAAACCTTTCAAATATTTCTATATGAAAATTTTCAGCAGAGCCCTATAACTGAATTCCGTGTGTCCAAATTGGTTTTAGTAGAGATTTATAAAGTAAAAGTTTTTTTCAATAGAGAGTTTCGATTTATGCCTTAGGATTCATTACATTTTTTGTAGTCTACGTCCTAATTGTTTCCTTTTATTCCATATCTGTGTTCTACAGGTTTGTCTACGCTCCAGGTGCATACCCAGATATTTTACAGCATGAATTTGATACCAATCTTTATGGACACCTTACACAGAAGAAACTGAATTCAATTCCCAAGTCGAATCCAAAAGAAATGTGAACCGTGCCGAAGGAAATATTAAGAAAATCATTGAATTCCTTAAAAATACAAAATCTAAGTCACTAATAACCACTAACACCTATCCAGAATTTAAGAATTTCCTTATACCACGAATTACAATTGTTTTCCTTCATTTCAATTTAATTACTTATACGACGACCTCAGGGACATTCATTGAAATTGTAATTTCGGGTATACCGATTAGAAAATTTGAACTGAATAATCCACTTCAAGAGAAATAAAAGCACCAAAAAGTAATTGTCCCCCAAAAGCTGTCGCCACTCGCCAAAGTGGCCTTCGCAAAAGTTCCCTGAATCTATACATATAAAAGAAAGGTGATCCCCAGAAACAAAGAAAAATTCAATAAATCAACTGCTCTCTGAACTCTTTATGCGCTGCCACGTCACGCCGAACTCGGTACGTACTAAACAAACTGTTCGCCGTCAGATCGATGTCACTAGCTTCCATAGCATTCAAACTCGCCCCAACTACAAGTCAAAGAACGAAGGGCGGGGGCGAGAATGTGTGAAAGCGTGTCCGAACTGGCTGGCCGAAGCGTGACGGCCACGAGTGTCCTGTTAGAAGTTACCGTTCGTCGTCTGCAAGTTTTTCGAAATACAAACTGAACAGGGGCGTCGAGGTGTGTACCATTGAGTAGCTACGTCGCGTTACACACCGGTCACGTTTCAAACCGAAAAGTTCCACAACGTGGGAAAACTCGCCCCGGCCACCTTTTCCAGTGGAAACTTCCCTTGAAAGTTGTCCCCCTCCCCCGCGCGCGTGCACCCGTACAAGAGAAATGCTGGAATCATAAGGGCTGGGGAAAAATTCATTAAAGTTGCAGGACGCCGAGGAACGAGCAATCGAACGTCTGGCAAAATTACTTCGACGAGTATGAGATCGGTAATTATAGCATTTAGGTATCTATGTACCCTTCGCGCTTCTTTTCTTGAGATATTCGGCACAGCGGCTGCTGTAAATTGGGGTTCCAACTCGGGGCCATTTTAGGGTCTCAATGTTCTGTCGATTGAATAGACGGAACTTTATTATTGAACGTGGTTATTCGATATTACATGCTAATCTTTGATCGCGTGTAAACCTGCGGCGACAGGTAATTAACGACCGCTAATGGGTGCGGGATGATTATTATTCAGTGTAACGTCGTTAATGAAAGGTTTTTCGTGTTTAAATGCACCACGTCGGGGATTATTGTAACTAATTACATATTACCTATGCGCGCTCCTCTGTTTCTGTTAATATGACGTAGGTGTACACTCTATAATCTGCCGTGGAAATTGATTTCGCTTAAACACGAGGGCAAAACTGCCCTCAATTTTACCGCGAGATATATACATATCCTTCGTGTGTTTGTATCGTCGCTGCTATTAACAAAAGCTTGTAATTCGTCAGGTATTTGCGGTTATGAGCGGCATTTTACGTGTAACTTAAATTTTGTATTATTAGCAGCAGTATTTGAGGTATTCGACAGATTTCTCATGTTTTTGTATCGCCTGAGAAACATTTAATGTTACAATTGTATTTACTTCTCCTTCTGTAGTTTACGCATTCTTGCTACTTTGTTAAAACACTTAATCCTCAGAAAGACGTTGTTATCGTTTGCTACAATGATTTTTAATGAACAAATCACTTGCAAATAGAGGAATAAAAACATTATTTGAAAAAAAAAAGAAATATATTAGAGGAAAGAATAATCCTTTTACTAATAAAATTAAACAAAATTCATTTTGAACGCAATTTACGAATAGGGCAGCACTAAGTAGTATGAAAGTCGACACCGCCATTACATTATCATCCTATCATTACAAGTTTTACTCCTCCTTTTCCATCAGTGTCGAATACATCCACAAACTACTTAGATTACATATTATGTTACCATTAACCGAGCAACGTCGACCATCCCATACGAACTGGGAATTGAAAAACACCCCCTTCGTGCTCCCATTTTGTCATCGGTGCTTTCTATCATCCCCACTTAGAAATTAATTCGCCTTAATTCCAGAGGATGGACGATTTAACCTGTTAAATAGGTCATTTCTCGGCTAGACGCTCCTGCAGTGCGCTTAAAATTGTACACTTAAAAATGATTACAGTCGGATTAACCCCTTTCCACATTAAATGCAATTCGGGACCTAATACATTACTTACTAGTTTCATAGCATTGAAGGCTTTCCATTTTCGCTATGAATCAGTACGTTTTATTTAATGCAGAGGAATGTTTAAATAACGAGGTAACCTGTCTACCCCAATTAAGGTTAAGTTGACATTACGCGGTCAATGAACGGCATTCACGGCCGGCGCAATTGCAGATCGTTTTGCCGTACAGAATTAATTCTTCCGCGAGCGACTCCAAAGTAGAAGTAGAGAAACTCGTCGAACAATTTGCAGCCCTGTACCATGTCTGTGATCGATCGTTCCCACGCTACCCGTTACAGCTACAATTAGAGAGAGACCACCCTGCTATATTCACCCCCTGGCCGACCTATTTCACGAGTTTATTTCCGATAGTTTCTGACCCTTCGTCGCATGCCACGCCACCATTAATGGTTCATGCGTTAATCTTTGAATATTAGGTGGAAACATGACTCGCGTTTGCCCGCACCGAAGTTCTGCATTAATTTTGTTTTTTTTTTTCGTCTACATCGCTGTTCCAGGGAAGTTTCATTCTGGATTCGTTCTGGAATATGCAAGGGTGTAAGATAATATGTGCAACCCACTTTGGGGATGGAATTTGTGTATATTCGAAAGTAATAATATAGGATCGTGTAATCGATAATTTCGTATTACTTTTGAGCCACAGGGAACTTGGTGTTTCGATCGTGTTTTAGATAAGAATTTTGAATAGTTAAATTTTGTTGTTTATCGACAACGCGCATCCCTATTTTTGTAGTTCTACACTGCCCTCGATATTGAATGCACTCGATTCTTTACTATTTTGTAAACACCCTTTAGTAGTATTCTACTAAGAAGGTGGAAGTTTGTAGTAGTGTTTCGACGTACCTATTTTGAGCAACTTTTATAAAGGTGGAGATGTAGGATGCAGGAATTATTAGACCACGAAGATTATTGTCACGCAATAATACAAATAAAAATATTGAAATAGAAGTAGCTATCTAAATAAAGAAACCACCGTCCTGCAATTGTTCCTCTAAGAAAATTTATTGTTTTAAATATTCTGCCTGTGGATGTATCAGACCAGGGTATTTTAAAAATTAAGTCTTTACGAAATACTTAAAATTCGCATTTGAAGTCGAATCGGCCGACGTATTGGTTATTTTGAAAATAAACTCAACTAGACACGAATTCGCGAAAGCTGCACGAGCAATGATATATTTGCCAGTAGTTTTATCTAAAATTCTCCAATATCCATACCGTTTGCATTATTTAAAATTTTCTTCGCAGCACGATGCTTACAAAACAATCGTTCCACCATCATGAATGCATTCATGAAAACTTCGTGTAACGGATTTAGTAAAACACCTTGTATATTTTGTATTCTGAGCCTGCGCGTAAGAAAATTGCTTGGAGATCTGGCTGAAGAAAATTGTTGAAAAGAGGATCATAGAAGGAAAGTTGTTCGAATGGGAATTTACTTACGCGAATAAACCTTTATTACGTATCAACAAAACAAGCTTTTTTTATTCGAAAGAATGAATTGTCAGAGAACAGGACAGATTACACCAATGCTTGAAAGAAGTTTGTCGAGAAATGAAATTTAAATACGAATTTCATTTCACCTGTACCCCTTCCTGACAAATTAAATTTCTATTCTTGACCTGCATTCGGAGGCATTCTACACCTACACAGATTCATTCAACAAATTAAATAACTCAATAATTTGAACTATCATTTTATATTTAAAGTTTAGGATTCGTAAATTCACGGGAGAATTTCTATTCTCCTGTCAGAAATTTCGCTTCGCCAGATGGTCGTTTAATTTTTCGCTTGTCGTGGAACATGGCAGTTACGAGATCGTCACTCTCGACACGTTTTAGCTGACTCTTTGAAACGATGACATTAGACGAAGAACCGTCATAAAGAGAGATACGAGGACACGTGAGAATTGTCACTGCAATTTCTCCCTTTGCACGGGGATTATAATAAAATGAATTGTGATGCTCGACGGTGCACGCAGCTTTTTTTACTTCGCATTGTTCCTGAAAATATTTTAAACTTTCATTTCTCTATATGGACCGAAGTCATTTCGGGACCGTTTCTTTATACGCGCCGAAATATTTTCAAAAAATATTTTTAACACTTCAGAAAATCAACCCTTTCGAATATTACTTGGGTACGTGCCCTGCTTATGATAGTTTCGTAATATTTTATACAGACATCGCACGTAATCGATGGTTATGGACAAAAATCTATTCCACGTTTCCCACTCTAATTATATCGCGCACAATCGATAGGTACCCCTTCGATTGTATCCCTACAGAACATGCTGTATAGCTCGGTTGGAAATGAACCCTGTATATCCCAGGCGGGGGTTAAGCATAGCTTAGGGAAGGTGACTCTGTGTACCGAGTCCTCCTGAGAACGCGGGGTCGCGAGCCGATGCCCTGTCCCCTTTGACGTCGAGGATCGATCGACGGTGGCGGGGCCCTGTTACGTGTGTCGTCTCGCGCTCCCCCGTCGATTTATTCAGGATGTCGCCGGGGAAAGGAACCCGCGCGTGCCCCGAGAGAAGTCAAGGCGGGCGGAATAATTTCGACCGTGCATACACGCGGCGCGGCATTTCCACCCTTTCCTGTTTTGTTTATCCGTCAGCCGAGAAACTTTCCCAAGGAACACGACAACTCCACTGGCCATGGCTCGTCCTTCCGCTTGTACGTCCCCTTTATTAGGCTGTCGAACTAGATATCCCCCCGATTTTGCACCCCTTTGTCGCGAGACCGAGCTTTCTCCTCAGTTTATCTCCTTTTTTCTCAGCTGGATGGTCCCCTGTTTTACACCCATTTTTCGTTGAGAATTGGGGGGTTGCGCTGTATGTGAAAATAAAGAGAACTTGTCGCGGAGACTACAACTATTTAAAACTACAAATAGTTACAGTTTTGATGTAGTCTAATTTTTCGTCGCATATTCATGGCTTTCTGCCCCTCCCTCTAATTTTTCATTGAGGTTATTTGATGGACGTTGCTGGGATTAGGGTACAGTAAACTTGGGGAATGAATTCGTAGGAGTCGGGAGGTATAGTTTGTGATATTATTTTGTTAGTGTTTAACAGTTTAAGTCACTGTTGTTTAATCTACTTTTGTGAAATGTTAGTGACCGCTGACGTTACGAGATAGTTATTTTATGCTTTAATATTGCGCGCGACTGCACGGGCGATTCTAGAAATCGAAAATCTTCGATACACCATTTCTCAGAAATTCTTATTACTATAAATAAACGCGCGATGGAGGATTGAATTAACGCAAATTATCTTGTACTGTAAATAATATCTTCGCTCTTGAATCAGTGCAGTTTGCCTACGTACAGGCAAACCCAAGCGGAAACTCTCAAGAATTACTATTTAAGTTGGCAACTCATGAATGAACTGTACTACTGTGGCCACAATTTAAACATCTTGCACGACGACTCAACAAACGATCACATAAAAAATACGAGAGGAATGTCGAGAACCGTAGGAGCGAGAGAATGCAAAGTAGAATGCAAACTTCTAGGCGTTTGCGAATAGGGGATGGTATGCAAATGGGTCTGGGTGAATTACAAAGGTGGTGAATACGTAGTATAAACGAAGAGAATCGAGCCCTCGAACCAGCCTCTTATCAACAGTGATTCGCAAATTTGTCCATGTCTTTCGAGGACTTTCTTTGCCGCGTAGATCCCACCGACAGGGCGAAGCTACTAAAAGAGCAGAAATTAAAGTATTCCAGTTTAGAGTTGGAGCAAAGCCGCCCGTAAAGAACGCGGCTCGAAGGACCGCGAGATAACAGAGAACGAATGTGTCCAAGTTATGAAGATAACGGATAATTTAACGCTCTCGAAGGGGTCAGGGAAATACAATCACTCCTCCCTTTCGTTCACCTCGATTTTCTTTTTAAAAAAAAAAGGATACTTCCAAATTTCCTTTAACTGTTTGGCAAATCGTCGGCAAAGTAAAGTAACGTTATCGCATTGAACTGATAAAATTCGGCGTCGATACCGTTATCGTAGAATATTTAATAAGGCTCCTAATAAATAGTTGTTTGCAAGGTAAATTCTGAGAACACATTCATTCGTCATTAACTCGCCTCCACAGAATTTTCATTATCTGCAAAGTCTGTAATGCAGTTGTGTTATTATTTATTACAGAAATGTAAATCTGCTCGATATTAAGGAACTGCCTGAAAGAACTTAGAAAGTTTAATCAAAGCGGTACAACCAGCACGGGCGAACTCGGAACTTAATATAAAAACTCGATTTTTATGAAAGCATACTGATCTTATACATATAAAGAAGAGCTACCAGAGAGGCAGTTTGTTACAAGTCGATTTAAAATTAAGAATTATAAATCCTTGTTTATCCGTTCAATTTGTATGACAAAATAAGAGATGTGTATAAAGAGTATTTTATTCATTTTATCCGCTACGAGCACACCATCCAGCCTAAGAAATTATACTTCCCTCTGAAAAGAAACGACGCCTTAATAAGAAAATCCATAACTGTGCCATCTGCTTCGTGAAATCCATAGGCACCAGGAATTTTCTTGAGAAAATCCGTGTACACGTATACCAGCGTTTCCTTCTTGTTCTGCCTCTCGTTTTCCTCGGGGCTGGTGTGAAAGTTTAAAGAACGATGGGAATAAATGGGAAACGAGCACCCAGCTAATCCAGACAATGCTCCACCGCTAATAAACTATTCAAGTGGATCGCGAGCGGATTCTCTCTCGGTGAGAGCCACTAAAGCCATTTCAGTGGGGGCTGGTTGACACACATTGAGAGTCGTGAAAATGAATTGGTTATTCATGGTTATCCGAAGGCTTTCATGTCGCGAAGACGGCTTACGTGGATGCCTGCCACGGGAACTTGACGAAAAGAGAAGAAAGAGCCTTCTGGGGGACATTCTGTTCCAACTTGAAAGACACCCGATTCGTGAATAATCTAGCAGCCGGTCAAATAGATTCTAAGCTCCTTAACGTTGTGGCATGGCATTCCGTCGAGTTATTCACGAATTTCCAGATCTGTGGCCTGCAGACAGCGGACTTCCCATTCAGAATTTGAATTTGCTACAACCGCGTGTGCTGCGGTTGCCGCCGTGAAGTTGCCAGAATTCTATTAGATTGACCACGAAGTTTTCTGATAACTTTATGTTTAAAACCAAAACTCTTGTATATTTAAATGGATTGCAATATAATGGGTGGCTTCGTGACCTCGCGAGACAACTTTCGAACTTTATTTACGCGCGTGAAGCTCTAATAAGTAAATGGTCAGTTCGAATTTAAGGAAAAAGGCCCAGTATACATAACAGAATTACAAATAAATATACGTACGCTTGGGAGAAAAATTATGGGAAACAAAAAATACAGTGTTTGGATAAAATCATAATTTTTTTGGAAGAAATGCCATATTTCGGGCAAGAAACAAAAAAGGGCAAGATTTTTTGTCTAGCTTAATATTTAATGATCCTCAAAACTGAGGGCCATTTCAAAATAAATATTTCTGTAGCTCAAGATTAGTATTTCGGCCATAAGCAAAGTTTCTACTTTTTTTTAAACAGTCTCCTGTGAAAATATATTATTGTATGAGGAATGGAGTCAAGCTCAATAATGCATTCGTGGAATTAATATTCTTGGATCATTGAAACTGACACTTTCATGTCGAAAGTTATTTCTCTTCCTGTCAATTCACCGTTCGGCTCTAGGACTAGCAACAGCTAGAGATTTCACAGAAATGTCCAAAGTGTATTTGCTTGGGTAATTAATGCTCAACGAGGAAGTTCGTTAAACTTTAAATTACCGTCCTCGTGCACGTGCTTGATTTCCGATTTCGGTTCTCTAATACCCGGGCAACTGTAGCTTCCGTGCAAAATGGTGTCGTATCCTCTTGAAGGGTTTTTCTTCTGCTTGAGGATTATAAATCAGTGAACCATAGAGGCGTTATGCTTGATACTATACATGTAATTCCGCTCTCTTAGAAAAATGTTGTGTTATGTATTTAAACGTTTTACTATTCGAATATTTCATTATGCGAAGGTTCCACTATTCGAAAATTGCATTCCTGAGACGTTCTGTTATTCAAATTTTATTGAAGGAAACTGGAAAACTATTGTGTAAGAAAGGGAGGCGAGAAACGAACTTATGAAAATCGTATCAAATGGGAATAACAATTGAAAACGATCACTGAACCATTGCCAAAGTACCAGTCGTCAATTCCTTAAGATAACGAAGAAACTTTTCTGTTGGAAGTTTCTTTCAACGGTCTCGTTGAAATTGAAAAAAGATTTTATGAACCAGTTACATTGTTATACCAATGTTTACCTTTCTCATACTTACCCGTCTTTTTCTCCTCCTTCCCTACAATCCTTTTCTAAGAACATCATTGTCTGGTCCGTCTTCTGTTGCACACTTTTGCCCTGTTCATTCCATTCTACATTTCAGTTAAAATCCATGTTTTTCTTTCACTTGTTTAATATCTTTTCACCGTCCCGCTTTTATTAGTTCCATTCTCCAATCTTTATTTCGTACATTTCATTAACGCCTACTGTGTTTCGCAAAGTTGGCAAAAGTATTGTCTCCTGTTATCAGTGTAGCTAATGAAGCTCATTGATTCCCTCCGTGTCGTACACCAGAAACAGAGACCTGCCTTATCGCATTAAAGCATTTTCTTCTCATTAGTTCGAACTCTGCCCACCTCGCTGATCTAATTTCGAATGAATGAAAACGTTCCACTTAATGGCATTGTTTATCGCGAAGGAATCGTCTGCTGCTGATTTTAGTTTATCCAAAATTCAATTAACAATACTTCAGGGTTCGTGAACAATCGAACAAATACTTCTATGCTTTGCACAAAATATGAACATGAAAACACGCGAATCCCATGTAGCAGGTGGAAACAGAGATGGGCAAAAAATTTATTAAAATAAAAATTTCGAGTAACGAATAAAAGTTTAAGAAAATTGATTCGGCTTGTATCGAGTAAAGTTAAGATTGAAAAATTTATTCGGCGCTAAAGTTAATTGAAGCGCTCGATGAATAAAAAAATCAACTTTATTCGTCGAATAAAAAAATTAACTTCAATTTCTTTTGAAATTTTGTGTAAATAAAAAATTTTGCCCATCTCTGGTCAGACTAAAAGTAAAAGTATCGTTGTCCTGTTTTGAAATGGAGGATACTGACGCAAAAAGTGACACTAAACTGTCGCGAAACTGACATCTGTGAATCCGCCTTAAATCTGCAATAACCCTTAATGGTCACAGAAAGGTCGTCACGAATCGAATTCAGTTTTTAAAACTAACAGCAGAAACGGAATTTATCGTGGCATCGAAAGTCCAACAACAACCATTCCAGGGGTGAGAATTTTATAAACGAGCCGCGTCTGGTATTTAACCGCGTTACGGTAGCTCCTGTACATTTCTATGGCGCACCGTGGACGTCTGCGGTGTCGTGGACCCGTGTACTAACAAAAATAGCCCGACATGGCTGGTACAACTCGACAACATACCTTGTATTTTCTTCCCTCTGCTGGTTCTTCAGCCGCCTCCCTCCCACGCCTTGCCTCGCGCCGCTGTTGGCCTTCTGTTTCTCGTTGAACTGCGGTCTGCGTTCATTCATACATTCGCCTTTCCCGGAACGCAGTGTACATTTCTCGCGCAATCCTAATTAATGCCGGAGCCAAATTAAACGTGAATTAATGGATGATGATTCGAAGGGCGTGGAGCTGAGTTTTCGAGGGGATGGAAATGTGGTGAAGTGTTTGATTGTGTTTACTGGTTTTTACGTTCTTGTTATATATATATATATATATATGGGAATTTTAAAGTGTCGAGGTATTGAAGAAGAAAGGACACAAGGGATGATAAAATGTAGAATAGTATTAACGAGTATAATGCGAGTTTAAACAATTAATTATAATTCGATTCAACTCACAAGGATCATTTCTAATTAGTGAAGGATGCTACCTTATAAATTTTTAATCAATTCGGGCATTTATTCAGTTCGAAGTACTTCGAATGCTGATTGAAACTGATTGTGGGCTTTTTTAAAACTTCGAGTGGTCAATGGAAATACCATTAAAGTTTTCAAGAGCGAGTTGTTGAATGGTCGTAAAAACATGTTGCTTTTAAATACTTTTAAAAATTTGTTTGAATAATATTTGAAAGTGGTTCGAGATTTATGGCATATGTTATTTTGTCAGAAAGTAGCAAAGTATGAACGTGAATGTAAATTTCAAAACCCTCTTTCAGGAGTAATTGATTAAAAATGTAGGTTAAGTTAAAATATAATATAAACACTACGACGACATTTAAAATTTGATCCAGGAGAGATAATCTTGGACGCTTCCAATGAAATTATAAGCGTAAGTAGTATCAGTCAAACATTGGCGCAATACTTCATCTTGAATTATTGAGTCATACTACTTGCTCCATGTTCCCTCGATTATTGCCTCATAATACGAATACAATTTCGAACGAAATGCTGGATATCTTAAATCATGTAGAACATTATTCAGATTATTAACTTTTTTATTACAAATTTCATAATTGCATTAAAAGTCTCTCAACATCCAATTTTCTTGAGTAAAAAGTAACAGTAATTATCCCATTGCACTCTAACTTATTAAGTCGTGGCTCTTTGATTATTCTCGCTGCAATTTGATTATTCACGTAAGCATTCTGAAATGTTATTGTTTTCAACTGAATTGTGAAATTTATTGCAATATGAAACACTTCTTCGGCTTCTTGCTTTACTAAGCTTGAGCTGGCGAGGTGCAGACCGATCTGCTGTAACGTTATACTGTATTACAGAGCTTCAAGAAGACGGCAAAATGCCAGCTATTAATAACGTAACTTGTAAGTTATGCTTAAGCGTTTTCTTGTCTAATACCGTTATCTAAAACTGAAATTACCGCTGTTTACTGAAATGACTTTGATTTCTTTAATCAAAAAAGGATTCGGCTAGTTAAAAGAGTTTGAAGTATTCATTCAGGTTCATGTTTCTAGCTCAACATTGTCAGTAATTAATAAGTGGCATTTATTAAACGCCATTTGGGTGTTTTGCCGCATTTATGCGTTCGTTCAGTGCACGCATTGTGCGCGGAGAACGCTCATAGGCAATCAGCGACTATGATTAACAAATACAACTACAGGAGTCCCGCGCATGCGGCACTCTGGGCGCGCAAATTGTCAACACCGAGAAAGGTTAAGTTTATATCATAAAGCAGTCTGTAAACGCTCAATATCATTGTGCAATATATTGCACAATATTTCTGCTGCGTGCCCACACGATCAATATTATTGTGCAACATTCAATATTGCACGATAAATATCAAAACCGTTTTGATTCACGCGATATATTGTGCAATCTTCTAATATGATCCACAGACGTTCAATATTATTGTGCAATATGAATGTTGCAATATATTGCACAATATATTGAGCTTCTAGGGACCGATTCTCTTCTTCATTCACACAATATATTGTACAACCTTTCCAAAAAATTGCGCAACCTTCCAATATGATCCACAGACGGTCAATAATATTGTGCAACATTCAATATTGCACAATAAATATCAAAACCGTTTTGATTCACACAATATATTGTGCAATCTTCTAATATGATCCACAGACGTTCAATATTATTGTGCAATATGAATATTGCAAAATATTGCACAATATATTGAGCTTCTAGGGGCCGATTGTCTTCTTCATTCACACAATATATTGTACAATCTTTCAAAAAAATTGCGCAACCTTCCAATATAATCCACAGACGGTCAATAATATTGTGCAACATTCAATATTGCACGATAAATATCAAAACCGTTTTGATTCACACAATATATTGTGCAATCTTCTAATATGATCCACAGACGTTCAATATTATTGTGCAATATGAATATTGCAAAATATTGCACAATATATTGAGCTTCTAGGGGCCGATTGTCTTCTTCATTCACACAATATATTGTACAACCTTTCAAAAAAATTGCGCAACCTTCCAATATGATCCATAGACAGTCAATAATATTGTGCAATATTGAATATTGCATCCATATGATAAATAAATAAATAAATAAATAAATATTGGGCAATAATATTGAATCAAAACGGTTTTGACATTTATTGTGCAATATCGAATATTGCGCAATAATATTGAACGTCTACAGACCGCTTAAATGCTACTTGACAGTTTGAACGCCTTCAGCAAATAATATCAGAGTCAATAATCCACTGCATCGTCAAAATCACCATTACTCTATCAATTATACCTTCACTCTATAATGAAAAATCTTTCACATCTCCGAAACCAAGTCACCTTAGAAACATCCATTTTCCCTAATTCGTTCCCACTTGTGAGCCCTTTAAGCCAATCAATATTCCACCTACAATCTCTAAACCACGAGCTTTAAGTACCAGAAAGATAGCTATCGCCACCAAAGCCTCAATCTCTCTCGAACAATTCCATTCGAACTTCGCACGCCGAAAGCAGCATTCCGACTGCAGCTTCGCTACAATTCAGCCCCGCGAATGATCCGCAAAGCGTCCGTCGACGGAGGGAGCGGGCCACGATCCAGCCGCTCGTGATTTCCCAGGGAAAAGAAGGCAATAACGCGAGGGGGAGGAACGGGGCGAGGAGGAGAGGCACTGGTCGTCAGAAAGGAACGAGACCGTCTGAAAGTAAGCGAGTCGAAGGACGGGAAAGCGACGGCGCAAGGGCAAGGAGACAACGGATACAAATGGATACGTGGATCGACGAAGGGGCTGGACGGTACAAAGCACAGGCGGGGAAAGGGACGAAGGCGGAAAGAGAGTGCCTTCGAGGAAGCTTAATGAGTGCACGTACTACGTACGTTCGGTATGTCCCCGGCATTCAAGAGTAAAGGCACAGACCTAGAACGCTGGGGGTGCGCGAGAGAGGGGGTGACTCGGAAGAAGGGAAACGGGTCTTGGTTTTCTAAGGTTGGCGGAGAACAACCCGGCTACGCCGCTGGATAAACAAGTGGTAACAAGCTACGTGCTCGGCCTCCCACTCTCTCGTCTCGGTTTCGCCTTCGCCCTCTCCTCGTTCCTCGACTTTTCTACCTGCTTTTTTTTTTCCCTACCGGATTCCCAGTGACAAATCCACCCCGGGGCCGGCGGAAGCTTTACCTTTCCTCTACGTCAAGAGCTGCGCGCTTTTCCTCGCCATCCACGACGCAGCCTTCATTGTCTTCGCCATACCCTGCGTTCGTCATTGTCACGTTTCCTTCGACTTTCGAAGTTGCCGCAGCGAGGCTGGGATGTGCACCCGTATGGGGTGGATGCTTATTTTGAAATTGCTTTTCTCGGGGGATATTTGAGACGCTGATTTGGGTGGGGAGGGGTAGCTTGAGATTTTTTAATAGTCCGAAGTTATAAGTACAATGTCGCCAGACAAATTTTTCGATAATATCTCATGCTGCGAGATAACACTGTCACAGTTTTATTTAGTTTGCAATTACAGTCGCGTAACGATAAGCCCGTCGCGGTAATAGAATCGTAAAACGTTAATGTTTACGATTTACCTTCGCAGCCGACGAATGCATAAATCGCCGTTTAAATATTTATCCTAGCATCGTGTACCGAATACGTATTAACGAAAACATTTTTTTCATGCGCAGAAAGTTTGTTGTCGGCTAATGGAATGGTTTCCAAGATCGTAATGAATATTTATATTGCGTTATTCTCCGCTCCTTTCATCTTCCGCGAGATTCGCTACGCGTCCAGTGTTAATAGAATATAAAATATTAGAAGAGCATAGCGCAAGGAATATGGGTAATCTGTAATCATGAAAAATTTTGAAGGAAATGATTTACAATAAATTCGCGTTGCGGGGAGAAGATTCGCCATTGTTATACCTAATGGAATTATTCATTTTCTGTAGTGGATCACCAATGGATAATAGTGAAATGGACAGAATGGTGATTCTTCGCGAATAAAAAAAAGTATGTGAACAGAGGAGAATGAATTTTTTAGCACGGTTTCGTGAGAAATAATGGTGGACATAAAGACTGTAAGGATTTTCGTGAATACGAATAAATTGGTTTTACTATTACGCAACTGCAACGTGCGGGCAGTTGCAATAATATAGCGTGAGCCAAAATTCATTGTTTATATGAATTACTAAAAATGACAATTGTATTTTTCAAAACTGTAATGTAACTATGCCTGTCATCGTGTTCCTCTGTATTCTCGACGGAAAATCTATTCTGCTAGGTGTTTGGACCACTTTTTAACACACAGTCAGTCAATTCTTTTCGTAATATAGATTTAATAAGAAGATTTTAATTTTAATAGCGGAAGTCATGATTATGAAATCATATCCTCTATGTATGACATATCAATTTTATGAATTTGAATACTATTAGGTATGAGACACACAGGAAAGAAGAATAAAATGATTTCTGATCGTTAAGAAAAAAATATAGGTCATGTTTTTCGAAGCATAGATTTTCACGAAATATCGATAAATATTACTAAAATATGACTAGTGATATGATTTCACACGATGGTATCACATGAAAGTAGTTTATAATTAGAAAAATGTAAAAAGCTTTCTATACAAAATTCGGGAGTTGAATGCTTTTGAAAGATTCGGAAGCTGTAAAAGTTAGAGGTAGACTATCATTTCATTTTACGCTTATAATTCCAGCATAGACATAATTTCAGAACATAACTAACTCCTCTTTCGTTAGTGAACAGCAGATATTAATAATTTCAGAGATAGATGAATTTTGCATTGTTTTCAAACAATACGAACGATGTACTAATGGTAATACAATATACATAAGGGTATAAACTCGTGTAAAACTCACCCTTCCCCGCACGTTACATTCGAACAAACATTAATAAAGTAAAAATAAGATATCGAAAACTCGGAAATACAGCTACATTGTGTCAATTAATCACTCCAAAATATGAAATATCATCTTCTTCTCTCGTCGATTTCTCATTCGTTCTAATGACGAAAATTTACATAACTTGTGGAAAAACAGCAGAAAATTTCACTCATACAATATTACAAAATGATGGACAAATTTTTCGTGTAGCTCGTTAAGTACTTAAAATGTTAAGTTTTGGTTTCCAATTACTGCATACACGGATTAGCTTTATTCACACAATGGGTATTATTGGAAATTGGAAAAATATTAATTAGAACGGTGTGGAGAACTCATTAAATTATTAATTCAATTAATATTCAACTGCTAATAGTTATTATCAGTCGCGTGAGATGCTTGAATCGATTCCAACAAGTCAACCTCGTGTTAATTTAACCACTAAATCTTTTTCAATAAATTTCATGTATACAAATCATATTCTTTGCCAATGCAAAAAAGTGGATGAAATATTTCTAATAATTTTCAAAATTCTTCAATCTCTAGCGATAAAATACTTTAAAATATGGTAAACGTTTTACATGGTACTACCATCCAATGTGAATTACATTATAAAATTTAGTTTCTATCCTAATTTCTAAGTTACCCTGTCACGTTAGACAGATTCTTTGAAGCAGCGTTTCGTTGAAAGTATGCGCAGTAACGCGGCATCTGAACTCGAGTTGAGTGCAGAAAGGAACGTCGGGGAAAGTTGATCGAGTGTTTCTATAGTCGACTCAAGAGACGAGCGTATATCAGGATTTCTGTTGTCGCATATGAAAATCCAAATGTTTTACTTTCGTTTCCTGCTCGCGTTGAATCCCTTTATCTCCGCTCCCTGCGATCTTTACCTCGTTTATAGCGGAGCATGCCGCGTACTTCCGGGTTTATGAATCCAATATCTGCAGCTGAGCAAACCCGACACCAGCTTCCGCTCCCATCCCCGTTTCTATGTTGCGTGCCTTTCCCCTATGCCACTTTCCGATTTTTAAGATTTCCAACATCTCCAATAAATTCAGTATGTTCAAGAGCCCAAAGAAATTCAAGATTTTCCAGATTCCCAAGGAATTCAAAACGTTCAAGATCTTTAAGATACTCAGGACTTTTAAGTTTTTCAAGGGTCTCAGGATTTTTATCATCTCGAGGATGTTTCTTATTATCAAGACTGCTGAATTTCCAAGATTTAAAATATTCTGCTTATGAAAGATTCTACGTTTCAAACGAACCTCGCTTAAAACTCTTAATTAGTAATCTTCAGAAGTACAGCAAAAGAAGGAATTAAGGAGAACGCTCTCCTTGCAACTCGGGTGAAGTAAAATAACCGAGAATTAAAATGTACATGGGTGTACACGTATTTAACTATAACAAAAGAGAGTTATGTTTGCTTATTAAGTTAAGAGATCCAAAAAATTATTATTTAAATTTTTTTTAGAAAAATCGTTACATTAGAATTGATTTTTATTTAAATGGAAGCCAGTTATCATTAACTCTCAAAGAAATTTCTCAAAAAATGAAATTATTAAAAAATATTAATGTTTAATTAATTTTTAAATTAAATTCTTTTTGGCCACCAGTACCCAATATAAATGACCAGAATTTTTGGTTACCGTTAACCAATATTGACGGAAAAACTTTTTTCTGGTTACATTCGATCATTTTCAATTGTCATTAAAATTACTGATACTTAGTATTAATTGACAACATGTAAAAAATTAATTATAGAACTTATATCTTTTACTAACCAAAAAACGGTAAAGTGTACTATTACAATATCTTTTATCCTATACCTTGTTTCACATATTTTCATGCCATTTTCTTCGTTTAATAAAATATATAAATTTTACAATTAATCTCTTTCATGTTGCCAGTGAATATTAATTATCAGTAATGTTAATAATAATAATTGACAATGATCGAATGTACCCAGAAAAAAAATTTTGCCGTCGATATTGGTTAGTGATAACCAATATATAATTTGGGTCATCGATATTAATTATCGGTAATCAAAAAGAATTTAATAAATTATAATGATTCTTCGTAAGCAAAATCATTTAATTAAAAATATTAACTCTTATACGATAACTGTTAAAATTTGTCTTATAACAATTATGATGTCAGTTTTTAACACCACTGAGGTATTCCCTAGAAGCAATAACTAGTAATAACTTCCATCGACCTAGGATGCAATCCATTCCCTTTCATCAAACAGCAATAAACACAATACTAACAAAAAATACAGCGCATCGATTCTTTTCAACAACAAAAAATTCAATCTCTCAGCGGAACCCAAACCCGACGTCCCTTCGTATGGCAACACATTCTATAAATTCTGAAACAGATTTCATTTCAACAGATTCTTCTTCCAAATAATTTTAATCAACGTTAATAACAAATACGGACAGAAAACTATTTTGAACTCGAACCACAACATAGCCCCGGGAAAGTTAATTTCTAGTTTTGAATCAATTTTATTTCACAGTCGCGCGACAGTTTATAATTAGTTAAATACGAAATAATAATTAGACAAATTACTGGGGGGGGGGGGAGCACAGTTCGCACGAACAATTGACCAACGCCATTGGAAAGTATTCTATGGAATAGTACAACTACTTTAAACAACATGGAAGCTCGTCGTCGAGAAGACAGATAATTAAATATACAAAGGTCTCTGACTGAATTTGCGCGCACAATTCGATGCGAGATATATTATTCTGTCGGTTCTCCTGAGAAAACGAAATTCACCTTGTCAGTTAAAAACATTCAAAACCAAGCAAGGTTCAGTCGAGCTAATATTCAGAGTCAAATAACCCTCGGAATCTTTTCACCCAACGTTTGCCACCATTTTGGCTCGTCCCCGTACCCTTCTTGCATTTATTTCGATTTAAAGACTAGCGCAAGCTGGTTTCCTCGTTATGAAAATTCCTCGACACCGTGCTCTCCGTGCCCCGCCGTAAAATGCTCTTATTGCAGCATTCACTGTTAAAAAGTATGCGCATCGCGCGGCGCTCGCTTTGCGATGAAGCTACTTTGTTTTCTTGGAAGTAAATAGAGAGAAACGAACGAGTGTCCTAGTGTCCGAGGGCTACCGAGATCGATGCAATTCTAATTTCAGTCGAAATGCAAGCTGTTAATTTAGCTGCTCGTTGCTCGGCTTGTTTATCTTGCAGGGGATAGCAGCATCGAAACAACAGTCGTCTCGTTGGTCACGACGTCAAGGTATTCGATTCAATGACCCCGTTTATTGGCAGGAAGGATATTGTAGTTAGGATGTTTCGTAGAAAATATTGAAGGGACTAGCGATTGTTTCTTTCTTCGCTTAAAGATTTTACACAGCTCCCTTTTTACGGCAGGACCTTGAATCAACACCACCGTCGCAGCGGATCCCTCTTTAATCATCTGCCACCGCCTAGTTACGCTAAATTCTACTACCATAGGTCGCCAATTCCGACCCACGGCTTTCTGCAGACGGGATACCGATACCAGCCTCGCTGGTTTCATCTCGTGGAGGGAGTTACGACGGCGGAGTTAATTTCCGCGCGCGGCACTTTATTGGATTCGGGGAAAATTGACAGTAAAATGCCGACAACAGCCTATGCCGTGCTAAACGGGTTATTCTTCATTCGCAATTAATAACTCATATAACAAACATTTGGTGGATTAATCCTATTCTCGAAAGTCTGGAATTCTAGCGATCGGAGGTATCGGCGAGCAGACTTCGCAGCAGGGATGGGCAAAGTTTTTAGTAAAATAAAATTTCGAATAACGAATAACAGTTGAAAACGTCATTCGTCATGTGTCGAATAAAGTTGAGCCGGCTTAACTTTATTATTCGACGAATGAAGTTAATGTTTTTATTTGTCGAACGTTTCAACTTCAGCGTCGAATACATTTTTCAACATCTACTTTAATTTTAACTTAATTTTTGGGCCCGTGCTCGAGCCAACGAGGCGCGTGTTACAATGTAAGTAGTATTGCCCAATGACGGACCTAGGCGGCTCGAAAGTGCGCCAGAGATTTATTTGCCGTCGATTAAAGTAAAAGTTAAAGTTGAAAAATTTATTCGACGCTCAAGTTGAAACGCTCTACGAATAAAAAAGTTAACTTTATTCGTCGAATAATCCAAGGTTAAAGTAAATTTTATTTGATAAATTATTTAAATAATTTTTTACTTAGTTATATGTTTTAGAAAATCATGCAATGCCGATTTAGCGAAAGGTAAAAAGCGAAGGAGCCGGCAAGGTAAAATAGTAATAGCTAAGTCTTCGAGTTTGAATTCTTAAGTACTGGGCGCACGAATGCCGAAGAGGCTTTGGTGGAAAGAGCACGGCAGATATTTAAAAATGAAGTAAATCAGAGTAGGTGAGCAGGGAATTAGTGTTGTACTGATATTAGCTTGCAAATGATAAGACTAACAGAGAATATCTATGCGTCATAGAATAGAAGGATATTATAGGAAACTTTATAATCCCATTTGATTATTATTTACTATATTGTTCTCTTTGCAGTTGTTCAAATTTCATTTATGGATTTGGTAACTCTAATCTGACACGAACACCAAGAAAGTATTTTTCATCCAGAATCAAAAGTATCTTTACAAACAGCTACTAGTCAAATGAAACTGTACATATTTTAAAAAGAAAGGATCGCAGACTTATTTTTAGTATACGTTTAAAATATCGCCCAAAAATGCGTTCATTGAAGGTTCCTCATGAACAATAGCATAAGTCAATTTAAATCTACAATTTGATCCATGGGAAGTGTTTCCACCCGTGGTTCACCCTCGGGATTGCCGGGCCACTTGAAAATTGCCTTCCGTTTCAGTTAATTTCAATTTATCTTCCAGCACTGCCTCGACCGTTCGATCCCAGCAACTCGGGAATTACCCGACAATGACCCTCGAATTATAGAATGTTCAGAACGAACGAGGTAAATGAATAAGTGGAGGAAATCCATAGATCGGGCAAGTTCTATTCCATCTGTCTGCCCTACAAACGACTGACACTACTGAGCATCCGCCTCAGCCGCAAAACTCGGCCTGACCTCGACGTAACGAATCTACTGGGTGCTCTGCGAAAAGGGTCAAAGAATTTGGGATCATATAATACTCTTTAAAAAGGGAGGAAAACATCCGATTAAAATAAATCCATAAATTAATCCTGAAGGGGATTAAAACCATCGCTTATTTTAGGTCACACTTTTATTCCAGTTCACCACAAAAGATGTTCTATTTGTCTAACTTCTATTTTAACGCAAATGTTATAACAGTACGAGATAGAACAAAACTTTCAACACAAGAATTGTTCAGTTTTTCACATTACCAAAATAAAAATAAAATTAAAAAAAAATTAAAAAACCCGATACCTTTAAGAGTCGATTTCATCCCTTCAGACTGAATTTCTGCGGGAAAAAATTGCTACTTGCATACTGTAATATACTCTATATTCGCGCGAAGCTTCATTGAAATCAGAAATTTACGATTTGGGAATATGTGCTTATAAGCTAGCCAGAATAAAGTCTGTCTTTTGTGTATTATTGAAACAGTTGAGTTTTACTTGACGATGGTTCTGGGTGACCTCAGTCGGTGTCCTGGTGTTTACTTTGGAGGCCAGGGGGAGCTCTGTTGGAATATTAGAATGTTAAATACACAACAATATCAATAAGACAAGTAAACATTGCAGATCAATCCATGCACCGCGATATATATTAGCTTGTACACAACCGATTTAAACAGGCAAAATAAAGTATTTGAAGAATAGTGGCCAAAAGGAAGTTTAAGCTATAAAAGGTAACAAAAATCAAATATTTTATATCCCAAAGATGGGGGTTGCCAGAATAGGTACCAACATAATATTAAGTTAGTTATGCAAACGCATAAAAATATGAGTTTCAAACTTTATTTTTACCACCACTGTACATATGTCCTTCAGGATTAATTTGTGGACTTTTGTATTTGACAGTTTGCGTTTATTCTAATGAGTATGTACTATATGCCCCTTTTTCGACTCCGTTTTCAGGTCACCTCGTATATTACTGCGCGAGTTGGTTCCTCTACGCTGGAACTTTCCTCACGGCTAACTCCACACCATCGATTTATTCCCTATCTTTTCTTTAAGCTGAAAGACGCTTCCGCTCCCTCCCCGTTGGCCAGCCTTCTGTATGGAATCTGTGTGATGACTAACGCAGCATCATGGGAAACGAATTTCACTCGTCACTGTGTCTGAGATAGAAAGTCCTGTCTGCTTGGATGTGTGACTTTCTTCAGTTACGCGTATTTCTTTAAATGGAGTATTTAATTAACATTTACAGCATATTACGTGAGAAATTATTTATTATATAATATAAGGAACCATTTCTAATTTGACGCTTAATAAGCTTTCCTTTATTTTAAATTGCTTTTGCATATTCCTTTAGGTAATGATTCATTGCAATACTTTAATTTCTTCTGGAATTTTACAAAAACTTGACTTAAAAATATTTAAATACCAAAATTGGACGTTACGCGAGAGTCTATTTATATTTTTAAACTTTTTCCTGTATAAATGCTAAGCTGAAGGGAACGTTGGTGCGAAGAAGTTATAAGAAACCAAGTACCGTTTCGTAGATTCAATTCACGATCCCTCGAGGAATATTTCTGATGTTAACATTTAGGGGGGGCGATGTCTACCTCCTTCGAGAAATGAATATTGATTATGAGTCGACTGTTGATCTACGCTGACATACTTGGAACGTGACTTTTTCCCGAGTAAAATTTCTCCACTCTGGAAATGTCCCATCTGTTATGAATTCCAAAGTGACAATGTATGCTTTGAGCTCTGAAAAGTTTCGCATAAGTTCCGTTACCCGTGATTTATATGTATTATGCTACGAGACCTATTTACCATTTCTGGCGTACTCCAGTGATAATTATGCAGTAGAAACATTTTCAAGACTATTAATCACAATTTCGAGTAAAGAATACCTACGTTCTGCGGATTTGAGAATAATTAACTTCGCCCTTTAAAACACTTATCGTGCATCAACGATAATAAAAGAAATAAAAAATGGCATTTAAGGGATATAGATAAAATGGCGTGACTAATTCTCGATATTACCTCATTGACCTGTACTTAATCTCGATGATTGTTTTTTAAAGAGATCAAACACTGTCTGAAGAAAATGAAAATTATATGACATAAATTTTGCTAGATTTAGTAGGTGTATTTTCGAGATTCTGGGCGTTTGTAAGGGTCGTCTTTAATTATCAAAGCTGTGCAACAATCAGTTTCTGAATTGCACTGACAGAATAAGTATTGTTCTGTCAGTGTTCCAACACAGAGCTGTTTACTCATCCACGTCCCCCGAAGGCCCTCATATTACTTAGGCTTCCTGCGGGGTGATGTCGAGTTTGATCCTGAACTTTGGTAGCTTAGAACTCAAGACTCGGTAAACACGAAATGACGCATAGCATGCATTCGATGGGCGATTAGTTGAAAACTAATTTTGTCCTTAAACACTGATTACGAATACTTGATTGTAAATAGAAATAACTTTCCTGTAGCTTACACAAAGATTTCTATTGTGAATGCACAGAATAATAAAACTAAAAAATATTTGATTAAAAATACTTCGATAATTTATAGAAAAATTGAGGCTAAAGATTTATAAAATTCATTCGCTGTTATCCCTAATTCTCATGGACACATTGTTTAATTTCGAGTACGCGCAGTGTTGAAATACATCTGAGAAGAACGACAGAAATTGAAATAGAAATTGGAATAGAAACACAATGCGAAAGAAGTAAATAATGTTGGCATTTTGTTTGCTTCCTATTAAATCCCAACAATAGGTATCTGCCCCTTTCACCATTAATCTCTAAGCTCTGACTTTCCGCCATTATGTTATGAGAGGCGATGAAATTTCATCCCCCATGCCGTTTATTTCCTTCGCTGAAAAGTTCATTTTATCGATTTTCCAACTACCATTTTCGCCATTCCCTCTCCCTTTTCCTTTGAAAAATATAAAACTTCCCTGAATCCGCTATTATACATATACGAATAGCTTGAATTATACAGCAAAGTTTTTACCATCGAGTTCGGGAACCGACGAGTGTAATTCAATTTTTATGAGAACGTCAATCAGAACAGGTGGATATTTTAAATCCAGATTTACATTCTTTTACACCTTTAATTCATCGATTGCCATTTCTCGACGGTAAATTCGGGAAGTTAGAGTAATAAACTGACTGGTGATTTTAGAATGTGATACTTTCTGACGTGAACACATTTACGTCGACAGCTTTAACTAAACTTTACAGATTCAGGGTTTGCCTAGCTACTCGAATTATTTTATTCCAGTACCATCCAAAATTTAAACATTTCGTTCTTGTTCGTAATAACTATATTCAGAATCAAGTTTCATTATACAAAGCATATCTCCTAAAGTTCTAATATTACAAACTGTAATATTAACGAACGAGTAGAGTGTAATAAATGTAAACGTTAAGGAGCGAGATAGGATTCCATGATAACGCACTTTCAATACTTTTAAACAGGCAGATATTTTTCATAAAGAATGAGAATTATAATGCAGTTCCAGTTCCAGTATTGTACATCATATTACTACTATTAAAATGCGCAGCGCATATCCCATTTTAACGAAATATATTATTCGTATTTACACAGATGCCTCGTTATCTCTCCATTCATCTTAACAGATTTTTACCACCAACTCTATCCATTTTAATGAACAAAGCCTGTACGAACTTAAAAATTCAGAATTTGTTGCTGGTCGTAATCACCCTGATTACTTCTGTAACGAAATATCGTTTGTATACGACGAGCATGGAATATTTTCTTACAAAAGGAATTATAAATTCCTGGTACAAGATTAAACTTTATTAGCATTAATTACTTTGTTCTCGCTATTGAAGTCTAAGAAAAGATTCAGAGATAGAATTTTCATTAACAGATTTCGTTTAAAAGTAATTCCACTATAAGGGAGTGTAATATAATACTAATTTTTGCATCGATACGTTACGTCGAAAGGCAAAAAAATTCTCTATTCAGTATCGAAATCAAAATAGAACGAAAAAACTTGAAATTATGACGAATATAAAATAACTATTTTTCTGTAATTGAACATCGTAATCTACTTTTCCTATCAGTTTTTATAGTCCCAACAAAAATCTGAATTTCCACCGTCACGTATAACGTGTTGAAAATCAATGTATAATTTTAATTACCGTTAGACTTAAGTAACAATCCAGTTCGATTAACATTTACGAATACGGCACACCACAGTCAAGGAAGTGGTATAATTTTGCAACAAATACTTAATCCCTCCTTCGAGTCTCGACGTCCAAGAAAATGAAAAAGACATTTGGAGAAAGAATTTGCGGAACGCTGGTTTCCAACAATTCCCTTTAACGCTTAAAATGGAAAAACCTGGTTGCTTTAAATGGCTTTACGTACTTTTCATTTTCCCGCTTAATACTGCGTTTTATAACATTTACATGTATTCAAAGAGTCCGCCATTAAAGCGGATCTAACCGAGTGGCTGGTATTTTTCTTACAACCATTTCCTCATAATTTCGTGAAACGCAAAGTGCTTTCCGAGCTTTTCATTCGAATTTTGTACGGTATCTTTAACAAACTTATCTTAATCCCATGCGATAAATCAGAATTAGTATAAATAATTATCGCGATGTTTTAATACTTACTTAGCTATCCGGACAGAAGTGCTAATATTCATTTGAAATTTAATATTCCTGAACTAAAATACTAATTCTTTTAGAAGCTGTTCCCTTTGCAGTTTCTTCTGGAATCGAATTACACAGTGGAAGTTATATTAAATTAACAATCAATTTTCTCGAATACCAAGCTTCTTCTACAACTTCCAACTAGTTTTTCAAAACAAATCCATCACATTTTCGATACTACATTTAAGGACAATATCTTGAGTTACCAGTGCAGACGCGGTTCAAAACAATTCTCAGTTAAAAAGTTGAAATCTAAACCTCAAGAAATCTCAAAACCTTTTGCAAGAGTCTTGTGTTGGTAATCTTGTACCATCTTGTCAATTTGATGAAGTCTCGAAGGTCTCGGAATTGTTAATAGCCATGAAACTTCAGAATTTTGAATGCTTTATGCGTATTGCGAACTATTTTTTTAAATAAACAATTCAAAAGACGTTAATAAAATCTTGCCCCTACATTCCTTGTAAATAATTCAAAACTGAACAATTTCAAGCATAGGTATCGAGACTTTCAGAATTTCCAAGTCAATTAAACCTATTTCAAAACTCCGTACACTTGGTTCCTTCGATACATTTTCAAAATAACGTCTTCAACTCCTCCCATCAGCCACCAGTGGACCGCGTGGCGCAGAACGTAATGGTTCTGCGCGAGCAACATTATTCTCCAAGACGCATCGTGTTTCGCAAAAACACTTCAGTCCACGTTGCTGGCACATCGCGACTTCCTTCGTTTCAGAGTGTCTTCGCATTCTCTCGAAGCTGGCCTCGATCAGCAGAAAGCTGGCACGCGTTCGCGGCGGCCACAGTCGCAACCATATTTCATCGACTGCAGTAAGAACGAAGATGGCTCGGATCGACCGGAAGTCCCAGCAACGCCGCGTTTTCTCTTCTACAGGGATCGTGCTCTCCTGAAATTTATTGTATCGGTCCACCTCGCGTTACTCCCGGGAAGACTGCTTTTTCCTCGCTGGATGGGTCGTCTTGGAGGAAGCGTGGGGGAAAATCGGAATTTCGGTCGGCAGATGTTATTTGCTCTCGTTTCGATTCGACCGCCCTCGTGAAACTGCTAATTGTTGGGACACGGACTTGGTACTCGAGTTGCCGAGACGTTAACGACGCTTTTAGCCGAGGAAAAGCGAGGAAATTAATTCCCTAAGTAGCGCGAACAGAGTTTAATCAGCCGCAAGGTAGTTTTCATTAGAGCGCCACTGTGTCTTTCTGAAAGCTGTTGTTTCTGTGTGTATGGAAAGATTCGAGAAGGGGCTTCCGTTTGTTAATGTTAGTACCCGTCGCATGCTTATATAACGTATTAAACGTGGTAGATGTTAATGACGTCTATAATTTTTTAGTAGAAGTACGATACTCTGGAGCCACGATAATAGAATATGGGAAGAAAAACGACTCGAATTATTGAAAACTCAAATTAACCCATTCGGAATTATAATGTTAAATTGCACAAAAATATCACACGTGACATGTTTTATTAAATATCACTCGCTATATAGTAATATTGTTAAAGATTCTTGATATAGATACTTATGATATTAATAACCCTAGATTTTCCTAACATTATCACATATTTTTTCTAACTTTAGGACTCTTCAAGTACTCCCAATATTTCAAATATTCCATATTAAATTTTCAATAATTATCCCTACATTCCTCCTCTTCCATGTTGATGCCTCTTCAGACCAAAGTACATATTACGACGAAAATGATTTTGGGCAGTGACGGAAGATCGCTTCGATATAAGCCGCCTACCTAAATGTAAGAAAATACAGTTTTCGAATCAGAGAAAGTTGGAGCAGTAGCACGATGGCGGCTCCATTGTACCCATTCAATAACTCTAACCCTAAGGGTTCTTAATTATAATTTTCGCCTACGTTATCCAATACTTGGCAATATGTTCACCTAATTGCGTTTCGTTTTAATGCTTGGTATCGAATTTCGTTGAAGTAATCACGCCACCGTAGGATAAACGTTTCACAGCGACCAGAACCCCGGCGCGAAATTCTATTCACCGTAGACCTGTCCGTGTTCCATTCGTTTCGCGGGGACAATAAACCATTAATAATGCAAGGACAGGAACGCGCGACCCTAGACGTATTTCGTCTGGAATTCAACCACAGTAAGGGGAAAAAAAGAAACGGGGGAATTATTGATAAGGGAGGAGGGAGGAGCGCGCAACACCGCCGCGGAATATTCCGAGAGGGTCGAAAATTCGCGAGCAACATATCACCGCGGAGAATTTTCTCTCGGAGCGCAACAGCATCGTTTTACACCGACAATTTTTCTGGGGAAAAAAAAGTATTAGACAAGGAATCGTTATCTCTTGGGAAGAGCTTACAGCTTCTTACATAATAAATACCTAAGCTTCGCGGAATACCAAGAAATTATTAAACTCGTGAAACCATTTTCCAAGGAACGCCTGGAATTTCGTGTTTAAAAGTGACTCGTTACATGGGTGTTCTTTCACCGAACTAAATATTCTTAAATAATGAAATACCGTGACACATTTTAAATGAGCATTCCTCGAAAGCAGCTTTCATAATATTAAGCGGACTTGTAAAGGGAAAGGAATAAAAAGTTTTTAGTAGTTTGAAGGGGTAATCACGTGTATAAAATTAGGAAAATAATTTTTATCTCGTTTTCCTGAAGATTACGGTTCGGAAAGTGTACCTTTGAAATATTATATCCAGATTGGAAAGATCGGGGCTTTATGGGCACTTCCCGGTCAAATCGCACGAAAACATAGACGACTTTTATGATTTTTTCTAGAAAAAAGTGTACGATCTGAGGGTCTAAAAATTTTTGCACATTATTCTGCTATAAATGTAGAGTATAAGAAAAAATTTGTTTCATTTTTGCCCACTCTTGCCTCTGCTATGCACCACATGCTGCATCGATATAAAAAAAAGGTCTGGACTATCGCCATAATAACTCCAGACAGGAACACCCAAAATAAAAAAAAAGAAATTCCTTAAATACACATGTATGGTTATCGCGCTACGCTTTCTCACTGTTAACAAACAATTAAACTGTAATTGCCATACGTTTAAATGATAGGGTCCTGAAAAATAGATTTTCTTCGCACAAAAGTGTCTCTAAAAAAAAATAGAGTGCTTCAAAATTCGCATAAGAAGTTACCGCGGAAGTGAGTGTAATTACAAATAGAATCCCGTTTGAATTTTTAAATTCGGTCAAGAATTGCATTTTTTACGAAAAACGTACTTAAAGTTTTGCTTAAAGTTTCATCTAGTGACAGAGACTTGCCCACGAGTGCCCTATTTTCAATGCGCTTACTCGATTAAAACAAAAATTGATACTTCTTTTACTTCGATCACATTTCTATCTATTACACCACAGCCACAACCCATTTTCAAAAAATTCCTATTTTTAAGGCCGTCACCATTATTAATTCCGTTCTAAAATTTTACTTTGTCATTCTTGAGACGTGGGATGAAAATATGCAAAAAAACATTTGTGTTTTGACCGGGAAGTGCGCTTACGTTTCTCCTCGGAAGAACTGGAAACGTGTTCTTCGGTCCTCGCCACTTCGACCATCCCTCGATCTTCACGCGTCACATATACACTCACTCGTATAGTTCATCCCATTCACTCCCACTTTCCCTTGCACATACTCGCCAGTAGCCCCTAACGAATATACCGTCGCCAGGAGCAGAGAGAGAATAGTTCCCCCGGAACAGCGCCAAGAATTCACCGCTCTGAAGGCTAGTCGCGCTCCATGAATTTGTCCCATTTTCCCCGTCCACTTTCACCGGTGGCCCCCTTTTTTCCTTGTTCTTCTCGCGGGAGCGCAGGCTCGCCGGCCCTGTCCCGTTACGCGGGCTTCCTACGGCCGCGAAGGGGTGGCCGACGGGAAGGAGTTAAAGTTGCAACTCGTTACGGGGTTATTCGTAAGTGTACGTGGCCAATAAAAGCTTCCAGACTTCCCGGTTACGATCTAGAAACGCAGTTGGCAAAGGTTCCTGAAGTCGTCGTCCCCCTCCCCACCCCCATCCCGCGCCGCCACCCTCAGCCTCGGAGCCAGGGTGCAACCCTTTCAGGGCTTTTACGCTATCTACATAGATCTACGGAACGCTTTCTCCGTTCTCTCTTCTTGTCTCATCCTCTTATCGTCGTTCTACCGTGTATTTCCGGTGCGCGAAACACGACCGTGCACGCACTTTGCCTGCTGAATAGACTCGTAAAGAGGGTTTCGCCGAACTATCCATGCAGTACCACCTTGCCCTCTCCTTCTCCCTCTCTCTCTCTTTCGTCCCTCGCCGAGCTTCTTGGAACAATTTCGAGCGGCGTTATTGGATCTGAGAGGAGTCGCGGAATGAGCCAACTTTCGATGGTGTAACATTGTGAAATTTCTTGGCGGGGCAGCTTCTTGCCGGGTCGCGTGTGAGGGTGGCGCGACACCGGAGAAGGGATATCGAGCACGTTAAAGGGTGGAAATGAGTCAAGTTCGAGACATATGTACTTCCAGGTTACGTTAAAAGGAGATTTAGCCTGGTGCAGGCGGTGGACTGCTTGTTGGTGGATCGAGGGGAGGGCAGGTCTGTGAAAAGTCAGGAGTGCGAGGATCGCCCGGGAGGGGATTAGGGGATATTGACTCCGGAAGTGTGATGTGGGAGGGATAGGAAGGACAATCGTAGAAAATTGGATATACAGTATTGGAGGTGGTTGGAAGGGGAAATTCTTTCACAGTGTGATTTCGTATGCTGCATGGAATCGGAAGGGAATAATTATTTACTTTATTACAAGCGAGGGGGATGATATACAAGGAATAAGTGTAAGAACGTAATTATGATAATAGCATGCATAGTTGCTGTGTTACTTCAGCATTTTCTTTGGACGAAAGTCTATTAGTAAGATAATTATCTAGGTGCGTAATTACTGTTCCCTGTGCCCGACAATGGTAATTATCGAGAGAAATTGGAGAAATGGATAGGGAACAGAAAACCAGAGAGTACCTACTACTGTATATACATTTATTCGATCCCCGCGTGTATTTTACTTTTGTATTTTCAGTAATGGCACTATCTCCATTGCACGTGCACTTTAACCCCTTCCTTTCTAATAATGAGTCACACTGTTTGCGTTCCTGATACTCTCAGATGCCAAACTGATTAATTGCATAAAATAAAAGGTAGAGAAAATTGATAAGTTAAATGCTAATTACGTGCTTACCCTAGTAGCACAAAATATTGGTTAAATATTTTTTCCAGATATTAAAAAAATATTTTTTTAGCCACACTTTTTAATATGAAAAAAATGTTGATTCCAAATATTATATACACATACTGAAAATGTGAAATAAAGGTTTAGAAAATATGAAACATTCGGAAAAAAATGTTTTCTTTCTACCATTCAATAAATATTTACTTTATATTTGAAAAAGAATGTTTTTTCCATAATATAAAATGAATATTTCCCGAACATTCGGAAAAAATATTTTGTTTCAAACAGTAAATAAATATTTACTTTATATTTGAAAAAAGAATATTTTTTTCATAATACAAAATGAATATTTCCAGCATATTTGGAAAATATATTTGCTTCTTAATCTAGAATAAATATTGTATGTATGTTTAAATATCAAAAAGAAATTGAACCTCTTTTTAATATTGGATGTATGTGCATTCAATATTTTGTGCTACTAGGGTACCTACTGAAATTGCGAAATTCACAGAAACCGGAGTTGATCGGCTTGATTTCTAAGTAAACGCTAGTACAAGCATTATAGCCCCAGTCATTATACAATTTATATAGTTATTATAGAGTAAGTATTCTTTCTAAAACAACCTTGAACCCTGTTTACAAAAGCACAAAACTTTTCTCCCACGCCAACTTAATTCACTGAAAACGGAATAATTTATTCAACTCTGACACATGCAACCCTTAAAGAAGTCCAAATTAAAACCACGTCAAATAGCCACATCTATATCACACACTCCATCGATTCCCTTCACCCCTAAAGACACGCAGAACTATGGCCCTAGGAAACGTCCCCGTACCCTCCATTTCTCCAGCCGGCAACCGTAGATCCGTAGATCACCGACAGCTCGTCAATAATTCTTTTTCGCGAGTATTAGAAAGCAAAGCCCCCGGATCCCGCTCGTCTGAAAACGATTACGTCGGGCACGACGTTATTGCATCGAAATCGGATATACCCTCCCACAATTTCCAGGCCCCCCCCCCCCCCTCCAATCCATAGACACCGCCGTAACATACGTTACACGCTCGAGCGGCTTTAACGCGTGGTCCCTGCATAAATCGCAGCCAGGAGTTATCGTGCCGCTCGCAAACTCCCCTCGAACGTTCCCGCGGATAAAGCGAAAAAGGTGGGCGCCGAGGGGAGAACGTCTTACCTAGCGGCAGGAATTGGTCGAGGGGGAATAAGATGGCGGGTGGACTCGCGGGGTATTGCACGAGTCCCGCGGTACGACGCAGCCCCGTCGAAGCACGCCGCAATAATTCACAGCGCGATAATAATTCAAAGAAGAGCCGCCACAGAGGGGCGGAATTCAAATTTCAGCCCCTCGCAGCTAGCCAGCCGGCGCTGTACTGCACCACTGTCGATGCTGAAAGCTTCCACGGGCCACTGAATGATTCGACTACCTCGTCGTGGGACGAAACTCTTGGACACCGCTATCTAACGAGGGAATATTTCCAATCTCTAAAATTTTTACTTTTAATGAACCTTCGTGTGAATGTAGTGTGTATGGAAGTGTACAAGGAGCACTAACTTCTTTTCCTCCGGGAATTCGACTTCAAAGGGTAAAATCAGCCCTCGGAGTTATCGCGTTTTTTTTTCTTAATATCAATCTAGAGTTAATGCAAGTTTATAATTTTGATGGCGGTTATAACTTAAAGGGTTACATACGTTTAGCTGCGGCGAAAGTGAATGGGTTTAGGAATTTTTTCGAGGTTTTATGAAGAAATAATGCAAAACACTTATTACACATGATTTATTTGTCCATAAAGTGCACGGAAATATTAATTTACGATAATTTTTGTATAAAATTATTTATGATTTTTGAGGTTTCCTTGGACCGTCGCAGAAAAATTTGTCAGCCTGATATCTCCTTTAAACATCGGTGGATCTGAAAAATGAAATGATATTGTAAAATTATGTTGCTATTATGGGCTGACTTATGTAATCTCTTAATACATTAGCGGCCGGTGACGTAAATAATATCTACTATGACTTTTCGAGAATTTATATTCTAATTAAAAAGAATTAAAAATTCCCATTCCAATTTAGAAGCAAGGGTGCCAATTTCTCCGGCAGCACCAAACCGATCCTTAATCAAGTGCGTGCGTACTTAATGAATTTTTTAAACCAATTTTCTCGAAAATAGACACTCGTATGAGAAGTCTTCGTTTCAAGCTTTCGATTTATTCTCGCACTAGGAATCGCCCCTTTGAATAATTTCAAACAATTCGGACCGTTCACGATAACGTGCTGTCGTGCCTATCAAATATAGTAGGTCTCAACAGATTTTTATGCATTCAATTTCCCTAGTGAAACAAACCTCCCCGAGAGGTCATTTCTTACTTTCACGAATCACGAGTCCCTATATACATAGGCAGGCTTGAATGTCGGGCTATAAAATTTAAACGAAAGATATGCATCGTGGTCGTTGCATTCTAGTATCAATAAAACGCACAGAACAATAAAAACAATGAAGTATATAGAAACAGAGGCGCAGTTTCCATAGAAATAAACGATATCAAGTAATGGATCAGTGACTCCTCTCGCGAGGGTTGAACTTTCCTCGCACATATTCCACAATGATTCGATCCAAGAAGTGAAGGAACATGCGTTGGATTACTATTATTATTAAAAGGCAAAAGTGATTCAACAATCAGAGAAACCTGAATATAGTAAAAGATAATATTGCGTTTGTACAGCGTCTTTTTCTTACAAGACCCGGCAACGTGAAGAACAGTCTGTTGTCAAAGAAGAGCTCACTTCTGTGCGGCATTTCGTTCTAGAAAGACATTCTTTCCTAGCCATAAAATACAAATTAAAATATAAAATATAAATAATTCATCTTATTTAATAACCCATTTCCAATAACATAACCACACTGAAGAAGAATATTCCACCAAAAAAAAAAGAACACTTCTCTTAATCAAGAATATTCCAAGTACAACACCCCTATATAAATAAAACAATTCATTAAAAATCACAATTCCTATAATCTTCCAGAGACCCCTCTGATGTCTCGCCTAATCGTTGCAACACTTCTCAGTGGCACAAAATGGGGTTCCAGCGGCAGGTCACATCGCAGAGATCTCGATCATCCGACGACACCTTGATGAATACGAGGAAGCGATCCGCGCGCCAGAATCGGTGGGTTATCGAGACGCGCTGGTCGTGGAAAGAGCCGCATAAGGCCAGCACGAGGAGCCCGTAGACCGTAATTCCTCGTTCCAGGAAATATCTAGCGGGTAGAAGATTGTTGGGGCTGTTGAGGACACGGGGGAAGATCGTCCGGCAGAAGATGGCTGGCATGGCGGCAGAACGAGCCAAGTTCCGCGACGATGGAAGATGGTGATTTAACCGTGGGAACGGCCCGGACCATAAATCATAGCGGCGAAGTTGCGGTGCATCGGATGAGAGAGCTTTCGGACGATAACGAAGATTCGGGGACAGAGTGAATTCGGACCTTGATTTCGAGGTAGCTTTGAATCGATCACGATCTTTCGCTAGGGGCGTTTGCCACGTTGTTAGGGAGGCTATTTAAAATCATTCGTAGATACTTGGCTATCCGAGGGTTTGTTTTGTTTCCAAACCTATGGTAAATCACTGAGCCCGTCTCATCAATCGAAACTGTCGGTAGAAGCTAAGGGAGTTAGATGAAAACTAGAGATGTGAGAAATGAATGTTTTGATAATATTTAGAAATTATTTGTCAGATTTTCAACTATTCTTTCTAGTTTTCTGCGATATTTTATATTAGTGGGTTAAGCTAATTTAATTTAAACCACGTGATAAAGTTATAATTAATTGCGTATCGGTAGTGTTTCCGAGTTTCCCGAAAATTTGAATGCAGCAAATTGGGCATTATGAGCCATTCGAAGTTGTTTAATAATTTTCCGGGCAACTTTTACCGGACGAAAAGTTACTTGGTGGAAAATAATTGACCGTGGCTAGGTTGTTCTAGAGGACAAAAGAAGTAATTACGTTAATCTGAAATTACACTCTAAGAAGTATCATCGAGTTTTTATTCAACAATTTGACCTACTTCGTTCAGCATCTGAACTGAGTAAAGTAATTAATAACAGAGAATCCGTAGCAATGTGGCAACTTTTCCTGAACTATCAAAAAATGGAAATTCTGTTAGAAATTGTGTCATTGAGCTTCAACAGAATGATCCTTTCAAAAAGAACAAAAATGTTACATAAGAAAAGGTGTAGATACTATTATGAATATACAGTGGATAAAAGAAGTACCTATTTGCACACTCTTTAAAACAGAATAACTTTTTTAAAATTGTTCCGAACGACTTGAGTCTTTTTGGGAAGCTAGAAGGATTAGTTTACTAAGTAGGTAACGTGTTTCGTCGTTCTGGATAAAATTCCAATTGGCAGGAATAGCGAAGAACATTTTTATCTGAGCCTGTAATGAAAATTTATAAATCCCGTTTATAGATTTAAGTGAATTCCATACATGCTAAAAATTTCGTCGAAATCGGTTAACATAGCTATGAGCTACAAACAGTTAAAAATGGTGTAAATCACTTTCCGGCCGAAAACGCACTCGACATTTCTTTCGTTCCAAACATCCGTCCTTCCCACCGAAAACTTCACTCACTCAGAGACACGTTCTTCAACGCGGAAAGTTTTCTGTGTCCTACAATGTCCCCCTAAACTAAACTGCCAGTAGCTTTGACCACTAGAAGGGAAGTACGTACAGTAAATTGGCATTGCCTTACATCGCCAGATGTTGCTCGTTGTAAGATCATCTCTACCCAGGAAAGCGTAAAGGACAACTTCTTTCTCGCGCGCTGTCCCCTTCCTCTACTGTCGTCTACCGTTTTCGGCGAAACATAATAAACACCAGCGCCAGCCGAAATCAGATGCTAACCCCTTGAGCTGTTCAACCCTTGTAAATTGCAAAACTCTGCCCGGTCCCAAGTGGTGATACAACGAGAATTTATAGTACCACTTCCATCCCCCGGTCAATACATTCGAGTACAGTCCGCAAAAAACCACCAACCGCCCCAGCGTCTTCCCCTCCACTCGATTTCCCAAATAATCCGCCATTTTCACCCAAATTTCATCGTCGACACCCTCGCGCGACAAAGGCTCGTGGGCCGACTGCGCGGAGGGCCGAAACCAGTGGAACTCGACGGGGCAAAGAGGATGATCCGCGGAAACGGAATTTGGACTCGCCGTTCCCGCGAATTCCGCCGTTCGTCTGTTTATATTGGTGGATACCGTACGTGCCGAGTCGCGCCTCCGTTTCCGCGGCTGCTGGCACGTACGCGAACCCAGCCACGGTAAACACGTATACGAAATTTCCTTCGACCCCCTCCCTCCCTGCGTGCACGTGTCCCGCGAGAGACGCGGAAAATCCTTTATCCCCGACCGAAAATCCCGGCCTCTGTACTTGCCGGCGTCGACGAAAGTCTCTTTCACCGTCGCCGTCCCCAGCCGGGCTGCGCAGCCCTCTGCCCGATGCATTTCGCCCCGTTGCTACGATTTAAGGTCGAACCGCTCGAATTTCCCATCGCTCGCGCCCGTTCGTCCTGCTCGGGCGGAAGGTGGGCCAGGGGTGCCGCGCGCCCCTCGTCTTCTCTCTCCATTTTGTATTCGTACACGCGCGCGCATGGTTTTGAATTATCTTGATTCCTTATTTCGGTGGCCGACGAGACGCTTACGGAATTTTAAACGCCCAGACGAGGGGCTTCAGGAACGTCCTGACTTAATTCGACCGGTGGTTAAAGGGGTTACAGGGGAGTGAGGGGGGGGGCGGTTGGAGTAAATATGATAGGTAGGGGAGGGTGTTCCTGGACGAATTGTTTATCGCAGGCATGGGGGACGTTGGGGATGCTTTTCTGGTAATCTTGGTGAGTTCGATGTTGGAAATCTCGCGAAGGGGTGTCTTTTGAAATAAATAGGGTATAGTAATGATAATAATAATAATAATAAAAACTAATGGACCCACATAACACATACCTGCCACTAGAAAAATCAATCGTGATAGACACTTGCTTGCTACGAAGAAAATTTCTCGAAACACCGAGCTGAGCTGGTGAAATACTATTTGTAATAATAATATGATAATAATGTGGGATCAGGAACCCCCAGAAGAGGGAGCCCGGAATTAGAGACTTCGGAGGGTCGGCTTTGGCGACGTTGGTAAGGCGCCTGGCTAATAGCGCAAGGGACGCGAAGATCATGGGTTCCAGTCCCATCGCCCTCTTTTTCCTGGCTCGAAAACACATAGGAATTACGAAACCCATTCGAAACCTCGTCACAAAATCTACGTTGAGTTAATTAAGCGACGAATAGGCGGCGAGGTTCGGCATTCCTGTTGTTTTCAAAAGACTTAATAATTAGGGGATCGACAGACAAAGGTGGGGCTGGAAGACAAAGCAGACAAGAATGAAGGCCGTACAACAAGCACAATGCGATATTGCCCTCAGGAACTGTGTCACGTGCGAATCTCTCCGTACAAATACATATAGGGTAACTTGGGGTAATATGCCACCGCAGGTAATACGCCACTTCTCAATTACTTTTTAAATAATGCACAACTGGCGTTGCATTTGCACTAATTTCGCTAAATTTAGTGTAACTGCCAAGACGACGATAGATTTTGGCTTTATAAAAGTATCGTCTTGATCTAATTTCATACTGTAACTAGAACGCAGATTATGCATTTTGTGTGAACAGTTATAAAAAAATCAATAGATTATGATAAAGTGTACTAACAAACGAATTATATAACCTCTCGCGCATCCGTTAAAACTATGTACTTTGTGGAGAGACTTTCAATCCTTCTTTTTATGGCCATGTGGAGTAATATGCCACATGTTTGTTGGTATAATATGCCACGAACTCATATCTTTATAACTTTTTCTATTTAATGCTATCGAGTTGTTGTTTCGTATTAGAAGCATGCCTAAGAAGTATGTATGTAACTTCAAACCGTGCTGCTTGGTCAGACGAAAGTTTAAAGGAAGCCATTCGAATGGTGAACGAGGCCCGTACTACGACATATAAGTAATTTTGAGAATGTAGATATTTCTTATAACGGTTCGACTGATGCAGAAAATGACGATAAAAAAGGATCTAAATGTGACCGGGTAAAAACCACTTGTTGCAAAAAGTGGGTCCACGAAAACTGCGCAGAGATTGGGGACTCTTTAGTTTGTAAAAAATAGCTACTTTTTCAAATATATTTTACGTTTCATTGAGTTGAAATATTTGTTATTAGTTACTAAAGCTTGAATAGTTTAAAATATTGTTGATTCTCAAAAATTTGAGTGATTAGTTCGGATTTCATAGCTTGTGGCATACTACCTCAGACCTTGTGGCATATTTACCAACCATTCGGGTAATACGCCACTTTCGAGGACTTTTGTATTTGTACGTTTCTCATTGAACTATAAATGTTGCGTATCCCTACTTATTAGTCAATACACAGAATTATTTACACTCTCATATAGTTTTATCATTTTCCCTGTATCTACTTATACTTGCGAGATATCGCGTTTCAAAGTTAACTGCGGCATATCACCCCGAGTTACCCTACGTGCTCCTAGAACAACTAACAAAACACCAATTCCCGTGGTATTAAAATCAAGACGGTCGGGTAAAGTAGCTCGCGATCCCAGTGTCAAAAGGCGCCAAGGCTTCTTTACGCGAAATCTTCTTATCAAGCTCGGAGGCCCGGGTGGTCCTCCCTGCTGAGAGGGAATTTGCAATTACAATTAAATTCCGGGAGCAGTGAAATCGTCTCTGCGAAGGATCCAGCGAACCAGGGGTGCGCCTACGAAGGCATAAAATGTCGAGAAGCCTCCCGGAGCGTTGCGCCGAAAAACGTCCCCGGCTGTCCGCCCACTGGTCCATTCTCTTCTCCCCTTTCTGTCCCCGAGTTACAAGCGCAAAACACTGGCCCGCGTGTCCTCGCCTTTTCCACTCTATCTCCCGTCGTCGCCGCTCGTTCGCATTTGGCCGGGCTCCAGGAAGTCATCGTTCGAGTTACCAGCACGTGTGTGATTTACACGCGTCTTTCGTCATCCGGCGCGCCAACCTGTATTCGGTCCACCTGGCCCTTCGCGTGTCGATTCATCACCCTAACGATCCGGCCACTAGCTTCGTGACTGCGGCTAACGGCCGTTGACGGCCGGTAAAACGCGCTCCTTCGAAAATGAAGTGACCGATATCGGTGTGTCCGTTCGATCAGCTCGCGTGTCGTTACGTCCAGCCGATATCTGTGAGTGATCAATGATCCGTGCCGCGCACACAGGCCCGTTCCCTCTGTTATACAAAAATCTATTCGCTCCATCAATCACATTTCCTTTTCGACCCTAGAAGCGCGCTAAAACACTTTTAGAGCGTATACGCTTAGACCGTGGCACTTTTCCGAAACGCTAAGTGAATTTCGAAATGCTCGAATTGGACACTCACTGTGTCGTTTCAGGATTTGCTGTGTTGGTGAATACAGGGTTAAATTTTTAGGTGATCCATGTCCAACATCAAACTCCGCGTGTTATTTATTATATTGGTATTTCTTCTTGAGAAAGATGAGGGTTTTAGATGAGAAGGCGAGAACCTAATTTGGAAGCTTATTCCGGGGTGTATGCGAATGTAATTGTGGGGCGATGTGGACCCTAAGTCCGAAATGTGGTCAAACTACGGTGTTTAAGGATTAACACTTCGCACCCCAAGTGTGTCTCCCAGTAATAAGGAAGTTTTAACATAATTAAAACTAAAAACTAAATAATTTTGTGGTAAATTTAATTGAAAATTAGAGATTGTGTCGTTATTTTGATATAAATTATATTAATATTTATTTAGAGGTTTAAAAATTAAATAATTGTATGCTTGATTTAATTGAGAATTAGAGATTGTGTCGTTATTTTGATATAAATTATATTAAGATTTATTTAGAGGTTTAAAAATTAAATAATTTTATGCTTGATTTAATTGAGAATTAGAGATTGTGTCGTTATTTTGATATAAATTATATTAAGATTTATTTAGAGGTTTAAAAATTAAATAATTTTATGCTTGATTTAATTGAGAATTAGAGATTGTGTCGTTATTTTGATATAAATTATATTAAGATTTATTTAGAGGTTTAAAAATTAAATAATTTTATGTTTGATTTAATTGAGAATTAGAGATTGTGTCGTTATTTTGATATAAATTATATTAAGATTTATTTAGAGGTTTAAAAATTAAATAATTGTATGCTTGATTTAATTGAGAATTAGAGCTTGTGTCGTTATTTTGATATAAATTATGGTAAGATTTAATTAGAGGTTACAAATTAAATAATTATGTGTTTAATTTAATTGAGAATTAAAGAGTAGGTCACTATTTTCATATAAATTGTGTTAAGATTTAATTGGAGGTTTAAAAAATAAATAATTTTCTGTCTAATTTAATTGAAAATTAGAGATTAGGTCATTATTTTGATATAAATTATGTTAAAATTTAACTGGAGGTTTAAAAATTAAATAATTATCTGTTTAATTTAATTGAAAATAAGGTTTAAGAAATTAGGTAATAATAATGGCTACACACTGGTGTAATTAAAGGTTGAGAAGGTGTAACAATATGTAGTTTGTAGAAATGTATAAATTCTATTGGCTTGAAAATTACTTCCAGTGTATATGTTCCTAATTCAAAATTCTGTGTTTCCTATCAATGATGTGTCCACAAAAAAAAGTCTATGTGAAAAGGGTAGGAATACTTACAGCTCCTCCTTGTTTGATTCTTATACTTTCTTTAGATTGTTACTGTACAGAAATTTTGTTAATACTTTGGCGTAGGCGTGTTTTCCTCCGTGCTTTCACGTCGATATTTTCTGGAAAGAATCGAAAGTGTCATCCGAGACACTCCGAATGTTTACGTTGAAAGCAATTCGAAGAAGAAGTTTACTTTGTACAAAACTTTCCCTTAGAATGACGTGACCTATTTAAAGGCGCATTTTTCACAACCTTGCGCCATTCAGTGTTAATGGAAATAAAATTTATAAAGTCCAAGTTGCATTTTATCCATATATACAAATTTTATTCCAATTAATAGCATTCTATCCCCAATCAATAAACTGTTATATCCTGTTTCATATCGTGCAACGTTGCTTTATAACATTAATTCGTCAATCAACGGTCGCTGCACATATCCAAGCAGCGAAGTCTCACATGCTTTATCGATACAATGGAATACGAAAGGGGAATAAAGCCAATCGAGGCGTCGCGAATACGTAATAATTCACATCAATAATCGTCGGGCGTCAATATTTTTCACATTCCACGCGTAGGGTGACCGTACCTAATATCGCTCATATTCCTAATATCGCCTCTCGCTATATCTCGCAAAGTAAGCACTAAAATTGATCGGTTATGCACCGAATTAGTACCTAAATATGTGTAGGAATACATACTGTAATTGCAGCGTCATGTGATCAACAATTACAGAAAAAGAAGTATTTTAGAGAATCTTAATAGTGTAAAAATGTATTGGACTGCCACAATTTTACTTCATATTCGGAGGAGGTAAGTCTAATAATTCTGTGAATGCAAGAGTATCTACTAGAAACACCTAATTAATGATGTACTTAAGGAATGAAATCGATTCAAATATTTTTCGCAATGAAAATAGCGTTTTTCTTTTAACAGTATGCGTGTTCCCAATACCGGCTACCGGAAAGCAATGGTTCCGATGTAATGTTTGTTACAGGTGGGGTCACGAAATTTCCGGAGCAACCGAAATAAACTTCATTTATCCAATATGTACATCCAAACGTAAAAAATAAAATTCGTATTTCTATATTTTTGTAATAAAAATAAAATCGAAGGTTGATTAAAAAACATTTATAGAGCAAGAAATAATAAAAGCACTTGTGAAAATGACTTTAAAAAGTTATATATACATGAATTAATCAGTATTTCCCGAGTAGGCGAATTAAGGTACACTTTTTTCAGGACCGAATATTTACATGTCCTACGTTTTTTAATTCCTAATTAAAAATTTGTAGGTTTCAACGATTCGAACTTGTGACACGTGAAAGCTGAATAATTTCTCTTTACTTTGAAATGAATTGCATGCAAAAATATCGATTATTATCCAATTGATAGCAATTTAACTTCTGCTAGGCAATATCAGGTACGGTCACCTTAATATACACTCACAGAACGATTTCGCGCAGATACGAGTATCCCATCGGTTCAAAAGGAATTATTAAAAAGTAATCCAGGTTTAATTTAACTATCTCCGTCCAGTAGCCGCTGAAACGGCAGGAAAAATATAAATTAAACGGGCCAGGGAAATGAGATTCAAAATCCCTCGTGTTTCATCGGCCTGCAGTGATACACTTGCACTCGTTCGAAATTATTCACTATTTAATATCATTCCAAACCCTTTATCTTTCCAAGACCACGGTGCTACAATAATCACTAAGATATTAAACAAGCGTTGACAATTTCAATCCATAGAAAATTCCAAATTATTTATTGCGAAACATGGCAATATCACATTTCGACTATCTATTAGATTTACAAATAAATTCTTTTATTAAATACTCCATTCGTATTCCTCCACTTTCATTTTTTAACGATTAAACGGTTTTTCGCAGAACTCGATAAGTTAATCGACACACGTGCAGAGATATTATTTGCACTATGTTGCCGCGAGAAACTATAACTGTAGTATTATGAGAGACAGATGCAAGTTTGTGTATTAAAGTACAGCGCAGGAGTAATTAAGGCGTCTTAGTTACTAGGTTCTATTCACCCTTAGCCTTTCAAAGTTATGTAGGCAGGATCGGTTAAAGTCGAGGATCTCGGAAGTTCCGCAAGACCGTGCATCAAGATCGAAACTTACGAAGGAAACAGGACGCGTGATCCCTTACGACGAACATCACTGTCCTGTCGAGTCAGTCACCCTTCTGACATGTTAATTTCACACTACTTGCTTCCGGCAATTATCCATTATACGTTTCACGCGATCTTTTACACAACTTTTCGTGCACTAGGTACATCCGGCAACTTTCTGTAACAAAATCGGCTGTGGTGACGTAACATTCCGCAATTATTTTTTTAGTACATTCCTAGTGCTTCGAATTTATGGCACTATTGGAATAAAGAGGTACAGGAGAGTGGAGGACAAGGAAATGCACGACACGAGAAACCTGATACAATTCAAATCGTGCTAGAAAGTTTTAAATAATAATAATTACTGGAATCGTGAAACTCGTGTGAGTTGAAAAAGAAACGCTCAAAGCCTCTCGAATCCTCTGTTACGTTAATTTACTCGTTTTACATTGAGATTATTAAATACTCTTTCTACGTTAGTTCCGCTCCAGCTCGTATCTCGCGTTACCACCAGCTACTTACTCCATTTATTAATCTCTCGAAATGAACATTTAACTTCCTCGCGTGATAGATACTCGGGCACAACGACATTGGCGGTATAAGGATTTGCTGTACGGCGGGGCCAAGCGAATCCCGTAGCTGTGCGTGCTATTAATTTGGAATTTACGATCGGGCCAGCAGACAGTTTGCTTCTACGAGGAAACATGTTGATCTGCAGTAGCTGGCCGCATCGCGATTCATATTGCGTGCGTGTCAAGCGTGCTTCTACGTTACGAATTACGTATTACATGTATCCATCGTAATAACGACAGCTGCAACGGCAATTATTACAGATGGAAGAAGCACACGAGTGTATAGAGGGTGTATCGTAAGTCGCGGTAGATTTTAAAGAGGAGAGAATTCTCATAGGAAAATAAATCGAGAATATAGAATAAAGATATTTTATATAAGCCTCCGATTTTTGTGAGAAAATCAAAACTGAAAACTCGTTTAGTATGCACATGCTTGGATAAAAATTGGCCGGTTAACAATTGCGAGTTAAATGGATCCTTGTCCAAAAATGCGTCGAAATTGTAGAATAACTTTCTCTCGAACGTGGTTTCGTTTCCGAGAAAATCGATTTGAAGGTGGAACCGATTCTTAGTTCCGATTTTCCACATCGCTTTTCTTGAAAGAAAATTGTTTTTCAATCAAAAGTTATTCCACAATTTCGGACTATTTTTGCACAACTGTTTGACGAGATTTGAAAATCGATTTTCTCGAAAATTAACTTCACCATCACCTCCTTGTCGCTTGTACCACGATTTCAGATACACTCTGTATAACACCAGTGAATACAGAAACATCCCAGGAAGTAACTTTGCTCGCAAATATTTATTAGTACTAATATTAATACTGGCATATTGATATTAATATATCTTGTTTGCTTCTCTCTTCATCTTTGTCATTCAAATATAAACTCATATTACGTTTTAATTAAGTTATATTACGTTTTTCTTAATTTGCATTATTTCCCTCAGGATATTATTATTATTATTACTATTATTATTATTTCAACGAGAAAACCCTTTAGAATACAGTGTGCGAAACAGATGAATACAAAAAATAAAAAATCTGCAGAATATCTTCCGCAGACCAAGGTGCACATTTACGTGGTAATTGTTGGGAAGTCAGTGAGTCTTGAGTGGTGTAACCCTTGGACGACGGATAGCTTAAATGTCGACAGGGTGTACGGGGTTCATTTTCACCCACGATAGAATTTTATTCGCTCGATGCTCAGAATAAGCTGTAAGGCTAGATCATCAAGCTGTTCTCGTGTAAAATATTTATTTTCTTAGCCCTTTTGTTACGGCGTAGATTTCCGCGAAAGTGCTTTCTTCTAAAAAAAAAATTTTAAAACTACCGGAGATGCTGACTAAAGTCGACGCTAGGATCGACAGCTCGTTCCGTGACGCCGACTAAAAGCTCGGCGCTCATGCGCACAGATCGTCGAGTGGGTGCCGATTGTACTCGGCACTCGTAACGAAAGGGTTAAAGTAGTGGCGCTAATAAATGATGACTGACATAAATAGCGTCGCGTGGATCAAAACGGACCTTCCACCCGCCGGGCGAGTGTTAAAAAATCCTTTTCTTTGACATTTTTGAGAAAATGCGTCAAATTAAAATTGAAAGTGGCTGTAAGAAATTTCAAGGATTATTATATACCTGGCCATGGTACACTTCTGTTCAGTTTAAGAAAATTCTATTCCAACTTTCTTTACGCAAGCTTAAATTTTCTACGAACACACTCCGTCGGAGAAGAAGGAATAATGACGAGACCCCAGGAATCTTTGGACTACGGTATTGAATAGCGAAAGCCCCCGGATAAAATGCTAACAACCTCTTTGAATGCCGAACAACAAATCGCGTGCTGCAATCATCGAAAGTTCAAGAGAGCCGGCACGTGAAGCTTAATTGAAAACCCTGCCCCGATACATATTCTATAGATGGACAGAAAAGTCCTGAAAGGATAAGGATAAATCATCCGACGAAGGAAATTGGTTGCGTTGGATTTACCTTTCCTCGTCGAGAACTTGCGGATCACCGATATCCACTGAATGAAGATCTCATTACTCTCGTTATATCGTCCAAAATGGACCCGATTCGAGGAAACTTTATAATTGGTAAGCAGCGCTTTACAGCAATACCGAGTAAGAATTCTATCTGGCGAAACATCGTTTCGGTATGCATCGAATGTTTCAAGTAATGATGAACAATGTACTTTGAAATTTCGTGGGGAAAATTATTGAAAATAAAGAAAACAATTAATTGGGCAGATCTTTTCGCGAAATTAATCGAATAACAGACCTTAAATATTGTATATTTATCGTGTAATATTTTTGATATCTTATTGAGTTGTTAAGATATATAATTTACTAGTTTTCTAGTAATTGAATGCCTCTCAATGTGGTTGTATTCAACGTTTCAGAGATACCACTGTGTTTTCCCAAGGAAACCATATATTTTTATAATGGTTTAGTAAGTTTCGTTAAAGGGAGATTATTTTCTTCTGTTTGCATTCTCCTGTTCTTCTTTTTTTTTCATGCTTACAATAATACTAATACTAATAATAATAATAATAATTATTTATCGAGAGTTGCACCTCTCAATGGTCCATAAAAATCGACAGAATCTAAAATTCCACTTGTGGAAATCCAAATTTGATATTTATACATTCGTCTTTGATACTTCTTTCATCCTTTGAGTCTCGCATAGGAAAATTACCAAGCATCCGGAGGAAGGAAATTCGTCAGCGTGTCCATGACTGTCGTACCACTTTCCTTAATATTCAAGCAACTTTCCGAGTTGCACAGTGAAACACATTGTCGCTTTTCCTGCTCGCTTGTGTTGGTGCTGAATCGACACTGGAAACATTGCAGCTCGACTTGTGCATCTTCTTCAAAGGATGGCTGAAAACAGTCACACTGACGCGACATTTCCCTTCGCCGACCACTATTATTACTAATATTAATTATTTCTGTTTGGGGAACTCAATTTTTCGTTGATAATTCTATACTGTGACGGCACTTTCTTATTCCTTATTCCATACTTTATTATATTTACTATTACAGTTTATTATAGTAGATAGTTGACGGGGAACAACGTCCTTCTGACAATGAGTTATTTTTGAAGATGTAGAACTCGGTACTTAGCTCGATAGATCTATGATTAATTGTAAACCTTTTTCATTCCTAAACACAACAATTGCACACCCAAGTGTACACGAATAGCAATTATTTTGTGAAAGCTACAACTAGTCGCCATTTTGAAATTTTCCCTATACGCGCTGCTAGCCAAGCGTGTCAAATGATTTTCCAATTTTCAATTTGCCGGATCGAAGTTAATTCAGGTAAATTTTCACAGAGGGAAAAACACTCGATTCAATGATTTGCTTAATCGTTCTCGCGCGTTATCCCAATTAAATTCGCCCTCTATGGAATTCGAGTAATCGGAAGCCATTAACCTACGACTTCTCTGTGCTCGTATCAGAACGCAATTCGGCGCCATTGTTCACACCGAAGGCATTCCTATGATTAGACGCGTAGAGCGTTATAATTCGCAGCACATGTGCCGCACGCGTTTCACAGCCGCGCGATCGAAATTACACAACGTTTGTAATAATAACGCTGCTAATTGTGATAACGAATCGCGGGCTACAATTCAACGGTGAGCGCGCGCGCGCGCGACTATACGCGACCTGTGAAAGCAAAGCTATTATTTAACTGCGTACATTCTATCATCATATTTCTCAATTTTGCACGGGCGTATGACTGTTTCGTCTTTGCGAAACTTGGGAGGTCAGTTTGTTTAATCAGGTACAGTATTTTTTTCCACCGTGCTAGTGGTGGGATATTCAATTCCTTCTTGTTTCTTCATTTTGGGAGTGTTCTTGAGAAAGTAATTAGTTAATTAGTTTGGAATGATTTTTCTTAGGTGCATTCGAATTTAGAAAATTATTGAAGTTTGCTGAGTGACAGAAATTAGTTTTATTTGTGTCAGATGACCTGTGAGTACTGAATTATTTATTTAATTATTGAGACGAATGTTCATAAGTTTGGTGCAATAAGTGAAATGTAGGTTTTATTTGGTGATATTTCTGGATGGCCAGTTATTTGATCGGGTGTAATTATAAGAATCTTGTCAGTTTATTGTTGGCAGTTAAATATTTTGAATTCTATGTATAATGAAAGTGAAACAGAGTAACAGATTCAGCAGTAGAAAGAAAACGCAAGATTTGTTAAATTCCATTGTAATTTACATCCCTTTGGAAAATATTGAAGGTTCGTTCAACGGATCTTTTTATGATAAACATAAGCAAGGAATTTTTTATTTGATCAATAAGCGAGTTCAGAATTTTAATATATGATGATTTAGATATAAACACTTATATAAATATGTTTTATAATTAGCGTTCTTGTTATAATTAATATGAAAGAAAACAATACCTACTTGCAAAAAATACTTAGGACACAGTGTCCTACTCATTTTATACATACTTTAAACCCATTTAATATACCAGCAGACATACTAAAACGTCCGCATGCAATTTGTCGCCACTATTACTGACCTGTTTCACTGATTTTCAAACATTCTCATCACTCAATTCTCAGAATAATAAATTTTCGTAAGAAATACGCAGAGATGATAAAACCAAATGAAATCTTTAATAATAAAATATATATAGAAAATATTTGAGTTATTAATAATATAATAAAATTGATTTAAAAAAAGTAGAATTATTAAATTCCTATCAGAAAATGTCCATGTTTTAAGAATTTTTATTCGATTGAATTTGTAACAGAGATTTGCATGAACACCTATGGTATGCACACAAACTTATAAACCCTAATAAAAGCAGTAGAATAAGAAAAGCAGATAACAAATCACACAGCTTCCAGTTTCATGGGAAATGCAAATCTTATCACATCCAATACCTCCTCTCACTATTCCAATCTTAATCATATGCAGGAATGGTGATGCAATCGAGTTTCGTAAAATAAATTCTCCCGCCTCGAGTGACTTCAAGAAAGTGCTGCTCCGCAGAGACGGCTCCAGTTCGAAAATTGTCTTACTCGTTACATCGAATTTACAAAGCAGAGATAACTCGGAGAGAAATATGTGTACACCAGCGGGAAACCTCGCCTAACTTGAAATTGAATCGAAATTGTTTTACGAATGGATGAATTCACAACAAAACGGTTCTTCTATACATTTACAATTTTTAGTTCACTGCAAACAGATTTCCAACTACTTTACTCCAGTTATAAACGAAAACAGCACTGAAACATTATTTAAATAGGGTTCCATAAGATCTACTTATTCCTTTCGCATCACTTGGATAATTAATGTCTACAATGCGAAATTTGTTTATATCATTTACAAATTCGTCGCTCGTCTAACTGATTTCAGAACGACAGCAATAGATCTAAACATTATTTTTAGAAAAGCTAATTGCTGGTTCCTAGTATCTGCTAATTTCTATACTTCTACATTCATTCGCGATTCCCTTGACATTTTCATCTTAATCCTTTCGCTGCTGAATTCGACTACAGTTGAACGCCACTACATTCCTGTTTGCTGCAGATTTCGACTTTAGTCCACGCATTAAAAAGTGTGTTCTCTTGTACTGTGGTACTCAGTAATTTTTCTCCGACATATCTGGTCGACTGTTTATTTCTTGGATTACTTTCTTGCGCCCCTCTGACAACGAGACAGTTTGATCGGTAACCATACGTTGAAAATTAAAAAAAAAATTATTTAACTAAAATTGACGCTTTTCAAGAATCGTCCGCAAATTTAAATCCGCGGCGAAAGGGTTAAAGAACGCAGAATGAACACTGATTAACAAGTAGAAAACTAGGGAAGAGTAAGTTCAGCAGTTTAGATATCATTGCGTGTCGATCTCGTGGCAGAAGCAACAAACAACGGGATCATTCGATCAAATGGCTCACTACTCCAGCGTTTAATCCATTGTCGTGATTTCTCTTACTAATTAAATTAGGCCGCTCGTTCCTCCTCACCTCCATCGGCGAGTAACGATTTATCGATCTCTCGCGCGTCTGACAGCCATTACTGATTCTGTGCTAGAAGTTCGTCTGGCTAATAGGTTTTTAATCGAGAGACCACAAAGATATCGCATGGCGAATAGATTTTAGTCATCGATAATATGAATAGGTTGGCGTAAGTATTTAACTGTAACTTTTCATTTTCAATGAATATATAAATATTTCTAATGGCCTGCCGCGTCGCTGATGAGGCACAGAGTGTGTTGAAAGCCTTCACCTTCGGGTGCATGCGATCACTTGTTGATAGCAGTAAAGGGGAAGTATCTTGCAATTTAATATTGTTAGAGGAAGTTCAATAGTTTAGTGATTCTTCTGTTCTCTTGTAACAGCTTTGTGAATGATTTACTAAGGATGTGTTGTGCTGTATTAAGGGTTTCTAATAAATCTATATATGTCTATTGAATTGAAAATTCTGTAAGATTATTATTATCAATCTCATATCGTAGGATAGATCAATTTATTTTTGATTTTTTAACCCTCAAATTAATTCTCACGCCGCAGGGGCGAGAGATCCTGTCAATTTTCAATCGTTTATATCTCGGACTGTACTGCATCGATTGACATGTTTTCTTTTTAATTGTTAGATCCAATACCGAAGAATAATACTGTGTAGGTTGAATCGTCCTAAATATGTTTGCAACAAAGATATGCGTAAAAATATAAAGTAAGAATTTTGCGGGGAAACGACTTTTTTGTAAAACTGTACCTTCTTTGCAAGAAGAGAGAAGAATTAAAAAATTATGACAGAACAATTATTTGTTTCAGAAAGTGTAATTATTTTGCAAAGGAAAGATAGTGAAATATTTTTTCACAAATAATTTTATAATTTATATTTTTAATATTCAGTGTAATTAAATATATTATTATTCGTAATTTCCTTCAATCGTTGTTCCTAATAGGAAGATTTGTGATTCCCGTTTACCTATTATTTCTAAAATAACGCGAAAATGAATATTTTTTTCATATTTCACATTCCACAGTGAGTTTCGGAGCACAAACGATTACTTTAAATAATACTTACCCGAATTTAATTTAGTCCATTGCGTTGAATTTGTGACACTCGTACACCTCATGGTCTGTCAGACCCTTACTTCAACTTTTGCTGTTTTTCACTCGACAAATATGCACGAACTGAAGCGATTGAATAGCAAAATACTTATAAAATAGACATTCTACGAGCGCGCAGGGTTTGTCAGGCACTGAGGTATATTTTCGGGTTACTTGAATGGCTAGTATTTCTAGAATTATAATAGCCCCTTTTGTTGTTACTTATCTATTATTATTCTATTAAGTCTACTTCTGCTATTACTTTTATTATTTTACTACTACTTACATCACTCCTACTTCTATTATTGTATCATTACTTCTACTTCTACTACCCCTTCTATTACAAACCTTTCATTCACACACATTCTCCTCGTCTCACTACACCAGCCCACACTCATCTAACCAGATCAAAGGCGACAGAATCACCAATCACTTTCACTAGCCCAATAATCACCCCTTCTTGAATCACTAAAATCCTCACCAAAGAAGAACCAACCATTTTCTTCCTCCTTCGGTCATTTCGTTACCAACGGATCATTCCCTCCGCGCAAAAGACGAAGAAGATTTCTCCACAGCAAACGCTTCCACTAAGCACGAGCAACGAATACTAGCGGATCGCACAGTAATCAGAGGGTTGAAAAACGATTCCCCGCGAGCGCGATCACTTTGAACGCCTCGCTCGTGAAATCGAAAAACTCCCCTAGCATGACTTCCCCCTGCGTCTCCATTCGTTTCGGAAAAGCTCGAGCCGCGGAGAAGAGTTTTTCCAAAGGGAAACCACCCTTCATTGCAACCTCGCTTCGACGACAATAACAAGCGTTTTCACAGCTCGGTAACGATCCGTCGCAGAAACGGAGGAGTGGCTGAGGAGGATCGGAGGATGGCAAAGGACGGAGAAGAAAGAAGAAATGCTCGCAGAGACTAAACAGCGAAGTAGGAGTGGAAATATTAAGCACCCGAGAAAGTTGGTGCGGTTCTTCCCGATCACTTCAGCGCTTAGTGTCCAGGTGTTTCATTATTTTTTATTGCTTACACGCATTGAAGGGCTAGCGAAACTCGGAATGCAGTCGGCATTGCTAAACCGTCGGGCGTCGTATTTCTGCGAGACAAAGCGAGACTAAATACGACAAAAACCGTGGCGGAAAAAATTTCGGTACTTGATTGGGAAACTTTGATTCCTCCTCAATATTCACCAGACCTTTCGCCGTCCGATTATCGCCTGCTTCTGTCCGTACGAAACTAATTTGACAGAAAGAAACAATTACAAAACGGAGACACGAAACGGAAGGAAGAAATTTTTATGAAACACGAAGCGTACAAGCTTGCGTCGCATTGGGGAAAGGTTGCCGAATGTAGTGCGGTCGAAAGGATATTAAAACGTGCCCGCGGTGTCGATGCTGCGAAAACCGCACGAACTTTCTGGGACACCTGTATAATAAATCGAACCGCCAAGTGGCTACGTTCGTGACAACGGTAACGGGGGAACGCGAATGAGGGGAGACAGTGGAAAACGGAGGATACCGGGGGAGACGGCGGGGACACGAATGAAAGATAAATTGTCAGACGAAAGGGGCAGGAAAGGGTGTAATGGAAATGGGAAGGAGGGGGAACGGGGAGCCGGGAGAGGTTTAAAAGTGTAAAGTAAGAGAAGAGATGGAGGACGTGGGATTGCGAGGGGGGATTTATCTCTTTGAGAAGGAGAAAGAATAAAGAAATAAATAGAGAAATTGAAACGAGATTCGGTTAGCGGAGGGGATCAGAAGAGTAGAATTGAACCTGCGGCGTCTACGCTATATAGTGTACAGCAGCGTTTCTCAAATTATGTTCCGAGGAAAGTAAAGAAATGAAAAGTTATCAAAATTAATATGCGACAAGTTCAAACTGACAGCAGCTCACGGTTGTCGACACGGAAGTCATTAAGCCTCGGTTGTCACACTGGATCAAATTGAACCTACGTTTTCTTAAGCAAAAAACCTTTTTGTCGAAACTCTTATTGCTTCAAATTTTTTTTTTATGCATGATGACACTTTAATTGTCAACTTTCAACGATGGGTATATATTCTACAATGTTCGAACATTATCGCAGAATTTTTTAGACTTAATTTAACAAATAGTTTTTAAATAACAACTGATGGAAAATTGACAGGGTCAAATTGACCCAGTGTGACAACGACGTTCGAAAAAGTAGGTGTGACAATCGAGGGTTAAGAACGTAATTTTACAATATATATATTACGCTAGTTTATTTTACCATTATTATGTGTTTTGTTTCAAATAATTACCATTGGAGAATGAATGCTTGTTTTCTTATTACCGCTTAGATTTACCCATTTATTTTATTTATTACTTAGGGTCGGTCCGGGAGAGTTCGACCACCGGGAGAGTCCGGCCAGTGTTGATATTTTAAGACTGACACAAGATAGGGCACTGTGTGTCATTGAGACAAAAGAAATGAAAACGCTTGTTGTTTATCTCACATTGACCATTGTCACGAATCCATATTTGAATCATAAAATACAGTTAAGACTTTATGCGAGGCTGAAAGTTTTTAGACCAAGTTACAGTGGTGGTGATATTTGAAAAACAGCTAAGTTTATTTACACTCTTCCGATATTGGGGATATAATATGCATATAACTACAGTGTAACACCAACACTACGTATGTATTCGTTTTTAATTCTCTTTTTTTTGATAAGGTGGTCGATCGTTCCTTTAATTACCCGTAGTGGGTGGACGGTCTAACCCCGACATGCGGGTGAGACCGACCAGTTGCAGTGCCAATGTTTTTCGTTGAAAATGAAAATAAATATTTGAAATTATCGCACACTATAATTTATATATACTCTAAATTACTTGGGCTTTGCTTTAATGTGCATATAACGACAAAAATGTGAAAAACAACGATGCTACATATTTCTTTTCCAAAAAGTGGTCAAACTCTCCCAGACTTACAATATATCATACCTGCCCTACAAAATAACCAAGGTGTCGTTCGAAATTTGATTTAAATAAAAATTTTGCTCATCTCTGATTAACCATGTACAAAATTTGTTACCAAATCGTGGACTCAACGCCTCCCCTCTCCACCCCTCCCACACTCCCTCCCGCCCCCTAACTCTACAGTAAAACGTTACCAACCGAACCCCGAACTTTGCATCATCCGGCTAACTATCAGCCCAGCCAGTACCTATATCGAATAACAACACCGCCGAACAATCTAATTAAAAGAGTACAACGAAGGGAAACGGACTTTAAGGAATCAAGCACCCGGATCGAGCGGAAGCTTCACAGCCGGAGAGCCGAGCGTAAGCTCTCTCGACCAACGCCGACCGGAAGGTAATTTAATTGAAATCAAGCGCCTACAGCGATTTCCCTAAACGGTTGTCGATTGATATCCGCTCTCTCGTCCTGATCGAATCCTGGCGGATCGGAATGGACGCCCGTGGCCCGAGAGGCCCGTGGACGGTTGCCAGGGCAAGAGGAGGGCCGGCCGAAAGACTTTTTTGATCGTCGAACTGTCACCGTCAGTGCTCCCACCCCCGCGCCCCCCGCCCGCCAGAATTTTTCCGCCCCCGTACGCGTGCGGGAGTCCATTTCCCCCGTTTCCTCGTTCGACCGTCACGACTCGTGCTCGGCGAATTCCCAGGCAATTAATGTTGCTCCGTTGGCCGCGATTTTTCATTTCAACTCGAACGGAAAAAGCCAGGCCGCGCTACGAACGTAACGGAATCTGATTTATCTCGGCCCGTTAAATATTTAGACGCGTCCGTGAAATCGGTTTTGTAGCCCTTCCCGAACCGATACACACCGTCCACTTTTTTCAGCCCTCTTTTTTTTTTTTCGCCCGCGTCCACCGTTCGGCTACCGGCCCCCCTCTCGCTCTCTGCGAGCCCGGGACGAACGAGCGTTTCGACGAATAAAGGAGAAATATGGCGACTCGTACGTGTCAGGTTCTTTATTGGATCGAGGCGCGCCTCCACGCTCCTGGAATTTTCAGTGGAAGAGGTTTTTAATTGGACTTTAATTGCTTGTTCGTTTAGTTGACTGATTTTTTCCTTGTAATTTTTTATTTCTTTTTTTTTTTTTAGAGGGATGAGTGGAGAGGTGGTTCAGGAGGATTGACACTTGCGCGTTTGTAATTGGTTTGCCTATTAAGATCGAGCGTGGTTTAGTACGACTTTTTTTAGTTTATTGCTTAGTTTTTATAGAGGCGAGTTGGTAGTTAGTCGATTAGGAGTATTAGGACGTTTATCGAATGTAGGAGGTATCTGACCGTGAGAAAATGTTACGGAAGTAGTGAAATAGTAGGAGTGTTGAGGAAAGCATTTCCAAACTTCATTATGGAAATAAGTGGAATATAAAATATTTCGGGAAGGTGTTGGGACTAATGGAGCGGTGGAAATGTTATGAATTTTATTTGTTTCATATTTGAAGATCTAATGCAGGCCCGTTTAACTTTTGCTCTTGCCCTCGGAGAGCAGCAGCGGGTGGTTCCGAGCGAAGGCAAGAGCGGCAGCCGTAAAACAGTGGGGATAGTGGCGTTCACAGATTCCCCCACCAAGAAGACCTTTCGCTCTTGGGCCTGGCTCGGTGCCTCCGAGAGCGAAGAGCAACTCGCGGTTGCTCGTGCCAGCAAATCCCTGGACAAGCCTGATCTAATGTCTTACAAGGAAGGCTATGGGACCGTCCGCTCCCGATTGCGATGAAACTTTGCATATGTGTAGAACAGTGAAAGGTAAGAGACACATGTTTTTTTTTTATCGGCGGATATTCAAGTTTAAGGGGTGAAATCACCCTCTGAAGATTGACACCCTCGAAACTATCTCGGAAACTAGTGGAGATAAAAATATTCTTCAAATTGCAAAGTATTGTACATAAAAAACCAGACAACTTTGTAATTTGAAGAATATTTTTATCTCCACTAATTTCCGAGATAGTTTCGAGAGTGTCGATCTTCAGAGGGTGATTTCACCCCTTAAAGTTGAATATCCGCCGATAAAAAAAAACATGTGTCTCTTACCTTTCACTGTTCTACACATATGCAAAGTTTCGTCACACTCGGGAGCGGACGGTCCCATAGCCTTCCTTGTTAGTGATCGTGAGTTAATGCAAGTTCTATTTGATATAAGATTGAGGCAGAATAAGTGGAATCGCGAATATTTCATTGGGATATATGATATTTTATTAGAGTATGAAGGTATGTGTAACGTAGAATATTTAAGTAAGATGGTAAAACAAATAGAAGTCAGAAAATCTCCAAAGTCCCATCTGTCCAATGTGAACTATCCTAGCATTAGTACTTCATTAACATTAATATTAAAACTTCATTACTACTTGGGAATTTCTCAAACTTATCTGCCAATGCCAATGTATAATTTTATATAATTTTTATATACTGAAATGTTATTATAATTTTCTTTTATAAATTAAAACCAATTTACTTAATTTTGTTTATGGCGAATGATGATGGAAATCAGTGGTCCATGATTCACCGCTTCGTAAATTTAAAATTTTCGGTCCCCTAAAATTATCATTCCTTCACAAACTCCAATCTACATAGTAATGGCTTTATTCTGAAAAAAAAAATCATAATTTTCCACCAGAAAATTTTGTACGTAAATGCAAGGGCCGCGAGGAAATTTCTAAAATGCAGTACCGTGCAAATTAAAATGCAATGCATCCCAATATATTTTTTACAAAAATCATCCTATATTTCCCATATACCATGTTTGGTGAAATGAGTTGCACCATATATATATGTAAAATATTTCGTCGCGTTTCTCTTAAAATCGACGCAGCGCTGTTGAACGTGTATCGAAAGCATTACACAAAGCAAACTTTGCGAACTCGAAGACGATATCGATTTCCTGTTAAACGAACAAGGGTAACCCATGCTTCATCCTCGCCTTATGAAATTTTGAATTAAATTTTAAATTCGATCCACCTTATATAGGTGGGTTTACGTACCGTCATGGGCGCGCGTAAAACTAGAGACAATTTCGAAGTTCCAATATGTGCAGAGCATGCTCTCAAAATCGCCGATAAACACCGCTTCTAAAAGTATTGCCCTTGAGTACAGCGTTTCATTATCCACGTTACATTATCCTGGGCTCCATTCTCAATATAATAAATTTAATAACTCCCAGCTTACACTTGACGAGCATTTTCTATTAGGTACCTACACCAAAAGAGAATCGCCCCTCTAATTGAATAAACTGTTAGTCACATAATTATGTATTTATCTCACAGTATCATAAGTAGGTTAGAATTATCATCTATTATTCACTTCACCGAATTTTAAATATTTCCCACGCCCTTGACACTCTGTGAACCCTTTGCTCTCCAACTTCTTCCCTCGTCGATCAGTCACAGGTTCTATGCTTATTAATCACAGAACTTTGGAATAGCAGCGACGCAGCAAAATAATTTCAAAATAAATACTTCCATTAATCCCGCGATTACGAATTCCTCCGCTACAAATAATTCGACGACTTCTCAGATGATAGTCTCCGCAGCGACTGTAGAAAGAAGTCAGTGCCCACCAGCAATTGAATCTCCACAGTACCTGGAGTCTGGCGAGGACGCGAGAGTTGACCTAGCAATTTCCAGCGTGACTCTCGTCGTCGCTTTTAATCCCGACGATTTCTAATTCGTCGCGGAAATCCGCGGCGAAAATCTCCGGGCACAAAACGCGCTTAAATCCGTGACAGTCAACCCCGTAGTAGCTCGTCCTTTGTGAACTTATTGTAATCCGGAAAAACCCGCCCACCCCCCGGGCCCCGCCACCAGACACGCCAAACTCACCCCGCTCTCTCGCTCCAGGAACGAATGCAAGGTTGCGTGCACGGGTACGCCAGTATTTCAGAGTCTCCCTGTCCTCCCCCTGATCCGTCTCCACCCTTTTCTGTACCTTTCCGCTCGCACAGAAACACGGTGGCGTACGACAAATGCCGGGGTCCCTCGGCTGCTCGGAAGGACGCTTGCTCGTATCAGCTCGCAGCAAGGAACGCTTATTTCCGTGACGAAAAATTGTGACTTCGCAGCAGCGACCAGTGAATCTAAGTGCTGGACAAGGTGTAATTTTTTTTGTAGGTTTCTCAGTTACCTTTTCAGGGAGTTCAAGGGGGTAGTGGATGCTAAGAAGGTATGGGGAAATTTGTTACGTTAACCTTTCGTGGTTACACGGGGTGTGTCGCGCCACAGGACATGGCTTTGTCAATATTTCCGTAAATTTTTAGACCTTAATAAAAAAATTTAAAAGTTTAGTGAATTTTAACAAAGAAATCGATTTTATCCACAACTATTCTTTCAAACACAAAATTCAATATATCATAATTTACGTTTCTAGAAAAATACTATTAGAGCATGATTTTATAAATATTACGAATGTACAATTGTCGCTCGAGAGTTAAAAGATTCAAAAATATGAAAATGGTAACTCAAAAATGACGATGGGCTGCCGTGAAACTCAGGCGACCAATTTGTGATTATAAGAAGCTGCGACCACAGAGGGTTAAATGGAGGGGATTTTTTTAAATCTATATAAATTACATTGTTTACCTTATCGTAGATAGTTTTCTAACTTCTCTAGTTACATGTCGCTCTAGATACGCGAGTTACGTAAATGTAGGCTCGTAAATAGTTTATTAAAAGGTTATAACAAAAATACGAAATAACAAGAAACTGGATTTTCGTTTGATCAATTAGTAAACAAAGCCGGTACAAATTGATTCGGTGAATATCACCAATCTATTCCCACGCTGTACTGAATAAAATATCAATCCGGTTTCATTTCGTAATTTTGTTATAACTTTTTAATAAAGCATTTACAAGCCTATGTTTATACGCCTATTTTTTTTATTTTTACGCTGAGACACCATACAGAGACGAAGCAATTTTAATTGGCTTGTTTAGTATAGTCACAATTTATTAGCCAAGCTTGGCTGACCTTTTCTTTGAAACATCCACTCAATTAAGACTTCAACCCTTAAAGAACCATTATACCCACACAAGATAGCCAACTCAGTATGCGTAAAAAATCATTGGGCAGATTTACTCCAGTAACAATACAACTGTTTTACTAAAATTTCAGCATGTCTTGAAATTTGAAGGGCGCAAAATAATCCTAAACTCATTCAACCCTCTATCGCCACACCCACATAGCAAAATTTCCATATTTGAAAAGCCCTTGTAGAAAACACTACAAGTGCCAAAATTGAACAAAGATTCATAAAAAGATTTATCAGAAAGTGCTCTACGTGCCAATGGTAACACTATGGTATAAAATTTTATATTTGCCATTTACATACAGTGTTTTTTTTACGAGGACTCTTAATCTCCGGCTCAAGCCCAAACAGATCTGCGCACTAACTAACAACAATTTAAACAGAATAAAACACACACACACACCTATTTGGAAGATGAAATAGTTACAAGATGTTTCTAATTGCTCATTGTATCCCGAAAATGCAAAACGATCGCCCCTTTTGACGCGCGCCTTGTTTCGGATTAGCAAAGAAACAGCATCAGTTGTCATCTCGTTGAGGCAAGAAGAAATGTTTATCTCCAGCGGCGAATAACCATTACTTTATCTTTGCCGGCGGTCAGGCGGATATGACCCGTATTTCGCAGGTTCGTCGTTGCTTTTTCTCCTCGGTGGCAACTTTCCTCCCCCGCGGATTAGAACGGAATTTAACGCGAGCGCCTGCTACTTCATCCGTTTATCTTACTTCTCCATTTGCCGACTTCTTAATTGAAACTGTAATTTTATTTCGCCCACCCACCGCCATCCACAATGACACAATCCGCGCTCTTTTCTTCGCCCGCCACCCGTTGTAACCGAGAGCGTAAATATTCATATCCCGTAATCAAACGAGAACGCGATAAATCCCACGGCAGAAATTAGCGCGGGCGTCTAGCTAGCAACGTTTCGAATTATAAACGAATTTTCTGCAACGCGGAACGAACGTGATTAATGCGTTACGCGGGGGCCGTTCGATTCCGAACTGCAGAGATGGGCGCCCGATTGAATTTAGAAGCGTGCAAAATGCTTTCCTCATTAGTGTGATATATGGTTCGTTGTATTACTGGCGCGATGTGCAGCTAGCGCGACAGGAGAAAGTGTTCGTAGATTGCGGAACTTGACGCTGGGCGACAGTAAATTTTCATGGGAAGTTTTAAGTTAGCTGTGTGTACCGGAGGATGTGGTTGTTGTAGGATATGAAAAAATGGCCCCCTTTAAACATCAGACGAGAGCTTAACAGTAGCTTGAAAATATAATAGAAGTCCAAATATTATTACTCTATGCGACTAAAATTTACGATGTATCTATTACTACTGCAATAAAAAAATGTAATAAAATCATTTTTCGATGATACATTTGATTTTCGACAGTTATGTATTTTTTAAAATTTGTATTTATTTCTTATAAAAATCAAATGAAAGCCTTTTAATATTTTTAGACCGAATCTGCCACTGGATGCAGATATTAGAGGGATGTGTGAGAAGCATTCGTGAGATAGAAACTTCGAAAGAAATGGCCTTGGGACAATATTTTTTGTATCGCCACAACTGAAGGAGATATTTAAGTGGCTACATTTAAGTGAGGTACCTGCATCGAAGCTCGATCATAGAAATACATTTCAGACTTCTATGGCCTGAAGCTGAAAGGAATTTTTTAAATGGAACGCAAACGACGTACACAACGACGTACCGCTTATACTATCGACATTTTCTTAAATCTTGCGCCTGGCTTCACATTTCCTATTAACTACGACATGACAAGCAAGGGGTGCGCCTCGAAATTAAAAATGTCCAATATTGGCAGCTCAAACTGCAAGACTCACAGATGACAGGTTCATTGACCGAGTCATTACTTAAATTTCCTAACATAGATAGGGTGGATGTAGCAGTAAATGAACACGTACCAGTGAATGGCCATTTGTTATTAAAATGAGTAAAATAAGTTATTGAAATAAGCAACTAATTAATTTGAGACTTCTTTTAATTTCTTGCTTCGTATCCTAACAATTTTTGCAGCACGTGGAATCAATCGCGCTGCAAACATAATTATTATAATAGTGTTCATTCATTAGCCTTTAGTGTTCATTTATTTGTGCGTTTACCCTTTCCCATATTCTGGTTGAAACGAAAGCAATCTCTACAAGCTATCCATTATTCATTATCCTCTGTTTGCTTCAACACATAGGAACTGAAGATATGTGGTAGGTAGGATGGCTCAATAATAAGCGATAGACTTGTAGGAAATAGAAATAGGTATAGATATATTTAGAAGAAGGAACATAAGAACGTATAACGACTACTTAAGTACTCAAGGCGCGCCATCGAATAGACTGAAGAGACTGATCGATAGATAATAATTCAGAAATATCAATAAATAAATAGGAATCAAGAATACCTATCAATAGAAACAATATCTGAATCTTGAGTTGTCTGAAAGTGGGAACCTTGTGTAATGAGCAGAAATCAAGATTCTTTTTGGGAACTTCTTGCAAGGAAACTGTACACGAAATCTTTTTAAAACTATCAGGCTTCATTTGACCTGAACTTGACCGTTCCGAAACACTTGCGCCATTTTGAATTAGCGCGTTATTTTTATATAAACAAATATTTGCCCGCTTCTTGAAATACTTAATAATATATCCTGAAAGTTTTAAAAAGAGTGCATGTATAGTTTCCTAAAAAAAAAGTCCCCAAAAGAACCTTGAATTCTGCCGATTACCCCAGGTCCTCCCTTAAAAGTGGCCAGTGTTCTAAATATTAGTCTAAATATTAAAAATTGTACTGCTCCGTTGAAAGTAGACATCGTCGCTATCGTAACCGTAGAAAAGTTGGTAAAAAAGATAGATAAGTGTAGAAGTCATCGCTTAAAACAAACCCCCTTTTTTACCACTCCCTTCACCCCCACCCCGGTGACCGTGTCGAGTTCCGAATTCGAGAAAATATCCGTAAATATTAAACGTCCGTGGCACGAGTCGTAAAGAAACGTGAAAGGGGGAGCGGCAAGAATACGTTTCGCGCGGGTCGTAGTTCAAAAGATAGCGAAACTTGCGCCGTAAAGCTTGAAGCACCCATCGCTCGCAGCCGCGACTATTTTAAGGCGATCGTCAACGAGCCTTCGCGTAACGATGGAAATTACCTCCAGGTGTCAACAGACTGCCGAATTCCAACAGGGAAATCATGGAAATCGTGACACTTTCCTTCGACGTCGCATATAGAACGAAGACGTTATTTTCGATCAGCGTTTCGTGCCACCGACATCACCGCGGTAACGTTTTATTCGAATCCATCAGAAAAACGTCTCCACGGACTTGTTAAACAGCAGCTCGCGTGGAATTGCTTGGCAGAGACGGGGGAAATATTTGCAGCGTTCACGGTCCATCGATCGCGATAACAAATGCGCGGAGGAAGAACTTGTGCGAATCACCAGGGCATCGAAACAGAATTTTTTTACCACTATCTGGCCAGTCACGCTCGACCGCCTATGGCTTTCGATAATTTCGCAATTTTTTTCGTCGCCCTATTGTTATCGCGAAACGTGGGAAGCGTTGTGACGTTTCAATTCTCGTTTCGATAAATTCCAACTGTTCATTAGTCATTTATGCTCTGCCCGAGGGCTTCGCACATCATCGCTACTATCAATGCTTTCTTTTATTTCGCGACTGTTACTAAACCGGCCGAACGAAATACCCACGCTTCGACCGCGAAATCTTTTAATCGTCAGCATGCGCGGAGGATTGAAACGGAAAAATCACATTTCTCCACCCGCGCCGAGCCGCGAAAACATAATATCCACCAATTTCCCCAGGCGCATTTATACAGGGGGCAATAATGATAGCGTGAATATGAATTCGCCGTTTTCCTCGCGCGCGCAACGTGCCAATTCGTGAATTAATTACTTTCACGGTAATTACAAACGTCAGTCAGATCGTTTCTGGAGCTCGCATTACACGCTTTAAGTCTTCCCCAATCGGGAATTTAATTTGTTCCGCTGCTCAGCGTTTCCGCGCGAAAGGTAGTGATAAAATTTCGCAAGGCTACGGAAGGGACAAGGATTCGCACTGTCATAAGTAAATTTTGCACGAGTAAGTTTTCTTTTGCAATAAACAGCGTCAATTTTTAATTAAGTAGGACTTTTAATTGCAGTTGAAATATTAATATTACTAAACTTAGGCTCCTTGAAGATATATAACTTATTTGTTTAATAAAACTTCTAAAAATTTAAGGCTTTTAATTACTCACGTCATACTTACTTTTCTAAACTCTTGTATCACTTTTTCTTTATTTAACAGCAGAATCGTGGATGGCTTTGCATGTAGGTACATCGTGTTTATTGTATTTCAATAACAATTGTGTTTCATAAATTCCTCTTTTAATCCTCCCTTTTTCACCAGCAGTGATTACTGTGGACGAATCCATAGGGGAAGGTATTACGGTAAAAATATCGTACTGAAACTCCCCCAAAGCCACTCATTTAACTCAGAATTTTATACTAAATATTCGATGAAATTATTACCACAGTTTCGAATAAAAAATGTTAAAATATGATAACAAAGTGTACTTACCTATATAGTAAGCAAGCCTAATACATGTGATACACAGAAGAGTTATTCCAATATTACGATACTTCCGATCAGTAAAAATTCGATTCGGTACATCAAATGCAATTTCGAATCAAAGCCATACCATACCGTCGTATTATCGCGCCATATCGTGATCCACTGTGTGCGGAAATTAATTAGTTACCATGGTACTACGTTAATAACAAATGTAATCACAAACAGGAGTTCGTAATAATTATCGAAACACGTTTCCTAATGGGATGCAACCAGCAAGTGCTGACAGCTGATTAATTATTATGATCGATAAGTAACAAATTGAAATGAATATTTATAAATATGCGTATACAGAGTGTCCTCGAAACAAAGCACACCGTTTCAGGGTGTGATAGAAAATTCTAAGTTAAGAATATTCATGAGTTTCATTAATTAAAATTTCCTTAGCCCCCTGAATATGAAAGGTATGGCGCACGGTTCATTAATAATTAACAATTTCTTGAGAAAGCATTTACGAAAGCGTGTTTACTGTGAGTTTTTATTCAAAATTATGGTTTCCTATCAGATCCCAAGCGACTATGCTTTTATTTGCCCCTCTATACATGATTGGCACAAGAATATCGTCTGATTTACCGTGGCTCGCCCGTCACAATCGCTCTGATTCGAATTCCAGCCTGTAAACGGGCGTCGGAACTGCGGCTTCGCTGCCACGGCCAACGATCCCAAAACGTCGATCACCGCTGATCGAATCAAATGTATTTTTGCGGCTTTATCGCCGCGGACCTCGCACCCACTGTGTTCACAGGCTCAATCGCGCGTACCATTCGAGGGACAATCGATCTCCCGGTTTTCAATTTTCCCACCGCTGGAAAGTGACTTTCGTCGCTTCCCACCACCGCACGGACTTAATATTGCGCCCACTGCCTACGGGATTGTATCGCGACGGCTCCGCCCAGTGGAAATATATTTAATCTCAAAGTACTCACTTCGAACGAAAGAAGAAGCTAATTTTACACGAAGAATGGCTCAGCAAAATTCGGGGGATGCTGATTGAATAAAAACATTCGAGATTTTCAATCGATCTGGCTTGATTCAAAGTAGATAAAGATTTAGTAAAAAAATTTCTCTCGAAGGTAATAATGAATGCTCGCCTTTAAAAAAATAGTAATGCTTGTTTCGATCTTGAGTACATTGCAATGAGTTATTTTGAAAGTAAAGGAGATGTAATTCGGTTCGAACAGAAAGCAGTAATAGATAAAAAATGCAAAATATTTTTTTTATTATCTTCAAAGATGTCCAAATACTGCCGAAAAAATTGTTTAACTCTATAACGTTTACTTTCTTTTTTTTTTAAATAAAATCCTGAATATGACCCATTTTTGGAGTGATTTGATGGGAGAGCACCTTTAACGCGCTCACAACCACTCAATATCCGCGATATGGATTTCCAGTAGCGTGTAGGGGAGAGTTGTGCAGTACTGGCCGCTCTAAGTTGTTGTACAATAACTTGGGTTGGTAAAAATCAAATTTCAAAAAAATTAATTTGTGGGAGAAATGGTGCTTAATAAAAGTGGACGGATCTGAAATTTTATTATAAAGATTAACAATTCGCAGGAATAAAAAGGTTGTAATTTGCAGGGAACGAAAAATTGTCGTCCAGTACCGGCCAACTAGTACTTAATAGATTTTAAGCTCTAAGTAATTAATAACGCTAGTAAAAGAAAAAATTAAAAATAAAAAGAGAACTTTTATTTTGGCACGTCTACAAATATCACAGGTATAATAATCGATATTTTCTTGGTCTGTACACTCCACGTGTACATCCAATTTTCGTTGAAGGATCCTTTACAAATGATGCACTCAGTGACTTGTTCATCAAAGTCTACTTGAACTTCAGTTTAGTCTAATTTTGTTCTGAAATCGCACTTTCAAAGCCACATGCATATCATTCTACGTCCATTTCCCCTTTTTCTATTTAATTTCGGACAAATTTTTGCAGAAAAACAAAGAAGAAACACCTAAAGCCTTTAATTACAGGAAAGAATTAATAAAAATTTTACCGGTACTGCACTAACAGCACGTGCGAAAGTATTACGTTTGATGCGTAAAATTCGAAGCAGATTGCAAAAACCGAGGCATTTATGTATACCTAATAGTAGATAAATGACAAAATTATTGAATTACCTGAAAAATAAGAAATCTTTAAAATAAAATAACTTTTGTCGTGCAAAATACCAGCGTAAACGTTAAACGTGGTGAAGAAAAAAAAAACCTTGCTGGAATGCGTTGCTCAGAACTATAGTATTCACTTATTTCTTCATCGATAGTACAGTCAACTAACAGTAGAAGCGAGATCTAGCTTCTATCGGTGCTATACGACTGTCTTCTATCTTGTTTTCGAGGAATTGAAAAATAAGACTGCAAGCAGAGCCGAAGGCAACGCAGAATCTCGAATTCCGGCTGTTTTAAAAGAAATCCCTGGCAAGATCCTCGACAGACGCAGCGTCCGCGCGCGAACCCGAACGCCGCGCCCGCTCGAGCCAATTTTGCCGGCCTATTTCCATTCGCAAATGAACCGAGCGCGTTCGACCGCAACCCGCGAGTCAGCCGTAAAAGCGGAGCTCCAGCAAAGTTCCCGACCAATCTGGTCCACGGACACGAATTTCGATTTCACCGCAGACCGACCGTGTCCCGTTCGATTGTGCACTTTGCTGCCCGGTCTCTTAGGGCTTTATCGCACGGGTACGCTGTATGGCATAGCGCTTGGGGGAAAAGTTACGTTTAGATTAAGAATATTTGCTGTGGAACTAAGAATGCCTGCTAGAAACCTGAAGATATGCGGTAGGAAAATATGGGTTGATAACGTTGGTGAGTGGTGTGGGAAATATTTGTTACGAGGCTAGGATTACCTGACATAGTATTTGAATCATTGGGTAGAGGGGAGACAAGAGAGTGTCAGTTATCGTCTTACGTAATATGTTTTTTAACCTAATTTTCAATGCGAGTAGCCTACAAAGAATATTCGTCGCATACGCGAGACCGAGTTAAATGAATTATATAAACCTGTAAAAGGATCTTAATAATTGAAAATATATGACGTAAGGAAAGGAGGTGGAATATGAAATCTTAGGAATTCTTATATTTGGGTTGGAAGAGGGTAAGAAATCGGCAAAATTACCCTTACGTAATTTAAGAACGGCCCCTATGGAGCTTGTAAATTAACCAAGATCGAATTAAAATCGACAAAATTAAGACTAAAATATGTCCTTCTCATTACGTGCCTAACCGTCTTCCTACCGATCCATATCCAAATCAACATTAGGTATAAAAGTTCGTCCACATTATTTACCTACCTCGTGGTAAGTAAACCTCTGATCAACCATTCTTCGGTAAGTTTCTCAAGCCTTTTGGACAAAAAAAAGTAACAGCTACTACAAACACCACCATGTAAAATCTGCTTCAGAATACTTCAACGTACCTATACAATATACTATTGCCTACCTCTGGTTAGTCCGATAGTGAGAGTTAAGCTTCCAATCGTCCTTTAACCAGCACCGATATCTACAGACAGCACCGACCTCGAGTCAAACGTTATAACGACGCTTTTGATCTTGTCTCCACAAGACTCGCCCCGAATCCCGACAATCTGGAACAGCTTCTCCAGACTGTTTTCCCTCTTAATAAGAGCGACGAGTTTGTAAGCAGTTTACGAGGGCCCTCCACTCCTGGAGCAACGTCCCGGGGACCGTAACGAGGAGTCGATAGGGGGGTGGGGGGATGGGGGAGAATCAAGGGGATCGAACGTCCCCGGTATCGTTCGTAACCCGAACCTGTTAAACGCGGCGATACGGTTGCGCGATACGTGTCCGGATTGCGGGATCCTCGCCCTCGGTACCTGTGTCCACGAACCGAACGGAGGTTCCCTTTCCAAAACGCCGTATGCAGGTATTCGCTGTTAACATTACCGAAGCTGCGACTACCACTCGTCGCACGAGCTTCCAGACAATTGAAGTATGTCGATATGTGTGAGATGATGCAACATGAATTTTTAAGCTGCTTTCGCGAATCTCATTTCTTCCCTGAAATAAAAAAAAAAACAAGGATTTTCTTATTTCTAGTATAATTATATCGTCAATGAACCTAACTAGTGAAAATAAAGTCAAAAGTTGGGAAATTGGTGGGACTTGAAAGAAAAAGTTACGATTCTGCCCCAAGATACTTTGTACTATTTATGGAAAAAGAGTTGTTCGATTCAATTTGTTTATCAATGGCTTAGGCCCATCGACAATGTAATTATACTAGAAATAAGGAAATCCTTAGTTTTGAACCTAACAAATGAAAATGAAGTCAAATGTTGGCAAATTGGTGGGACTTGAAAGAAAAAGTTACGATTCTACCCCAAGATACTTTGTACTATTTATGGAAAAAGAGTTGTTCGATTCAATTTGTTTATCAATGGCTTAGGCCAATCAACAATGTAATTATACTAGAAATAAGGAACTCCTTAGTTTTGAACCTAACAAATGAAAATAAAGTCAAATGTTGGCAAATTGGTGGGACTTGAAAGAAAAAGTTACGATTCTGCCTCAAGATACTTTGTACTATTTATGGAATAAGAGTTGTTCAATTCAATTTGTTTATCAATGGCTTAGGCCCATCGACAATGTAATTATACTAGAAATAAGGAAATCCTTAGTTTTGAACCTAACAAATGAAAATAAAGTCAAATGTTGGCAAATTGGTGGGACTTGAAAGAAAAAGTTACGATTCTGCCCCAAGATACTGTGTACTATTTATAGAAAAAGTGTTGTTCGATTCAATTTGTTTATCAATGGCTTAGGCCCGTCGACAATGTAATTATACTAGAAATAAGGAAATCCTTAGTTTTTTTATTTCATGGAAGAACTGGGGCCACCATTACAAATGCCAATTTACAACTCCGCCACGCGCGTCCCAACAAACGTGTTCACATATCTTCATTTCTACCGAACACTTTGTAACGTAAAAATAAATTATTATTATTTGAATGTGAACTAAAATACCCTGAAAGTTTGGAAAAGATCCGCTTAACGGTTTCTTAGGAAAAAATTCCCAAGTATCACCTTATTCCTAGCGTCCTAAACAGGGCTCCCCTTAAACAAATTAAGAACCTCGAACCCATTATCGCACAACCCGTCACTGTGTCCCCTCCGTAAAATAACTAAGGAGGCCCGTATATCTACAGTAGAATCCCGACCTGGTGTCCTCCGAATAAAAGTCCTTTATCCAATGAAATTGAAATAGTATTTAACTTCGCCTACTCCACGACGCTACAGCGTTTCGAAGAGCACAAACGTCCACCGAGTTCCCCGTTACGCTTTTCGCATACGCTCCGTCGTTTCCTTATCGTGCCTCGCTTCGAATATCATCCAACCGATAGGGAAGGATCACGGAGGAGGATCGAACGAAACCCGTGGGGAACTTTTCGATGGGCTTGGACGGAAGGGGGGAGAGAGAGAGAGGGAGAGAGAGAGAGAGAGAGAGAGAGAGAGAGAGAGGGCGTCACGAGAGAAACTTCGGGAATTTATCAGAAACCGAAACGTTCCACGATGAGTTATCGTTCGCTGCGATGCCAAGCCGAATACGCAAGAATAATATTTATGTCGACGTCTAGAAACGGCCCGGTTGCGATATAAGTCCGAAGAATTGTTCGACGAATAAATGCTCGCGAGATAAGAGCCAGAGCTCTGGCTACGAAGGGGGAGCGCGGCCGAGGTAAAGTTCTCGATTATAAAAAGAGGGAGCCGGGCGACTGCCCCCCCCCCCCCCCTCCTGGTAGACCAGATCAGGGGATGCTCCACGATTAATGCCAGTTATTTGCATGGGAAATTGAAATACGAGGTGATTTCTGCGAGAAGATTACTTCCGGCGATACTGCTCGCGATACTCCAGGATACCGATAAATTACGGGACACTGGTTGGACATTTCTGAGGGCCGGTGGGTGGGGGAGGGGGAGAGGGGTGAATTTCGAAATGCACGCGGGAGCTAGGAGTTGGTGGATGGAGCTTGATGATCCTTGAACGCCTGGCGAATGCACGTTAGTCGAGGGTGAAATCAGTGGAATGTGTTGCGACTGGTCGAGCAGATGTAGGATACTGTCCGAGGTCTAATCGAGTGGTCTATAAAGCAGTTAGGTCCAGGGACCCAAGAATCCCAAGTTTCTTTCAATTTCCATCTTGTCTCGTTCAGGGCCCTTAAGTATTAAGCGTAGAAATTAATTCGGGGCCGTTTCTCACGAAATTCAACGTTTGGTTACAAAGAATCAAATGAAATTTTAATTTCCGAAATAATCCCCATTGTTTTCAGAACATTTGGCCGTGTGTCGCGACTATGAATGAATATTATGCACCCCTCTCTTAAATACTTAACCTCTACGGCGATCGATGAGAATTTCCATCGGCTACGTGCGCGAATACAGTTTTGTATGGACCCTGTGACACTTGTACAACGAGCAGTTAACTCGAGAAGTTTATTACAGTTCGGGTTTGCTTTAAATCTTCGCGCCTGAGTACATTATTCCCCGATAAATCCTCGGGAAGAGGAATGAAGAGCAAGGGGAGGAGCGCAAGGAAAAATAGAGATGCTAAAAGAAGAGAGTAGAGAAGTTCCGCGGAGATTAAGAGACAGAGTGTAAAACACACAGGAAGCGAATCAAATAGAAGGTGTAAGAGTAATGGGAAGAGGAAAGCCTGAACCGGAGGGAGAGAAACAACGGAACTGAGAAGCAGAAAAGCTAACAGGCAGGAAGACAGTGGAAATCCCGAGACTCTAGACGTCGACTGAGCTTTTTTAATTAACTTCCGATATAACTTTAATTGAGTAACTGGAAACAGGTTGTTTTAAGTGGCACGGGCCAGTTCATATTAATGCGCAGCGTGAAGTATGCGCATTTTATGATGCGTCAAATAACCAATATCTGTTTCTTCAAATAGAACTTTCTCTTTCGTAATAAACTGCAAGTAAAATATTTGATTGGAAACTTTAGCGAGGAGAGTTTATAAAAATAAGTGAATAATGGTAAACGTGACAGTGACAGTTCCAAGATTTGTGACAAAGGAAAACTGAGTTATAATCGAACGCTATATTTATCCTATCATAAATTTTTTTTTCGAATTGACATAATCGTTAATTACTGATATTTTCCAAAACGATCCACTTACTCGGGCATATCTTTCAATTAGAAACAACATTGTACGCATATTAAAAACTTGTTTCCTAACTCCGAGGTATACAATGCACTTACCAATTTTCAAATAACAATAATCTATAAAAAGATAACGATAAGAAGATAACGCAGCCTTGAAGTATAAACAACTACGCGACCACTTTCTTACTTAACAAAACAATTGCCTCGAAGTGAATTCGAATGAAACCGGAATGGAAGCACTGAATAGTGACACCGCTTCAATTAAAACTGCATTAATATTATATCCGGCTTTTCAACGCTGTGTTCCCTTACTACAATTTTATATATTCAAGGATATGTCAAAGAATTGTTTGGATTACTTATTTCCCTGTCAGAGGCACATCTTCTGTGCCTTACTCTGGTTTAAATTATAATTATTAACAGGGGAATTCACTTTGTTCTGTTGTTACTGGCGAAGGAACTCGAAGGAAATATTTCTCCAAGAATATATCTCAGATATTGTATTTACTAAAATCTCAGGAGATCAGTTTCACAGTTGAGCTGCTAGAGCCCTGTATCCTTGACTGGGTTTAGCTTACGCGTGCCGACGAATCCTGAAAAGTCTAAGAAGCTATCGCGAGCAGTAGATACACGGACAGTACCTATAAGTACTATGTAAGAATGCAGTAATGCAAATGGAAAACAAGGGGATATTCCACTGAATGATTTCGAAATACCAATGAAATTTTACTGCTTCTATCGACGAATAATAACGGGAATATCGAGACTATTTGGTTACAGGGAATAAAAGATACTAATGCGTATGCGTAACAAATTCCATGCCACGTGATTCACTCGTCGCTCAATTTATTTATTATCAAACACACAAGCGTATTCTTCAATTTGATATTGAAGTGAAAATAATTTGTTATAACGGAGGATCCAACTAACTCTTCTATCATTTAATATCGCAATCTATTATTTTAATCACTTCGTGACATCACCAAAAATCTGTACCTATTTGCATATGAAATGGAAAAGTTATTTGAACAAATTCTATATATGCATGAAACTAAAACGCAATGAGACAGAAAATAAACTGCAAACAGACACGAACGAATTGCAAGAGTAAACAAGTGTCGTTGATGAATGGTGAAAAAGGGTTTTGAAACAAACGACAGGGATGAAGCACGAAGCAGAGATGGGATCATAGACAGTGAAATATACCGACTGCTTTTGCGTTCGAAAAATGAGATTTATGCAGAGTAATTAGCTTGTTTCGATCGTCTTAAAAATCTCTATTATTTTTTATAATACGGAACGAAGGAATTTGGAGCTGTTCAGATCGTGAGAGCGATTATTCTCTTTATGGAGATGAAATTCTCTTGCGTAATAGTGTTCGTACTTTTAACGTTGTTTCAATTTTCTGCCAAATTATGTGGGTACGTGCGCACGTCTTGAAAAAGCTTGAAATAAAATGGCTTTCATTTAAGAGCTAGGGAGAGAGCAAAGTTGCAGGCCACCTGTTCTGCAGTTCTCAAATCGCTGCTTTAACACGGGAAATCTGCTCAACTTTCCACATATTTCACTTAAAAAATATTCCAGCATGCTAACGTTCCGCTTTTCCGGGGATGCTAAAAGCTCGCCAAGATTTTATTAAAAGACACACTTGACAAGTGTGCAATTAAAAGTGTCAGGGGTGAGAAAATTCATGACACGAATTTAGAAAGGTTGGCAATGCAATGCTGGTGAATGAAACATCCGGCGAATTCATTACAGATACCTGAAAATACTTTGTCAATAGACCGTGAAAAGAGTGTCTAAATATGAACATTAACAGAGTTCACCATAAAAGTGGCAACAGCACTTTGGCGAATACAAATTCCGCTGTCTATATTACACGGAACAAAGAGATCCCTGTTCCAAACATTATACAAACACTCATTCTTTAAACTTCTCAATTCTTTTAATCTCCCCATATCAGTATAAGAAAAATATTGCTAAATGAATATTTTCTGAATAAATCCTAAATGATTAACCCTTTAGCGCACGCACCAAGACGCGGTTGAAGGGAAAATATCCCTTTAGCGCCCGCACCTTTTGTTTTTATCGTTAAATATGGTCTGAATTTATATATTTTTATACAAAAAAAAATTTATTTTTTTCAGAGCTCAAAATGCATAAAACCAAAGAATACAGGGTTCAGATAGGTCCAACTTTCTCCGATGAATAAAACTACACTAAACATGTTTCACTTAAACTGTTGCAAACAGCGAAATGCGAGTGCAAACGGCGAAACGGCAAAAAAAAGGAATGTATCCTATATGATACGTTTGGCGCTGAAGGGTTAAGGAGTCAAATAAGTCCCCCTCCCTTCGTTACGGTGCAATTAAGACACTCCTAGATAAGAACCAAGGCTTAAACCATAAAGTAACTCCATCCAATCGAACCACAGTAAACATCACAGAAACACTCATCCTCTGAATATTCTAACCCCCGTATCGGTATAGGAGAAATATCCCTAAATGAAGAGTTTCTGAATAATTCCAAGTCACCGAGTCATACGGACGCCCCGCTTATAGTCTGATCGAGACGCTCGTAGACGGGAACGAGGGCATAAAGCGTCGGCTGTCTGCACCCTAATTCCCGTGCGACTCCTCGTCAAGGACCACAGGCAGGACGGTGTTTATCGTCGGTTTATGCGCCCCCGCGGCAGCTCCAGGCCACCAGCTAACCCTCGAGGTGCTTGTGAAATGTTGCCCCTGCAGTTTATGCGGCACCGCTGCAGCGCGGAATTTCCAAGCTGAATTAGGCGATAGTCTTACGCGTCAACAAGAAATTCAACACCCGGAAATGTTAAGCAGCAGCTGGGGACTTCGAACGAATACGAAATTCTTTAACTCTCTGCCCGGCGAGCATTCGTTCGATTTAGAACCATGTAATAAGCTATCGACGATTTTACGCACTTGATCGATAAATTTCTGAGCGATTTATGCATCCGGCAAAAATGTAACGTTGGGTTTTTAAAAATAGAGTGGCTTTCTATGAAGATTTTAAATTTTCGACTTGAGCGCGAATTATGATTTACCATGTAGTGCTTCTATTCTGCATGATGCATGCATTGGAATGGATTGTAAATATTTAAATTTGAGATTGAAAGAAACATGCACTATTAGCTATTACATATGTAAACTGCGCCAATACGTGACTATAATTTAACCAGCATCCAAATTAGTATCGATTAGATAGCCGTTTGAACAAGGGAGTTCCGGTGTTACAAGATGTATATTATTCCATGCAAACATTGATAATAGCCCTGTGCTGATAATTGTATCAAAATTATGGTGGAATCATACTTCGATGCATCCTTATTCAGTAATTTTACATTGGGAAGGTCAGAATTCGAAAAATTGAATTTAGTGGCTACTGTTGACGAACAATTAAAAGAATACGAACTTAGAAGATTAATAAATATTCATTTAAGATATACAGGATTCCTCGCACAAAGCAATTAAAAGAAATTAATAAATCTTCCAACAGTTTATAATGCGAAGCACTATTACTCGTACATTTTGTATCTACTGTGTCTAACAGTGTTTCACGCCCTAAACCGACATGTTCCTCTTCCTGTTCCTCGCGATCTTAAATTATTTCAATCGTTAAACGTAATAAAAACCTTCTCTTCTATCTTAAATCTTTAAGACTATTTAACAGAACAAGAGTTCGTTGTATTTGTTCGATCAGTGGCCTTCAAATTTTATTACCACAGATGTGCATTACAAAATTCGAAGAGAAATCAATTTCATCGCCCCTGGCACGTTGTTCGACTGTCCATTTATCTAGCAACAAACCACCTATATATAACCATGACAAATCGAACTCCCAAGACCCACAAACGATGTACCTCCACTTTCAGACGCTTCAAACATTTCTACAAACCCTCCACGTCTCATGGTACACTAAAAAGCACGCTTTTATCCCGGAAAGTGAAATACGAGAACTCGCAGCCATGGAATCAAAAATTGAAGATCCACCGTCGACCCGACCTATCATCCAGCGCGCGCGTAAAAATCCCTCGTCCATTTCAGCCCGTGCTGCCTACACGCTGTAAAATTATTTGATCGTCATCGTCGATTAAAAAACTAGCGCCGGCTGATTAGAGCGTGGATGTTGCGCCATCGGCCGAGCGCGTTCGAATCGTTGCTTTTGAATTCAACTAACGGACACGATGGGTCGAGGCTCTTTCAGGATTGCAACGAGGGCGATTCGTTTGCACGAGCCAGGGCATTCAAGTTTTGCGAAATGGCCCTGATTAAACGTAATTGGGGGCGTTCGCGAAATCAAAGGGCAACGAGCGAGCGCCCCCCCCCCCCCCGTTACTGATTTATTAATAGATGGCGCGGCTGTTGCTCTGTGACAATTATCCCGTCAACCGTGTGATCGCGATAGAGAAAGATATCGTCCCGTTCCACGTACTGCAGCTTTTTGGATGAAATGACGCTGCTGTAACAGGCCGCGTCGAACTCTTTGACAGACTCCCGTGGACACACCGAAATGATCAATGGATATACATGCGCGGCTAGGTTCTCGCTTTCATTCGGTGGCGTCAGGGTGGTAGAAGATGAATGCAGGGCCGCGGGGGGTTGTTTTGATCTTGTAGGGGAGACCGGGGCTAGTTGACTAATTTGAACATTTCTAATTTTTATATAGAGACCATTGGTAATAAAAAGTTTATAAATTTCGTTAGGTATACAGGCTTAATTTTGAAAGTTCTTTTAATCGAGCCTGGGTTTCGTAGTTTTTATTGTATTTAGAGTAGTGAGGCGAATAAGTCAAGAAACCCCGGCTGTGGGGTTAGTTGACAAATATGATGGGGTGAGTTGACTTGACATTTACGTTTCAGGTTTAGCCCTTTGCCTGCGAAAGGCGTATATATACGCTGCCAATTCCATCAATATAGTATACGAAACGCATAAATATGTATACTACGGCCAATAAATTTTTTTTTGTTTTTTTTTTACTCCTTCACAGTGCTATTTTATTTATTAATTATCTTCATTACTGGTTTGTTATGGTCTATTTGGAAGGCCTGAGAGTTTGAAGGGAGGATAGGGTGTAAAACTGGTAGAGGTGAGTTTGGAAGGATTTGTGGTGGGGGAAGTGGACTTGAGCAGCTAAACTCTTTGCCTCGACTGCATCTTGAGAATAAAAAATGCAATTTTTAGTGGCATTCCTGTGGTTAGTTAAGTAACCCCGGCCGACATTGTTGACATGTTAAAGGCTGTACGTACAAAACCTCCACGCACCGGATAAAATAAAATACCGTAAATTATAGTCAATGTATCACGTTTCCACAAAATATTCATGAAAAAACATCAAGCAGTACTTAGTGGACAAAAATTCATAAATATTCGAAATAAAAATATTCACTTCCCACCGACCTTTTTAGATTTTTCATTCTCACTGATAGAACACGCAAGTTTTTGTCAAGCGACACATTAAATGACAAGTTGGTCATTCATATGCTTCAATATCGCGAATCGCAGCATAATTTATTCCATAACACAGCAATTAAAGGGAATTAGTCAACTAACCTCGTTAGTCAACTATGGCGAATGTTTTATATGGTTCTGGAGGTGAAAGTTGCTGGTGCCGATGCGCGAAAAGTTTCGCCCGAATCATGTAATCGCTACATTAAGTAAAAGGAAATTAAATTAAATTGTAATTCTGTAACCTTAGATTTAATAACTAAGATACTATCTACGGTGGGTTTTATTTCTATCTTAGGCGTCAACCAGTCCGCGAAATATTAAAAATCGAGAAAACCTTGAAAATCAAAAGCATTAATTATTATTATTATTTTTATACAATTTTGACAGAGATAAAGAAGGGTGTAATGTGTAAAATGCGAGGTCCATTGTGCTTCTATATACCTAACCATGAAAATTAATAATAAAACTGAGACCAAAGACGAAAGCTAAAGTACTAAAATATTTACGTAAAACAAATTGAGACCAAGAGGTGCGAAAGTGTTGAAAAATAAAGGTTTTAGTGACACGTTAGATGGACGACAGGGTTTGGTACACAACCAGCGTTACCCAAGAAGGGGTTGCAAAAGAACGCAGAGGTGTACTGCCCTCTTTAGTTAAAATGTCCTATCTAGCATTTTGAAACAACCGAGAAAACTGAGGTTTTATCATTTACTTTCTACCATACTTATTTCCCTTCATTCAAATTAAAACATGTTGTCATTATTTTGTAATAGCCTAATATAATTTTTTGTAATAGGTGTACCGGCAGGGAATGTTTTATTAACGTGCCAATTAATTAATTGTTTTAGATAAGATATTTTAACCATTTTAAAAGAAGTTAGGTTAAATACATTTAACTGTTTATAAATCTTTACGAAGCACGTAGAGTTTTCTAACTTTACTTAAAAGGTAAAAGGCGTGTGGAACTTCAAATATTTCAACATATCTCAAAAAATGAAAAAATGCTAGATAGGACAGTTTAATTAAGGAGGGCAGTGTAGGAGAAGGAGGCTTGAAATTTGGAGGTGCGATGAGAAGGAGTAGACACGACCGACTGGAAGCGGTAGAACGCGGGGTAGCGGAGTGGTATGAAAGATTGCTACGAAGAAGACTGAAGAGGTACGGAGAAGAACGGCTAATGAGAGTTTCATGGACGAGTCAACAAATTGCCATGCACATTTGATTCTCGGCCACCAACCGCACGATGAAAGATTAAAAATTAGTACCTATTCAAAGAAATTTCACTCATCTGCTTTTACAAAAAGAAATAAAATTCAAATAATAAAAAAAAAGATCTGGAGCAATAAAGATTGTCCGTGCTCCGGCTGCGCTCCTGCTCCGGGCCAACCCCCATTGCTCCACTGCTCCGGGCTCCGCTCCAATTCTCTGGAATAAATACCTAAATACTATAAAAAAAAACCTCCAAAATCGAATGCTCATCGGTATCCAGCTCCCCTTCACGCGACCCCCATGACTCAAGCTCCATCCCATCCACCGATATCTTGGAAAGGAAAAGAGGGGGAGGGTGCGCTTCTCGAGGATCACCGTCCCCCAGAACAGCTCGATGCATCATATCCGGTCGGGCACTCGAGCCGGAAACGTGATCCTCCTTCGGAAATCGAGGAAAGGGGCGAAATTCCTCGAAGGGTGGGGAAGCACGTTCGCCAGATGTACGACGTCGAATATTCATACGTCATCGGGGTGGCCCCTTTATTTACGGCGTATTACTCCCTCCCCCTCGAGGTGCGACAGAACGGGTTGGCGGCTGCTGGGACGTATTAAATCATGATCGCTGCCCGCCCTCCTTCCCCTGTTCGCGGGATTTTTAGCCCGTGCCAGCGGCGGCTGTGCAGGGTGTGCCATTAATTTTCATTAGGCGTGGACGAAACTGGGGGGGCCGCCAGGCTTTTCCACGGGTTTTTGGTCGCGACGGGACAGCGGGGGTTGAACGAGGAACAAGATAGGGGCGCGTTACGGCACCTCGCCCCATCCCGCGATCACCACTCCCTGGTGCTTTACACGGCAATTGCGGTGATCGCCGATTTCTGCGTCGCGATTAGCTGGATTGGAAGGATGCGCGTTTTACGGTAATTTCGGTGTAAGGCGGGTTGCGTGGGAGCGGGGGCTTTAAGGGCTTCGTGCCGCAGGTAATCGTGTCTTGGGGAAAAATGGCCCGCTTGAGGATGGTGGTTGGAGGGCTAAGTTGACGTGAAAAGTGGTGGCGTAGAGAGACGTGCACGTAATGAAATAAATATTGTCGGGGGTAACAAAGTGTTCGTGATTCTCGTAATCTTAGAATGCTAAATTTGCCCAAGAGTTGGAAACAAGTGTGAACAGTAGTGGGCTTTTAAATGGCCACCCTTCATTTTTATTTTTGGAGTGCAATGAAATGGGGAGCCTACAATATACGTGCACGTATTTAAAAATTATAAAGGGTTATGGAATGTTCTGTTAGCAGATAGATGGCTGGTATGTTGTAGATGTATGTTCGCTTTACAGAGATAGGTTATTTAAAATTTAAAACATAGAGTACGAGTTACAATCGCGAATCGCGGAAGTATTTGGTGCGAAGGGCCTCTAATATGTAATGTTTCCATTTGAAATCTTGAATTAGGTGAGTGTAGGAATTCGGTGGATCCATATTTATGATTGCGAGAGCGTTCCTTAAGTAATCGAAGTTATTAATTGATACAAGAGCTTTTCTCAAGTCTAGGAATTTTGTAAAGTTACGCGATGTTAAAACGAAGGACGTAAAATCAATCGACCCTGCAATCGAGAATCTTAACTACGAGAGTTGACTACGATGAGGAACTATGATGGTATAATTCAAACGAGTAACTAGTATGATCATTTTACAATAAGAACGATGATATTTCTATTTAAATAAAACTTCTAGAAAATCTTCAAAATACCATCAGCGAAAACGGTAACATTTTATTTTATATTTTCGACTTATTCACCCTGTATGCGTCGCGCGACGAAACTGGCGCAGTGCAAAAACGAATCGTTAAAACGGACGGCGAAATGTCGTAATGCCGATGCTAATACGGGAAAACAAAAGGTGAAACCCCCCCAGCGTAGCGAGACGGAAACGATTTTCCTTTGGGAGCAATCTGAAAAACGAGAATTCGCCGTGATATGGTCGAGTACGTATTCAAATGCACGTCGGGGATATACGTGGCGTCTCACAAAACGTAGCTTGGACATTGAATGAAATTTTCTGGCTGAATTATTAAAAGCATTTTTGCACGATATACTTTCGAGGGGAGCAAATTTTTTAAATCTTCTGTATTTGAAACTGTTCCCCATGGAACGTACACGTGAAAATACAAAATATTATTTAAAAACGCTTTGACTGGTTAAGTCTATAGGTTTCATTGGAAATCACATTTTCACGTGATCACAAATTTCCTAAGCGTTATAGAGTTTTTGAATTACAGAGATCATTAGGTTCTACAAATTTGGCGCTGGAAAGTTTTAAAACAGCGCTGATTTATTTACTCGGCCTGGAATTCTTAAAAGTTTCTGAATTGATAATAAATTGGTGGCGATAATTTCACGTTCATTGTTTCTAAAGCTTTTGTGCCCATAACGGCTAATAGCCGGTGCAAACGAAAACATATTTCAAGCTAGCCGTTGCGTAAATCAAGATTTAACGTGGCACGCATACAAGCCGCGATAAATTGTCTATTAAAATCGAACAATACGATACACGCTGTGGGCGAACGAAGTTCATTACATATTGCCAACCGCGGTGAGCCATTGGAACCGCTAATGATTAATAATCGTGCGCAAACACGAAATGATCGTGTTCGCTTTCGTCGGAAACTTCGGGTAGTTTTCGTTCGCGAGTTTCCTGAATTTTCAACTTAACCTCAGTGAATTTTCCTGCGGAAATTCGGTTTACTTCGGTTTGAAAATTCAATTAATTTTCGTTGAAAAACACGGTTGATATTCGTTCGAAGATTTTGTCGATTTTCATTCCAGAATTCGGCCGATTTCCTTTCGAAAATTCAGCTAATTTTCGTTTAGAAATTCGATGAATTTTCATTCGGGAACTCGATCGATCTGCCTTCGACAATTCGGTCAAGTTTCCTCCAAGAATGCGACCCACTTTCGTTCAAGAATTTGACCGATTTGCCATCAAGAATTCGATGTATTGTCCTTTGGAAATTCGATCAATTTTCATTTCAGGACTCGGTCGACCACATTTCGAAAATTCCATGAATTTTTCTTGGAGAATTCGGCCCAATGTCGCTTGCAGATTCGGCCAATTTTTCCTGGAAAATTTGGTTAATTTTCATTTGAAAATTCAATCGGGTTTCGTTCAAAAATTCACCCGATATCCAACTCCAAATGTACCCCAATTTCGCGGACCGCCTTATATTATCGCGATTTGCTGTTTCGACCGGTTTACGTAATGCGTTCCCCGATAATTTAACGGAAAAGCGATTCCACCTGCGGCCTGCTTCATAAAACCGGCAAACTTATAATACCGTTACTTTTCCCGCGATATGTACGGGTTAAATCGAAAAAAAAACCCGCGCCTCGCCGAGCCAGTTGCGTCGAAGTGCTCGACGATGTATTAAAAACCGTCTATAAATGGCAAATCTCCTATCGTTGCCCACCATTTCATCTAACAGCTATCATACGCGATAAATTCTAAAACTGTTTTTTTATATCGAAGTCGAAGTTTAAATAGTTAAAGTTGCCTCTAATCTTTCGTCGAAATCACTGGAATATTTTCGATGAATCTTTCACACAAACGATTATTAAATTACCAACCTTCACCTGCGACAATTATCGAAAGGAAGTTAAAAAAATAATATTCCCATACATATATCTACATTAATAACTTAATACCAGGAGACTTCAGCTGTCATATTTGGGGCCGTTAGCTTATTGTAGAATTTCCAATTCAAAACAAAACCTGAGCCACCTAAATAACATCCTTTATTATCTAAATTGCATATTTTACGCATATCGTTACACTTGTGCAACAGATTCAATCATAAAAAATAATCCTTTAACCATTCAACTTCCCCCTCTATCGCTATCAACCAATTAGGTACAATCAAGCGAGAGATGCAAGCCTGATTAGCCTGTGTAACCTCTTCATTTGCAGCTTCCCAATTTCCTTCATCCCCCATTACACCCTCCACTTTCAGCTCCATCGAAAAACCATCTTTCAACGTCCCTTTTCACCTCCCTTCGTGAAAGTAACACGGACACACAAAAGGACTCTAATAACAGACGCGGAAGCAACACTGAAAGGACCAACGCCGCCCAACTACGGTCAAAGAAATAAAGAATGGGTTAATTTCGCAGAGTCTCTGCCTCATCCAATACAGCTCCTTTTTTCCCCTGATCCCATCGCGGGATTACTCTTCATCAAACACCCACTCGCATTCGCGATGAAGAACCATGTCCGAACCGATCGACTTTCACCGGCGCCCCAATTGATACCGTCGTCCCTATTCACGTGCCCTGAGCCCGGAGACAATGCCGCTGATCCATCGATCGCTGGCGCGTATAAAAGAGGCCGTAACGCACGATGTAATGTAACCGGTGGCGGCTGAGCTCGAAAATACACACGATGATCGATCGAGGTAGCGAGGCTGGGCCACAATTTCCCTTTAAAAACGGAACCGGGCGGGCGGAGATCCAGCGCAGCTGTAATACGGCCAGTTTCCATTCAGCCGCGGGTCGCATCGCGCGCCGCTTTTATCACGCGTGATTTCGACCTAACGCGCGCGGTGCGCTCGCCGAGGAAGGCCACTCTGCTCGCGAAACAACGGGTTTCAGATGGATTCGAGGTATGAGCTCGCGCGGAATAATCTGCATGGCCGATCGGTTTTTAGTTTTGGAGAGAAACGCGAGGACAGCGGACTTGCACGCTGGCAAATACGTGGTGGGAGGCTTGGTAATTCATCTTGTGACTGACAATGAGTGTATTAAACGTGTATGAAAGCACGCGGTGGTTGTAAAATTGGAAGTTTTAGTGGGCTGTTAACGAGTTGGGTTTCTATTGACTGTTCCATGTTTAGCATTTATTCCAATGTGAATAATCAAAAGTAAGAGAATTTAATAAATTAGTAATGCGTTTAGTATTCACATTTCATTTGACGACAGTAATATTGATTAGGAACTTCAAAACGTAAGGATTTATGAATTGAAACATGTTTTAGAAAAATCTTTTTTTTAGAGAAAAGTTTTTATCGCTTCTTTTCTATTGCAAAGTCTATTTGTACGAAATAACAGAGTTTTTGGTCCTACCTGTTTCTTCAATAAATATACAGGCATTCTATGACACTGTACTTTTTTACTGTTGCAGGAATCTCTCGGATAAAAGAGTAAAAAATAAATTTTTCAGTGTTTCTTACACTAAATATTTTAGTAATTATTAAAGTCACTATTATTTTTCCAGGAAGAATAAGTGCGAAACAGTACGCTTTTAAAGCTGTACGAAAATTCAGGCACCACGGAAACCTCGGCCAGTAGTATAAGCAAGAATTGTAGAAGTCAAGTAGTCCAACTCGGGCATTAGTCAGACATGAATGTATCATACCTTGCTCTCACAAGAGTTTCTAATATAGCAACGAGAAACCATTCAGTGAAACTTTTCCAATTCCAAGAATGATTAAAACCGCAAACAGGTAGACAGATAATTATTAATCCTAGCCTCAAAACCAAAGAATTGCCTCGGTTACATAACAAAGAAATAGTAGACAGATCTGAACAGACAAAATAACTAATAAGCAATGTAAAACAGACGAGGTATCAGAAATCTAATAAATATGTTTTCTTTTAAGAATTGAACTAAAATAATTGACTTCACTTCCCTCTTCTAGTTAACATTTCATTTTCTTAACTGTTTATCAAACGCGCTTTATAGTAAATACACAGGCATTGCCAGTAAGTAGTTCGTTCCCTGCCTTTAAACATTCTGTACCCTCTGCTACAAGCAATTTATAATCTCTGTTATATATTTCTGCCTTTTCTTTTACATTACCTTTTTACCACATTTTATTTTACAATATACAATCTCTTTGTTCTTCAGACTTCTCTTGTTCCCTTTCGCATCAAATGGTTTACCCCGAGCATAAAATAAATAAATAATAACGAGTTAACATGGGGGTGAATCGTGTTGCAAGCTCAAGGAAAAGATCGTACAGAGGGTAAACAATTTAAACATCGAAATGATGGAAATGCGTGGAATGAAATGCTCGCGACAGCGTTCCCCCCATTTTGCATTCTCCGCAAGCTTCTCGCGATGCATTTGGCGCACGTTAAATTTATTCGCGCGTCCGTTGAAGGAGGGGGGGGGGTGGGGGTGGGGTAGAAGGAAAGTTAGCGGCAGGATATTTTAACGCGACGAGCAAACAAAGCAATGAATTTTTTTTTCTTCCCCCGCGGAGTATAATCCAAGGCGCCGCGGTTTTGAATTTCAAAAGCCTTAATCTGTGAGTCTAAACTCACCGGCCTTCCCCGCCGCGAGTTTATTCAATTTCTGCGAGTTCGGTGTTTATCGCTGCTGGCATCACGCGGTCGAATATTTGCAAACGGACGAGCAAAAAGTGGCAACGATTCCCAATGAATAGCAAAATAAATGAAAATATCGAACAGCTGCGTTCGTCGGTCGAATTGAATAGGCGCATGACTACTTATGTATGGCGATTTAATTAATACGATTTATTACAGTTTACTGTTAATAAACGATTGATATTCTTAATAAATAGCTGATACCGTTAAGGAACTAGTTTTTGATCATTTTGAAGGGCTTCCCGCTTTAATATTTATTTTTAACGTAATAAAACCCTAAATCATGGACTGTGTTGTTACCAAAATATATGTCTATGTTTAATCTTTAAGGAAACGTTGAAAGAAGTTGAAAATAAGTATAATTACTTATAAACTATCGAATAATGTGTAATAAGTTTCCAAATATATTAGAAAGAGAGTAGTATGAGTTGTGTGTTAGGTTCAGGTGAGGTTTATTCTTCCTGGGTTAACTACATTCACATCAAATTTGTTAACGTTCGCATACAGTAATCGATGCAAAGTTTAAAAATAATACTCATGTGTGTTTACTTAAATAACTTAATATCAGGAGCTTTTAGTTTCCATATCAATGTCTTCTGTGAAATGATAGGTAACCATTCTTACCTATAAATTTTTTATCAATTTTGCTATACTACCTGCAAATGTACGTTCCACCAAAAAAACAATCCTGAACCAATAAACATAGTCTTCCCTCCAAAAAAATTAATTTCTCCTCACACGAGAAGTTCAGTTACACATCACATTTTCGAACACATCCCCAAATAAGTACTGAGATTTGAAAAGCAGACATTATAAAGCAAGGAAATAAAGTACCCCTGTTTCATAAATTTGAAACAGACAGAAGTTAGCGTGGCAATCAATTTTCATCGTTCAAATTTCTCTACTTTTCCAGAGAACTTATTAAAATATAATATTCACTATTCCAATGTTGGAAATTGGGGAATAATATACCGCTACTGCCACCGATGAAACGTTGATTTGGTAAATTAACGTCTAATTTTTTTTTGTATTTACCCTCCCTATAGAAGATATGGGTTATACATCAATATTAACGGGGTGGTTCGTGACACGCGAAACACGTAAAATGAAGGAACATGATCCTACGTAGAATGTTACAGGCGGTGGCATTATATTAACATTGATTTCTATGCCCGTCCGTTCGCGTGGATTGTTAGGCTCAGGATCGCGAATCAAATTTAATATGCTCAAGTAACCATATTGGCATGATGATGATTCAATTTAATTATTCTACATACCGCTGTTCCATACATCGTGCAACGTTACCGAATTTTGTCAAACATATTAATTACCGAGGATCGACAAACAATTAATATTAGCGTCATTACTTACCAATACACGATACCGCGTTATACCTGCTATTCGTTTTATTATAAGTAGAAAATGAGAAGAGGTGATATTGAATGCATAGAGTGAAATGGCCGAAGAGCACGATTACATACTATGCAGAATTTAAACAGTTGTCAAGTGAATAAAATCGATCCCAGTTCATTCTGAAATTCAAATGAGTGACCCTTGAAAAATGAACTCGAAGTTCGTAATTTCAACTGTGCGAGCTATCAAAGTGAGAAATGGGAGGAAAGGAAATGGTGGGGAATTAAGGAAGTGGATAGTTTCGTCGTGGACCGTGGATCTAATAGCGGACTCGTCAGTAAAGTCTAGCTAGAGTTAGGCATCAACTAAATAAAAAATTATTTAAATAACAGATCAAATAAAAGTTACTTTAACTTTACATTATTTGACGAATAAAGTTAATTTTTTTGTCCCACGAGAATTTATTTGACGAATAAATTTAATTTCTTTATTCCTTGAACGTTACGTTTTTTAAGGTTAAGTTTAACGTTAACTTTGATTTTATTCAATGACGGTCCTCGCCGGTTAACTTTATTCCACACATGACGAATAATTTTTTAAAAAATAACATTGCGAATCTTATTTTTTACATTTTTAAGAGAAAAAGGAACCTGCAGACATGAATATTTTACCAAAATTTTTTTTACAGTTGTGTTCGGTTAATCGAAAGACAACTATCCCGCACCCAGGCCAACTGAAAATTCAAATTTAAATTTTCGCCTATATAATTTCCGTTCCGCCCTAATCTATATGTATATTAAATAAGAAAGTCATAACTGTATTAAAACTGAAGATATAACAATTTATATTTCGGACATATTTGAAATCGATGCCTGATTTTGGGTGTATTTACCAAAGTTTCATTTGGAGTTTACGAAACATTTTACCGGTTTATCACAAATATTTAGATATCTTTTTATTCAGATTCAATATGTAACCTAAACCGATTTATATAGCCTACCGATAGCATAGCACAGAACACTAAAAGTCATTTATCTCAGAACCACGTTTTGACCAGATACGTCCTTTCGAATTAACACGGCAGAGTTCGCCCACCTATTTCTGAAATACCTTACGTAACTTCACCCCGCAAATAAGTGCACTACAGATCGCATACTAACTACTACGCCTCATTGTCAACAAGATCACATACAAGTTAGCGCGATCTGAATCAAACCACCCAGGAGAATACCAACACCAACGATTAACTCCGCTCCAAATCGATATTCCCCGCGATTTCCTGATGCTCGCGCGCGTGAAAATCATAGAGCACGCGCGCCCCCTTTGTCCGTCGATCACGCACCGTCGGATTTTGTTGTAATACCTCCGGGAAACTCGTAAATTAACACCGTCCCCGACTTTTGAACGGTGTCGCACCCGTCACTATAACGACGGATAAACCGTGGCGCTTTAACGAAACATCGAGAGAGGGAGGGGGGCAAGGGAGCATGGAGATTGGGAAAAAGGTAACAACACACGGGAAAACCGATTTCGACGGCAGATTTCGAGCGCCTGCGGAACCGTATTTTATCCGCCCGCGCGAACCGTTTTTCTGCTTTGTCCCCCTCCACTCGTCATTATTTTTCCGCCGATATTGTTTTTTAGTAGCAGCGCGAAATAGACGTGTCCGGGAAGATTTAAATCCGCCATGGGGATCGCTTGGGAAATTATTGTGTACCGTGCTTCGTAGAGGACTTCTCCTGGCCTTCCATCCCCACTTTTCTCTTTTCACTTGTACTTACCCCTCCTTTCGGTGCCCACGGGGGAGGGGCCATGTGAAATGTCACGCGTGACTTTTAACGAAATGTTGTAGACAGACGGGGGTAGAGGAGTATTTGGTCTGCGTTCGACCGAGCTTGCGTTTTCTTAACTATCTGTATATTATACAAATTAAAGTAAAGAATTTAAATTGGAGCTGGCAGGCCACGAAGCTTTTAACCTAGTCACTAGGATATCGCCTTACTTGAGAGAAGCTACAGAGCGTTTAGGTACTGCAGCAGCGAAGGAACGCTCTCTGTTTTCTTTAGTCGCTTATAAATTATTAAACATCTATGCAAACGATCAAATATGGGCGTAATATTTTTGGTTGTTTGTCTATCTACTACGTTCAGTTAAAATCGATTCGCAACACTGTACGCGGTCGATCCTGTGAGATTCAAGCGCTCAGCGTGCGTTATGCAAGGGAATCTCCCAGTAGTACTTGTCAACCATAGTCGCTCCACGCCTGTGGACGTTCTCCGCATGGACTGCATGCACCGGCCGAACAGAGATAATAATATGAGGGGCATCGAGAGCAAAGACGGATTAACCCACCCTGAAAAAAATTTCCTATCTTACATGGCCTAGTGGAATACATTATTTCTACTAATTCAACGTCGCAAAACATGTGGATTAGTCTGTTTTTGTTCTCAATACTCCATACATGGATTCGTAAGGCTAAAGTGGCATCTTCTTGGTTTCCTTGTTCTGATTAATACGTGCTTCGATTATTTAAATGTATCTAGTTAATAAATAAATCCGTTGGAAAGTAGTAAAATTGTGACGATGTATTAGATGAAAACGAAGATAATGTGCTACTCGGTAAAATTATCGTGGAAGATATTTGTTTTAAAGTAAACCAACTTGAATATATGTACTTATAACATACTTAGTGGCGTGGTATGATAGTGATGTAAATAGATAAACGTAAATTACCTGCTTCGATCATACGAGTAAATCCACCCCCCAACCCCCAGGAAGGAAAAGTGAGCCACGCCGGTTTAAAGAAAAATAGTCGACTTTTATTGCGAATGTATTAAGTTATCTTACATTCCGTTCGGATCTTTCGAACTCGCGAACGAGACACGGCTTCTCTCTCGACTATATTACAAATAAATATTCTCTCTTCCATGCTCGTCGTACCCGCCACCCCCGCGCCTTAACGCGTTAAAAGGATTTCAATGAGCTCCTCCGTGTCTAATTCCAGTTTCGCCTGAACGAAACGCTTTCTCCCACTCGGGAAACTTATCCCCGGGGGAAACGGAACGACAAGCATGCTTCTCTCTCTCTCTCTCTCTCTCTCTCTCTCTCTCTCTCTCTCTCTCTCTCTTTCTCTCTCATTCCATACTTCTATCGCTAAAACACGGCGATGCGAGTAAAATATACAACGGACGAGTTTCGCGAACGATAATACCTCCCGTTGCTGAAAATACGAACACATACGCGCGATTCACTCGACTGTCCGTAAAAACAAACTATGCATGTACAATACAACGGCGGCACACATACTCCTATGAAAAGAATTCCATCTCAACGATCGTTAAATATAATTCATGTACGATTAACGCATACGATAAATAGCTTTACTATCCGCCGCGGAATTCTATCCGTCAGTTTTATTCTATAGTCTGTTACAGCGATCCTTGAATCCTCCGATATGTCTGTCATTTTGATAGCCCTCTGTGTCTGGGCTTTCGAATTTAACTCATCTCCGAAACTCATCGACGTCTCAGTTCTCGCTACGTTAATACTTCACATCCCCCTCGATCGGTTCCCTTTTCTACGAAAGCACAGCGCCACCTCCCCCCAGCCCCCTACCCCTTTATTTAATTCAAGGACCGCTGTCGCGTAACATCCGTCGATATACATTGTATCGTTTAACCAGCTATTATACATCCGCGACAGAATGATCTCAACGATAAACTACGGATATCGAAAACTTAATGGTACAGATAATGCTTCGTGCGTACGATATATCATGTATCGCCCAAGCCGTATGGACTTTGGTTGAATAAACGACATTTGTGTTTGAAGTCCACGGACGACGTGTGTTCTTAAATATTAATATGCATAATTCTCTCTCTCTCTCTCGCTCTCTCTCTCTCTCAACACTCTGCTCACATACGATCGAACATGTTACTATGTACAGAACACTATGAATGATTAAATACGTGTCTGTGACAAGAACGGAACAAGTTGGCGAGGCTGTAGGAAGTTCTCGGGGAACCACTTTCAACTTTGCCCAGGAACTGTAATTCAGGTTTCGATGATGCATATATTCGCACCCCCTAAACTTTTCAGGAATCCCAGACTTTCGATGGCACGTAGGCGTAGGACGAATATATTCATGTCACACTACAGTTCCTTTCATTCGCTTTAATTTCATGGACGCGCGTACGCACTGCAGGCTACAAGTTAGAGACGCAGCTGCTGCAGCACTGTATTTTTTTCAGAGAGTAAGGGGATGTTACTTTCTAGATGCAATTTTATCCTTTGCACTCTAATTTACTGGCTTGTTGATTGGTTAGAAACACTTTTGCTTAACGATCAAGTAGAAACATTTGGAATACTGATTTCAAGATTATTAATTGATGTGGTTTTACAAGGTTTGTAGAAGGTTTAATGATGGCATTACGTAATGTTAAGTTAAACGTTGAGATGCTACGCGATGAAAGACGAAAAGTAACTAAATTTTCAAATAAAAACGGGTGAAACGTAGAGAATCATGCTGAGTGTTTAGTGGATCTTCTGATCTACCTTCTGTAGTAAAACAATTGCGATATTATACATTCTTCGATTATATTGGAATTTTCTAATTGACATTGAATTTTTAGTTTACGAAGATGGTGGTCCCACACGTGTAACTCGCAGTTCACAAGCCATTCGAATCATTTACTTAAAATTCGCGTGTACAGAGAATTCTTAAAAAAAAGTAACCTGCTTTGAAGGATGATGTACATGTATTTCTCAGAGTCGAATATTCGTCTTGTAAAGTGTGTAACTTTCTTCCGGTCGGAATTCTCCATTCGTATCTTTAAAATATGCATATGTGTTCTATTTCCTTGGAGTGCATCTAACCATCAGAAATGATCATTTGTTTCTTTTTACAGCACTGCAGATATGTATTTCTATCTTCCAGCATATGAACGTCTAGTTTTGCAAGGTGTGCAATTTTCTTTCGTACGTATACGTACGCTCTTTGCGAAGTAACGTGAATTTTCCCGATCAGAAACATTTCGAAAGTGAATTCCAACTTCTCAGAGTGCACATGCACATCCATCATAGGTGAACGAGTCGCAGAGTTGGGCATTATTCGAATACATTTTTATTCGAATGATCTCGAATAAGAATTGCGAATAAAATTAAATTATTCAAAAGGAACGAATATTTTTTATTCGAATAAATTTTTCGGAGCAGCGAGTAAAGATTTCGCATGGCACGTGCCGCACTTTCGAATAAACATTTATTCGAATAAAGAATTATTCGTTATTCCCGAATAACTTTTATTCGCGATCCTAATTCGAGAACATTCCAATAAACATTTATTTAAATAATACCCAGCTCTGATGTGTCGTCGTTATTATGGATTCGCTCTCCTGCGTCACACATTTCTCAAGACGGGAACATTCGGTTTTCTAGAAACACGTGTATACAATGTAGCTCATAACCGTTCGAACGATAGTGAACTCTGATTGAACTAGAGATTCGAAGTTAATCAAATTTTATTTTGTTAGCCTGATGATATTTGCTTGAAAATATACCACACGCAGAGTTTATAAATATTAGAAGTAGAGTTTATGGATTTCCTCGGGGTACTCGAAAAGTTGGTTAAAAAATTCACTCTTCCGTTGATGGGGATGAAAAATCTTTGCCTATTCCGAGAAGTTTGCGTCAATTAGCTAATAACAGATGTATCAAGTAACTAGTATAAATGAACTCGTATTATTTAAATAACTCATTTCAGGAGAATATAGTTGAGAATTGCCGACCACATTATCACTTGTCACATTTCCAAGCATAGAATAAAAAATAAAACGTATACATCCTACTAAAAATATAATGCCCACTTGTCCCAATACATAGAATCGTTCGAACAATCATGAGCAAGATCACTGTCCACATCCTTCATAAATGAACCCTTACGTATCCTCGGCAATGAACTTAGAATACTACTCACCCATCTTCAAACCTGTATGCTGCACAACAATCACTACAAATTGCAATCACTATTCCTCTACACATAATACTTTCCAAAATCACCCAATATTTCCATCCTAACAAACCTGTGAAAGGGCACTGTCCCTAAAACATCCCACTGAAGTTCGACAAGCCAACTCGTTCGTCGCCACAGACATTTACTAAACAGCAAAATATCAATCGAGGACACTCAACTGTAGTCTCCGTTTCGTGTCCCCATTTCCATCAACGAATCGACGCGTTATTACTATGTACAAGTCTGTTAATAATTAACAGCCGTATACGGCCATCGAGACTATCAGAATGGCATGAGGGATGATGGGTGATGGATTCCCGTTATCGGGAACCACCAATCACCCCCCACGATGATCAGTAACCATAAAAAGGAACGTTGAGTTAAAAAAGACGACGAAGGGTAGCAAGTACCCGACAGCAGGATAGCAGAGCTTCCAGGAAGCAGCCTCCGGAGTTAGGTACTTAATAATCTTCGTCTGCAATATGTACACGGTACAAAAATAATTAGAATAGTTGCGATCGTTCTGAACGCCAGAGTCGAGGACCACCCCGTACCACTCGTTTCCACCCTTCCCTACTATCCTGCCACTAAAAACAATTTTGCGACTAGAATTTATTTCTCTTTGTTCGCGACGATTTTATTCGGGCCATTTTATTCCCTATTTTTCTTTCCATCTACAATGAGGCGCTACTTTCGTCTCTGTATCTTCTCTTTGTTAATGCGGTGATTGAAGAAACTAGGTAGCGAGTAAAATATCCGTGGATATTTATTAGGCTTCCCTTATAAAATTTAGTAGAATTTAGTTTCAGTGCGTGACAAATATTATTTAGCAGTAATAATGCTTGTGAAATGAAATTTTATTTCAAATTCGTAAATTTTCTTGTGTAATGCCGAGTACGATTTTCCCAATTCTTTCTTGTTCTCTAAGTGGCACTTTTAGCCGATTGGTACTTAACGAAGTATTTAAGGGAAGTCTAATTTATTCGATTTAGTGGCAGCTAGTAAAGTATTACAGGTAATAATAAATAGGTATAATAATAAATTAAACGTAAACATCATAAATTGACCCCGTTTCGGTGGAATTCTTCGATAAACATTCACCGCCAACGGTTAAGGGTTGGCGCCCCCTTTTCGTTCGGAAGCCACGAATCGCATTACCTAAACTAATTGTTAAAGCTTTGGATTCCGTCCCGTGGAAGTTTTCGCGCTGGATCTCTCGCTCAGAGAGAAATAACGTATTTTTCGGTTTCACTGTTTTTCCACGGGGAATCAAATACACGATCGGCAGTTTGTTTAATTGCGCATCCGTCGAACATCTCGCGAAATGCATGCTTCTTCGTCACATTCTCGCTTCTTGTTTTACGTAATGGTTAGGTGTTCGTACTCAGGACAAATCGTGCAACAGAGATAATTGCAATTTTTTGGTTCGAGTATCTTTTCATGGCCATAATTTTTATGGCATCGTGATTGCATGGTTGTTTATGGAATTACATATTCTGTGTAAAATTGGTTCTTCTGAATATTCCGTGGATAAAATTTACGTAATTTCTTTGTCGCAAAAGATTTTTCTGGTCGTAAGTATTCGAAGTCCATTTCTCCGAGATGTATTTCAAGCTTTTTTAGAATCTCAAAAATGAAGTATATGAATTGAAATCAATTATTTATTTATTTATTTATTCTAATTATGAAATTCTACCTAACAATCTCAATTCTTTAAGGGAAAACATAATGAAGTGACTACAGAAAAATTTCATTCATAATAATCTGAACATCCCCCAGAGAAGTATGAAGCATTTCACGATATATATACAATTTCCTTTTCGACTTTCGTCCACTAAATAATCGGAAAATGAAATTATGATATTCCGAAAATTAGCAACTCTAGGTACTTTACAACCATACCAATACGTTTACAATAAAAACTAAGGTCGTAATAAGATACTTCTACTTTCTTACTATTTTTAACCGTTCAGTCAAGTGACAGATACCACTCAATCTCAATTACACAACTTACCCTGTGTAGATTCGTCTCCTCCTGTCACCGTCCTTAATTTATAATCGGTTAGCTCGAGATTAATTAACGCACACCAGCATTCCTTATATAGAAACAGCTTTCGTAACGTAAATATAATATCAGATCAATAATTCATGCGAACGAATTGACAGAACCTGAGTAAGTCACATTCTGTACGAGGCAGAGAATATTGGCTACTCAAGATCGTTGACGGGCTATCCCCCACTACTTTCCCTCGTATCTGCTTCCTTCCCCCACCACTGAATTTGAAACACAAAAAACGTTAATCCACAGCAGAGTTGAGTATTAACTAAATAAAAAATTGTTTAAATAGCGAACCAAATAAAAGTTACTTTAACTTTAGATTATTTAACATATGCAGTTATTTCTTTTTTTATTCGACGAATAAAGTTAGCCATATCAACTTTATTCCACACATGACGATTAATTTGATTAACTTTTATATAAATAAAAATTTTGACTTCTAGTGGCCAATATTTTCTGCCTCAGGTTATAGTTTTCTATAAATAGGGGTTAACATCCCTATTAGCTACTTAACGGCAAACGGTCCAAACAGCCTCACAAGATTCCTATAAGCATTCTGGACGACGTTCTCTTTGTTCTAGCAATTAATTTTTTCGATTTCAGTTTCCCTGCATTAGGTACTATTTACAGTAGTGGTCGAAAGAAAGATTAATCTGCGAACGATAACAAAAATACGACAGTTACATTAGATGAATTTTCTTCAGACGAAAAAGCGCTCCAACGTATTTATCAGCGAGAAAAAACCTCGGGAGACACTTGACTAGCAGTTTTCAGATAATAATTTAAGAAAATAAATAGAGGGCGCTCGGTATATCTTGCGGGATTAAAAGTCAATTACAACGTAAATCGATAACGTCGCCGACAAACGGGACGTCGTTCAGCCAACGGAGAAACGAGAAAACGTCCTCTTTTACGACAACCACCACCGTGGAATAATGCAACGCCACCGTGACAGAGGATTTTTCGTGTTTTATACAAAAATTGTATCAAATCGACTTATTCGACATCGGATGAAAAAAGAATAGTCCCGACACGGATACTTTTCCTTTTCATGAATGTTTAATTACTAGTGCTACCAAATGCGTTAAATTAATTTTGATAGATTAATAGCACAAGTTTTTGCAATGTGTTTTAAGGATTGGCTGGGTATTATCCTCGGATGGCGAATGAACGTTGGATAATAAAATAATTCACCCGTTTATAATCAAACTCTCGACACTGATATACTTGCGATTGCGTTATAACTGGGTTTAACGCATTCTTCGATGGAAATTCCATCGATTACTGATAGACGGGTTGAATGGGGTTGGAAAAGGGGATTAATGAGAGATAAACACGACGGCCTGGAAAAATGAGTCTCTCGATGAAGCCTCTGGATTCCAATGTTATGACGCTGTTCGCGTGACTCGCAGACCGCGCATTGTTCGCGTCAATTTACCGCCACGATAATTACTCCGCTGTGTCCACGAGTGTGGGCACTTAATTTCGGCCCCGATGACTGAATGAAAGTCCAGCCGATCACCGCTGCCTCCCATTCTTCCTTTCATTCCCTCTTTTTCGCAATTCCGCGAGATTTCGACAGGTGCGTAATAATTAAGTAAATAAAAGTGAATTCTGAGTGTTCTCCTTTTTTTTTTTAAGCTGTTGGAACTTCAGAGTGACGGGCGTGAGAATGATTTTCTTGCGTGTGGGAGTTGTTTCGAGACACGATTAAGGGACAAACTCCAACTCGATCAAGCTTTAATCCGCTCTCTAATTGCAGACAAATCAAATATGAACGGGCTTTCCGTTTCTCGATTCGACTGGATGACTTCGGTATCGACTTCCCTGTGGAGCCGTCGGATCAACAATAGGCAACGTGTCAAAGACAACGATCTATTCGTCACGCATTACAAGATACGTCTCCAGGCTTATCACGTGATGGAAGCATGCATAAATTACACGCACCAGGTACAACTTGTGCCGTTTCGAGATGTGAACCGGAGCTCGATCCTTGATTCTGTCGGATCCACTCGTGCATCCCGCGTCTCCGAAACCTGGTGTATAGACATTGCAACTCGAGCGCTTCGCTATTGAACATCGCTACTATGAACATTTGTGAGGAGCAGAGCCATTTATACTTTCGGAGGCTCTAGGTGCAACACAATTATGAATGAGGAGCCACAAATTTTTCAGCTGTCTCCACTTTTTATATTAGGAATTTAATATTCAAAGAAAAGTATTTTATTTTGAAACTACAACCCAAAAGGGTATATGTAGAAATTTCACACAGAATTATCGGGACATTTCTTCCAGTTGCATTTTATGCAAATTTGTAGTGAGAGGATGAATGTTTTTTAGTTTACTGATGCAGTTGTTGGTTTAAGTATTTCCCAATGCGAATAATAGTGTTCTGAAGAATAGAAATGCGAGTATAATTTGATTACTACTCTATTGATGTGGCGAAATCTATCCATGTGGAGAAACAATCAGTGCGTAAGTTCTAATCGATTGAAGAAAAAGGAACGAAAAGCTTGGGATAACTGAGCAAGGAATTCTGAATTCTGACTAACTATCCAGAAAATAAACTACATATTCGTTAAATAGGAAAACAGAAAATAACATCGAAAGAATCTACTGAATACAAATTTCAAAGAAATCCCTGAAACTTTTCTAAGCATTCTAAAATAAATAATACTACAGAAACGAATGTCAAAAATCGTCGACACAAAAATATCACGATAAAGGAACAAATTTTTATAACTACTCGCGTTAAAGACTATTCTGAAATATCGTAAAAAGGAGAGGACTAAATTCGTCTTGTAAATAGTAAATGAGGGAAATGGGGAAAATGCCCGAAGCTATCTACAACTCGTCCATTAGCGCATTCAAATTCGTCACTGCCGTCCATTCTCGCCCGTTTTTCAAACGACTGTATAAGTAATCGGAACCCAAAGTGGAACATCACTCAGCTTACGGAACATACTGCACCGGCACACCGCTTCTATCCGAGAAAATGCAAACGTGTCATCCACAGAGAATTTGCTGCTAGAATCGACATCTCGCATACCGAGACGGTTCCCATTTCACAATTAAGATACATTCGGATTAATGGACAAAATACCAATCACTTCCAGATATATATAATTTCTACTTAAAGTGTGGCTGGCATATTTTATGTAAAGTTGGAAAATATGAAATACTTTATACGTAAACATTTGATTTGTACGTTTCTTCGAAATGTGAGAAATGAATGGAATATTTGGTAGCACTAGTAACTTGATTCAGCTAAAGGGAATTGGAGCATATAAATCACTAGGACAAATTAACTCACCTACGTAATATTATGTTCTCCTAAAGGTATTTTTATACCACCCACGTAATATTACGGAGATCCATAAACAATTTTTTTAACATTCCGCTTCTGGTGTTAATCCACTTCCCCTTCCTCATATTCTCGAAAATCTAAGGTATTTGGAAAAAAAATTCAATTTTAGAATTATACAAAGGAAGACTCCCAACCAAAAAATTCTGTTCTCAATAAATCTTTATGCGAAGTAAACAAAAAACAGTGTTTTGAAATAATTTGAAGGGTTGGTTTCACCCTTTCAGTATGGCTATGTACCATCAAACAAAAACATTGTGCACCGCATATATTTCATTATCCTCTGCATTCACTCAGTATCGTGGAAACGAGAAATTTCGAGTTGGCAGCCCTCCCCTGTCAGTGGAATCGTCAAGGGGTTAAAGAGAGGTAGGCAAGCACGTCACAGTAACAGGGGGGAAAGCGAGAAATCGCTTCACGGATAGGTGGTTGTCGGTTGATGGAGGACGATAATATTTCCCCCGCGCTACGGGCAGACCACGTTTCCTGTTAAGATAGGAACGCGACACGTACCAAAAGGGCGGATTCCCTCCTCTCCTGGCTGTGATTTTTCCGCGAGCGTAGCACGTGTGTCGCGCGATCTCCGCGACGAAAGTGATTTTTCTCAGAGACGCGCGCTGCTTGCCATTTAGGGCGCGTTTCGAGCCGAAGTAGAAACGGCACGTGCGGGAAAATCAGACCTCGTCGAAGCAGCTGACACTCGATCCATTCCCTCACCTCTACCCATCCGCAGTGTCCGTTTCCGTCTCTTCCTTTCGACCTCTACCAGTCGTCCATCGTTGACGAGAGCTTCTCAGAAAACGATAATCCCTCTCATCAGAAATCTCACGAGAAATATCTGATTATTCTTTCAGATACGTTCTCCGCCCGTTTGTGACGTCATCCAGCAATTTGCTTCGACGTTACTGATTTCAGAAACCGAAGGATCCGATGATGCCTCTTTGTCCAACATCTGTGGTACTTTCTTCCCACAATCCGCATTCTCACGGGGTGCAACAATCTGAAGATTTATTCCGCCAAATCCCCCTAAAAAGTGACAACGTCACGTCCGCTTCTCTTAATACAGCTCTACGAACTTCCGAGCAACAGTGTTCTTGCCGTTCATTAATAGAAGAAATCTATTCGAATGCTTCTGTCGAGGGTCTAGCTGGAAAGTCGACAACACCGGCCACAAGCTCATCAGACCCGCTTCCGACACCTCGGATTCCCCTCGGTGCCAACTTCCAGCGAGCCCAACGCGCTGGAAGTAATTCCTTTCCAGCGCTTGGAATCGACTTCTCGAAAGCTCGACCCGCTATCTACCCCGGTTCGCGACGATAGCCGGGCGCACGTACCGGAACAGCACTGTCCTCTTCTTGCCGCGGCTTCTTCTTCCACGTTTCCAGTTCGCTTGCCGTGCACGATGCACACCCTCCCATCGGGCACATAAAGAATAGCGACGGGCTCCTTTCGATACCAGCATTCTTCGAGGGTGTTTTCTGGACGAACGATAAAGTCGAGGGCACTGGCTAGCAAAGTGGTGCTTATCGGCATCCCTGTTAGAGTCCTCAGGAACGAGACAACGAGGCTGGCGTAAGCGTGTTGGCAGGTCGAGAGACTTTCCCACCTGCTCCGTGATTTTAGCGGCTCAGATTTAACACTGATCCCGGATTCTTGCTGTAGACAGAATTCGACTGGAGCAGCTTGGAAGAACGATGACTCAAGCGAACGTGTGTACGCGGTAAGTGCGTTGGAAGAACTGAGTCTACTTTTCAATGAAACGAAAGGAAACTCGCGAGAGTTTCCTGGATCCAAAGCCACCGCAATCGGGGTGGTCTTTAAGCGCGTGCCGTCGCATTAAGCAGCATCCAGGAGGCTATATTTCCGTGACAGAGGACGGCCTGGAGGAAACGATTCCAAGGGGAATATCTCCATAGAAATAGTTTTGCGCGAGATTGTAGGCTATTGGTTCCTTGTCATCCTCCTTCCACCCGTCGATTATCCCGCCCGCGGCGTGTTCACCCAACGACTGCATAAGCGATCGAGGAACTGAAAGGCTCGGAGCGTTTTGCATGTGAAGTATGTAGTCTCGTCCCCGCTCCCATATCTCTAGTTCTTCGCTTTGTCGGGGGCATGAAGGCGCGTATCTAGGGAACCGTGCCATCATTCCTCGCCCAGCCATCTTTATTTCGAAGCCACCTCTAACTAGTGGAAAGGTGTTTCGAGACGGGTAAAATGAATCCCCTTCGCGCTTCCACCAGCTGGCCCTCTTCTTCCCCTTTCTTGCACCCCTTTCAAAAGCACTAAGTCCAGCCACTTTTCGTACCTCTCCATACGCGAGTCGAAGGAACGTGTCTTCCCTCTTCCGTTCCCCCCTTCAATGGACCAACACTTTGCTTCGTTCCTCGAGCGTTTGTTCGACGCTGAAGAGGCTACTCGCCACGACAAGGGCTCCGTTCTCGTTACCAGAGAAGATGGGGGCGTTCATTGTGACGATGCCAGCTTCGTTTGGCGAGTTTGTTTGGCGCGCAAGGGTTTCTCGAGGACGGAGCCACTTGCAGCAGGACATCTCACTTTCGATCACTGTTTCGGCTTCCTTTTCATCGATATCGGATGCTTTCTCCCCCCCCCCCCCTCGCCGTTACTTCAAGCATCCATTGTCGGGAATATTCTGTTTGGGAGGCAGGAAATGAAACTGTTCCAGCGAAATACATTTTGGCTGTGATCTCGGAGATATAACGTACACCTTCCCCTTCAAATTCCTTCTGCTTTGTTCATCTATGTTTTCACCTTGCGAATAGTGGAAAGGCTTCACTTCCTAGGAAGCCGCACTTGGTTTAGGCATCCGAGTGTTTGAGGTCCACAGGAAGCTGGAGAGATACAGCCATCTTGAATCTTCAGTTCGATGAAGCAGACCGGAATCAGGTTCGGAAGACAGGATTGCTTCAGCAGCCCGCCGAACTTCCAACGATGACACTTTTCACGCGAACATCTCCAGTCGACTTCTATCGATCCCCGAAGACCAGGAATCGATAATTCCATCTCTTCTTCCGTCAAACGTTCGACGCCCGTAGGGACTTTCCCCTGGAAGCCCGCGAATCGCTGGAATTTTCAGACTCGAGAGCGCGAATCGGTAACGTAATTCTGCGCCGCCCGACGAAAGGAAGACTCAGCTTTCCTTGATCCTCCTTGTCAACAGATACGTTCCGCGCCCCTTTTCCCCCACAGTTTCCCTGATATATTTGAAATCACTCTTTCGTCCAGAGGCCTTCCTTCTTCGATCCCAGGAACCTCATACGAGAAAATAATACAGATCGTTGATGACGGTCTTTAGACGCTAACATTGGTCAGTTTTCTTCATAGATTGAATAGTTGGACACAGGCTTAGATATCTCCAGTCCATATGCCATATATTCCCTCACTTTTGATAACGAAGATCTTCAGAATAGAAGATCCACCGTCCCGGTACCCATTGGATCGCTAGTAACGGTACCTTACAGATGTCTTGATGAACACGAGGCTCCCCGGCCGCACGTGTGCAGCAACATCTTCCACTTTCTTCCTGTAGATGACGAATACTTCATTGGAATAATGATTTGGTAAATAAAAGCTGAACGTAGCCAAGGTACGACAGGTCTTCAACGGCCCACAACTTTCATCCACTCCCTGAGCATCATCTTCCCCCGGAGCAGCGATAGAACAAAGACAATCTCGCCGGGCCAAGTGTATCGGAGCCGTAGTGGAGCAACGGACACGTTGACGCGCGGCGGGCCTTCTGATTGCTTGATTAAGCTCGCCACGCCGGCTGAAAGCACGTTCTCCTCTTTGTTTTCGTCGCGCGAGTCGAGGGTCTCGCGTCAAAGAGGAACACGCCAGGGAGGAAGTTCGTACGGAGCAAAAGCGACAAACTTTCTTCTTTTCACCTGCTGGGAGAGTGTGCCGTCGCTTTGATCGTCTTCTTCCCTCGGTTCACCCATGTTCCCACCAACTTTTCTCCGTCCCTGTTCCCCGTCAGCCTTCTCACTTCGCCTCCACCTCCGTCATTCTCGATGCCCGAGATAATATGCTCGCAGCTGGCACGCCGCGTGCCTCTTTCGTTCTGTCCCCCTTCGGGCGGTTCTCTTCTCTTGGGAAATAACAAAAAAAAAGTGCTCTGGCGGATCTGAAGTGGAGAACGAACGGAGGGCCCCGGGTTTTCAGCACGGCGCTCGTGGGTGCACGGAAATCGTCCCCTTTTTCCGGCTACGAGTGCTGCTTAACCACTTACGTGAAGTACCTTGCGAGCAGCACCAACGCCAACGCTACCATTGTCCGCGCCCTGAAGACGCTGGCGTCGCTGCCGATCGCGCACACCTCCTCGGTGTACGGCTCGCAGTGCTCCTGTAATCAAATCGATTAATTCGATTATTAGCTGGACTTCGACCTTGAGCCGCGATAAGTCTGGGGCCTTTACAGAGCGGGGCAGTTCGAGTTATTACTGTCCAGCGTAGGGTAAACTGTACAATGATTGGCACCCTAAGTAGAAATCCCAATTGGAGTGTTTGTAATTTCGTGAAGTTTTTGTATGGTCTTAACTTTCAGTTATTATCAATGTTTGTGAATTTCTTATTAAAATAAAAGATCTCGAGTACCTATTATGTCTTTTATTTTAAAAATATTCAACGTAAAACAAAAATAGGCATCCAAGTACAATCATTGGCACCCTCAAATTTGAGGTTGTATAGAAAAACATATGTAGTTAAAATCGAAGTTTAAAGTGTTTAAAGAGATTATTTAATTCACTATTAAATACCTACAACACTTAGTAAATCTGTATTTCAATCCATTACTTAGTTATAAAGCGACAAAATATACTTTACCTACCCCTTAGCAAAATTTTAAGAAAACGCCTAAAACTCAGCCCTTTGTCCCACTTTGTGCTGTTGCCAGATGTAAAATGTTTTGTTCAACTACTGGGCTTGCAGTGTTGTAGCAAAAAAAATAAGAAATTGTAAAAAAAAGTACTTTCTAAGCTTGTACTTCTTAACATTCGACTTTTTAATCGGGAGTGCCAATGATTATTAGCGCACTACCAGCATTAGTATAGTTTACCCTATGTATGAGAAAAATGGATGGGAGCAGAGCTTGGCGAGAGTCAAGAATTTATTTCGATTAGAAACGAGATCGAAGAATTCAGAAGCGTTTAGTAGTGATAGTAATGAAAATAATATGTTCAAATAACGTTGGTTCACGAATCAATACTCTCCAAATAATTCGCCATTTCCTGCGCATTCGTCGAATTTGAGCGCAGTGAGGTTACACGTAGATATTGATCATGCGGTAACGGAAAATAATAAATACACGGAATAGTGCATCCAATCAATGTGGGATTAAATTAAACAATGGTCGTCAGGCACCTTTCGTTATTAATTACTATCATAAAGGGTAACCTCGTAGAACCGTACGAAAATTTAACGTAACTAATAATAATCACCCTAGCGTCGATGCAATATTTAATTAATAAAAACGAATGCGTTATTTCCATTACTGAAACTAAAAACCGCAAAGAACGCCAAAAAGATTAATTTACAGACTTAAATTAATTGGATATTTTCTGAGTAATGTATGCCCTTAAATTCTTCGATCTCCTTATCTGATCAAGCTGTATACAGTATATAATATTAACGTGATCAGTGGCACCTGGGTCACCGATCACCCACGATATTTATCAGAAATGAAATTCTCGTGGAACGAGCAAGCGTATTTTGCAAAATGACATTGAAACAAGCCAGGGGAAAACCGCTGCTTCTCTACAATCGAATACTAGTCTAATTTCTTTTATCCTCCTTAATGATCCATCTGTAGCCTCATATCCCTAGTAGCACAAAATATTGAATGCACATACATACGATATTAAAAAAAGGTTCAATCTCTTTTTGATATTTAAACATACATACAATATTTATTCTACATTAAGAAGAAAATATATTTTCCAAATATGCTGGAAATATTCATTTTATATTATGGAAAAAATATTCTTTTTTCAAATATAAAGTAAATATTTATTGAATGATAGAAAGAAAACATTTTTTTCCTAATGTTTCACATTTTCTAAACCTTTATTTCACATTTTCAGTATGTGTATATGATATTTGGAATCAATTTGGAATTTTTTTCGTATTAAAAAGTGTGGCTAAAAAAATATTTTTTTAATATTTGGAAAAAATATTTAACCAATATTTTGTGCTACTAGGGATATAACGCACACTTTTTACTAAACAAACATATTTTTTACAGCTTATGATGAAAATAAACTGTACGCAATAGGAGAAGTCTCAGTTTCCCTTTACTTGTTTCTAATTAATAGAAAAAGAAATGCTTCGTTTTCGACAGAAACGGCTGCCTCTAGTGCCATCAAGCGATTTGACGAACGCTGTAAAGCACTACATAACCGGACGTATCTCGTTACGGTAACAACAGTTCCTCCCCCAACGGGGAGTGGCAAATATTTACCCTCAAAAGCGAGCTCGCCATTCTGTCAAGAAACTCCTTTGTAAATTGAGCTGTGTCATCACCACATCGCCGGCGAACTGTATGATGCGAGCACGCCAAATACCCCTTGAAGCCACTGCAACAGACATGCACAACTCTTCTTTCATTACGTTCCATAGGTACGAATAATTTTCTACGCGCTATGTTCATTCCGCGTTTCCACAATGTATCGGCTAAAAATCCTATTGCTCGTGTCAGTGCGCAGGAGTAGGCGTTTGCCCCCTCCCCTGACCCAGGAAAATAGTAATAAATTATTCATTTGTCCAAAATTAAATTAAATTATTACAAAATAAAAATAAATTAAATTCTTAAATAATTCCGCATTGTGCATAGATTTGTTTGTCTAATTACACGTATGATACAATGAAAAAATTTGTTTCAATATTTATTGCCCCTCCCTGAATAAAATTCATTATTTATTGCCCCTCCTTGAATGAAATTCTGGAAATTCTGTTAAGGGGTGATTCTCAGTCAGGAGGCTGAAAAAGGGTGGCCTTTGGAAATTTTTTACTCAAAAGCTATAACACATTTCTCAAAAAATCTTTTTTCCTTTTAAGGATTGCATCTATTACCGTGTATCATATTTTTTTTATTTAAAACTATTTATCAATAACTAAGTTATTGTCCATCACTCGCAGGTTCTCTAAAAAAAAAAGCTCCTGCGGTGACCACTGGCTGCTCGAAAGTCGATCATCTAAAATAAAAAATTCAAAAGAATTTAATTATTATATTATATTATCTAGTCTCTGAACGATGGATTTTTTTTATCCGATGCTTAGTTTTCTTTTAATTGACGAAAATCAGGCACGATTTATGGTAAAAATTGAAACTTTTACTTTAAACATCAGCCATCTTTTCCCAAATCAATATTTCGAAAAATCCTTCGTTCAAATACTAGATACTATAATATAATAAGTAAATTCTTTTGAATTTTTTAGTTTAGATGATCGACTTTCGAGCAGCCAGTGGTCACCGCAGGAGTCTTTTTTTTAGAGAACCTTCGAGTGATGGACAATAACTTAGTTATTGATAAATATTTTTAAATAACAAAATTACGATACACGGTACTAGATGCAATCCTTGAAAGGAAAAAAGATTTTTTGAGAAATGTGTTATAGCTTTTGAGTAAAAAATTTCCAAAGGCCACCCTTTTAATCAATCCACGATGCATACTTCATTTCCCCATATTTTCTACAGTCCTTTTACATTCTTTCTACAAGATTTTCTATCGGACGAGGATATGGAAACGCAAGAATTAGAATTATTGCCCGCGATTCTAATACGATGGATTTTCTCCGTTTAAAGTCTGAAACTATGGTGGACTTGTCCGCGGGAGATAGAAAGTAGACTGATTTGAAAATAGATCCGCAGGCTGTCGGTGTAATACACGAGTCGTCCGTGGTACCATAAATCAACGTCACAATGAGACAACCCTGTAATGCAGCCTTCCTTGGAATAAAACTTCCCGTCAGAGTTCCCGAATGCGTGGCGCGCAACATTTATCAAAGTGTAACAGATTGAACAGGGCAGCCTCTATTGTTTAACCGTGCGACGCGAGACGGGCAGCGAGCCGAAGACTTTCGTCCCAATCGTCGTTTACAAACTATGTACGGTGTTGTCTCAAATAATGATTTGCAGGTTTCAGATCAAACCTGCGGTAATAAATGTTTATTTCAATGGCTGAGATTGAGAAGGCGTGCCGATTGTAGTTTCAAGAAGATGAAATTCTATTCAAGGGGACTAAATAGGCAGTTGTTTTCCGTGAAAGAAACACCTTTTTAATGCATTTGAAGAAAAAAAAAATGAAAGCAAATCCGGATGTAGCCTTTTACCCAATGTTTATTATTATTATAGAGATAGAAAAAAAATTGCTATGAAAATATACATGTGCTTTAAAGATAGCGGTGCTGACTGGTAAACATTTTAACATTCTTCTGTAGTTTTCAGGAAATAGGTATTATTCTTAAAAAGTGCCATAATCCAATTTCAAGGTGTGATTCTTGTTGATTACATTCGCGGAATTAAAAAACTAAAATTGAAACAGAATTATTAAAATTGGCGGCCGAAATACGGCGATTACTTGAAGAAAAATTTGGGCGTGTTTGCGCGCTACCAAAAATCCGCGACTTTTTCATTTTTTTATGAAAATCTCGAATTTTTACGGACCATATTAAAGGTTTCGCGGGAAATGGCACATGCTTTATACATCCTGTACTTTTTTAAGTCGATCTGAACCTCCGTTCATTCGCAACTAAATGAAAAACAAGAGAAAAAAGGATTCGAGAATAAGGCGTTTAAAGTTTCTGGGCAAAGGAGACGCTGTAGGTTGCCACTTGACCTTTTTAGCTGCAGAATCAACAATTTTGCAAATATTAATATAAATCAAGCGGTATTTTATTGAGAAAAGATAGTACCTTCGGAAAATGGTAAAAAAATCGATTTTCGACTGCCTAGTCCCCTTAAGAGGAAGATATATAATTGAAGTTTACGGCGTAAAATATTAAAAGTAAAGATACAGTCTATTCAAAATTCGAAAAGCATAATCTATAGAGCCGTCATATGTATGACAATCACACGCAACGAATTACAACAATTCCTATTAATAGATACACAAGAATCTCCATTAATAAACTCCACTAATTTCCAAACAATTTGCATAGGTATTCCAATAATCTCCCATATTTGAGCGAACAAATATTTGTTGCTGGGCTTGTAAATAATCAACTATTATTTGAAAGCAGAGTACACATACCACGCGCCCATTCACTTCGATCCGCGAAAACTGAGGCTCCAGTCCGGGAAACAGGTTTTTCCAGTGGGGAAAAAAATATAGATTAAAAATGAAAAATCGTTACGTGGAGTGTTCCGCGATGATATAAAAAATTTCCAACCTCCCCCGTTTCAACGGTACAGCGATTTTATACATCAGTTTCGAAGCTACGTGAAACATGGACACCTTTCTCTACCAGAGCAATAACAATAGATAATATCGCGATATAAAAGGGGGGGTAGGTAAAGAGTTTTATAGGTGGCGACTTGAAAAAGCTCGATGGGAAAGCGCGGGGCCGTAAACCGCGATGTGTAGAAATAAATCGATACGTGGGCGAGGGGGAAAAACAAAGAGAAAAAAAAACATAAAGAATAATAATATTCGATGCGCGTCCACCCGCACAGCAGTAACGTGCTCGCGATTGTCGTTTTTCCGCGGGGTCCGTTTTTGACGATCCCTCGTGTAAACACGAAACGAGAGGGACAGCTTTTCACGGTGGCGGCCGCGCATGGGACGCAATGTCATTAGCTTATCTCCGCCACGGTCTGTTGCAGCTTTTGAAATTATGCGCTAACCGGTAGAAAAAGGAGAAAGGCACAAAGAACAGTGGAGAAGGAGGATGGGGGGCCAAAGGAGGGTCGGGAATGGACATAGGGGAAAGACAGGTAACCAGAAAGGGGACAAAGAGAAAAAGGGGACAGACATGGGAGAGAGAATGGGGAGGAATGTAGTTTGAAATGAAAAGGGGGGATGGTAACAGAGGCGATGTGTTTACTATAGGAAATAAATCAAAATCATAGAAAGATATATTGAAATAGAAAGGAAAGGAGGAGTACTTAGTGGAGTGACGACAACGAGAGAGAACTCTAGAGAAACATGAAAATAGAAGAGAAATCGAAAAGAGGGACAGAAAGATAGCCACGAAGTGAAGAAAAAAGGGCTAAAATAGAAGTGGGACAAAACCAAGAGGGTGTGGCAAAATCGATTTGATGTTGGGGAAGGAATACGCGTGACGATAAAAAGAGGAGGACCAATAGGGGAAGTGAAAGCTGGCAGATGTAAAGCACGGATGAGTGTGAAAGAGGAATGGGAGGAAAATACAATTACAACCGCAGGGAAATAAAATGGCAACGTAATAAAACAGACAGAGGCAGAAGTCACAGGCGAGGAAAAATGGGGCGGGAAGAGTGGTGGGAAATATGAAGCGAGGGACGAGAGAAACGAGGAAAATGGGAACGGGAAGTGGGTGGAGAAAGGGGAAAAATCGGCGTGCAAAGGGGAGACAGGAGAAAGTGAGTGCAGAGGGAGAGTGGCAAAGGCTGAGCACGCGAACGAAGCGGGGGGGGGGGGGGGGAGGCTTCAAACGCGTCCGCCGTGTATGAACACGACTCACTCTTAACACTCTTATCTCGTAAATTCAATTGCACCCTCCTCCAGCTGCACGCGCTCTTTTTATATTAAATCTTTGTGCACGTCCTATTGCGTTTAATGTGTTTAATGGAATAACTCGGTCAAAGAAAATGCTTTCAAGCTCCTGGCCGGCCAGCTTTCATTTCTTAATTCGTGACGCGTTAAAAAACAGATGGGTGCGTTAAAATAACGCCGGGTTAAATGACCATTACCGAACCACGTATGATCCCACCATTAAGGGAGGAGCCCTATTCAGGACGCTCGGAATAAGGTGATTCTTGGGAATTTTTTTTCTAAAAAACTGTCGAACGGATCTTTCCTAAACTTTCAGGGTATTTTAGTTCACATTCAAAGAATAAACATTAATTTTTACGTGGCAAAGTGTTCGATAGAAATGGAGATATATGAACACGCTCGTTAGGACTCGCGCGACGGAGTTGCAAATTGGCGGGTGTAATGGTGGCCCCATTTCTTCCCTGAAATAAAAAAACCAAGGATTATCTTATTTCTAGTATAATTACATTGTCGATGAACCTAAAAAACGTAAAAAAAATGTTCAAAGTTGGCAAGTTGGTGGGACTTGAAAGAAAAAGCTACGATTTTGCCCGAATATATATCGTACTATTCATGGAAAAATAGTTGTTCAATTCAATTTATTTATCAATATCTTAGGTTCATCGACAATGTAATTATACTAGAAATAAGAAAATCCTTGGTTTTTTTATTTCTGGGCAGAAATGGGGCCACCATTACACCCGCCAATTTGCAACTCCGGCGCGCGAGTCCTAACGAACCTTTTTCATATATCTTCATTTCTATCGAACACTTTGCCACGTAAAAATTAATGTTTATTCTTTGAATGTGAACTAAAATACCCTGAAAGTTTAGGAAAGATCCGTTCGACAGTTTTTTAGAAAAAAAATTCCCAAGAATCACCTTATTCCGAGCGTCCTGAATAGGGCTCCTCCCTTAAGACGGCTATTTGACCTATGCGCTATTTTAGTAATATCAACCTATAAGCACTGACTTGTCAAATAGAGTACCTTACTATAATTATATAAAAGCAGAAGGAGGTGAGACGGTGCGAATGTCTCGCTGACAAATCGCGAGGGGCGAATAACACTAATATTCCCTCGAAATACATTTTACAAAGAGAAGACAATAATGGAAGACGTCTTAACCGCGCCTTAATTAAAAATCCCTATGCCTCCGAACTCGGAAATTAATTGCTAGAAGGTGAGTGATGAGTGAGAACATTTTATTCATTGGATAGCGATGACCTAAAAACATGGGGGGGGGGGAGGCAATGTGATTAGCACCCTTGAGTGTTTGCCCTGAAGTCAACACTCCCAAATTGTATATTCCGAGGTTCTGGGGTCTGTAGGAATCTTACTAAACAAGTGCAACATATTTGGTGATTCGTACCCCTAGGGATATCGATTTTGCACACCACTTGAGGCGGTCCCAGATTAATCACTATATCTCTGCGATGTAGCTTGAAACCTTGAAACTTAATAATTCAGTCTAATATAGTTAAAACTTAAAATCCATGATTTATGCTTATAATCTCTGTCAAGAAATGAAAGTTCATACTAGATATGGGGGTTATTACCAAGGGATTGAAATCGGGACGAATGTATTTCTGAACTCGATGCTTAATGAAACCATTACCCCTATACCTACAAGTTAACTTCACCTGCCAGGGGAGTACAAATGAAATAATCCCCCTGTAAATTCTCCACGCAGAAACTGGGCAAACTATTTTCAGCTAACGAAATATCTGCTCGCTAGGGTTATTGAAAAACCAATTTTTATCGCAGAAAAGTGTACTCTAGGAACGATTAATGTTTTATGCAGAATTCCCAGCGAATGTGGAATAGCGCACGCGGATAAGTAGAGTTACAACGAGCGGTATTTTAAACAGCGGATGCAGTCGAGATATTAACAAAAGTCAAGGTCTTCCTACAACTTTATTCTCCTGCGCAATCGGTAGAGGTGCATTAATATTAATTATTACGACAGAAAAGGAATGCGTCATGGTAAGGTGACAGGAAGTATTTCAGTCATGTCAGATGTGTTCGATGTAAAGGGCAATCTGTTATGAAATATTTCCTTCCGACAACGTTTTCCGGCTTCTGCATATCGATACACGAGCCGCGGGAATTTGGACGAACTTTTTCAACATCATATAAATGTAGCGGCATAGAAATATAAATTCCATTTAATCGATCTTTTCGCTTGGGAAAAATTACCCGAATAGATTAATTGAATTGCACAAAATTCTCGATTCCTGAACTCTGGCTGGATGACAAATATTTTACACGTTAATAAGCTTTTCGGTACTGAATAATAATTAATGTATGGAATATCGACAAAAATTGTCATAAAAAAAACAAATTTGCAAAACCTTCCGAAATTAAAGAAAATCAGAGGCTATGATAATTCTGAACAGCCTCGATTTATCGTATTGAGTATACTGAAGTCGATGTTATAAAGATGACAGAGGAAGAATAAGATCCCAACTTTGGTCTTGCATGTTAGAAAATTCCAGCCGAGACGTGGATGGATGGCGGAGTCTTGGAACTTGCTTTTCAAGACGAAAGTCTCATCAGGATCTTTTAACCTCGAAGGCAAGACTAAAGGGGAAAGGAAGAGGCGCGTGTCGCGAGAAGAATTTCCATCAATTTTAAATTCTTCAATGATCCTGTCAAGTCTTGAATAAAAAATGTCATTCGCCAAGCAGAAAAGCAGTATTTATTACTCGTGAAAATAATGTTAGAGAAGTAAGAATACACAATAAACTTGTACCTTCCAAGTATATTCCCTTTGGAATAAGAATTCATTTCCAGGATCAGATTTATTAAGCAACATTTTCTCTGAATAATTACTGAAATGATATTTTTAAATTTCCGTAAAATTGATAAATATAGTAACTTTATTATCCAAGAATTCTTTGAAGACGCAACTTTGTTCTGAAAGATTCTGTTAGCTACCAGCTCGTATTGTCGCAGCATTGTTTCAGTTCACTCGAGTCGAATTACATTAATCGCAATTATTCCACGGAAATCGAGCAGATTCCGAATTATTCATGCTTAATTCTCCGCGGCGGAGTTTCTCGACCGGGAAATTACTCTCCTTTTAACAAGTTACAGAAAAATCCACGGAGGATTGTGATTTTTCGCTCACCAGCATAGGGACTTGAAAGAATCGCTTGAGCCCGCGGTGATGTTTCTTCTTTCGATCTCCTGGGTGGTTTTCTGGTACTTCTTGTAGCAAAGCTCATATTCAGGCTGCACCTCCTGCATGCAAGGCGCGTGTTTCAGGAATTCTGTAAACAAAAAAAAAAGGATCTTTTTTCTGTAAATGTCACGGACACTGATCGTATGAAAGTTTAAGTTTGAAGTCAATTATTTTGTTAAAATGTAACATGTTTCCAGTTTAAGGTTCCAAAAAGATTTCAAGTCGAATAGCGTAAAATAGAAGGCTACCCACTATTTTACCCGACACTTTGAAGCGACCGTAATGATTTAACAAAGGCCCAGCACGCGTGAAAATTTCATGGGGGTTAATGGCCAAACGTATTCAAGGGCGGAATTCTCCTGATACAAAGTACAAAGGATTGGTCCAATTCTTAGTAGAATTAGTGAAGTTTGAACGAGGTCTGCTTCAAGCCCAAATGAGTTCTGTTAAGGTTCCGAGTGCTGAGGGGTTCTGTATGCTTTCTTATGGAGTTCCACTTAGTCCTAATCTAGGTTGTAGCGTTAAACCTTCGCCGACCGGCCATCTCCCTGAAACCTAGACGTGCTTGAATAGCTGCAAACGTATACAGTGCCAACAGATAAGCTCCCGAGAATCCCCTAAATTATTGCGGATATCCCTAATTTTAAGAGAATAAAGTGATGCAACCGAATTTGGTATCCAAGTAGGTTTGTGATCGATTTTTTACTCGACTCGACATAAGTGGATTTGCGGAACATTAATTAAAGAAAAACTAGACGCATATTTTTTTCCTTTTAACCGACGAATCGACGAGAGAAATTTAACAGCCCCTTCAAAGTACCCCTAATGAAACATCCCTTCTAAAATTAATCCTAGAGAGCTAGTTTGACTAGAGTTGTTCCATGTTAAGTGTAGAAGCATACCGAACCAGAAAGCATAATAAGAATAAAATAAAACAATGACGCTGAAGGCACAAAGCAGCCCCACCCTCGATACCCAATTACGGAGCGACCATTTCAATGACGAACGCGTCGTTCATTCATCGTTACATTATTAATTTCACGGTGCTCCGCAATTCTCTACATCGTTCACTCGAAGCACGGTCGCCGATCGGAGGCTTAGTCAAACATAATAACGCTAATAACAGGCGTCAAACGTAAAAGCGAATGGACCAACCATTCCTGAAGTCGATTGCCAATATCGAGCCCTCGACAAATGGAACATCCGCGCTTACAAAGTCGTTTGTACATTCTTCCCGTTGGTGTGTCGAGTCCACTCGATAACCACGGAATAATTAAAAGCGAGAGACTTAACTCGGACGCGGGAAGGCGGCCACGCGCGTGAACAGCGTATAAACTCGTTGCCCCGGTTTCGATATCGATAATCGAGCTCATTACGCCCCGCGGTGCCTAGTATCGCTCTTAACGAGGGGCTAATCGCGTAACAGATTTCCAGATGTATAGACCGATCGGCCAATGCAACCGTGGACCAATGCGGCTCGATGCTCGATTCGCTCGATGACGAATTCCACGCCCTCCCACGTGCCGAAAGGGGTATGATATGCTCTGGGAATTTTCAATTACTCTCGCGTCTTTACTGGGGTTTCAAGAAACTACAGAAAAATTATCAATTATTTCGCGTGTTTGTGAAATTATTGGGGAAGCCATAATCCTCCCGGATTCAACGTACCAAATTTCCACAATTTCGTTATTCAATTGGATTCTGGTATAAAATTGTGGGAGAGCGTTTTAGAAATAATAAGCTTCGAGAGAACGTAATTAAATATCGGCAATATCGATTCTCTTCGCACGCTGAATTCGAAACGGGAGTACATACGCAGTGAATCGAGGAACATTGATAGAGACGTTAGGAGAAGAGGGTAATTGGAAACGCGAGTACTGAGTGGACGAATACGTATCGTCATAAATATTCCAGGATCCGGAGAAATCCCCGTGTAATTGAGCAGATAAATGAACGTCACTCGCAAGGGTGCGCTGCTCCGTTTCCCAGGAGCGCGCGCGTCTCAATTCGAAACGACAGAGAGTGGAGGGAACGCGGTGGAACGAAAATACAAAATTCCGTAAAGCGTGGTGGATTAACCGTTCCGCGGGGGAACAGGCTGCAATTCAGCTGTCAGATCGGGAAGCCACGGAAGATGCATTTCGTGTGATTATTGCAGCGAATTTCGCGGTACGTCTGTGGCCCCGTGCATAATCTGTCCGGGGTTAACCCATCGGCCATTACAGTCAATAATGTATTCAGCACTCTCGAGATTACAGGTACTATATCGACAATCTACCGGCCTTTAGTGTTCAAGAATGCTTGCAGTAAGTCCTCTCGCTATGCCGTATATGGTATTGTGTAAGCTGGGTGGTCGCATAAATGTATTTGTAGTAATACTGTCAAATATAAGGTAATGTAGTCGCATAATAGGCGCTGTCAACCCCTTTTACGTTTCTTTAAGTAGTAGTTAATATTTCATGTTGAAGTAGTAGTTTAGTATTAAATACAAAACTTTGGTATAGGACAATGTGTAATATAATGATTGAAAGAGGGGTGACGAATGCAGAAAGCAGTGGAACGAGGGAAAAATGAACGGAGGAGTTACAAAAGAGGCGGGAAAAAATGGAGTAGGAATAGGATAAGTAATCAAATAGGCTAAATGGAAACTAGGCATGGGAGAGATAGAGAGAGAAAGGGGAGGGAGATGTTAGAGTAAGTTTTGTAATACAAGTTGAAATGGAAGAGTGTAAGTAGTAGATGTAAGTTTAACAGGTAAGGGATGTTTGTAGTGATAATTCATTGAATTCTACGAATCACGAGTCGTTCCACTTTCACAGGGTTTAAAGACATCAGTACGTAAGTAACTCCAATTTAAACTCTGGTAAACCTGAGAGGTAAATATACTTGAGATGCAGAGGGCTGATATAAAATTAAGCGACTATCATGAGCTGAATGAGAAATGGAGATTTGAGTGATTCGACTGACAGCGAAACGACTATCCCTGGTGGTTCGATTTAAGTAATTAGTAGAATCTTCAGCGGCGACAATCTGAATATTATGACAGTGATTAGCCAAACTATTTATACAGTAGAATGGGAATTTTTGAATATCTATAGAATAATTTATTAAACGTTGACCGAGTGATAGAGTATTTATCTTTAGAAACAGTTTTGTATTTTTAACGTCGCATTAATTTGCAACAATTTATGAGGATAACAATAATAATAGACTCGAAAAATTTTGAACGACGAAATTAATCAAGACAAAATAACAATTCCATGACAGTCTTATACAATTAATTTTCGATATTTTGTATATTGTATTCATCCATTCTGGAATACAAAGTAAATTTACACAAATGAGAACAGATAATGCATCTCCGTCGATTGAAAATAGATAAGAATGTTACAGGGATAAGCCAAATGGTTTAGAAAAAATCCAATTACGTGTAGCAGTAGTTTCTCAGAATGCACAATGTGGTTCTCTTTCAGACGAGGCCAACTGATGTTTTTACATATCCAAATTCTTATATCTCCTTTACACATATAGGAATTCTTTTAAAAGAAGAGGAGGGTTTGATTTGCTCCAATTATTTTTTAAAATTTCCAAACATTATTATACCTACGTCACAAAAGAAGTATAAATTCTTCACAAAGAGATCAGGAAGTAAAGCAACTGGATTATTTGTGGAATATTCTCGCTATACCTATCCACCGACTGACCATTCTTCGTGAATTTATAATATTGCTCGCGTATTCGGAGTTTTAATTCGGCGTATATATCTCCAGGCTAAAGTAAGGCTCCTTGAATACTGCAGTATTAGTAATCCTGTCAACCGAAATACAAGGCATTCTCACGACCTCCGAGACTACGTTAACAAATTTAGAGATATCGAAACGTCAACAGGAGTGAACCGCAATTAATCTGGCTCAATAATGCAATTCTGTACTTTTGACATTACAGAAATATCGTAGCTGTTTCCGTCTTTAGATTCTCAGTCCATATTAGACGCGTTTCCACCACCTCGCGGAAATACCGTCAATACCCGAATTCGATTATTCACAATTCAGACGGCTGCCTATAAATATACTCACAGCCAGATGCAGAACTGAAACTCGGGATGCGGTTTAAAAAAAAAAGACGAAGTTCCATTCGATAACGAGTCGTCGGCAATAAAATTCATCGCATCGCGATCGAATCAAGACATTGATTGGCGAAAACTGAACAAACGAAGCTCGCTACGTTATAACGAGGCTAAATGTGATAAAAAAGAAGCTGAAATCTAAAGACAGTAGTAGACTTCACCCACGATATCCGCTATTTAAGCGTGAAATTGCAAGTTTCTAAGAGAAGGAAAGATAAAGGAGTTGATTATGCAATTGTGAATTTGATTCTTTCATTATCATGAGCTGTTAATCAAGCTTCTACCTTAATACGACTTATTTCTACCTCCAATTGAAAAGAATTCCAAAATCTACCCCTTACCTACCTCTAATCGAGGAAGGTTGGCCAATAAATCATCTTTAAAACTTAATTAAGAGCTTATCGAAATTCAATGTAACCAGAACTAGACTTTAACTCCTTTCTAAGACCAAAATCCAGTTTTGTTCCAAGTTCTGATACAGCAACCAAACCGTCTTATATTGAATCGAACATCCTGTATTATCTCGAGTAACTGAGCCTTAAACTTATTAACTGACGTAACTAACTTGTTGGCTAGAATTCCGAGAATCCGCCAGAATTTCTTGTATGATACCTCAACCTAAATATAACACTGTTTGCAATTTACATCAGTTCATAAAGCAGCTTTTCTTTAACCTGTCAACTGGTCTTACCCGTAATCAGTTCACTTAACTCATTCTTTTAGTAGAAACTGTACATTTTAAAATGTGTGCTTAAGTATAACAAAAACGGTATTTTCTCGATATGACATTCGACTATATATTCCCCCTTGCAAAAGTGTAATTACTAAAGTTTCAAAAAGCATTAAATCGCCTTACTCGAAGGGGTGTCATTTCATGATGACGAGTTAACTCGTCTTGCTCGAATAGAAAGTATTTTCAGTTGACGAGTCAACTCGTCTTGCTCGAATAGAAAGTATTTTCCGATGACGAGTTAACTCGTCTTACTCGAATAGAAAGTATTTTCAGTTGACGAGTCAACTCGTCTTACTCGAATAGACCGTATTTTCAGATGACGAGTTAACTCGTCTTACTCGAATAGAAAGTATTTTCCGATGACGAGTTAACTCGTCTTACTCGAATAGAAAGTATTTTCCGATGACGAGTTAACTCGTCTTACTCGAATAGAAAGTATTTTCAGTTGACGAGTCAACTCGTCTTACTCGAATAGAAAGTATTTTCAGATGACGAGTTAATTCGTCTTACTCGAAATACCTTTACACTCCAATTCTTACAATCATCTCTCAGCAATGTGAAATAGAGGAATACGATTGTTCGACTTACTGTCTTGATAAGGGCCGTCCTGACAGAGCTCCATGACCACTTTGTTGGTGCCAGCGTACAGAGAGTTGAAGTGCTCCCGCTGCTTCTCCTGCATGCAGTCGAACGTGTACGTCTGGATGCACTGCATGCCAGCCTCGAAGTTTCTGAAAGAACAAGAAATAATACTTGATACGAGCCTCGCGACACAATACTAATTGGGATCTGGAATACCACGAGCGCCAGAAACGAGGAGACTTCGGAGATTTAATATAACGAGAAGGGGCGGAAGACGTTCCACGTGAAACCGTTTTCAACGAAAGCCAGAGGATACAAATTGTTCGGCAGGACGAGGAAACGGTTTCAGCTTGTCGAGTGCGACTTCGTCATCTTCGTCCAAGTAAAGAATATCGCATAATCGGCTCACAAGTTTTCTGTTTTTAACGACAGCTAATTGTGGCAACGAGCTCCACCATCGAGAACCCTTCAACCTCGAAGATTGGTCGAATTGTAACCGCGTGAAACAACGCTCGTTAAGAAAACTTCTGTATTTATGGCTGTCTCCTGTAGGTATCGTGGCTTGAAATCGAAACACCGAAGTCGTGTTTCTTCACCTTATCACGAATTCTAACTTGTATCGTTAGAACTGGGTGAAATTTATCAAGGGTATTTGATTATCTGCATTATAACGATTTGGAGATAAGACGATGTTGAAGTGGGACACTTTTCTGTTGTTAAGATTTTGAAATATATTTTGTAGAATAATATAAATACAGAAATAATAATTGCTGTTATGCATGGCAAGTAAAAAAGAATTTCTCACAATTTACTGGTGTATTATTATATCTCAGAACTAAGAAGATCGTATATTTGAACAAGCCTTCGAATTATGGTAATATTTCTGGTTCTTGATTAAAGGGAAAATCTCAGCAAAAGGTCAGAGAAACTTTTTAATAACGATACAAACTATCCACTCCACATTTTATCGAAATACGCTGTTGCACACCGATTGCTCCTACCCACTTCAAACTTTAAATTGCATTTCTTAGTACTTTCGTAACTATTAAATAGCATTTTCTTCTCCCGGAAGGCGTAGTAATTATCGTAGGAAGAAATCGATCGCTTTCAAATAATCTAAAGTACTACAGCAAGCGATTATTTGAAATTGCACCATTTGAGAATCTAGTTCCTCCGAGTGAATTCCAGTGTCGCCCATACCAGAGGCAACAAAAACATTGCAATTATCTAAGTTCTGCGAACACCTATTAGCACCGACTTTACATCACCACGTTAAAAAAAAAATAAAAGAATCTGCAGCATAGCTGTGTAAATATTAACTATACAAATATTAACATTCGCATAGGCTCAGTGTCGTAAATAGTAAAAAAAAAATATTGTCGACTAAAAAAGAAGGGTTGTTAAAAGTCAGACCACGATAGAATTTTACAAATATTCTCAATGAGATAAACAAATGCACTGATAGTGCTAAATGGGGGGAGGGAGTGGTCGATCAGTATTCTGTTTGCTTCGAGGAAGTTAACAAAACTTCCCAGACTTTTAGATTTCACAAAAGCAGGCCAGTAATCCCGCGGTGGCGTGAGTAAAACGAATCCAGGCGCTTTCTCACAGCTCGAACCGCAATTGAAATTTGAAATTTTAATGCGAAAAGCTGCAGTGGGCTGTACTTGGGCCGCCTTTTATTCGTACGGTCGCTCGAGAGCCTGATTACGGAGACTCAACACGTGAAATAATGCATCGCGATAAACTAATAATAACGATTTGAAGGATTGTAACATGGGGGTTACATGATGTACTGCGATGCCATTGCATCATTAGAAATTCGAGAAATATTCTCCGCATACAGTAATATTCTTCTCACGCTACATTTCGTTCATTTTCTCCTGTCGATCCTACCCTCTGCCAACTTCCGCCCAGCACCTTGTTAGTAGTAAGTAGTACCTAGTATTGTAAGAGAATTGCAGAACCAGTAATTTGCCGGATCTACTAATTAAGATTACATTCATTTTCACGAGATCCAATAATACTACTACGGAACAACTTTTTTTTTATTATTATTAATTTTCATATAAAATTTGTATTACCTACTTGTAATATAATGTCTTGAGAGGTTATTTAAAAAAGAAAATGGACGGAAAAGCAGGCATAAATTTTATTGTAGTATAATAATTCATTTTCTGGACCCCTCACAAAAAACAGGTCGCTGACGGAATGAGTAACTTTGGATCGGGAACTCTAAAAGAAAATTTAAATCTATTCTTATGAACTATATGCGTGTAGCTTCCATTGCACGTACCATTTTTTTTTTTTTTTCAAAAAAATTATTTTTGTAAAAATGGTGCGCGTTAGAAGAAAAAGTTCCGAAAATCCGCAAAAACATGGACAGTTCTTCAGAAATTACATCAATGTAGTTTATGAAAACAAAAATTAAATTTGATTTCAGAGCTGCTGTTCTAAAGTTACACGCCTCGCCAGCAAACTATGTTTTCGTGAGCGATCTGGAAGATTAATTAATATATTAATATTTATGCATGTTTTTCTATTCATTTTTGTTTTATATGTAATCTCGTAGGGGAGAGGCCTACCTAGAAATTTTTGAAAAATCGATTTTTATATTTCCTTGAAGTACAACTTGAAAATATTCCCTCAAAATGTGTCAGGTTAATCCAACCAAGGTTCGCAAAGTTATACGCGTGTAAGTAGTAGGTAAGTGTTCCTCGGTGTAGCGCTCAGACTGAAAACTTTAAACGCGTTTTCCTCAAAATCATATTTTCAAAGTCGGTGACACTCGTCATAACTAAATATTTACCGAACCGATTTACTCGAGGCATTGCAGACGTATTTTAGTGTTACAAATCTAAGCGCTACGGGAGCTTTTCCTTTTCTTTTGCCTAGATTTTTTACTCTCGAAAATCGAGCGATTTTTGCCAAATATCGATGCCTCAACTTTGCACGGCCGCCATTTTGTCTCAAAATAATTTTTCCAAAATCGGGCCCGACAGCGCCTAGATAATTTCATAAATTTAAAAAAGTCGAATTTTCCACCGCCCTTAAGAAATTCAATATTTCTGAAAAAGATTCTTAAAAAAGGCTTATTTTTTGCGACCGTCACAGTGGTGAACAGGGTTAATTCCCATTCCTACTTTGCCATTTTCCACGCGTATAAACGATGCTAAGACCCGCCAATACGGTGATTTAAAAAATTTCCCTATCAGAAATGCTGCTCGGCAAGAAACAATCTCAGGGAAAATACTCGAAACCTAACACCAGCCCTAAATTCCTCCCCGTTCCGTTTATCTCCCGCCGTTTCGAGATTACTATTCTCGAGTCACGGTCCCGCGGAAAGGAGAGAACAGGGAGGGGTGGAAATCGCGGCGAAATTTCCAGCAGCCACTGGGAAATTTATGGTTTTCCGAAACAGCCCCGCGCAACTCCGAAAATCACGCGCGATCGTACATTCGAGCGTTTTACGTACACGTGAGCACGTTATCTTTCCACCGTCCGATTTCGCCGGGGTTCCCAAAATTCGCTGCGCATTACTCGAACACTTGTATTGGTCTCCTTCCGACCCGAGGGCGAACTCGATATATTCGGGTAAAAGCACCCGCGATTCTAAACGACGCCGTTCGAATCTTGGCAGAAAATCGTCTGTCTTTCACGGGGCTTGTTTTGCACGAGTAATGTCTCCTTCTACATTTCTAATGTTACTCCTATTACTCGTAAAAATTACCAACGTTATTCGGGATTGTTTCTGCACTTAACTCGCTGTATTTTGGGCGTAAGTGGAACTCGCCCTAAGTTGTGAAAATCGAGAAACTACGTTTGAGCACTTTCGAAATTTGGGAGACATTTTGCTGAATAATGGAAAAATATTTTCTGACACGTCCAAGCGCAACAGTCTGAATATCTCGACTTACGCCACTTTCATAATCACCGGCACAAATATCTAAGACTGTTTATCATGGTGTTTAGTAAAAACATTGAAGTATCTCAGTGCCCACCGTGTTTTCAATGAAAAAGATCCGTTAGTTTTAAGCATTAAATTAAGACACCCAAATTGCCACTGCCAGGCTTCAGCCTGGATTTCTTTACATCACAAGTAGGGAATTCAATCCAGGGATCCCGCGATCCCGGCTGTTTTTTGGACTCCAAAAATCCCGGAATTTGATATAACTAATCCCGAGGATTTCGAGATCTTTCAAAAATGTGAATTACTTTATGAACACCTAAAAAATATCAAAATAAACAGAATAAATAAACAATCATTTTATAATAATAAGAACAATAATGATAATCATTTATTTAAATAATAATATTAAGTCACGTGTAACTAACTAAACTATATTTATTTTAACAATGATACTCTCACTTTCCGTTATTTCGAAATCGCGCGAATTGCAAATTGAAACTTGTCTGATCACGTAGAGTCGAAACATCGTAGATATGTAATTTAGGTGTTTTGCTCTTCCTTCGTTCGCATTTTCAAAAATCTTCATAATGGTTTACTGATATTATCTACTTATTGAGACTTTATTATTATTCATTGTTCTACTGTTTTTATTATTAAAAATGATTTTAGCTTATGTTTCAGACTAATGATAGAAAGTTAGTGTGTTTACTTTAAATAAAAATTTAGAATTTTAGCACGTAATAAATCATTTTAATTACTGAATTTTTCTATTACCCAATCCCGAGATTAGTCCCGGGATCCCGAGATAGACTTTAAGAAATCCCGCGATCCCGGGATAGTAAATAATGACCGGGATTGAATTCCCTAATCACAAGGCAACAATACCTTTTTCCAATCGACACAGCCTTGTATCCTGAGAAACGACAGTCTCATTTGTACTATAACCTCAATCTCTACTGAATGTCCCAAGCAGCCTGCCACGAAACGTGGCTGATCGATCACCTGAGAAATTCGTATTAAAGCTAGCATCCAGTTCGCAATATGTATAAGTCCAATTCCTCGATAAGACTTCTCTAACAGAAGGCGAACTGGCCGTGAGGCGTTGTTCGAGTTTGCGAAGGAATCTGGTAGCCCGAACAGGAAGTTTGAAGGAGTTCAACCATAAATGTATATTAAAAAAATACTCCAATTAAGTAGATTCTTGAATAATTATTTTCTCCCCGTTTTATTGCCCCCAGTTTGATGATTCATATTGCGTGGAGGAAAAAGATATTAAGATATATTCGTGTCAAGAAGACGAAGAGTTTGAAGATCTTTTTTTTCAGTTCAATCACGAATTAAGAGGTTTCTAATAATTCGATTCATTCGTATTTTTACCAATTTGTAAATCCGATAACATTTTCAAGCGATTTGAAAAAATCGCGCGGATAAAAAGATAGCAAATGATTTTGATTTTCAAAGAAACACCCCCTCGCCAGTTATTAAATTTTTGTTGAAGCATTTATTAATTCTGTGCCAAATATTTTTCAGTCGATCATTGAAAAAAATGAATGAATAATTGGTAATATCGGGACAGCTAGATTTCACTTATTTTCCTGCATAAAAATCGACGAGCCCCGAACATTGCTGAATACACGCGGAAACTCGTATTTCTGCGCGCAGAATTAAATTCCCCGAAAATTAACGGACGGTAATAAAAATTTTATTAAGGAGAAAAATGTATATAAAATTCAATATCAACTGCTGGTCGATGTTCCAATATCATATTTAACCATAATAACTTTTATTTCAATCTCATTAATAAATTTGCAAAAGTTATTGTGTAAGAAGTAGAACATCACTCGATTCTTCAAGTTCGCCGTACACTTAACGTTACGCTTCTGCTCTAAATTAATGCAACTTACTGGAGACGAAGCGGGAGAAGAAAATCTCTTCCCGTAAAGGGTTAGCCATCGAAGTTTTAAAAAATTAACCAGGAAAAGCAATCTAAAAGGCCATTTAAAACTCCGAAGAAATGCCGAGTCCTTCGTCCCTTAAACTTTCCGCGAATTAGCGGGCAGACTTGTTAGAATTCTCTTTCACCGTTTTCGTGCCCGTTCCACCGAGCTCCACGGTCGCGAAGATAAACCCAGGAATCGGCGAAAGCCGTCGAAGCGAGCGTTTAAAAAAACAGATTTTAACTCGTATCAAAGCTTCAAGCAATCGATCTAATTATGGGGCACGATCGACAAAAAATTCAATTCCTGAGAGCCATCGAAACTGAAAAGGAAGTCCAGCGAACAAGAATCTCCAGCGTTCAAATTCAACTCGATCAAAAGACTTTCACAAACTTCTCTCACTGCAAACAAACTAAACTAAATTGAACTAAATTAATTCGTGATTAATCCTTGGACGGTTTGGGTCACGAATCATTAGGCGGACCACATACCAATTCTTCTACTACCAATACGCATTTCTTTCTCCAACACTTCAAACGGCACTCATATCCACGTGGGACGTTGAACCTCCAATTTAGGGCAGTGTATTTATTCGGCCTAACGGCTCGCTACGATGAAAGAAACTTCGTTCTCGATTCTTGCCTTCCTTTACCCCCCATTGGGTATCCAAAAGAATAATTCAGCATGAAACTTTTCAACGTCCACGAAAATGGCCCACTGCCACTGTTCCCTTCGAATAGACTATTGAATTCCGTGAGAAAGATCGCTTCGTCAGAAACGTCTTACCGTACCTGCGTAATAAGTTGCTACCGAGGGACCGCGCGACGAAGTTAAACGACCCGGTTAATATAAGGGTTGAAGGCCAGGCGAAAACTTACAGGCACATTTGCTGTAGCGTCTCCTTTTTAATCGCGAAACCCAGGTCGTTGGTGTTGATCTTCTCGAGGGGCCTGCCGCAGTTCACCAGCCTGTCGTGTCCACACTCTTGGCTGCGACAAATGCCAAGCACTGGAAAACAAACACGATATCGTCGTTAAGTTGCTAGAAGACTCTCGACTGGAATGCAACGGGGTGGCATGGAACTGGCGGTGGAACCTGGGGAGGGGATCCTCCACAGAAAAGTAAACCGAAGACGCGGAATAAAGTTGCTTGGTTGCGAAGCTTCGTTTTCGAGAAAGTCAATTTTGAAAACTCGAGCAAAAACAATTAATATATCAAATAACATGGGAACATAATTTAATAGAAATACTGTGTGATACGTTTTAATTTTTCATAGATCACTGGAATGGATGATGGTTCTGCAATTTCTCTTCAGCAGAGTGTAATTGAAGTTCTCATTATATAATAAAGTTTGAGAGCACGTCGTAAATTTAATATTCTATGAATCGATCGTCGACTAAAGCAATGGCCGCGGAATTTTTCATCGATTTTATCACCTAGTTGGTGTAAAAAATGGCTACGAATGTTCGTTACCTCTTTGCTCGACGATTATTATTTCATAATAATTGGACGTTAGAAATGGGAGGGTTGAAAGTTTAGTAATTATGTCGCTGCTCGTGAACGATTCATTAGCGAAAGAGTTTTTAATTTCGCCAGTACGCGTAATTTATTGTCCTAACTTGTTAAACAACCTATGCCGATTCTCTGAGTCGGTTGACGCGTTTCCAAATGTTTCCCTTGCGAGAAATTTCAAATTAATTTACAAGTATAAATAATTCGAATTTGCAAAGATTCGTCGTAATAATAGATAATTCTGGGAACGACCCATTAAATGTTTGCAGGAGACATAATAATAGTGTATAAATGAGTTTGTCCACAAACAGAAGAGACAAGAATGAAAATATATAGGAAGAGACGTAACGAAACGCTGTGCGCACAGCCTTCAGACGCTTCGATTGGATCTGAAGAGTGGCACTTCCGGCTAATCTCTTCCGTCATCGTGTCCCTCGGAAGTTATCGTTATTCTTCGAGAGGCAAGGCTACAATAGAAAAGTCGATCTTGACCTGGCGCAAACCATCGCCACCAGCTAATACTATTGCCATCGAAACAATTTTTAGCGAAGTAAAGAACAAAATCCAGTACATATATATAGTAATAGGGTAAATGACCCAATTACTGACACATTAAGCGTTGACGCTGACATTATCTTATAGTTTTGTACTTATAGACTAAAAGTATATGTTGTCCTCGTTATTTATTATTGTTTAATATGTATACTCGATGAAAAAAATTTGGTGGATCTTAAAACTTCGATTTTCCTTTATAAATTCATCAATTTGAAAAATATATTACGGGATCTATTACCGACACCCTTCAAATGTATTTTACTGAATTACTGACACCCCAATTACTGCCAGCTAACCTAATACTGTGCATCTGTCATTTTAAGGTTACTCTGTGTCATTTACATGAGCAACTACTGCTATGACAGTAATACCAAAATGCTTGAAACGCTTGTACCAATCCTTGTCACCCAATCAATAAGTAAAAAGACTTAATGAATCGTTGATTTCGAATCTTTATTACTTTCTATGATGCTTATATTATTTAAAATACTATATTTTGTTATGTTAATAGCTTAAATATTACAATTACAGCATTTTCTTTGACGACTTGTTTTCTCTTCCGCTAGTAAGAAAGTCGTCGTTTCCATTCCCCTAATATTGGGAAACAAAGTGGAGGCGTGGCTTAGATTTCAGCGCTGTGGTGGTGAGTTGGCAAACTATTGCAAGTAGGCTCGGATCCCACCAAACATTCCGAATAAGTATTTATTAATCGAAAAAGTAAAAATGTAGTGTTCAGAAAAATTTAAAAACACTCGTTTTTCACCACATGTCTATATAAACACTGATAATCGTATGGACTTCGACGGATTCCGGCCTACTCGCAGTAGTTGAATTTTCTGCCACTAGTTGGCGTATCGAAATTCTTGGTTTCCCAATACGCTCCAAATTTTTTATCGTTTTATTCAAATTAACGAAGAAAGAATGAAGTCCTATTTTTTGTATCGTATAAATAACAGTTTGAATTGTATGCTAAATTTTTTTATGCATCGTTTTACAAGATTTATTCGTTATTTTACGTAAAATAGCTTAGGGTGACAGTAATTGGGTAGGTGGCAGTAATTGGGCCTTTTACCCTATATTCTTTACTTTCGTTTTTTACATATACAGGTAGTACTTACTAAATAGCCTACAGTGTTTCCCCCTTTCCCTGTTTCATCTACATCCCCTACTACATTCGCTTACTATCAATTTACGATGCGATGAATCAGCAAACCCTCCGTAACCCTCGCATGCTGCAATTCACCACCAACAACCACCCTCATTATCATCTATACTGATTTAAATTAAAGATACGAGTGTCGAACACTCTCTCACAATTAGAATTTCCATTCTGTTCGTAAAATAATCCTATCCATTTTCAAATTATCGACTCTGCTAATTTTAAAAACGCCAAAAAAACCCAACTGCCATTAATTGCAATACAAGTAAGAACGATTTGTATAAAACCTAAATACCAGAAAATCTTAGCTATAGTTTAGACTTCCTTAGATCGCAAACTAAAAGTGCCGCTTCCAATAAACATTACATATCGCTAGTATTTTCCAAAACGTCAACCTTGTTCGTGTCGCGAGCTCCCAAGCTCCGTACTCCAAACTAACGCCACAATCGAGCGCTCCCTGTTCCCTAATTCATCTCCACCTCTATTCTATTCCATCATTACCAATTTACGATGCGAACCCAATCGATGAGTCCCATAAAACACGGACCTCCGCCGTCGGCGCAGACGAGAACAGACACGAGGGATAAATCCACGCTAACCCTGGACATCGAGTCGCCGAGTAATGGGGTTGCGTCCATATGGATGCACTACTGAGCGTCCGAGCAATGCTCTGCTTGATCCACTTCAGCCCCGGCTCGTCTTTTTCCGAGGATTAAAGCCAGCTTACGCGTGGCCAACGGCTGCCGGGCCTAACGCGAATTTACCTAACATAGCACAGGCGGCTCCCGCGTGTCGGAACCGGCGCTTACACAATAATACACGTGTGTGACACACGTGGGATCTTGCAGCTAGGCCCTCCGACTTACCCGTCATTCGGCAAACACGTTCGCGTCGAAGGAAACAAATACAGAGGAGATACAAAAACCGCTTGGATAGAACATTGAGGACGAAATCTGTGTGAAAACACAAAGCAAAAAGCTCGTGTCTACGCGTATCTGAAAGTGTTTGAATATGACAAGAAGCGCTCAAAGCATCCTGCATGAGAATTAACTCTTGGACGATTGTGTCTTACAAGGGAACACCGCGAACCCAGACTCACCGATTGGAATGCAACTTTGTGGGTGTTTAGAGTGATTGAAAACAAGAACAACGGTGTGTTTCATTTGTGCCCTATCGCCCTTTAAGGGGGTGAAAACTAACCTCAAAGTCAATTGGCATTTGCATTTTTTCGCGTAATTCTCAAAGTACGACAGACAGAGAAAAATGTTTCAAACAAAAGCTTAACGGTGCAATAAGCGCTGCAAGCTTGCGTTAATAGAATTTTGGAAAAAGTTTTATTTTCGTTCAGGTATTGTTTTTATAACTCTTTTAAAAATTTTGTTAACGCAACTTTGCAGCGCTTATTTCACCATTAAACTCTTGTTTAAAACATTTTTTCTGTCTGTTGTAGTTTGGGAGTTATTCGCAAAAAAGTGGAAGGGCCAATTTGACTCTGAGGTTAGTTTTCACCCCCTTAAAGGGCGATAGGGCACAAATGAAACACACCGTTGTTCTTGTTTTCAGTCACTCTAGAAACCCACAAAGTTGCATTCGAATCGGTGAGTCCGGGTTCGCGGTGCTCCCTTGTTAGTCTATTCTTATCCACGTTTCTTCTCCTTTCTTCCTTTTTCTGATACACCCTGTACATTCTCAGAGATATAGGAACTGCTGTGGAAGCAAATTTTCTCTCGCTCCTCTGTTATCAATACATTCATAGTAGATACTTTAGAACTGTAGTACATAAAACGGTAACGTCACAAACAAGAGGCAGAAAGTCAATTGAAATTTCATTCCCTGTAAAACGAAGACTAGACAATGGACAATTTAATTAAACATCTCTGGCAGTGCTCCTTTTACTACCAGCGTGACGTCGAAGCAGCCGAAAAAGGAGGAAAGTTTGTTGATTCAGTTTTGAGCAGGAAACGGAGAGTCCGTGGAAAGGGGCAGAGGGGCGCGGAAGTAAAAACGAATTGAAAATGAAAGGCGGCGTGCAAAATACGGCTCGATTTCGCTTTACCCCGATTCTGTGGCGCGCGCCGCGCAAAAAAACAAGAACGGCAAAAAAGGGGCGGGAGAGCCTGAATGGCGGGGAGCAAGGGAGCTGCCCTCCTCGTGCCCACCGACCAAACAAAACACCATTAAATCCGAATCAACTTCTTAATTTGAACGAATGGTTTTTTACCCGCTCGCCGACCCACAAGCAACCCCCGTGATAATAACCGCGCTCGTCCGTCATCGTTAAGCATCGCCGAAATGCGTTTCCTGTGTTCCGTGTATTTGGGACCACTGAGTTTTTCGTCCACTGCCCTACAAACGATTCGGGGGAACGCTCGCCGGGGCAATTGTTGATCACAGATCGACGACCCGAACACAAAAAGGATTTCAGAAGATACGATCGGCTGTTCACTGATTTTCGTTCGTTTTTCTTTGTTTTTTTTTCCCCCGAAAGGAATTTAAAAGCCATGCTCCCAAAGCCATTTATAAAAGTTTTATAAAACGTGGAAAACCTGATGCAGTAGTTCTGATTGTGATTATTCTCATGGCAAAATAATTTACTGACAATATTCTCGTTCTAATGACGCATTAAATATTCGAGCGATGCAATTAACATCCGCGATAGTGGAATTTCTTACTACCTACTGAAACTGCGGAATAAATTGGCATATTGTACCGCGCGTACCTATCAAAAGTTCCCGGACTCTGAGTTTAAATAATTTACTGAGTTGCGCTGGGTGAACTTTTGCCTTCAAGAAAACGGTGGACACTTGCCGCGTCTGCTGTGAAAGGGCCATTTTCAGGTGTACCAAGGTGGGTATCGCGCTTTCCTTTTTACTGTCTTTCACTCGGCAATAAATTATTAAACACAGAGCCCGCGAATTTTTCATAGATACCGTACAAAAATAAGAAGGAATCTCCGGCGACGTGAAATGCGATTCGTCGAGGCTGAATTGCATTTTTACCGTGCCGGTGCTGCTGGTAGAAAAGTGTCTAGAATTGCGCAGGGGAGGAAAAAATATACGCGCGATGACGGTTTAATATTCGATCTCACTGGAAAAGGAGGAGCCACAGAATTTGAATGTAAATTTCCACCTCCCCCTATTTTCCATGAGATTGACCGTTATCGAATAACGGGCTGTGCCTATATCGTCGTGAAAAACCGAGCACTTCGTCGAATAGAGCTGAGCACGGAAAATGTATCGCCAAGTCTCGGCGAATTTCTGCGCCATTTGATCGCGCACGACCTCGTCGCGTGATTTTTCGTCGATCCCATCCCCTTCGATCAAATCAAATTTCTTGCTTGCCCCCTGCAAACAAGAGACGATGACAACGTTACGCTGCATCCATGAAGCAAAGAAGGAAATAATTTTTACTACCTACAGGAATTGAACTTCGAAATGATAGATTACTATTCCGAAAAGCGATTTAAACAAGCGGGTGCTTGGAGAGCAAGTCTGCACAGAAAATATTATTCCAGAGCAGAGTCACGATAATTTGTTGTTTCAATTTACATTTCGTCTCCTTCGTTAGCCGCTGCTAACACCGCGCGTCAGCTAACAGGCGTTCTAAACACTTCGCCTCCCGTCATTCCCAGCGTCGACGAGACCGCGCACCGTTTCAGCAGGCAGCGTTTCCTGGTTTCATTAAGCAAAGATTTGGTTTAAAAAAGTTTCTGCAGAAAGACGATCGATCGCTCGGTTATCCGTACCGGCCGAGATACACTTAATTGGCCCTAATGGATCCCACGATTCTTCTCCCCCCCCCCCCCCCCCGTTTAAAGCACTTTCAACTCTCCTTTGTCGAGCACCCAACGAAAAGTGCATTTCACTCGAGACCTCCCTACCTTCGAGTAGCAAATTAGTTAATTACGCGATTAATTATTCTAACCCGACACCGCCGTCCACGTACCATCGGCGGATTTCTCGCGATTAAACGCAAAAGGGCTCGGTTGTTCCCGGAATCTCCTTGTCCCCGAGGGTGCGGGCGTTGGGATTTGCAACGGGCCCAGCGAATCGGCCGATTAACATGAATTAAACGGCGACAGTGGAGCAAATACTGTTCACTTTAAATTGCCGAGTCGATCGGTCCGCTTTGAAAATTGAGTGAAACGAGAGCATACACCGGGCGAAAAAGGTAATTCGACGGTAAAACTAGGCGGTCGATTAATCGTCGATCGCTCGGCAGAGTGATTAAATGGTTAACCGTGTGGCAATGGGACTCCTCCTATCATTGCGCGGCAAACGAAATTACACGTGCGAGCACTTACCGAACGGCTTTGTCGGCTGGACAATGTACGCGGCGAATTTCGAGCGGAATTTCAATTTGATACCGTGAAATCTGTTCGGAGCAATCGGCCGCGTACAGTTTCATCGAGTAGGGATGAAATTGTTTCGTTAAGAAAACCGCGGGCCAACGCGAAGACTAAACCGTTGCAAACTTTTTTTCTGCTGGCGGCAGATGGAGGTCGCAGCTGCACGATTTCAGGGTCGAATGCACGCTTCGCTACCATCAGAGCTTGATAGTGACACCCTGATGCATCACGGGTAGGGATGAATCGATACCACCAAAGTATCGATACTTTTACTCGTTACTTGTATCGATACTTTTACTCGTTACTTGTATCGAATGAAAGTATCGGTACTTACTCGATATTGAAACAAATGTATCGATACCTACTTGTATCGAATCACAATGAATATTTTTTTATTCGTATATAGAATCGATGACTTTTTTTTATTAGATAGGGTTGTCACATGGAATTCCGTCATCTGAGCTATACAAAAAAATCAAGTTGGATACCCTTGCTTTTTTCTGCTACCAGGAAGGTATCGCAACCGAAAACACTGCTGCTAAAAGTACTTGATATCTAGAATTGAAACCGTTATCGATATATGTGTTTCATCATTGAATATATTTTAAAGGATACATCGTGCTCCGTATCGTGCATCTGGAGTAGTTGGGACGATATTTTTGGGCCAAGTGTATCTGTGTCTGCTATCATCTTTCGTGTAGAATACCGATACATGCCTATTCGATACGAGTACTGTTAATCGATACCTGCTTGGTATCGCAACTCTAGGTATCGATACCAAAATTACTTGGTACCGAAACGAAAGTATCGATACTTTACTTCTATTTACTTGTATCGATTCATCCCTAATCACGGGGACTGCACTCGCCAACTGCACCACCCCCCATGTTGCATCGACGCACAGTGGAACGACGTAAGGACAATAACTGGACATGGCTATTACTTCCAAACGATTTGGAGTTCATTGTAAAAATTTGCACACTTTCAATTCACGTTAAGTAGAATAACTGAGATTTAGAAGAAGAAAATTGTAATCCTTCTGGGCTGTCTACAAATAACGAGGGAACGTTCTAAAAATTCTGAAACTTTGTGAATATGTAGAGAATTTCCTCCTGATTACGACGCAATTTCTGTTTGCTACCCAAATTAACTCTAAGCGCGTGTAATTCACCCCTGAAAATCCGGTTGTTGTTCCAACTTTGTGTTATAACTCGTGAACTATAAAACAGATTTATTTTATTAATCGCAGCTAGTAGCAGGTAATTTCCCTACTTCTTAAAACCTTACCATTGAAGGATTAAATTTAGGTACTTTAGACCTTGGGCGACTTTGAGCAAAACTTTAAATCACTAGTTCGATTATTATAGTAACGAGTGCAACGCATTTTCATTTTATACGGCTGTATAGTGATGAAATCCAAATTAATTCAGAATGTTTTTTGTACAATATCATTAATAATAAGATACTCAGTAATATGTAAAATATCGAGAACTTACGAAGTAACAGGATTTAGGCAACAATTGTTTAAAGTGCTGCAACTGAAAGACAATAAGACTGACTAAAGTTTATTTCTTTGTGTGTTTCTAATGCTACAAACACTTAATAAAGATTTAATGAAGCTATAGAACAGAATTTCGACACTTCAAATTTTGGCCGATGTCCGAGTAAATAAGACATTCTCGTTCTACAGTGCGACGTACACAGCCAGTCGGATCGGGTCCAACGGTATTATTTTCCTCTTCAATTGCACGCGTGGCGTATGACTTTCGCGCTGGTTAATTCAATTTCCGGAGCTCCAAGCGCACGTGCTAGATTAAATAGTCACCATTTCGCGACGGTCGAGGTGTTCCCGTGGCAATTCTGGGTTTTGATCTGGAATTTTTTATCACAATTTTAAGTGGAATCGGAAAATCGTTTTCAGGTGAAATTCTTTTTGATTCTCTATCATATTGTTCCCTTGTGAGTATTAATGCGTCGTTTATAGCGAATGCGTATTTGTAAGCGAGGTTGGGGATTTCATTGACCTTTAGAGGGCTGGGCTGGCCACTAGTGGGCACCTAAGAATTTGGATACTTTGCTGGCCATATTAGTGGTGTATAGGGTAAATGTTCCTATTTATGTTGCTTAATAAAAATCAAACGTATAAAGAATAATGTATAACAATAATATTAATAATAATAAGAACAATCACAATATAATAATAATATTATTGTTGTACACTATTCTTTATACGCTAAGTTTATTTATTTTGCTTAATAAAAATGTAACGTATAAAGAATAATGTATAACAATAATATTAATAATAATAAGAACAATCCCAATGTAATAATGATATTATTGTTGTACACTATTCTTTATACGCTAAGTTTATTTATTTTGCTTAATAAAAATGTAACGTTTAAAGAATAATGTATAACAATAATATTAATAATAATAAGAACAATCCCAATGTAATAATGATATTATTGTTGTACACTATTCTTTATACGCTAAGTTTATTTATTTTGCTTAATAAAAATGTAACGTATAAAGAATAATGTATAACAATAATATTAATAATAATAAGAACAATCCCAATGTAATAATGATATTATTGTTGTACACTATTCTTTACATGTTACATTTTTATTAAGCAAAATGAATAAAAAGTGGCAGTAATAGGGACACTGACAGTAATAGGGGCATCTACCCTATGCATACATTTTAAGAAAAATAAAATTTACAATTCCAATGCAAAAATCCCAGCCCTCTAAAGGTTAAAGTCGATTGGAACATCCACTCATAGCGTTACATCTATGAAATATCTGCCGCGCGTTACTAGAAAGAGAAACCTACCCTGTCTCTATTTTAGGGTTGATAAATTGCATCTGACAGTACATCAATGCCTCTCAGCCCATGGATTGATTCGTAAAATCGCCACCGTTCATAAATAAAGAAAAGTCTTAGGCGACGTTCACGTGTCAATTTTCTCAAGGGTCGAGCAAGTGCTGGTTTGCAGCGATGTTAAAGGGCGTTTCGCATTCATGGCAGAAAATGTGTTCGTATCCAGCGAGATACGACCGAAGAGGTAGCCAGATAACGAACCATAAAAACCACTGTCAGGATGTACACAGAGACGGGACACCGGGAACCGACTTTTCATTCCGGTTTCCCCATCGATCCCTCTGGCCAGATTACTTGAACCGTCCTTTATCACGGCTCCCCTCGTACGTCTTCCCTTTATGATTATCTGGCATCCCTCTACCCCCGGAACTGTCCGTCGTCTCGGCGATACAAATTCCTAGTTTCCGCAGCTTCCCTTTGAGATGGAGCTCCAGCTCGACCCGAAAGGCGGTCGTCTTCGAGGGTCATCCTCCGGAGGATCCTTTCACTCGTTATTTTAATGATCGTGCCCGAGCAGAAGCAGTGCTTCATACCCCCACCCATATCTCTCTCCTCTCCTTTTCTCTTCTAATTCGCTTTCTATACCATAGATAGTTCCCTCTTTCTCTCCCCGAGGACACCGTCTCCCCTACTTCTCTCTCTTCCCCAAGTCTCTCTCTCTTTCTCTCTCTCTCTCTCTCTCTCTCTTTCTCTCTCTCTCTGTACCCTGGTTCCTTCTTTCTCTCCCTTAGTTCTCTCTTTTTCTCCCTTAGTCCTCTCTTTCTCCCCCTTAGTCCTCTCTTTCTCCCCCTTAGTCCTCTCTTTTTCTCCCTTAGTCCTCTCTTTCTCTCCCTTAGTCCTCTCTTTTCCTCCCTTAGTCCTCTCTTTTCCTCCCTTAGTCCTCTCTTTTCCTCCCTTAGTCCTCTCTTTCTCTCCCTTAGTCCTCTTTTTCTCTCCTTTAGTTCTCTCTCTCACTCTTCCACTTCTCCCTCTTCCCTCCCCAGTTCTCCCCTCTCTTCCCCCCCCCCACCACTCCCTCATCTAGTCTCTATCGCAGCGTACGGAATTAATGTTTGCCAGGGTTGACTGTTCCCGATGAAACGAAAAGAGAAAACGAGAATGGATGCAACACGAGAAGGGGGTGGGAAGTGCGGCGGTGTAAAAATCGAACGCTAGGATCGGAACGGCCCGTGGAGGTATTTGTCGAAGCACGAGTCACACTGTCGAATCCTCTTTTTCCCTTGGTGCTCGATAATTTCCGTCTGTCGACGTCATTAATCCACCTATCTCTCTTTTTCACGATGGGGTGAGATCGCCCCGGCAACGTACGACCGTCGAGGATCGGCGTCCAGAGGCGAAATCGATTATAGATTATCGTTCGCGGAGAACGAACCTCGGAAACGTTTCGCACAGGGGAGGATTCTCGCGTCTATGTTTGAGCAATTATCTTCTTCGATGGTGTACATGTATAATTTCCGTTGAACTATACACTGATTTTCGGGGGTAGCCCGTACAATTTGCAAGTTGTTGAAATTTTTTAGAAACGAAGGACTGCGGGGCACCTTGTGTCTTAGAAGGAATCGTTTATGGGATTCGAATGTGGAGATTTTGTAGGAAAGAATTTTTCCTCGAGAATTGGAATGTGACTAGGGAATTCAATCCCGAGATACGGGATCCCGGGATCCCGCGATCCCGGCTGTTTTTTGGACTCCAAAAATCCCGGGATTTGATATAACTAATCCCGAGGATTTCGAGATCTTTCAAAAATGTGAATTACTTTATGAACACCTAAAAAATATAAAAATAAACAGAATAAATAAACATAATTATTTTATAATAATAAGAACAATAATAATAATCATTTATTTAAATAATAATATTAAGTTACGTGTAACTAAGTAAACTATATTTATTTTAACAATGCTACTCTCACTTTCCGTTATTTCGAAATCGCGCGAATTGCAAATTGAAACTTGTCTGATCACGTAGAGTCGAAACATCGTAGATATGTAATTTAGGTGCTTTGCTCTTCCTTCGTTCGCATTTCCAAAAATCTTCATAATGGTTTACTGATATTATCTACTTATTGAGACTTTATTATTATTCATTGTTCTACTGTTTTTATTATTAAAAATGATTTTAGCTTATGTTTCAGACTAATGATAGAAAGTTAGTGTGTTTACTTTAAATAAAAATTTAGAATTTTAGCACATAATAAATCATTTTAATTACTGAATTTTTCTATTACCCAATCCCGAGATTAGTCCCAGGATCCCGAGATAGAATTTAAGAAATCCCGGTATAGTAAATAATGACCGGGATTAAATTCCCTAAATGTGCCTAATTCTTCTGAAAAAAATCAATTGATTCCTTTCTGTTAACCGAGCTATCCACCACAAGCTACCTAACAATTGGATTGCAATAGTGGTTGCTCTGACATCGCGTATCCAAATCTATATCCTAATACTATTAATAAATCACCAATCGTTTAACTGCAGAATCAGAACGATGCGAAACCTTCGTCAATATCACCTAATCCCTAGTTCCCTGGGGTCCCCACTTCAATTAATATCTGACGAACGACGTCAACTATTTCCGGCGAGCCGAAATTCGACCACGAAGAAACGAACCAGATAACCGTCAAACCCTCGCTCAAAAATAGTCCATTTCCAATGTGAAATCCGATTAGAGGCCAGTGAAAGGGGACGTAATCACAGAGAGGGATGAAAGCAAAACGAGAAGGGTGAAAAAAACCGGAACAATCGTGGTGTTTCGTTGCCGTTCGCGCGTCTACCGATTGTCACCTACAAATCGGTGAAAAACTGTGTACATCTTTTGCTACACAAAATTCATAACTCTGTAAAATATTGTTAGGAATATCCGCATTCGTATTTTGCAATTCTCTACAGCTCCCTCGAATTTCATAAAAGTCTACATACACCTATTTTCATCAGAATTACCAAAACAATGGAGTTCTTTATAATATCTCAAATTTGTGGATTATATGTACACATCCATCATCGTGAATGCACACAGTTATTACAAAACGTCACTCTTGCTCTCATCACAAGACTTCGCTGAGTTTCCTCAAAAGCACATGCTACAGATTTTTAACCGACTTCAAAAAGAAGGAGGTTATAAATTCGACTCGTTTGTATTTTTCTGTATGTTTGTCTGTTGTATCTTTTTGTTTTATTCGACAGAGAGGGCGATGCCCCATCCTACACTGCATCAACATTGGCCCAATATTTTGCAGTTCTGGTTAATAATAAAGACTATTGTCGCCTAATTATTATTATTTTATGTTCGTACGCGCATATCTCCTCAGCATGTTGTGTCAATATATATAAATCTAAAAAGTTAAAAATAAAAAAATTGAGAAAAAAAATTAAAACCGACTTTAAAAAAAATTGCACTATAAATGAAAAAAATAATTTTTTCCCTTATTTAATCTACGACTCTCATATTTGTCAAGTCGGTGCCTCATCATTTGCACTGCGTAAATCTGGCGCCGAATTAAAAAAAAACACGAGAGTCGTAGATTAAAAAAAGGAAAAAATTATTTTTTACTTTTCAGTGCAATTTTATTTACTTAAAATCGGTTTTAAGAAATACAGAATATACGTGCATATAAACCCTGCAGAGTCATATAGAAACTAATAAAAGCTTTCGATACAACAATCGAGCAAAACAACTCTATCCACAAGTCTCAACAAATCCTCCGCAAATTTCCAAAAAATCAATGTGTACCTCTGGAAAAAAAAGACGACAGAAGGCAATACAGTGCGCGTCAGTGGCTCGTACAAATTAAACAGATAACAGTTGCGTTATCGCCTTCCCGGCCCCCTTATCTGAACATCACACCATTTTCACAAGATTAAATTGGCGCATGACAGCGCAGATTATTGTAACTAGGCGACGATCCTGATATCGGGAGCGCCACGTTCGTGTCGAAGCCGAGCCATTCTTTTTCTGCGCGCCACGCGTTACAACCCTCTGCGCAACGTCCAGGGACGTTTTAAAGCAGGGGGTGTTATGTCGCTGGCAAAGGGGCCAAAATTACGAGCGCATTATGCGACCGAGCATTAGTTAATTCCGCGTCTGGCGGGGCTCGCACCCTCTGGTTAGCCTGCCACTTCGACCCCCTTGCGGCAGAGTGGGCAGGGTGGGGCTGGAGTGGCGCAAAGGGGGCGTCTTCGACGAAGAAAATTTCTGTAGCGACCTTTGGAGCGCGCGAAACGAGGGGTTGCCTCGCGTATTCGAGAACGTATCCCGCGTACCTCGTGCGAATGGGACGAAGTATCGGTATGTTGTTGCTGTAACGAAATTAGGGTGAACACGTTCGACACGTGCTGGCGCGGGATTTCTGAATTTTGGTAGAACTGCGGAGATTTGAATGGGAGCAGTAGTGGGAAAGTAGCAGCTGTGGTAATTGTTTGTGATTTTATCTACTTAGTTTTTTCTTATTTTATTTCAGTGGAGAAAACAAGACGAAGAGTAGAGAAAAGACCCTAGTAGCACAAAATATTGGTTAAATATTTTTTCCAGATATTAAAAAAATATTTTTTTAGCCACACTTTTTAATATGAAAAAAATGTTGATTCCAAATATTATATACACATACTGAAAATGTGAAATAAAGGTTTAGAAAATATGAAACATTCGGAAAAAAATGTTTTCTTTCTACCATTCAATAAGTATTTACTTTATATTTGAAAAGGAATGTTTTTTTCATAATATAAAATGAATATTTCCCGAACATTCGGAAAAAATGTTTTGTTTCAAACAGTAAATAAATATTTACTTTATACTTGAAATAAGAATATTTTTTTCATAATATAAAATGAATATTTCCAGCATATTTGGAAAATATATTTTCTTCTTAATCTAGAATAAATATTGTACGTATGTTTAAATATCAAAAAGAAATTGAACCTCTTTTTAATATTGGATGTATGAGCATTCAATATTTTGTGCTACTAGGGGAGGGTTTGAAGTATGTTATAATTTAGAATAAGTGGAGAGAAGTACTATGGTATTTGAATAGGTTTGTGCTTAACATATCGATAGTAAGTTTTGCGAGTTTCGAATCACATTTCATATAAATCAGGTTAACCCTTCGCGGTCACACGGGGTGTGTTGTACCCCAAGAGCAATTTTTTATTTGAAATGTCGCACCTTTGCGTCTTCCAAACGGGATTTATCGCAAAAAAATAATAAAAAGAAAATTGAAAAAATCGGTATCTTCCCACAACGATGGAAACTCGCTCATTTTCAACTACAAATTTTATCATATCAAAATTTACATTTCTAGAGAAAGACTATTAGACCATGACTGTATAAGTATTACGAATGTACAATTATCACTGAAAAGTTAAAAGATTCAAAAATACGAGAATGGTAACTCAAAAAATGACGCTGGGGTACAGTGAACCCCGTGTGACCAATTTGTGATTGTAAAAAGGTGCGACCACGAAGGGTTAAGTAAAGGTATTGTAAACAGAATTAAACTCTTCGGTGAAAATTCAAGGGGCAACGATTAATGAAAATGTTCATTACGCGTTCCTACAGATTTGAAATAAGAATGAATACACAAGGCTGATTCACTCATTCTCCGATTGCAATTGAAATATTTCAATCGATAACAAAACACACAGGCGATACAAAGAAGATGGATCCCAGGTGTGGAAAAGGGTGACATTTTACGCTAAAAAATAGAAGAAAGAGCAGAAAGATTTCAGCGAAGCAAAAAGTAAACGATAAAACAGAAAGCTAAAGTTGTTCCAGCCAATGGAATTTTCCAACGATTTATAGAGGACAATAGTAAGTTGCCCGGTGCTTAAAAGGGGATCTTGAACTTCGTTGGGAAAGCAATTCTCACTGTTTCGAAGTTTCGAGAGCAATGCGCGAGTCAATGAACATAAACGACCTGTCTGTATCAGGTTCAGCTCAGTATGTATTACGCGTCAAAGGCGAAACGGATAAACCGACGACCGTAATTCCGCGCAGCAGACACTATCCGTGCACACGTGAAACTTCGAATTGGCCTGATTTGTCCGGGTGAATGCAGCGTGCTTAGCCCTTCAAGGGAAGTCGTAAACCGGGGCTGCTGGTGACACCGATTAAAACACGTAGGGTTTCGTTTCGTGCGCTTTAATCGGGAAATCGGAACTCGCTTGAATCATTTAATAAGTCAAATTGGAAAATATGATTCAGAGAATTCTGTGTTACGTGCGTGGGGGAGGGAGGAAATCATTTTTATACGTTTTTGTCACTGACTCTGCTTAGATATTTGTTCCGTTAATTCTACCCTGTCGGATCCAGGTTCTATTTTCACCCAAATTAATTCTATGGATTATATGGACGAAGTTATATTACAGTTCAAAATTCTAAATTTTAAGTTCCTTTCGTTTCTACGATCGCTTCTGTCACCCCGAGGCTAATAGTAGGTGCCCAGTACATTTACATTTTTGATTCGAATATTTCGACGACTAACATTTAGTGTTTTTTTAGTAAGACGAAGGATATATCAAAGTAAATATCCGTTGTTTGCGACACGAGTTTTTTAATACGTACACGAGTAAAATTTGAATCCAAATCCTGCAGGTTTAGGTAGCTCGAGTGCCACAAGAGAAGTTAATTCGAAAACTATTAATTGGAGAAAGCTCGTCAACTATTGTTTCCTAACTAATTTCGCGGGGTAAAGCGTATTAGCCGTTGAAAACTGGAAGCAACGCAGTTTTCCTAGAATCCCGGATACGCGTCACAGAACTCGCGCTTTCTGTACTACCTACAGGCGGTTAAAAATAATTACGACGACCGACGGGAAAGGGACTATAATATTGCCGCATGAATTTTCTGCGAAATTATTATTTGGAAAATTACTTGAAATTATTATCCGAGAATATTTTTCAGTAATCCGAGGAATAATAACATTCCAGGTTTTAGTTGAATCCTCAAACAGCCACTACAACCCCCCTAAAAAATTCGTACGATTCGCAAGAATGCCCAAAATTACGGCACTCCCTCTCAAAAAAGTCAATATTGCTCTTGTCGCCATTATTCTCTCATTTCTATTTACGAGCCGCGAGTGTACGTGGCCCAGTATTTTTCGAGCGCGGAACACATTTTCCCAAGGATCTCTTTCAAAACCAGAAACAGAATCGAGGGTCTTTGAAGCGTACTATTCGCACGGGGCCAGATGCAACGCGCCGCTCCGAAAAATCTGTGGCCGTGAATCGCGCGGGCACAGAGGCACGTGACGTGTTAACAACGCCAGAGGCACGTAATCCCTACAACTTAATTAAAAAAAAGTTGTAATTAAATATGTTACTAACGCCACAGAACACAGAAATATCAGATTGTAATTTTCAAAAGAATCTACGGTTTTCGAAATACACAAACGCGTTATAATTACTGCCAGGATTATTATAATCATGTCGCGTACGTACATTAACGCGAATACATACCCTGTTCTCGCCGGTGCTGCTGCGACTCGGCGGAATTAAATTAACGCCACAGCTGTGTTCAATCTGGAATTGGCGGCAGTAAAAGCTAAGCTTTACGATTCGAGGAACGTAAAAATGCAAAACACGGAATCATCCCTTTCCTCGGCGAACGACAAAATAAATCGCCCACGCCCCCCACCCACCCCTTCCCGGCACTCCCCCTCTGGGGAGGCTTTAAAAGCTACCAGCAGTTTTTGCATCAACGCAATAAACATAAAAGCAGAGGAAAGAATTATTAGACCGACCCCTCGGCAGATCGAATTACGAACTGGTACATCGAAGCTGTAACTGGCAGCTAGCTTTTTCAGTTAACCCTCGCTTGACGAATACAGGGTCCATTTCAACCCACTCCAATTCAAGAGAATAAGAACCTCGTTCTTATCTTCAACTTTATCGAACTACCAGCTGCAAAATTCAACCCCGTCGTCACATCCGAAATAAAAACAACAACGCTTTTTCCATTCACTACCAACGAACAGATTATTATTTCAACTTTATTACCCTTTAAACGTGCAGAAAAAAAATGATGCGTTACATAATTAGAGTAAAGGCGAGTAAAGGCGAGGCCGCAGTATAAACTGTTAGTAAGCCTAACCATAATATAAACTAAATATTACTTAATACTACGTATACTAATACTAAACATACTTGAAACTAAATAATAATTAAATTTGAGAGAAGAGTTAGACCCCAAAGAACAATAGATGGGCCATAGTGGAAGGGGAAGACGTAACAAGGTAGCCCACACTAAAAGTGCTGAAGGATATGAAACCGGGCTGCATCTTTAAAGGCCGGAAAAGAGTGAAGCTGTCTGACAGAAGCAGGAAGGGAGTTGTAATAATGTGCCGCGATATGTGAGAAAGAGGATTCAAATTTGGAGGTACAGTGTGAAGGAATAGAGAGACGAGATTGGGATCGGGTTGAAACAGAACTGGAGGAACGATAGGAGAGGTTTGTGCGATTGCAGTGGATTACGTAACGCAGCAAGCACGCCGTGAAAAAAATCACCGTTCAGCAACGGTGTTAAACGAATGCTAACCGAGTGTTCATAATTGGCCCTCAGAGAGCTGCCTGCGTCGTCTCTCCCATCATTTTTTTTTTCTTTTTTCTTTCCAGTGGTTAGATCGTGTTAAGCCCATCACTGCACCGGCACGTGTGTACACACACTACGTACGAGGAACGCGGCGAAAATTCGACGTGAACGCGTAGAACTCGAGCAATTAGCAAAATTCCAGTCGCTTCTCCCTCTGGATAAAGCCTTGGCCGGGATATTCTGCCGGCCCGCGAGAGGGAAATACGCCAACGAAGGAAAGTTGCGCCTCTCGTTAAGTTTGTTCGAGCGTCTTCTCGAATCTGTTCGCGCACGGACCGAAGGAGAACATCGCGGCGAACCATCGTCCTTCTCCCGTTCCTCCATTGACACGACTCGGAGAATCCTGGCCAAGTACAGACTAATTATACCGCCGCGCGAGGGAAATTTCTGGGAACACCTTGTTTGAGGTTTCGTCGGTTGATTTAATGCTCTGTGGAGGCGAGGGGTTGGGGTGGGCGCAGCACGGGGATGGTGGAAAGCTGATGTCGCCGTTTTTGACCCACTTCGAGCACGGAGGCCGCGGGGAAAATTTTGCATTTCGAGTTACTCCGTCGCGAGGCAGCTTTCGTTCGGCCCTCAAATGTGTTGTTGAATGTTAAATACCTGCGTGGTGAATGTCGTGAAATTCGTGGTTGCGTATAGAAATTAATAGAAATTAATCGACACGATTAAATGGACGGTTGAGAAAGTGACTTTGTAATGGGATGGAATCAGAATTATAAGAATAGAAGGAAATTTGGTTTGAGATTGAAATTCTAATTGCGGAGGAATTACATTTCATTGAATGGTGTGGTGAATATTTAATCCGATGCTTCGGATATTTCGCTGGTTTTATCGAAAGGGATTTAAGTGATTATTGACTTGCGTAATTATTTATCCGGTTTAATCGTAACAGTTCTCCTTGCCTCGTAATCTCGTTAGGCTAGAGAAGAAAACAATAAGGTACCGTAAACTGGGGTGACTTTGCCCGCCCGGGGTGACATTGCCCACTTTTCGGAAAGACTTTATTTTATTTTATTGTGAAGTAATTAGAACATATGGTGCTTTGTAATCGATAGCAATAATTTCTCCAAGGGCAATCGCAAAAAAAAAATAGCGAATTCAATCATATGGTAATTTTTCAGTCAGAGTAAAAAAGTGGGCAATGTCACCCCGGCGGATAAAGTCACCCCAGTTTACGGTATGAATAAAATTTGTAAGTACTGTTAAATAAACCTCTGCTTTCTGAATAAATCGATAAAGATGAAAATTCAATTGCTAAAACAGATACTTTAATACTTGAGAACGTTCATTCACGATTACTAACTGTAAAATCCGATGTTAAACATTATTGCGCCAATAAATTTCTAAACTGTGGCCATAGACTTCAGGTCACTGATTATCCTTATAAAGAAATCCCTCTAAGAAATTTGTTTCACAAAAGAAAAATCTAGATTCCGGAGCTTGACGAAATTACTCAGCGCTGCATAATTATTAAAATTGCTCTAATAACTGGCCCTCGTGGATGATCGCACACTTAACGTGCACCGAACTCGGGATATTTTCCAATTTAACCCAGCGCAGTAATTATCAAGATGTTGAATTAGAATGATCGGGGATCACGACCTTAATTAAATTTCATCTGTTTCAATTACCATGCCGAGGATTCGGTTTGGCGAGGAATATGCAGCGTGGAGACAGCGCAGTTTCGCTTCGTTTCAATGGTGCATACATTGGGGGACGCGGAGGAAACCCTGGCATTGCGAAGAAACGTGATTCTATTCTATGAAAAACAATTGAAGACAAAATATTTTTAGCTGTCAAAAAGATGGACTGTATCTTATTATTAAGATCTTTAATCACTTTTATGAAAGTGTTCTTTAGTTTTAATAGCCTCGAATTACTTCCATAGTAATAACTTTTATTGTCTTTCACTGTTCATTTTAATAAATCATACTGACACACTACAGTATTTCTTCTCTCCAACAAAGCGTCGAAAAAGTACGAGAGACTCCATAAGCCTAATAGAGTCCCCATCCCCGAAAACACTATTTAGAATAACCCCTGAATCACTTCCTGTTATTCAGCAAGAATAAAAATGATAAATGATAAGATACTTTTACTCCTCTCCACAAAGACTAAAGTCGACACAGAATACTACGTTACAGACGTATGAAACACTTGGATAATACTCGTTGCATAATACAATATGCATCTGTACAAGCCTTTTGAAAAGAGATTTGCATATCGATCGCTGGGTCGGTGTGGCGAACTTTCGATCTTCCAAAGAGCATTTTAGAGTCTACACCTGTGTCCACACTAGTTCTTCGACAACTTATAGGACAGAACTCTGCTTCCGCCACTTCGCGGGGAGCACTCTCTTCTGGCATGAGCGCAAATATAGCGGAGGACGTCCTTCGAACCGATTACGGGGACCAGATGCGGTAGACACACGTACCAGACGTGTAATTAGTGGTTGATACCAGACGTAACCATTTGCATCCCGTGTGTGCATCACGTTCGATCGCGCGAGTCTATGCACGTACCAGATATACGCGCGGAATTAAGTAAGAATGAGCTTAAACTGATTGCACAGCTCGAGGACATAGGACAGGGGATAGTGTTCCTTCTCGAGAATTTCTCGAGAAATTTTATAATTTCTTATTTCACATTTCTCGAGAAATTACAGTGTTTCTCGAGAATCTTCAGTGTAGGCAAATTACTTTAAATCTCATTTGTTTCCAGAAATGAATTTTCAGTTAGTTCGAATTGTGTGTTAATCGTGAACGTATAAACGCGTCTACAATCAATAATAAATGTTAGTAATATATGCGAAGAATTGCGCGATTATTTATAAACTTTTCTCTTCGTATCGCCAATTAAACCAACATCCACTCGAACTGAAAGAAATTTTCTACAGCCGCAGATTTTGTATAAAAAAGAGAGAGAGAGAGAGAGAGAGAGAGAGAGAGAGAGAGAGAGAGAGATTAGCTGACGCGACATTAGACGCATTGTGCTTTTGAAAAAACTATTTTAAAACAAAAAAGTAATGTTTCACCTTGCTCACATATTATATTAAATAAATAAATTTATCAATTATATTTAATATCTGTTTTTCTTTTTCATTTACACAAGTTTTGTCGAAGTTGGACACAAATAAAAATTTAGATAAATATTATCAACAATATTGCAAAAATATAAATTTTGCAATATTTTTTTAATTTCTTGAAAATTCTCGAGAAATATAATCTGATTTCTCGTTTCTCGAGATGCGAAAAATATCGAGAAATCAGGAACACTAATCGGGGACCTGAAACAACGGCGAGAGTAAGGAACAGCAATGGTAGAGGGACGTTAACCAATCTCATATCTCGCAGGAACAATCGGCGGAAAGATAATAGGACGGTTAAATGGTTAAATGATTCTAGACAGACAAGAGAAATCTGAAAAACTCTGCAACATGTTCTTTGGATCCGCGAGTGTTGCGCAAACGTTTATTCTGTGAAGATTTCATCGCGGAAACTGGCGCGCGCTCTTTGAAGAACGTAATATAGGAGAATGTAGGAGTTTCGCAGAGTAATTGAAAGAAATTTTCTGGGTTGTGAGGACGGTACGGTTTCTTGAATTTTACTGCTGCATCGGTGTGCTAGGGAAGTAAAATTGAAGACACAAGGGACTTAAGCTGTCGAGTGAGGAGGACGAATCAGCTCGTCGTTTGGGAATAACCTGCGATTCTGATAAGACGAGGTAATTTATTATTCAAGTTTAATCGTGCTCGCGCTGAAGAAGAATTATAGCATCGCGACGCGTGGATCAAGCGATATCGGTATAATGAATTGATTCGTCAATAACAGTTCTGAAATATAGGTGCGTTCCTTAAATCTTCAGGACGCGTTTGAGACGGAGAAATGACCTAGTTAACAGGTTAAGGAAATGGTGTTTAGGGATAAGAATCTTTCAGCCATTCACGAACTGTCCATATGATATGTAATTGTAAAATGTAGAGAATTACAAGAGGGAAAGGTATCTTAACCCTTTCGGCCCTCTTGGGACACATATGTCCCAGTGAATGTTTATGATTATCTGTAGAACAATACGTGCCACATATGTGCGTTGTTTTATTATTTATTAGTTAATCTGACTATATACTACTATCTATGATTGGCAATCACGAGGAGAAGCAACGTAGTAACGTGCTAGATAAGTTTTATTTTGGCAGGGTGAGTGGCTGCAGAGCCGCATTTATAGAAATTTCGTGTTTCACACGCGTAATTGAACAATTTTCTGATTTCTTTTTACGTAGCCCTTTAGTTTATAGTATGACATAACTGTTTTGCTAAAAAGTTTTTACATTATTATGTTTTTACTTATCTTGTTGAGCGTAGGGAAGTTCCTATGCGTTTCCGGGACGCACATATTCCATTAGGTATTTTTATATTTTGTTCTTGTTTCTTTATCAGAAGCAGTAAGATGTAATAATGTTATAAATACGTTCATAGTATGTATATATAATAAAAATACATTCTATAACATTCCCACAGAAGATCGGAAGTGTTTAACCCTGTTTAATTTTTCCGGGTCATATATGTCCCACTGAGAAAAAAACTGTTGGGACACGTGTCCCAATTTTTAAAATTAACATACAACTGTCAAATTTGATCGGTACCTATCCGCCACCTAGTACAATCGAATTCTGCAAGGAAATATAATAAAATCCAGATAACAAAATGTCGGGTCGAAAGGGTTAAATTGGGAGTGGAGGCTGTCCATTCGATGACTCAATAACGTAGCATGAAAGGAAATTTTACAATACCTCCAAAATAAATGACATTAGAGGTTTCATCCATCTCTCTTTCATCGCTAATTCAAAGGGAACTCTAAATAAGCCCCAGAAACTATAATAGGAACAGTATTATATTATTCTATGAATTCAAATTAACCGGACATCGCTTTGGTTGAACGTTAAATTCGCGTTATCTCAAACTTCATTTCTGTTTAGTATTCATAAAAAAATCACAATGCAAGTAAATACTCCGCTTGGACTGCAAATACTTACAATTTATTTATACACTCTTTATACTCCAACATATCGCTGTCATTCTACATTATTCAAGTCTGATCACCCGAAAGACCCATCCCATTTCTCGGTAGAATACCTACGCGAAGCAATGTAACACTGTAACATTCCTAAAATGTCTGAATAGAGGTGGCTGGCTCTTGGAATTCTCCGAGTAGAGCTTCTTGCATGGTCTCGCCAGTTCCCATCCCGAGGACATGCTCCCAAGGAATAATCAGCCATGAAACAAGCCTCAGCCCGGCGAGTGGGCCAGATCAACGTACATTTAGTATTTTATCTAATTTCCCTAATCCCAGCTTACATCATCCGTCGATCTTGCATCATCGGAATTATCAAAACATCTTAGCAGTAATCACCAGTGACCATCTCCGCGGCACTTCACTTCACGTCCTCTCGATAAACTTCTATTGACCCCTTCCCACCGAGATAATTAAATGGAAGATTTCCCACAGAGTCCCTCGAACCAAAGATGGGCGAAAAATTATTTGAAATCAAAATTTGTGTACGAAACTTTGATTTCAAATAATTTTTCGCCCATCTTTGGTTCGAGGGACTCTGTGGGAAATCTTCTATTTAATTATCTCTCATTTGTGTGCGAAATTTTTATTTCAAATAATTTTTCGCCCATCCCTGCCACGAACTTCTTCTTTAGAATCCCAACTTCTTTTTTTCATCCTAACACAACCCTGCAGATTTCCACGGACAAGCTCGGCATGAAAAAAGAAATTGCAAAAAATCACATTGGCCACGAAATAAAGGTCAGGATCTACGTATGTAGCTGTAGCTTGCGAACTATGTATCACTACTTCGAGCCATGGATCCCGAAAGTAGCGTTAACGTACCTACGAAAAAGGAGGAAGGGGAGGATGACGAAAATCGAGGAATCGCAACGATGCCTCGCCGCGGCGCGCGTCACAGGCTAAATAGAAGTGGGCTTTTGTGACGTGTCGCTGAATAACGGCTGCGAGCGTGTGTACGCGCGTTTACACGTCGCGCGTACACATACGTGCCCGGTGAAGCGGACCCCGCAAGGCCAGACCACGAGATGCCTTGCTATTGGTCGTGGCTGCATCGTACGATGGTCCCGTCTCGTTATAAATAAGAACCGTTCCCCTGCCCCCTCGACAAACGCTACACTGCCCCCCCCCCCCCCGCCGCGCACACATCTTCCCCTGCTTTGGCCGCGTATCGCTGCGTCAGCGCGTACGTTTTACCTGGTTACACACACGTCGGACGTGCGCCAGCCACACAGCCAGACAGCCGTCTGTGTTCCGGCTGCGGGAAAAGTAGCGACAAAGAGGCGCTGAAGGAGGGGAGGGCAGCACGCCACCTCGCTGGCGGCGGCCCACGCTGCGGCCCGCCGACGATAACACACCGTGAAAGTGTATCGGGTTAATGAAACTTTCTAGCCGACGCCGAGGTCCTCGTCTTCGTGTCGCTGGCTCGTTTCATCTCCCGCAGCTTCCGCTTGCAGCTGATAACGGGACACGGTCAGGGAATGCCCCGATGTATCGATTGATCGACAACGGATAGGCTATCGTTAGCCAGTTCTGAGGTGAGTTTGCTAGGTCCGAACTGCAAGTGTCGTTCGGCGCCTCGGGGGACCATTATGGGGCCTTCGGTCCAGTGGCGAAATTCAATGTCCAGTTCTTCTGATTGCTACGGGTACACGAGTCGTTAACGTGCAGTCGACGGTCTCGTAGGGCCGTTTTTCAGGGGAGAGACTTTTGAGACTCGCGAGCGGCGTTTCAGATTTCTGCGCTTGGCACTGTTGGGAGAAATAGTGATGAGGAAATAAGTATGTATTTGTACACAGTGGCTTACACTAATAACACTAGTTTATAAAATAATTTTTTTTGCGCAGCGGATGCCACTATTTTTTACCTTGTGTAAAATGGCCCCCTGATTCCGAAAGTAAGGGCCCTAATAAGGGCCAAAAAAATTTCGATGGATACGTTTTCGAGATATCGACAGGTGAAGTTTTTACCTGTCTGTCAAAGAGTTGGTCCCATTTCATTGCAAATATGTCATTTTGCGAATGACCAATATGGTCGAAAATTATATCAAATTTAAGATAATCGAATCACCAATAAATGTACCTCACATTTTCAAATCGGCTCAATGGTTCAGGTGAAATCGATGGAAATATGTGAAAAAAAGACCTTTTTTTTCGATAATTCGTTTAATCATCTGGGAAAAATCGAAACAATGGGCCCAGTTTCTCATTTCTTACGTAAAGTTTGTACCTTTACGAAGAAAACAAGCTGCTACTGAAGAAAATCTATGTATGAATACCGAAGCTAGAGACAATTATGTGAAAACACTAAAATTTCATTTTTTTTTCTCGTTTTTTGGTGTTTCTTTCAATTGTATCGTGTTATTTCAATTTTAATTCACTTTGTACATTTTTTCAAGTATAGAATTTTTTTGGACCTTATTTCCGGTATCAGCGGTCCATTTTACACAAGAAAATAAAGTGGCATCTGTTGCGTAAAATGGCTGTAAACTAGTGTAATCGTACACTCTATAAAAATCGCATAACATTTTTAAAATTTGTCCAAATGACTTGAAACGCGTTTTTTGAATTCTCATTACTAGCTCGGAAAAAAAGAGTTGAAAAAAACGACCTCTACTATTTTCTTTGCTATTCCGACCAATTGCAAATTTCTTCAAAACGATGAAACGCGTCACTTAGCAAACTAATTCTTCTAGCTTCAAAAAAAAAACTCAAGTCGTATGGATCAATTTGAAAATGTTATGCGATTTTAAAGAATGTACACGATTATTGGTGTGAGCCGCTGTAGGTCCCAAATAAATGGGACAAGCGGCGGAATGTGTCGCGTGTGAAAGGCGCCTAAAAGGTTGTGTATCGTAAAACTAGCGCAGAATAAATAAGGCAATCGAGCAGTCGGACAAGGCAAAGTTCGGCGTCGACGACAGTTTATGGCAAAGCCCGATAACAGTAAACAGACCCCCGCCCCCTTTGTAAACGTTGATTGAGAATCAAAAACCGTACCGAGGAGACACTCCGTTCGTAAAGCGTGTCACAACGCGGACCTCTCGAAGGAAATCTTCGCAAATCGTGCTAATAACAAAGGAAAACTATAAACCTAAAACAACTAAGAAGTTCATACAATATTAATTGGCATATTGGTATCAGGAATAACTCCGCGCTACCAAAGGGATAAACGTCCCAAAGAAGATTCGGGTTGTTTGAAAATTTCTAATTTAATTCTTTTTCATTTAAATCGTTAACTCGGTCGGAAACTTCGGCGGTATAATTGCTGCACATCGCACGGTGGAACGTGATCCGCAAACGAGCCCACCGCGCGCTTGTTTATAAGACAGGCCATCCAGGGGCTTCATTAAATTAATGAAATCTTATTACGATGGGGATCCCACCGGCTGATCTACTACTGGATCGCGCGGAGAGTCGATAACGTCGTTAACTCCAGCTACAATCGATACGAGTAATTACATAAATATGAATCTCTGATGAATAAAATCTTGGGGTTCCGCGGAGTTCTCTGCGTTCCTGTTGCATTCATTTGCTAACCAGATCTGGGTTATCTTATATCGAAAACGCATCTTTTATTTCAAATTTTCTTCTAGCAGAAAATTCACTAAAAACCACTGGAAGCTCTTAAAAGTTACACTCGCGTAACTAAACAAGTTAATAACTCAAACTGTTATGCAGTTTATGAATCCAACACAGGATAGACGTAACGGTATCCGATAAGCCAACAAAAAGGCCTTAATAAAATAATTGTGCCATTTACTGTCCGAGATAAGCTTACTACTCTTATCTCTGCGACGATTACCTACCTGACCAATCAACAAATCACAAGTCAGACTAGATGTAAGAAACGTGTAAATTCTCTGCGATTAACAATTACCATGTATTTGCATATCGTGTTAAAGATTCTAAAGCTGTTGAATTACACGTAATTATGCACGCCTTCCAGTAGCTTCCCTTAAATCAATTTCTGTCTGCATGATAAACGCCGCGGTAACGAGCTATTAGCGTACATCGGACGTAAACGATAAGTGCATGTGAGAAAAATTCGACGGACGACGATTAGATAATTTGCAAGTCCCTACAGATGCGATGGCGCGCTGTGGAAACGTATCAAAGGCCTGTGAAATCATTCACGCGGCATTCACTGTCCGTTATCACTCCAACGGAGTAGACTAAACGCAGACGACTGTCCGAGATACGCGTAATCTCGCGTTACGTATGGGACCTCTCGTCAGCTCCGTCGGGAGAATGGCCCCTGAGTGCTCTGAACCCTTTTAACCGTGAAACTGGTTTGTGTATATTTTTATTTGAATCCAACGTACTAATCGTAATTTTTCTATCAGTACAAGCTGTGATCAGAATTTCGTATGACATGTTATAATAATTATAGAAATAGCTATGGTTAGTAAAAAAAGTATTTGTACACTTTTTAAAATCGCATAACTTTCGTAGCATTGGTCCAAACGACGTGAGTTTTTTTGAGAAGCTAGAGAGATTAGTTTGCTAATTCACGTGATTCGTCGTTTTGAAAAAAATACACTTGGTCGGAATAGCAAAAAAAAATAGTAAAGGTCGTTTTTCAACTTTTTTTATCTGAGCCTGTAATGAAAATTTAAAAATTCCCTTTGTAGATTGAAGTAAATTGTATAGATGCCTAAAATTCCATCAAAATCGGTTATCGTTGCTCAGAGCTGTGAACGCTTAAAGATCGCAGAATAAGGTCGAAAATCGCGGAAATTCCCGAAATCAGCGATTTTCGACCTTATTCTACGATCTTTAAGCGTTCATAGCTCGGAGCAACGATAACCGATTTTGATGAAATTTTAGGCACGTATATAACTTACTTAAATCTACAAACGGGTTTTTTTGAATTTTCATTACAGGCTCACAAAAAAAAGTTTAAAAAACGACCTTTATTATTTTTTTTTTTTGCTATTCCGACCAAGTACATTTTTTTCAAAACGACGAATCACATCATTTAGCAAACTAATCCCTCTAGCTTCTCAAAAAGACTCACGTCGTTTGGACGAATTATGCGATTTTAAAAAGTGTACAAATACTTTTTTACTAACTGTATATCTGTTTGTAAGATTTTTTTCAAAGGGAACATCGAGTGAAACAGTAACAATAAGAACCGTAATACCGTTTCACTTTTACGTGACCTCGACGATGTGTGTCAACGGCGTAACAATAACACGTCTACGTTGTTGGTGGGCGAATATCTCATGCATGCACGATTACTAGTCGAACAATACTGTCGATGAGGGCCACAAAAGTGCATTAGGTTAATGAAATCTGTTAATGACATCGTAATGGTCCGTCCGGGGTCGCAACGTGTTGCAGACCGACGCCCCGAGCGTCGCTTCGCGAGACTTCGCGAGGGGACAGGCGCTTAACGTTCCCACGGCTTGAAAGTTTCAACAATTACCAGGAAAAAAAACTGTGACAAAGTAGATGACAACAGGTGCGATAGAAATTATAATTCTCCGTCCGATATTCATCATACAATTATGACTATGAACGCTCGTCAGAGATGAATCACTACTCATCAGAGATTAAGGTACTCGTCAGAGGTGAGTAATTACATTAGAATGTCGACTGTGTTTAGTGCTTCCTTCGGCCGTTCCGTGGCAGTCCGCTAATTTAAGTGTGCCGAATACATAAACTAATTGAATTGAATTCGCAGCATGGAGACCGTAATTAAAATACTGCTCGTTGAGAAACCCTTTCCCTCGTGTCGTGAAAGTGCTTCACCCGTTTGAGGAATTATAGACTTGTAACACGTGCAATCACCCGTACCTTATCCACGCATCGCCCTTCCCACCGTGCCATTTCATTTTATGACCTAAAATTCTTATTTTCTTAAAGCGGTGATGCTTATAAATAATAAGTAACCTCGCAAGGGGAGATCCCCAACCCGAAAATTAAAAAGAATCTAGAACTTTGCAAGAGATTATCTCCCGATTACAACGCAATTTTTGTTTGCTGTCCAAATTCACTCGGAGGGGGTGAAATTAGCCCCCTGAAATTTAGGCTATTTTGCGATTTCTTTTTGTAACTCGCAATCGGTAAGAGATAGAAAAAAGTTTCAAGAGAAATGTTACTTCTTTCAATTGGGGCTATCGTTTGGTAAGTTACAGTTCTTAGAGTTCGCGAGTTATAACACAAAATCAGAAAATAACCGGAATTTAAGGAGTCAATTTCACCCTCTTCGAGTGAATTTGGGCAGCAAAACAAAAATTGTGTTGTAATCGGGAGAAAATCCCCTACATAATCACAAAGTTTCAGATTTTTTTGGATTTTCTGGTTCGAGATCTTTCCTTGACAATTCCGGTCGGGTCCGAATGGACCCTGCCTCCGCCTTTCGAAGCTTAAAACCCACTGCATTTCCTCAGTTCACTCTATTACTATTTCGGGACCAAAAATTCAAAAACAATTTACACTTTAGAGAAATACAATTGTCCCAATAGCGTACCGATTTTCTTCGATACCTGTACTAAATCCCCGTCAATTATGTAACCCCCGAAGGTATAACACTCAAAGAGGCTAAATCCGTTGAAAATCAGACAACTATTTAGTTAAAAAGAGTCTGATGAACAGTGGGACACAGAATCCAGTCTAAATATGCGTTAAATGGCGTGTGACTTAATTGACACAATCTACGCAAATCCTACATAATAATTTTGGTTATGTTTCATGGCCCTGTGATTCGACAGCCTTCGCATAAAATGACACGATGCCTTCGACAGAACAAAAGGAGGGTAGACTGTGAAGGCAATGAAGGAAATTATTACGTAGGTCCAATACCGTTGCAGATTGCAAACGGTTTTATTCGCCATTTTATAGTTAGTCGTTTCAAAGATCGACCAAAGTATATACGTAAACAATTCACTCGGCCGCTGTGTTTGCCCAAAGAAAATTAGACCAGCCGCTGAAATTGCGAACCATAAACAGCAACGTCCGTTCGTAAACTTGTCCGACCGCCACGCGGCGGAGCTGTTTAAAAAATAGCGCGCTCCCAGCCAGTCGTCAAACTCGAGGGTGTTTCATTTATCAGGCGCGAATTAAAAACAAAATTCGATAAAGCACAGCTGGAAGTATGACGAGGAGAATTAACGTCGCGTTAAAGCAGACAAAACAATGCGAAAATGGAATCGTTGCGCGTCGAATTATACATACGAAATGCTTGATAATGACGTATACATTAATGGAATTCTGTAGTCTGAAACGTCAACGTGCACAATTACAGGAAAATGCGCCTGTTATTCGTTATTGCGACGGGGACTATGAAACAGAAGTGTGTTCAGAGTTCTTCGTTGAAAACAACTTTAATGTCATTGGATGAGGCATTCATCGGTCCATAGGACCATGCATAATTTCAGATTGCAAAACAAATTCGCCAAAACTGCATGGATTGAACTGCGAACTTCTACCTGGCCGATTTTAATTAATGAACCCGTTACCCGTCGATTCATCATTTATTCTAACATTTGAACGATTTTTTTCACGGTGAAAGTAAATTGTTAATTAAAAATTCCACTTCGACAACACGATAGAATCCGTTGCGATTTAGCTGCCAGATTTTTTATTCACTGTAAAATGTACAACATTCGCTTAATGGACTCAGAGAGCCTGCGGATTACGTCGCTCGGGCTTTTTAACAGATACCTGTTCCCAAAAGCTTTCGCGCTTGTTGAATGTATAAGCCCCGTTATGCACTGGCGACAAGTTGCCAGCGACTGGCCGCAAGTGCGTAACGGGGCTGAAAGGCGCCGTAAACGATTCGAAAAATTCTCTGAAAGAAATCCACGCGTCTAAGTACCTACTTTTCATCTTTGAATGCTCGCCGTATTTAAAAGAAATAAAAAAGAAAATAAAGGAACTGAGAGAATATTTGAATTAAGACGAGAAAAATACAAAGTAAAAAGATTGTATAATTTTCATGGGAAATAAAAACAGAGAGAAAGAAAAATCATCGTGTTATAAACTATCGAAATTTCAATGTAACTGAAATCGACGGCCAAATTAATCAAACATTGTAAAGTTGACCAGGCCACCGACAACGTTCGGCGTGCAAGGGACGTCTATTATCTTCGGCATAGTAGACAAAACGACGACGACAACGCTGGCATCGTACGGTGACAGTGTCCCGCGGCGCGTCAGCCGAATATACTTCCAAACGCGCTGGCACAGGTTTAATGATAACCCGGTAATGATGGTGATAACGCGCGGACCAGACAGCAGAGATGACCTTTTCATTGACCAAATTGCGCCGTGTCCACCGAGAGATGTGACGAACCTGTTACGCAGTCGCGTTTCGGAAAAAGCTCGAAACGCCAACCCTCTGACGTTTGTTGCCGCGGACGCGTTTAGCGGTAGGTAGTATCGAAACCACACCTCGATTGGTGATTCTGCGTGAAAGAAAGCTGCACTTTTCCATCGTCGTCAGAATATTTTGTTGAATTTCGGACGTGGCCACGTGTTTTCCGATAATTTAATGCGAGACCTTTTCAGAAGTCAGTATTTGGGGTTGCTTGATTTTAGGGATTAGTATTTAGGGGGTTAATTTCAAGGTGCACTACTTAGAGTTGCCCTATTTGAGATATTATTTAGAATATCCTTGTTTGAGAGATTACTACTCAGAGTAGCCCAATTCGAGAGTTCTTTATCTAGAATTCCCTTATTTGGAAAGCACTAGTATAAGAATTCCTTATCTTGTGGTTTACTATTTTGAATTCCCCTATGTTAGTATCCACAACTTTAAAATTGCCCCTTTTTGGGGCTCGCGACTTTAGAATTCACAATTGAACACTAAGACATTGGCCCCTTTATTATATCAACTGCATTATTTTTTTAAAGTGAACCTTCTAAATTTAGTTAAACGCATCGAGGAACCACGAAATAACTGCATGGACACCAGGATTCTGGTGAAAAGTGCCTATGTATAATTCATTGGCCCCTCATAAGTGAAATGACCAACATCGAATCGAGTCTCCTCGTCATTCTTGGCACCTGTCAACGATATCACGACGAAGCAGATGCACGACCGTGCCAACGGGCGACCCTGCTTTTCGCGTGCCAAAACTTTCCTAGCCGCGCGATTTCCCATCGAAACGGTCACGTTGCGCGCAAACTCTCAAGTTAATTATAAGCCCTATGTTCCGGTGGAATACCTGGCTGGGGTTCATTCTAGGTAACTGATAGTAAAACACAGCGGCTCTGTACCAACGACCTTTCACAAAAACCGACGAACAATTCGCAACCCGCGATAGAACTTCACCGATATTACACGAGGAACGCGATCGGCATTAACAGCTCTGGGATTAAAGTATCATTTCTTTAACACTTTGTCGCCGGCGTGTTTTCGCGCCGAAGTGGTTTGAAAATTATTGAAAGTAGCGTTTGACAATCCTAGAATGTTTCCTTGCAACGAATTAAATTGGTACTTTTCTTGGTAGAAGCGATCGCTCGGGAAGTCCCGACCGATTTGAATGTTTTCCTAATTCTGAGAAAAATATAACGCGTTCCTGCTCCCGATGAAAGGAAGTTCTGTGTATTCCGCTGCCTTCGACTACGGATGCCTCTAGCGGCGTGGAATGGGCAGGAAATTTCAACTATGTAGGATACCGCAGCTCGAATTTCGCAAATATTCAGCTTAGGTACTCAAAGAACAAAGTGCACGATCGCTTCGTTTCGCTCGAACGTCGAATCGAGTAACCTTCTAAAACCAGAGAACCGCAGAACCGCTGGGAACCGGAGGAATCGAAATATCTGATCGATCCTCCTGGATCTGGAGGAAAAGGGACGCCGGTAGAATCAGCGATACAAATAGCTACCGCTGGAAATCAGGAGGTCGAATGCCTCGACATTCCCGGACTTTATTGTTTTCCATATTCGCTGGGGAATCCTCGCTGCGCTCGTTGATTGTGAACCAGTCGGACGTAAACAAAAGCAACGGCTGCTTGAACGAGGGACAGGAAATAAATATTGCCCAGCCCGCTGCGCGAACAATTTCTACGAATAGGTACATAGACGGAAGGCTCGCCGCGGCGGTTAGTTATAAACATATGTATGTACTATCGCCTGGCCGAAAGAAGATCCCTAGCAGGTGGTCTCGGGCGATGCAGTCCGCCGTTGTGACGATTGGTCGGCGAGTCACCTATTTGGGCACACTTTTAAAGACGGGGCACACGTATTTTTGTTATCGGCTGAAGTAAACACATACATTGTCGCACCGCGCGACGAAGGGAGCGAACAAAACACTTGGAGATCGAGTGGGATAGAGCGATCTGACCGACGAACGCCAAAGCAATAGCGTAGGCATGTCGGACGGTCAACCATTAATATATAATAGCACAAAAATTTCCTAATTTTACACAATATGTTCAGTAAAGTATTATCATTGGTTTGGTATAAAGATAATACTATTATCTTTGGTTTGGTATCAGGATAATATTTTCCTAAACAGATTGTGAAAAATAAGGAAACTTGTATGTTATTATATATTAATGGTTGGCCGTCCGACATGCCTACGCTATTGCTTTGGCGTTCGTCCGGCAGATCGCTCTATCCCATTCGATCTCGATGTGTTTTGTTCGGTCTCTTCGTCGCGCGTTGCGACAATGTGTGTGTCTACTTCAGCCGATAACAAAAATACGTGTGCCCCCCGGCTTTAAAAGTGTGCCCAAATAGGTGACTCGCGACCAACCGTCACAACGGCGGACTGCATCGCCCGAGACCGCCTGGCTAGGGATTCTTCTTTCAGCCCGGCAATAGTAATTGGGGGCCTAAAGTTACCGCGGTTGACGAGCTCGCGGATTTCTGGGCCTAGGAGTGAAGTCAGGCAACGGTCGTCAGACGAGACGCGGAAGGCTCATTCGGTGCGCTGACCCACCCTAATATCCTTCCGTAATGAACGGTTTGCCGGGGAACCCTCTCAGCGTGATTAAATTTAGCGCACGTTGCTTTATCCTTGCCCGGCCGAAGGAATCCTGGCTACGCCTTCCAGTAACATTTTACCCGCCTGCAGATATAGTTTTCTTTCGCCGTTCCTTGAAGCCAACTGGTTAGGACAGACGGGAGTAATTTGGTAATTTATCGCGAGGGAAGAGCCCCTCGAGACGATGGACCTGAGGGGTAGCGATAGGGGCGTAAAAAGCGAAAAGGGGTAAGTCGTAGATAGTACATTTGTAATAAGGTTCCAAGAAACTTTTTTATGTAACAGATGGCCCTATTTCTCACCCCTGCTGAATGGTGTACGTAGCCTCGCAGTTCCAATACCTTTGAAAGGGTTAACGGCACCCCTTCCCCTCAGGAGTTCATTCTATGGTAGACCTCGGTTAAAAGCGACTGCTTTCCGGGAAACCTTTTTAAGACACACATTGGCTCCGTTCCTTTGAAAAGCGTGTCCCGCCAATTAAGAGTTAAATGACTCGCGGTGAAGCTCGTGGAACCGGTAAATTATGCGCAATATTTCACATAATGCACGAGACTCGGACATACCTGGGCGACCTTCGCAGCAGAGAAACTTTGAAAAGCAACAATTTCCGCTCCCTCTAATTATGACGAGTTCAAATAATTCTCGAGTTATTTTCGCCTGTCGGGACCGCCTAAGTAGTTCTAAAATACCACGCGAATGAATATATTATTGGACCACCGTAAAACTCCTTGGAAATTCGCAAATACCGAACGAATCTATTTTATCACTCAAAGTACACCGATAATTTAATACTGCGATCTGTGCGACCAGTTCTAAACGGCCGACTCCCATATCTCAAAATCTCAAGTGCGAATTTCACTAAATGACCAATGGCCAATGACGCACTTACCGAAACACGAATTCTCCCAGCAGTTCCGAAATCGGGTATACAAGACTTCGTCGCAGAAGGTGATCAACTCGAAGAGCCACTTAAACGTGGGCACCGCAAATGTTTGCCAATGGGAGGTCAAGGGATACGTGTGTATTGAGCAAATCAAATTTCCCGTCATCGAGAGGGACAATTGAACGAGGTGATGGAAAAACAGGTTTCTCTGGGAAGAGAAACGAGTCTGAGGATCGCATGACGCTCGGCTTGCGTTCCACCAAATGTCCCCGCGGAAGGAGAAAGAGACCGGTGACCGGACGTCCGTCTGTCTCGGCTGTGGCGCGCGCGTACCTACGCGGCTGGTTACGAAAGGAGAACTTAAGCTCGGTGGAATGCGCCGCAAGAAACCGGCTCCCCGCGCCGCTCCGGGGAACGGCTAGCGCAGAGGAACAGAGCTCGAAGATGTTTTCGTGCCGTGAATGTGACCCATCCTCTGCGCGCAGATTCGAGATATCCTTGACGCACTATTTCGTTCGCGTACTCGTCGCTAATAGTGACGGAACCGAGACGCGCCGGGGCAAGTCGCTGCAGTTAACCTTTCGCGATCCAATTTATCTTTCTTAGCCCGTAATGGGAGATCCCCATTAACTCGAGGCAAATGGCACTGAAGGCTATTGGCGTAAAGTGGCGTTTACGTTCTGTCGGAATAATTTTTGCGAAATTCTGTGGATCGTAATTGAAATAAGGGGGGGGGGCGGCTTTAACGTGCAGTTCAGAAGGGTGGGGAAATTTTGAAAACTTAAGGTTATGGTAAGTGGTTCCTATTGGATGTGGGTTTCCGAGGTGATCTATATACTTTTTTTATTTTAATTCGAACTGAACGCTAGTTAAGAACAAAAAGTTACTTGTTTATTGAAGGGATATTCTTCTAGTGACAGATATTTGTTGTAATATTATTAATTTACCGAATTTGGCTGCTTTATGCGCCACTTTCTCTGTTTTTCTATTAAAAGTTACGTGTAAATATATAGAGCAGAACGTTAAAATGGTAGAGTCAATTGTAATCTTGAAAATTGAGTTAATTAAAGAATAAAAGATCAACATTGTGAAAATTTCGTGCCACATTGCAGGTATTTTTATGCATCGTTAAATATACATAGTTTTCAGTGATCACCTTCTCGAAGGTCAGATAATGAGGTCATTCACCTTTATCTTCAACGACGAATAAATCTTGTTCCCATTTTAATTTATATTCTTTTCAAACTTTTTCTACTGCAGGCTGCACGTAGTACAGATTTGAAAGTAAGGAAAACCGGTACGTATCGTGTGATATACTATGTGGTGTGACGAATATAATCTTTTGAAACATCTGTGATGCTGCTTAAGATATGTGCTTAATTGAACAATAAAGTTTTCGGTGAATCAATGTATGCATTACGTAATCTCAAGTGACCTAACATTTTTCAATTAACTATCCTTGAAATGTCATCCATAAACGAAGCATTACATTAATGACGGGAAAACTAAATTGCAGGAAGTAGTGTACAAATATTACACAACGTATTTTATGTACTTAGTAGTACTTTCTTCAATTTCACTTCAATATTACACGGATTATATTTTCCGTCATGGAATAGGTAACAAAAAGGATGGTGAAGGACATATACTCCCAACAATTTAAAATTCTAATAAGGAGTATTCCAAATTACCGGAGGAACCAATTCTTTTAATTCTAAAATATGAGAAACTAATTAAAAAAAGAATACAATTTCTACCATGACCGCGAAATAAAATTACATCCCATTGATCAGAAAAATCGACTAACGATCACTATTTTCGATTACCAGTTCCAGATAAATGTTCGTCTTTTCCGCAACAAACTACACAAACAATGTTTCTCAGTGAAACACGTTAAAGTGAAATCATTCCTTGCGTCATGTTCCGGGGAAAAAAAAACCGTTTAAACCGAACGAAATTGTTCGAACGTTACGAAGCATCAGAGGATTCGTCCCATCGCTATTCGCTGCCCGAGGTAAGGCCAGGCGCACGCCCATCCGGTCGGCCAATCAGCGGCTGCGACGTCATCTCGTACGATGTAACGGAGAGACTCACCCACGTGGTAAGCGTCGCGCTATTTTAGTATCGCAACCGCGAGAAAATCTACCGATCGCACGCCTCTTGTTCCCCCACCAGCGACCATTCTAGAATTTCACGACGACTAATTGCCTCCGCCCGAGCTAACGACGAGGACACGCGGTTATCCCCGTTATGAAATTGAATTTGTTTTTCTCCAGCATCATTTCGATACACACGAGAACGCTGCAAACCAGCCGCGGCGCTGTCGCGGCTGCACGTCCCAGCATATGGCATGTGCGACGATTACAATTCGTTGCAATTATGCACCCTGCCCCCTTCAACTGGCCAATTAAACGCGAGAGAAGCCACAACAATGATCGTGGCGTTATCTACGACCAGCGTCCTGTTATTTCCATCGACGCGATGCTTTGTGCCGCGATATTACGAAAAGGGATGAAGTAACGAAGAGATAATGCTCGATACGCAAATAGTGATCATTGACGTACGAGAGATAACAATCCGATGTCGAAACGCCTAAATTGGATTGTTTACGAGCTTCAACGAGCAGATCACGCTCGCGCGCGCTCTGGATGTGTCTGATTGAATGAAAACAAGGACAGGCGAACCACTGTGTAGGTCAGTTAATCGTTAGTCACCAAGAGGCACGCCGCTAAGAACGTAAACAGGCTTACAGATTCACGAAGGCGCAGTATCCTACCGAGATCCGATGCTCGGTGCTATTAAAATCGTCCGCGCGAAACACGCCAGGAATAGAGCGAAAATAGCTAAACATAGAGCACCGATGCTGCATCGAACGTTCGTCTAGCATTTCGATCGCAACGAGCTTCAAAGGCAACCTTCTAACCTCTAAAAACCGTTCCAGTCCCGCGAGAATTCTGCTGGCGAGATTATACACATCGAGGAATCCAAACTCCTTCTTCCATTCGCTCGAAACTTCTCCATTGGAATAAACTATATTCAACGTTCCCGAGTGACACGAGAAACATTCGCCTCGACGTGCACGAGGATACCAATAAAAATAAATATGAAATTACTCACGAGAATAGAACGCGGCTACGAGCAGGGCAAGCCAGGACAGCTGTTTCTCCACCAGATTTCTCATTTCTAGGAGCCCTCGGTGAATCTGTCACAGATTCTCCTCACTATTTCGAGACGCAGTGCCAAATGCACGGCAAGTTGGGTTCAAGCACTGTGGCAGCCACCGGCCGCTTCGCAGGCGGGAAAACGTTCGTGGAAACGCGAAGGTGACTGTGTGTCTCCGTGGAAAAGGAGCGTAGAAAGCGATCGGACGCGTCACACGCGCGCGTTAGTCTGCACAACGGGCAAAAGTTCTGAACTCACACGAACCAGTCAAACGTACTCGCTGGATAACAGCACGACACGTACTGCGCGACCGGCTGTGCACGACTGACTCGGGGGAATGCGTTTTGGCGGCACGAAGCTTTAAAGGCGCGCGCGGAGCGCGCACGCGCCAATCGCTCACGCCACCGGACTTGTTTGGTGGGGCAGAGCCAGAGACTGCTTCTTTCTCTTTCGCTGCACCTTCCACGTTTTCTCTGTTAACGCTGCCGCTGTTTTGCCCCGAACTGCGCGCCTTGGCGCCGGCATCATTACGGGCGGTTTCGTCGAAGCGACGAGCTACATCATTAATTGAACGCCTTCGCGGAACAACCGACGGTGTCCACCCCCGCCCGCCCGCCTTACGAATGGAATTTAATTAAGAATAGGGTTTCATTGTCAATGGACAATGGTGACAAGGTAATTAACGGATTCGGGTGAAATGCGGGCACGCCTGGTGACGCGCGTTGCAACGCAGACGTCACTGATCCCCCCCCCCTGGCACGGGACGCGTCGCGTGGAATGCTGGGACGTCGGCGCGGGCCAAGTTGGGGGAATTTTAATGTGATCGACGGACGACAGGTAAAGTATGATAACCATTTATTTTGGATTCCTGAATGATACTGGTAGGTTGCATTATTCACGAGTGAATTTTATGGTGCTAGTAAAAATGTATTCAACGATGATTGCGAAGAACTAAATGACGAATAATAAATACAACTGAAGCCTTTCCCTTACCTAACCTCATTTAACCTTATTTAATCAAATAAACAAGTGTCTCATTTAAAGGGGGGTTCTCGCGTAACAGCCCTTGAAATTCTCACTGTCGTCTGATTGCAAAAAGATGAAAATATATTCTTGAAGTTAAATAATTTACGCTGAGACTGGATCTAAAGTTTTAATTTTACTTTTTATTTAGAATAGTCTTTTCGTCGATATAAAGAATAATATGAAAAATTTGGTTAAAAAGGAAACTTACTTTTTCTTTCAAACGCTATAATTCTTTCAATTTTTCATTTTTTTTCTCTTTAAAGTGGACTAATTCCAGCGTAAACTATCTGACTTTAAGGAACTTCTATTTGTTTGATATTTGCTACGTATCTCGCCAACAGGAGTTACATCGTCGAAGAGGTGGACAAGAGTCCACAATAATTAATAATTAAATAAGAAAAATATTTTCTGCAAGTTTAAAGATGCCTCCTTATATCCCAAAAGAGTTCAATCCAACTTAACCAACAGTTTTTAAAAAAAAATCTTAAATATCAGTTACTTTTGGAGCTGTTAGACGAGATCCCCCCTTAAACATTCTGTAGTTTTGCTTATCGTTACGGACACAAGGAATTTCATACATACTGTGCGTTGCTGAGAAGATGTCTAGAGTACTCTTTGCCACGCGGTGCTATATGATCCAATTATAGCGTTGGTCAATAACGGACAATCCTTCCCGCATTCCTTCCGCTTGCCACCTTTTCAGCAACGCACAGTACTATGTACTCTTCTCTTCTACCCATTACATATTCCTTTTTTACTGCACTTTCTTACCGACGTAATGCTGTAAAAAAATGTAAATAACATGCGCCAAGATTGCAATAATTATTTCGTATTGTAAAGTGAGAGGAAACTAGTAATTCCTGCCATTAGTTTAAACTACAGACTATAGGGATACAATTTTTGGATGCGTGGGTGACAGGGATGCTTGTGAATCGAAGCACTGCGACGAATACGTTATTCGAACCGATACGGCAAATAGAGATTCCTAACGGTGACGGGATAAGAGGATTTCCTCTGTAAGTAGATTACGTTTGCCACAGAAACGCGAGTAGGTACGTTCTACTGACTTGCGCATGAACAAGCGACGAGATCGCGCACACGGCAGTTGCTTGTGCAAGGTGTTCAAAAACCGAATTTGAGTTTAGCTTAAAAATCACCATTGCTCCCTTATACTAGAAAAGGAAAAAATTGTTTAATATAGAAAGACGAGGGGAAACAGTTTGAGAAATGGAAAGGTCCGAAAGTGTGATGACTAACAAACTGCTTCCTTTCTGTAAAATTAAAATTGAAGCAAAGAATTAAGATTCTTTATGTACGCTCGTCGAATACTAATTTTTCCCGATTTTTCCATGTTTCGTGGATTTTCCGCTTACTATTAACCCTTTAGCGCCCGCACCTAGATTCCATCAAAGGAAAAATATCCCGTTTTGTTTTTATCGTTAAAAATGGTCTGATTTTATATATTTTTATTAAAAAAAAATTTTCATTTTTTTTTCTTTTTTTTCAAAGGTCAAAATGCATAAATCACAAGAATACAGGGTTCAGATAGGTCCAACTTTCTTCATATATGATACATTTGGCGCTAAAGGGTTAAAGGGAGTGGTCGGCAGAAGAATTACAAAGGAAACGGGATGCCTGTTAGCGCAGTATCATTCGTCTCTTTAAAATTGTAAACCGCGAAAGTACATTTCTTTTGAAATTTCACATCAGTGAGACACGCTGAAGAAATCAAATTTTTCAATAATATACTAGGGAGTCTTTTGTTTGAAATAAATGATAGAATAAGGTGCAAGGACTTATAGCTGTAAGAACTCCAGAAACATTATATTTTATGAATCATCTTTAAAATATATATTCAACAAACACCACGATTATAAAAATATACATTATTTGCTTACACCTAACTATTTTTTCTAAACCTCATGCGCTTCCAAGACTTCCATTTATCCGATAAAAATCCTTCAGTTAAAAATCCTTTACACCTCACTCCACAATTAATTAGAAAACCACAGTTTCACTGGTGCGGATTAATCAAGTGTTTATCAGACCTCAATGAGTATATCAAATACCCCACCCCCTCTGGATCAACCCCCAGAAGGTAACAATTTTCAAAACTCCCTTGCCAAAAAGGAATTCCTATTAGCGGAGGCGGAGAGATTTCCGCGTACCGTCTATTGTAAAAGGCGAGTGTCGCGGGAAAAGGGGCAGCACGATTATAATTTCAAATACCCTCGCCTGACATTATTGACACGCAAATTAAATCGCCCCACCCTGTATATCACTCGACCGATACGTGACGGGTATTCGACGCGCGGAAAGCTTCTCGGAAATTATTCGACGCGACTGGCGATGATTTCCTCTTCCGCGCAATCGCCGGACCATTCAAATTACTGGAAATAATTTGCATTCGACCGCGCGCGTGAACCAGCGAGCGTTGATACGCGTGCAAAAGGAAAATAACACGAGGAGAGTCTCTTAGGGGAGAGTGGGGTAATTGCGAACACCTAAGCCAAAAAGCAAATAAAACGAAAACTATGTGTGAAATGAATTTGTTTTTTTATTTACAAACATACTTAAACTATTCATCTATAAAGTACTGTGACGTATTTTTGAAAAATTATAATAAAAATCAACTTTATAGCGAAAAAGAAAAACTTGTGCTAAAAAATTGCTAAATATCACAGAAGTCGCACAGAAAGCTCGATTTCAATGGTCAACCCATAAAAAACGTTGCTACAACCTATACCTAATGTATTTAAAAAAAAAAAAAAAAAAAAAAATGCAATTGGTCGGAATATCGAGAGAAAAGAAAAATAGTACAGGCTGTTTTTTAAACTTTTTTTCTGAGCCTGTAATAAAAATTCAAAAATCCCTTTTGTACATTTAAATAAGTTTTATACATGCTGAAAATTTCTCGAAAATCGGTTAACGTTGCTCTGAGCTACAACGCGCTTAAAGATATGTTCGTCATTACCCCACGACATCAAAAAATAAAAAGGAATTTATTTCAGGGGTTAGAATCACGATTGAAGCCACGCCTTGGTCACAAAATGTTGGTAGAAAAGTGCTTTATTTCAACTTAAAAAATCCCAATTGAATGATTAATTCAACAGTAATTACATGCAATTGAAAATTGACAAAATATTACTTAAAACACGATAAAAATAATAAATTGTGTTTATCTTGACTAGCATGAGCGTTCTGTATTTATTACTTTCTGCCCGGCGTTGGATACGACCTAAACTATTAGCCAGTGGAGAGGACACATCAGTTTTTATTTATTAATACCCCGTAACCATCGCGTTCGCGATTACCCCGCTCTCCCCTAAACCGTTCCATTGTCGACGACAGAGTTCAAAGACGAATCTAATGAAAACAAACGAGACGCTTCTTTTTCTTTGGTTCCTTTCCAAAACCATTGTACAGAAGACTGCCCCTCCACCCCTTCGAATCGCCCGGCATTTTCGTGCAACGTTTCCCCTCTTGCTCCTTTAATTGAGCACGGATACTCTCCCCGGCGGACCTTACCTCGCACGTTCCAGCTGTTCCGATGAAATTTCACCAGTCGCTGTTTTTCTAGTTCGTCGGATTTGCATTATGCAAATGTCCAATTTGATTACATCAGGCCGGTGACCGAGGCGGGGCTAGAGCGCGAGTTCTGTCCGCGGGGAACGGAATAATTTCGGGAAATAATTCGAGCAAATCGTAACTTAGCTGGCAGATTAATTTCTGCTCTCGGACCGCGGGCCGTGCTTCCTCGAATTCCGTTACGCGATCCGCGAAAATAATATCCCGGCCACGAAACACAGCAAGCTTTCGTTGCCGGCCAGCCCGGAAATTCGAATTACCGAGCTGCAACCGGAGTCAGTTTAAAGGGAATACTTTAGGGGTTCGAGGGTTTAGCCGATTGACCGTGCTCGGATCGATGGGGCGCGTAGTTATCGCCGGAAACGTGTCTGTGGAGCCTCTGACGCTCGTCTTATTTAAGTTCGGTGTATTTTCTTTTGTAACGTATCGACGACGTACGGGGTGCCTTTATTTTTAGCGAGCTTTTGTTTCTCGTTTCTTGATTTAGAATAGTTGAATTACTTATGGAATGTAGGGGAGACCGGGGCAAGTTGATACAGACGAATTATCTCGACGCTGTATATATGTAGCTTCTTGTGTGCGCGATATGTGAAGCTTTTTAGATATGTGTACCTCGACTTTAGCAATCCATTTTTAACTGTTTTCGTTTCTATAGAGAAAAAGTAAATAGTTGCGTTCACTTTCCAATCGGTCTTCGGACGGGATAGAGAATTTTATCGCTCAAATTAATTGGGCGTCACATTGAGTCCTTTGTGGGTAAGGTAATTACGTTTTGTTATTTTGTTTATATCCTCTACATTTTTTTTATGGAAATGTTTGATATGTTTTCTCTGGGGTATGTTGATACAGTGTATCAATTTTCTCCGATTACTTTTAATCGGAGCTTTCCTTTCGTTTCCAGGAAAATGGTACGAAATTTTGTCGGAAAAACGAATCGCGGCAAAATAGCGCAAAATATTTTTCAAAAAGCGTGTGTTGGCGCAGAAAGGGAATCAATGTCGTTACGTCAAAGCACGAGAATATACGGAATAGATAAAATAGCTTTATTACGATACACTGATAAAAAGAAGCAAGCACCTGATGTTAAAGTGGGACATTCCAGACATCCATCCTTTACTCATTAAACGGATATTTTACAGATGTATCAACATGCCCCGCAGTGGGTTACCTTCGTGCAAATAACATTTTTTCATTCATTTTGTATGTACTTTCTCAACTTTTCGTTTACAATGTATTAAAGAGGAAGGAGCAAAGTATATTATAGCATATTTGTTATTAAGTAATTAATTCAAAGAAAAATGAAGAAAATTGAAAATTGAAAAACGTATCAACTTGCCCCGGTCTTCCCTACTCTAACGAGCTGGACTCACTTCTGAGAGAGCATCAAAGAGTAGAGAAAAGTTCGCAAGGACACTTGGATCCATTTTTCTTTGTTTCTGAATTAGGTACAGCTATTTTTGTGTTCCAGCGACTTATATTTGCCCCGGCTTCGTATTGACTGCTCAGAACGGCCACTCAAATATTCTTAGAATTGTTGGAACATCTTGGAAACCTTGTTCAATATATCCGGGAAATACATCAATGTTCTCAACGAGTGTTCTGTAAATAATTGACTCGAAATCATCCCACAAATGCAAATTTAATGGATTCCGATCTGCAAATCAAGCCAGCCAGGAAAGTCTCCTGTTAAAAATATGTCCGGCTACGCAAATAAAATATCGTCGAGCGTCACGCTGTATAAACCATTTTAATGAATTCACTGAAAGGTCGAAGCAAGATTTCCTTATTAATCTACCATCGAGGAAGACAGGCACCGCAAAGCCATACATAAAATACGAAGTGTTCTTTGGAAATATTTTAATGGAATTAGTTACAACAGCTAAGCTATTATTCATATTTAAATTAGTTAATGATTCTAGAAGCTATAATCAGGCCCACACAAGATTGAATCTTGACGTGTAGGCAGAGGGTGAGTCTTAATTGAAACGTATGCCATGTTATGAGTTTCCACTGTGTTAGGCATCCTATAGCATCCCTTTATGCACTACATAATGAAGCTTCTGTTGCTCATGGTTAATTGTTGCGCACAATTTAGGTCAACAGTTTCATCCTGTTTTATCATTAATTTGTGCCTCGTTATGATCGTACTTTGCCTACCGTGGTAAAAGCCTAGGGAGTCTTGTAGAAAGTGTAGAACTTTACCACCGATTCTACCAATTTCCCTCTTCGATCTTTATATTTCACTCTACTTCCTTTTCTTCGCAGAGTTCATCTCTTCAATTTCATATTTCCACCGAATCAAATACAAGTCTGATATTTAATCGAATATAACACAAATCTTTGCAATATACCTACTGCTCGCAGCATCGATTTTAGTACAGATAGACGTGATCGCAATTGTACGTCAGCGAAGCAACCCTTTGCAATAAGTTAGTTTCAAAAGTATAGACTTTATTGCCGATCAACCATTCTTCTATGGAATTATGAATAATCGAATAAACATGCGATCGTGTCTCCGTACGAATCCCGATACTGGAGGCTCAACTTTATCGCAGAGATAAATATATCCGGATTCACGCATAAACATTCACCGTCTCGTTTAAATTCACTAGCGCTGATAACAAACGCCGAAACGTATTTTTGCGACAAGCGTAGTAAAGCTGTAACAGCGGGCAGGCAAGTCGAGCAGCGTGCGGTCCAAATTAAACACACAATTTTCAATCGAACGATATATTGCCGGAAAAGCGTGCAATTTACGGATTTCAAAAGTAAACAAGGAACAGCGGCGGACGCGAGACCAGCGGCCGCTGCGCGCGCGTACACGCCATCCGGGACAATAAAGGATTAAATGGAACAAAGAACGTGGCGCGTCGAGGACGACCAGGTTCTCGCGTCGGAAAGCCGCCATGGCAAGGCGGGGTGTATCGACGCGAGAACGAAGCTCGTAAAGTTTTACGATACGAACGCGAATCCCAACCCGTTCGCGAAAAAAGGAACGGTTCACACGCGAACAACGTATGAAGCTTGAAAATCGAGGGGGGACGCGAGAAAATCGAACGGAAGGAGGGTGTAATTCTCTTCCTTAAGAAAAGGATAGCTATATAGTTACTGGGCGAACGGCGAGTACCGAAAAAAATCAGACTTAAATCTGTCGTTTAAAAGAGAAGCGAATGTAGGTTCAAGGGCTTCAAATGGAAAATAGTTGGAATGTATATTAGTCGGGTCTGTAGAGTGTTTGAAGTAGAGCTGGGACTATTCGAATAATTTAATATTCGAATATTTTACAAGTATTCGAATGCTACGAATAAACTTCGAATATTTGAGTATTCGAACAGTATTATTCGAATATTTGAGTATTCGAACAGTATTATTCGAATATTTGAGTATTCGAACATTATTATTCGAATATTTGAGTATTCGAACATTATTATTCGAATATTTGAGTATTCGAACAGTATTATTCGAATATTTGAGTATTCGAACATTATTATTCGAATATTTGAGTATTCGAACATTATTATTCGAATATTTGAGTAATCGAACAGTATTATTCGAATATTTGAGTATTCGAACATTATTATTCGAATATTTGAGTAATCGAACAGTATTATTCGAATATTTGAGTATTCGAACATTATTATTCGAATATTTGAGTAATCGAACAGTATTATTCGAATATTTGAGTATTCGAACATTATTATTCGAATATTTGAGTATTCGAACATTATTATTCGAATATTTGAGTAATCGAACAGTATTATTCGAATATTTGAGTATTCGAACATTATTATTCGAATATTTGAGTAATCGAACAGTATTATTCGAATATTTGAGTATTCGAACATTATTATTCGAATATTTGAGTATTCGAACATTATTATTCGAATATTTGAGTATTCGAACAGTATTATTCGAATATTTGAGTATTCGAACATTATTATTCGAATATTTGAGTATTCGAACATTATTATTCGAATATTTGAGTATTCGAACAGTATTATTCGAATATTTGAGTATTCGAACAGTATTATTCGAATATTTGAGTATTCGAACATTATTATTCGAATATTTGAGTATTCGAACATTATTATTCGCATATTCGAGTATTCGAACATTATTATTCGAATATTTGAGTATTCGAACATTATTATTCGAATATTTGAGTATTCGAACATTATTATTCGAATATTTGAGTATTCAAATACTATTCCAATATCTAAGTATTCGAATACTACTCGAATATTTCAGTATTCAAATACTATTCGAATAGTATAGTGTGAATTATAAACCAAGTTATTAGCTTACGAGATCTCACCCTGACAAACTAACGAACTCACAACTGAAACTAAATAAAAGCTTGTAAAGAAATGAACCTAAAGAACACATCAGTATTCGAATACTTGGATCTTCGAATTATATTCGCCAAATAATTGAGCAACTAAAGTATTCGAGTACTCGAATACCGAAAAATTCGACAAATAGTCCCAGCCCTAATTTGAAGGACATTGGTGGCTTCCTTGTCACACGGCAATGGTGAAAAGAAAGTTTAAATTGTTAACGATAAAAAAAATAAGATTTTCATTAGAAAGAATTATATCCTAAATATGTATGTTTCGTAGGTCGTAAGTCAGTGGTCGCTTTTGATCATTACATACTGTATTTGGATTTCTGATATTGGATGGGACAGGTCGTGCTTTATGTTTGGATGGAGGCACAGAACAGTGATGGACGGAAAAGTTGAGTGGTGGAATGTAATTTATTTTTCTATGACCTCTTTCTCCCGTGTATGTGCAACGATGTATCAGCAGAGTGCTATTATATTTGAAGTACAATTGTACCCCGCTTTTTTGGGAAGGTTGATTTTTGTAAAATATTACGATGATTTTCTACGAAGGACTTTGACATTCTGCGATAATTTTCCTATTGCCAAAAATCTACTGCCACTTTAATCCCGCCTAACTACTGTGTTTCAGATTTACATATGCATCGTAGAATAGTCGTAAAGAGAAGTATATTTATTTAGAAAAAAAAAGCGATTAAAAAAGCAAAAGCGATGACGAACGTAGACAGCAACACTTCCTCGTAGAAAGGAATGCAAATAAAGTTTCACGCGATAAATTTGAAAAACGTATTTATAATACTTATAAGCTTGACACGCTCGAATGATTTGGTAAAAAAAGTCACAAATTGTGATAAAAACGGAGGTCAAATTCGTAAAAAGTTGACGCGTGTTCTGACGGGGTTCCCGAGTGTGAACGCGAAAGAGATGTGACGCACAAAGTTCAAATTAATTATAACCTGGGATAGAACCATGTTTCTACGCTATTGTAGTACAGCAGTATCGGATATATTTACAGAGAGTTTAGCTGTGCAAACTAGCGTTTCATAAATAATTCATTAATTTTGATGAAGCTTGAAAATTCGTTGTTATGGATAGGAGAGAAGCTATTACGCTTTGTTCAAATATGTTGCACGTAGTACTTACTGTGACATAATGATAAAATCCGTCTACGTAGACAGGTCAGAACATTGCTCGAATAGAATATATAACAGTAATTATTGAGAGGATAAATTAATTCATTGATACAATTTCATTCGACAAATCATTCCTCTCTGAATTAAGTACTTTGTTATTTTGCTCAGATATAATACGTTTATGATACGTTAATCGCTATTGAGACTCCAAGGGTAGGTACCCGTCATAATTTGTATTCAGAGTTTTCCTAAGCTCAATAATAGCGAAGAGATCGCGTCCGCGTCATAAACCCCATCGCCTTTCGAATCCTTAACAATATCATTGCTAACTACTGGAATGCATTCAGCTTAAAGACTTGTAATAAGTTAATAACAATTCTAAACCCAAATGACGTTAAACTTCGAAGTAAACGTCTCCTCTGTGCGTCTGTAATTTTATTGAATAATATTATTCTGCAATAAAGAAACGCAACATTCCCAAAGTACTTTGATTAGAAGTGCATGTACGTTTTAAATAAACATGTTTATCATTGACCACATTGCGTCATGCGATAGGAATTACATAGCGTGACGCGATGTGAATGAACTTGTGAAAGCAAGCGATTCCTCGAAAGGTCCACCACCACTGCGATCGCCGGTTCACGTAAACACGATCGTACGATACTGACGTTGCTCATTCGCTGCGGGCTCACCTCACCTGACATACTCATCGATAAAAACGAAGTGTGTCACGTTTAGTAATTTACGTTGGAGGATTTGCCGATTAGCAAAAGCTTGAGATGCTTGATTAATCTCCTTGTCAGCAGAGTCAGATTGTCACAAGAAGTTATTAATGCAAAACGATTTACTATTTTTTTTCTGTAACGTTTGCTTCCATCCATTTATATCGTTTGATTTCACGTTGATTTAAATGGATTACACTTTTCTTTATGAATTTTTCCTTATCAATTTCTGCTTTGTTACCTCCAGTTATCTTTTTCATTCCACGAGTATCACCTTTAATTTGGAAATCTCTTATTTTATAAATATTATAACTAATTTTATAAATTAGGAATTTTATAAATATTATACATTTTTATAATACGTGCTGTTATGAACTGTTGCTATTGCTGCTCAATTTACTGTTTACGTTCGTCTTCAAAGGATTACTGCGTTTAAAGCATCGAAAGATAATAACGATAACTCTATAGGTACAGTTGCAAAGTGATACGGCAAATTTTTCTGAATACTCCAGGCACTTTTCCTGCTTCTAATATAAATAGCACCATTTATTCGACAAATACGCGCGCACGCGAATTTATACCAGCTCTACCAACTCAAACTTCGCCAGATTTTTTTTAACGACCAATAAAATTTCCCACCGTGTCACGATTCGCCAACCTTTCTGCCCCCCCCCCTCCACCCTCCCCCGCGACGATCCACGGGCCTCCAATTGCGAAATTGGCCCTCCACGAAATTACTGCGACTCATTAATTGCATATGTAAATGCATTCTCCGGGTAAAGTAGACATTACAAATTAACGTAGCCGCGGCGTACTTAACAAGTGCTGCTGCAATGAAATCACAGGACAGTGTTTGAACAGGCGAAATAATAAAGTAATTACAGCCGCCATCTGTTTCGCTTTGGCAACTTTCGCAGAAATTGATGCGCAGTTGTAAAAGGGAATAATTAAAATGGGGCTACGGTCAAAAGGATTCCTTCCCCTGTAGCCGAAGTAAATACTATTTGTTTGCTGCCGAAACAAATTAATTTGTGAAAATTAATTTTATGTACCACACGACGATTGCCTACTCCCGGGGCGCAATTGCACAAAAGTCTATTCGTGGGCACGGGTCCTCCGGATGCCCGATGCACGACTCGATAAAGCATTTATTTGCCGTCGTTAAATGCAGAATATTCGCCACACTTTGCTCGTAATAATTACCGTTTTAACGTTACGTATACTGGGTGGCGCGCACAAAGTATTTCACAAGTTGTTTCTTCGTACTATTATCGAGGAGTCGTCTCTTATCATGTGCAGTCTCGGGTGTGATTAATGTGTAAGTATACAAGTGCGTTGCAAATGTGATTTCTGATTGATACAAATTTTACGGGGAATCTTCGTTCCTTCCTGCGATTGTATATGAAGGGTCACATGTTACTATTTAAAATTCGAGCCCGGCGTAGAAGATTGTTCTTGAATTTAACTCGATTTCTTGAATGAGGAATATAGTGCTTAAACATACAAAGAAGAATTTTTCTTTCACTTCCCTTCGTAAACTGTTTCTGCACTGGGTCAGACGGATAAGTAGAAGCGCCCCGTGCGCGATCAGACAGAGTTAAACCGTTCGATCTCCAGGCTGTAGAGTATAGAATTTAGATACCGTAAACTGGGGTGACTTTGCCCGCCCGGGGTGACATTGCCCACTTTTCGGAAGGGCTTTATTTTATTTTATTGTGAAGTAATCAGAACATTTAGTGTTTTGTAATTGATAGCAATAATTTCTCCAAAGTCAAACGAAAAAAAAATTAGCGAATTCAATCATATGGTAATTTTTCAGTTAGAGTAAAAAAGTGGGCAATGTCACCCCGGCGGGCAACTACTACACAATTGTAGCGTAACAAAACCTCCCGCAGAATTTACCGCGTGAACAATTTTAATCACTCGATATCTACGCAATATTAAATAATCCCTACGGGAAGAAAAGTGTCACACTTTTCATCCCCAATTTTCTAGATATCAGCCAGCGACATTCCTCACGGTAGACCTGCCGTGTTTATACAACTGTCAGAACCGTCGCGCTCGCACTCCTCTGTCAATAACATAATGGAAACGGTGCCTTGGGGTTGCAGAGGGCGAAGGATTCTTTCGTTGGGAGACGTCACGTCTCGCCGGGATTGGCGCCGGGTAAAAATGGGTGAAGAACAAGCACAAAGGCTAGTTGACCTTCCTCCTACATTCCTCGTCGCCCCATTTCCCGGAATGTCGCGTAAATCGTCGCTTCCCTGGCACCGGAATAATAAAAGCGCGGCCGCGTAATGGCCCGTTGTTTCCCTACACGCCGCCCATAGCTACGCGCTGAAACGGCTCGATACAATCGACTTAAGTGCTCCAGGGAGCCTTGAATATTTTGCTTAATTGCGCACCGTTAAATTCGCCCAGCGAAGTAAAGTAATTATCGTTATTTTTCTGCGCGCCGTTCACCGCTCTGGATAGTTTGATGACTGGGGGAGAATTTTTTCCCGTGATCCTTCGTTAAAGGAATCCAAGGCGGAGGAACTCTGTGTCCGGAGGAAATTTTAATTAATGTTTTAGGGTGTTTAATTATTAATGCGATGGTTGGTGTATTAAAGTAGTTGATGGATGAATTTCTTCCGAATTTTCTTACGCGATACTCGGTTTTCATCGAGTTAACATTTTCGTTGAAATATGTATTACATGTTAATTATGTTTTTGCTTCCCTTGGTTTTCTTTGATTAATCATCGTGGAACGATAATAATTCTATCCTCTTTTGTCCACAAATTAATGTCGCATTTCTATTTTCCTCTTTGCCTCGGTTCATCCTTTCAATAATCATTAGAATCATTCCTTTAAACACCCACTCTCGCACTTTCACCCCTTCGCCCGCGATCTCGATCAAAATTTTACCACACTTTAATCTTTAAAGTACAGGACTTACGAGCGAGTAGCCCGTATCCTGTGCATCGCGTTGTTAAATCTCACTTTGCCACAGTTACGTTCTTTCTTTAACGACTTGCCGCTGTTTCCTCCGCTGGCCAAACTTCTCCTGTTCTTTATAAAATTACTACACGCGCATCGTTCCTCTTATATTGCGTCTCCCTATTTCCTTGTACCACGAACAATGAAATGTTTCGGTACAGCCAGTCGTTAATACAGCTTCTCCCTTAATTTAAATATCTTCGGACCTTCGAGTTTCTGACACTAAAGCTGTTTCTTATTGCTGTTTCTTAAAACCGCTTGCAACCATGGGATTTCACGCTTTCTCAGAGGAGCTTGTTCGTTTCTTGTTATTCTGCATTCTTTCTGCAACACGTAGAAAATTTACTGAAAACTACTTACCGATTTACTGAAAATTTACTGATATACTACATGACTATTCTACTTAATTCGTAGTCTACAAACTTAAAATTACTGTTACTACTTTACTTAATGAAATTCTTTCTATTCTTTCTATTCTAATAGCAATTAAATTACTATTACTATTTCACTTAATGAAAATCTTTCTATTCCTTCTCTTCCAATAGCAATTAAGTTACCATTACTATTTTACTCGATGAAAGTCTTTCTATTCATTCCGTTTTAATCGCTATAATATTCACATCGACTAACGAAAAGTGGCGATCTGGTACCAAGCGTTTTTCATTTCCCTCACTTTCCGCACTCTTGGTCGCAACGTTCCACCTACACCCTTGTCGCACGTCATTCGACGTCGACGTCGCCGTCTGGACGGCGGCACCGTGGCGCCCGGCGTCCTTTCGGTTTTCAGCTTACGCCCGTCGCCCCCTTCTATTTCTCCAGACCAATTCATCCATCTATGCAAGGGCGTTTCATCAAATTTGTCTTTAGAAACCCACTTCCAAAGGTCGCGTTAAATTGCGTTTCCAAGATCCCTGCCAAGAATCCGCGGAGAGGCCATCACCGTGTTCGAGTCGATCCAGATGTGGAAACAGTGTGGACTCTGGGATGTAAAATTCAACTTTCGAATTAACAGTAATCAAGCCCTTGCAGTTTACTCTGCCTACGATATAATTAAATTTTCTTCATCGGCCTAGTTTATTGGGAAATTGAATCACCACGTTTTACCTCGTCTGTCATTTATATACACGTGCTTTTAATGCAAACACCCTTTACTTTCTCGCCACCTAAAAATCACAGGCTCGTTTAAAATTTGGAATATCTATTGCTCGGCCAAACACATTTTAGTTGCGCTAAATAGATATATATTATTATTATTATTATTAAACGTCTTTATTACCCAAAGAAAAATAAGAAACTTGATTATATACTTAGTAGGCGACAATCTAATATTTATTCGTATTAAATAAATAACATATATCTTTATTTAAAATACTTTTAATTTAACAGATTCGACCTCACGGCGGCGACAAATAGAAAGCATGATCTGACAGCAGATCACGATCGAAAAGGACAAAATAAATCATCCCTTCGCCATCTCGATGCTTCCGTATTTCTCGGAAGCTTGGTATCCGGAACCGAACAAACTATTTCGAAACCGATGTTAAAGGTGGAAGTGCGAAAGCGTTAAATTCGATTATTATCTTCAGTCTTCCGGTTACGCCCGCGACGAGTTTGGTAAGAATTGACTATGCAATGGAATCCTATCGAAGCCTGATTTGACGTGGAATGAGTCATCCCTTTCAGCCTCCCATTTATAGCGACACTCCCGAAGGAAGGGGCGGCAGTGCGAGGGGAAAAATGAAACGAAGGACGACGAGCGAGCTGGGCTTCCCCTTTGCGAGACGTGGCCCAGTTTCGCGGGAACACTTCATCCCATAGACTAGAGCGATTCGTGAAATACTTTGCTTAAGTGAAATGTAAACGGCGGTTAATGGATTCCGCGCAAATCTTTGGATAATTGCATCTGATTTTCTGTATATGCACGCTTTCAATTACGCGCTGATCCGTATGAAAACGCAATTTCCTGGAGATACCCGCGACCGGCGGCTCGGCGCGGGAGCATCTGCGAATTTAATTAGAAAGAGCGATCGTGCTCTCGGTCGATAAATAAAAGATTACGATACATTTGAAACGGGCCGGGGAATTATGAATTGAATTCAGCACACGCCCTCCGACGTGGATTTTATATTATACATTTTCGATTATCGTTAACATGCTGCGCGATTTACGGGATGTAATTCGCGTTTCGCTGGAATTTCCACTTTCAACATTTTAATAACTGGAGATTGTATAATCGAAGTTTAGTGACAGAGAACTCAGTGCTGAGTAGGGTGCGTATAAGAAAAAAGGCAAGAGTGAATTTTAAAAAGTGTGCCCGAAGAACGTGTAACTAAATTTAGTAATCGTCGTTCGAAAAAAGATCGTTGAAAATTAGAGAGAATAAAAGAAATAATTAACAGCTGATTAGGAGAACCTTGCAGTTTAACGAACGAATTAATTCTCGCAATTTAAGCCTGTGACAGTGGCAAGGGATAAAGCGTCCGCGTGGGCACCCGAAATTCCTCGATTTTCGCCGATCATTAGAGGGCTGCAACTTTTGACTCGCAATAAAATAGAACAGTAAGCCTGTAATCGTCGATTACGCGCGAATCGCGACGTGATTGTGACGTTATCAGGCGACCGCCGACGTGAAACCGCTGATGTAAACATTGTCGAAAATGCATTTATGCACATACGTGTATCCGACTCGATGTTTCGTCACGATAATTTCGCTGATTGAATTTGAACGGTGTTTGGCCGAATCCACGTCGCTGGAGCGTCGATGTTATCGCCATCGCCGGTAAAATATCATTTACTAGCGGGGATACGTCATTCAAACGTCGTTAACGTGTAAATGATTGCGAAAGGCTGACGCGATTAGCCTCCTGTGTAGCGATAGAGCTATCGTGATATGATAGGTACCGAGGAAAGAGGAATATATTTTGGACGACCAGAATTGTTGAATGAAAGGCTGGAGGCGTATGAAACGGTGCTGAAAGATTTTCGAGAGAATTGTTTTCGTAACATTTTCGATTGCCACGATGAAGAATATGATTTCAATTTGGAGAAATATTACTTGTACCTATTTCTTTGCCTGTATCGAAGAAATACGGAATAGAGTATATCAGAGGTTGAAGATACTGCGAGTGATATAATAAAAGCTCACCCCTTATCCTGTAACGGTATAATAAAATTCTTGGAACCCTCTAGCTTAAAGATATGTAAATCTCGAATCACCGCAATAAAACAGAAATTCTGTCATATTTTTACTGGCGTTTGAAATTGATATTTTTAATATAATAAACAGTAACGGTAAGATTCTATCATAAACTGAATTATTACATTTTGACATTGTATACAATGAAAATGTAAGAACAAATCTCGTCCAGAATAAAATTCCAAAAAGTAAAAGGAAATTTGTTGAAAGTGTGGAATGAAACACGAAGATCTAATGAAAATTGACATGAACGAATCTGAGAACCCCTCGTAAACAATTATTGTGTGAAAACACGTTGCTGAATTTCGCAGATCGTAGAGGTTGTCGGTATGCTTGTGGCGTAAGGGAAGCTCAGCCATAAAAGCTCCGACTAATTTCAACTTGTGAACTTTTTTAAAGGGCTGGACGGATACGTCCTCCGAGATAGAGATATTATTTTGAAAGTTTCTTGATATCCAGCCTGCTGGCACCGGGAAAAGCCTCCTATCGCTGGCTCTGCTTTCGTTAAATCATTCCCAGGGTCATGAACAACGAGAAGCTCATTTTCGTGAGCCCGAATGAATTCGATCTTACGGGATCCACCCGTTAAATGGTCTCACGTGCGACGAGTGAATGAAGACTTTACTCACAGAATTCTCTCTGCTCTACGTAATAATCGCTTCACCCTCAACTGGTAGTGTGAAGTACTAACTGCAATAAAAACGAGTTGTATACTGCCCTGCTTAGTTAAGCTGTCCTATCTAGCATTTCTTCATTTTTTTAAATATGTTGATATATCTGAATTTCCACGCGTCCTTTACCTTTTAAGTAAAGTTAGAAAACTCTACGTGCTTCGTAAAGATTTATAAACAGTTAAATGTATTTAACCTAACTTCTTTCCAAACTGTTAAAACATCCTATCTAAAACTATTAATTAATTGTTACGTTAATAATACAATACCTCCCGGTACACCTGTTACAAAAAATTATATTAGGCTGTCCCGAAATAATGATAACATGTTTTCATTTGAACGAAAGAAAATAATGAAAATGATGAAACTTCAGTTTTCTCGGTTGTTTCAAAATGTTAGATAGGACATTTTAACTAAAGGGGGCAGCGTATGCCTGAATGGACCAATGAGATTTAATTCTCTGTGGTGTGACTTTATTCTAGTAAACGCGAGAAAACACTTGCACAGAGCGAATTATATATTTTTAAATGAAATTCAAGCAACTCGATTCCCTTAAATTTTCACGATGCAAAGTATCTTATCGTAAGCTACTTAACTACTTAATTTTTATAATTCTACCAGATTTCTCAATATTGAATTATACACTGCCCCGTAATATAAACGGCTGATATTAATTGAATATTTTTTACTCGGGGGAAAAAACGTACTAATGCTTTCGCATGGGAGTTACGTAGATCGAATAGCGGTCGTCGATTGAATGCCACAGAAGGACCGATGGTTATCAGATTATCAGTTAAACCTGCAGACGTTGGAGGCTCGGGCGTCAATCGTTGAAACGTCGTTCCGCGTTTTTCAATGATACACCTCTATACGCATAATGGCCGTGGATATAACGACCAAAAGTGTCGCCGTTCTACCGGAACCGATTGATACTTGCGCGCGTACCGTAACTGGGCCCTTTGATCTCCAGCTGAAAACGCTTCAGGAAGCTGGAACGAAACGCTTTGTAGATTGGTTTTTCCCGTCCCATTCCTTTGCCGTTCGTTTAATCGAACTGCTGTTTGTCGAAATCGTTCTCTCCTATTCTCCTCGTCCCTCCCGCGACGACGATTGTCACTTTCCAGTTATGCCCCGCTTACTTACGACAGATTACATCGTGCCTTTTGCCTTTCAGCTCGTTAATGGAGAATTTTAATTGATCTTCAAAGGGCCAAAGATCTGACTGGCGGTGAACGACTTAACGATTCTTCAAATACGACTTCCTCCCGTCAGTCTCTTTTTTTAATTATGATCCGAGCGATTTCGAGGACGAGGGATCCGAGAATGGTAGAATTATGGACTTCTGAGGAATTTTATGGGATTTCTTGCGGAGAAATTGGTTTATTTCGTTTTACTATGGAAATTTGAAAGAATTTCGCTAATTTTGAAAGCGGAAATTTATTTTGGATTTAGCTTGTTTGTTTAAAGATATTAAACAGTAGTAAATATTTTGTAAATATATTTTTTAATATATTTCAGAGAAAATTGATTAATATTATAGCTAACTTTTACCATGTTTTGAAACTTTAAAAAAGACTTCGACGACTTCTAAATTCTTGCGTGTGAACATATTTTATTGTAAAAGTTGCTAAGTGTTAGCAGCTAATATCTCAGAATTCTTTTTATATTTATCGCCCCCTGCAGTTTGACCCACCGTTCGTTCGAAAAACCTTTGTCCCTATCGTAGCTTCCCCTTGTGAATATAATTCTCTGAACTTCGTATTCAACTTTAAACTTGGGGGAACAAATTGCTTTAGAAACTTGTAAGACGTGGAGAAACGAATTTTCAGGAAATGCTACTACCTGGATGTTCCAAAGACTCTAAAAATAATTTAAAATCGATGCTAATACTTCGTCCACCACATTTTTGTAAAAATCTCCTCGCTTATACATGGTATCCTATAATCTTTTATATGGCCTACCTGCTCGCAATTGAATAACATTGTTTCGTAGATTTTTAGTACAAGAAGCTTGTAAAGATATTAATGAATAAGGTACTCAAAAGAAGTTAGACGAAGATTATACCAGCACCCGGAACTTTAGTATTACACATAATTTCATATTTTACTAAATAAAAATACTTCCATTATTATTGAATCGTACACATATTTTACAAACTTCGACGTCGTGGGAATTTAAATGTTTTGAAAGCTTGATAAATATATTTAACGAAGAACAAGAATAATTAGTCACCATACCTGGACACGACCCTAGTAGCACAAAATATTGAATGCACATACATCCAATATTAAAAAGAGGTTCAATCTCTTTTTGATATTTAAACATACATACAATATTTATTCTAGATTAAAAAGCAAATATATTTTCCAAATATGCTGGAAATATTCATTTTATATTATGAAAAAAATAGTCTTTTTTCAAATATAAAGTAAATATTTATTTACTGTTTGAAACAAAACATTTTTTCCGAATGTTCGGGAAATATTCATTTTATATTATGAAAAAAACATTCTTTTTCAAATATAAAGTAAATACTGTACGCGCGAGCACAGTAAGTTCCTACCTAAATTACCCGCGGATCACAGCAGGCCCGGAATTAAGGGGGGGCTAGGGGGGCTGCAGCCCCGGGCCCCACCTTCAGGGGAGGGTCCCGTTCTAAGCGATTAGCTCACTACCAGCCCCCACCCGCTGTTCAAGCACGGGGGGCCTCGAAGGTTTGATAGCCCCGGGCCTAGGGAATTCAATCCCGGTCATTATTTACTATCCCGGGATCGCGGGATTCCTTAAAGTCTATCTCGGGATCCCGGGACTAATCTCGGGATTGGGTAATAGAAAAATTCAGTAATTAAAATGATTTATTATGTGCTAAAATTCTAAATTTTTATTTAAAGTAAACACACTAACTTTCTATCATTAGTCTGAAACATAAGCTAAAATCATTTTTAATAATAAAAACAGTAGAACAATGAATAATAATAAAGTCTCAATAAGTAGATAATATCAGTAAACCATTATGAAGATTTTTGGATATGCGAACGAAGGAAGAGCAAAGCACCTAAAGTACATATCTACGATGTTTCGACTCTACGTGATCAGACAAGTTTCAATTTGCAATTCGCGCGATTTCGAAATAACGGAAAGTGAGAGTATCATTGTTCAAATAAATATAGTTTACTTAGTTACACGTGACTTAATATTATTATTTAAGTAAATGATTATTATTATTGTTCTTATTATTATAAAATGATTATGTTTATTTATTCTGTTTATTTTGATATTTTTTAGGTGTTCATAAAGTAATTCACATTTTTGAAAGATCTCGAAATCCTCGGGATTAGTTATATCAAATCCCGGGATTTTTGGAGTCCAAAAAACAGCCGGGATCGCGAGATCCCGTATCCCGGGATTGAATTCCCTACCCGGGCCCCAAAAATCTTAATCCGGGCCTGGATCACAGGGACCAGAATGTCGGGGATGTTGCCGCATTAAACGAGATATGCCCCCGCGCAAGAAATTTCACGCAGCCCCTTTGATTGCCTCCGCGGAAAAGCCAACGCGGACGTTCAGCATTTAGAAGATCTCGTTTCAAAGTCGGCATAGAGCCGTCTCCGAGGAGAACAGGGAACGTTTCGGTCGGGATGGCGGTTTAGCCTAACTCCTGGGAATCTGAATTCGAAACTATCTTCGGACTACTAGCAAGCCAGTTTGCCAGGAACTGGATTTCTCTCTCCCCGTGGGACGCTATCTATTTCGTTCCTTCGTATGTACCTTCCTCTATAACGGCCCGATTGCTCTCTCTGCTCACCGCGTCCGCGCTTCTACCCTATCCATCGTTCCAGCTGAAACTCGCGACTCACACGCTTGCTTACCTCCTTTCGGATCTGCGCGAGCCACGAATCGCCGATTAGCATCGTCGTTGCGCGCTGTCGCGTGCGAAAGTTTCGATAAGGTGCGACGATCGGGCGGGCAACATCCAGTTTTACGGCAGCGGGATGGTTTTTGGTAACGCGCGTTAATCGTTCCAAAGGGCAGGCTGAGGCAGTAAAGCTTCGAGAACGATTCGTTAAGAAATTTTATTTTCAGAATTAAATATATGTGAGGCTATTTTGTAATAGACAGGTGTTCCGAGTCCTCCGGAGAATGTGCGATTATTTCGTTCTTGGGTCGGTAATTTATTAAACATTCAAATACAGTACTTAATTTATTTGGGTTACAATTTTCGTATGCGTTTGTCTTTTGGAGATTAGATGGCATTATTATTTATTAAACGATATTTTCAACAGTTGAAGTCTTTTAAACTGACCACGCGCTGAAACGTGATAGTTTCTGCATTCTGCAGTATAATCCAAAACGTGTTATTCTTCGTGGCTAAACCGGATTATGTGTTAGTTTTCACCGGAAATTCCCAAATGTGCTAGTCTTCGTGGCGAAACAGTTTAACGTGCTAGTTTACGCCGCGACAGTGCGAAATGTATTATTCTTCGTAGCGAAGTAGTCAAATATGTTAGTCTTCGCGGCAGAAGACCGAACGTGCTAATATTCAAGAGAAACGATGGAATGTGCTTCTTTACGTGGCAAACTGAAACGTGCCGTTTTTCGCAACAAAAACGAAACGTGCCGTTTTTCGCAACGAAAACGAAATGTGCCGTTTTTCGCAAGGAAAACGAAATGTGCCGTTTTTCGCAAGGAAAACGAAACTTGCCGTTTTTCGCAAGAAAAACGAAACGTGCCGTTTTTCGTAAGGAAAACGAAACGTGCTACCTTTCGTAACCAACGTCGAATTTATTTATGTCTATCAAGTGGTTCGCTTTATACTAGTTTATGTCTATAATTTCAGCTCAGCCGCCACACGTGCATGGAATTAAATTGTAAACGTCACCAAAACTCTAAAGTAAGGTACCTCGTAGATCCCGGTGACTGTACCTATCCCGAGCCACCAAATTCTCCTGGTTTTCGCGCTCTAATCCTTGCCACCCAGCGAACTCCCTTGTTTCAGCCCGAAACCTTCGCCGAGCAAAAGATAGTTAGTAAAAGCTTTACTCCCACTCAAGCTTCGCGAACTCCAGGAAGATTCGGCGCAGCGGCGGTAACAAGAAAGAACTCGCACAGAGAACACCCGAAGGACCCTGCCTTCACGCAGTCTCGGGTAGAATTGGGCATTAACTAAATATAAAATTACTTGAATAACGGGTCAAATAAAACTTACGTTTTACTTTAGATTATTTGACGAATAAAGTTAATCTTTTCATGGGCCAAGCGTTTAAACTTCAGCGTCGAATAAATTTTTAACCCGGGTCGACTTTATTCGACACATGACGAACAATTTGTTTTAACTTCTATTCCCTATTCGAAATTTTATTTAAATACAAATTTCGCCCATTCCCTAAAGATCAGAATCTAAAATGTCCCCGTTGCTTTTAATGGCAAAAAATGTGTAAAGAAGCGTTCGTTTCCGAGGGACAAATGTTAAAGAGAAACATTACAAACGCGCTGAATTTAAAAGCGAATATTCGATCTTAATGCAGAAGGTAAACAATTTTCGCGAGTTCCACCTGAGAATCCCTGCCGCCATCGTGAGAAGTCTCTGCGCCCCCACTTTTTTACGTTGCCGATCTCTCGTTGTCGCCAGGCAAAGAGGATCCCACTAAATTATTTTTTCCCGACCCCTGCCGTCCGTTCCCGTCTGTGTTTTCCACTTTGCACCCGCTGAAGCTCCGGGAAAAGACAAAACGTTTCGTCGGTTTTCTTGGCAACGAGTTCGCCAACTTGGCGAAAATTGAATAGATAGCAGAAACGGATGGGAAACGGTGCCAAGTTCTCCAGCGGGAAGGGAAAAGGAGAAAAATAATCATGGTCAGAACTCGGCGGAGAGAAATCATCGTCCTTACGATCCCTGCTTCGGCCATTACATCGCCGTCTATGATTTTTACCCATTCGAATTTTATTGAGAGGGAAAGAAGGAATTTTTATTTTATGAACTTAGCAGCGAGAAATGAGGGAAACTCGGGACTGAACGCTTACACATGAATGTCTGATATTTAGAAAGGACTATTTAGATACTATATCCAGAAATCTTGGAAATTTATCGAAAATGGAAAATTCTTTGACAGAATTATTCTTTAGATTCTAAGGAATCAGAAATCAATAATTGTGTATCAAAGAACCAATGCACAGTGCGGCACGTAATGGACGAAAATCGAAATAATCAATATTCAATTCTAATCTAGTTATCTAGTTAGATAAAAGATATAAATGTTTTGTTAATTCTCATAATGCCTTTTATTATTTTATTACGATATTTTAATACAATCTTTATTATAATTACTATATCTATGTAATAAATCTCAGATAACTTAATTAGAACAACTTTTACTATAAAAATCTGAATTATTACCACATTGTGTGTACCTATTCTTTTATTTTTGTCCCAAATTCTCATTCAAGTGCCGCACTCTACGATGGGGAAGTTATAGTAGTATTAGTTACATATATCCATGGTTCTCCCCTATGACAAAAATTGAAAGGGACCACTTTCCTAGATCAGCATTTTTATTTTATCCCTGGCACAATTTCGGACACTACTACTTCATACCCGCCGTGGAAAAATTTCCACCTTTATGTTGTCGAAGCAGCATTCTGAATTCACCAGGGCTTCGAACCAGAGTCATAAGTGCTCCTACGCTTCTAAGAGCGATCTAAATGTGGAACTTGGCCTTAGAAGAAAGTATATGCTTCTTCGAGTCAGTACAGGCAGTTTCGCTGTTCTTCCGGGTTTATTTTGAACGCTGATTAAATCTTAAGTCGTAGGAGAGTGAATTTGGCAGTAAATATGAAATGCAAGAAAATCGGAGGATTTAAATGCTTCAGCAAAGTGGAACTACCTATAATAGCCCTTAATTTATCACAACATTTGACTCTATTTTCTGTTTACTTTCTGCCTCAAGTTTTTTTTATGATAGTTATGCTGTATATGATTTATAGTCACACTTCGATTCTATATTGTTCTTCCCCTGCATTTGTTTTTTCATTTCACGCGAATCTTGCGCTTAATTAATCTTATGAAAACTGCGTAAGAAACGCGTGAAAGTTAATCAGTTAGGCACTTGGGCGGTTTCGTTTAGAACTGAACAGAGTATTTTGTGTGTTAATACGATAAACAAATTATTTGTATGTAATTTTGAGTATACGATGAATTGAGCGTTTGAATTACTTTAACTTCAAGTACATATTCGTTCAGCTTCTTATTTGCAATTATAAATTGTTTTAAGTAACATATAATATTTTCCGCCTAGGCATACCACGATATGGAAAAATATGCATCCAGTGATTCATATAAAAATCGAAATACAGGTTCTATAGCTCGCCTGTGGAATAATAAATTGTGTCGGTAAGGAAGGAATTGAATTTAAAGATCTTATTCCGTTCTGCTGGCATTGGCGCCAACAAAGTAAGTGGCGCCATCTCTAAGCACAGACGTGGTGTAAAATAAACTTAACCTCTTATGGCCGGTATTCATAGTCGCTACTTATTCTTAAGCAAATGCTTAAGAGGGTAGACACGGGTAATGCAGCGCGCTGTATACCGACACAATCTGGCCCAAAACATGGGTTTGGGAAATTACGTTGTTTGTCCTTATATGAGCAAATTTTGGGCTGGGCGAGGTCTCATTCGAAAGAGGAAGGTTCAATGCAGCCCGCTCTGGTCATGGCTCAACGAGATTGTGTTGATATCTGATAATATGAGTGTCCAAAGTAGAGAAAAAATTGACAAAATACACTCGCAGATTCCAAGTATTTGTAGGTCACTAAAAGAGTTTTATGACTCAAACTATGACCAGAGCGAGCTGCATTGAACCTTCCTCTTTCGAATGAGACCTCGCCCAGCCCAAAATTTGCTCATATAAGGACAAACAACGTAATTTCCCAAACCCATGTTTTGGGCCAGATTGTGTCGGTATACAGCGCGCTGCATTACCCGTGTCTACCCCCTTAACTTCATTTGCGAAAGCCAGTTAATTATTCGACAAAAATTGATATTTACACTGAAATATTAATTCCAGCGACTATTACTATGAAAAATTATGTTAACAACATTTACCCTAACCGCCCAATATAAATAATTATTAACTATAATCGATACAACTCGAGATATCACGCAATTAGTAACATTTGGCCTTGGATTTGCAAATGATTTTCTACGCCAAATGAATTCTCTTTTATTCTCAATGTTTAATCGATCGATAAATTAATATTAATGCTTATACATATCACATAATATTATTTATAATGTATAAATACCTTTTAGTTGAACTTCACTAACACGCAGAGCCACGGTACTCTATGAAACACTTTTTCACAGGCACAGGCACTCTACAATCGCAGTGCACACGATTGCAGAAGCATTTGTTGTTTTTAAACGCCCTGCAGTTTCTGAAAAAATCTTCTAGGTAACGGGTATATCTGAGTGGAATCCTGTTAAAAGGACTCCCACATGGTCCAGTAATCGACGAAATTGATGTACGAATTGAAAAATCAGGAAATAATATGCAGTATGACATGCATACACTTCACTGAACACTGAACTGATGAATTTCTCAGGGCTAGACAAAATTTTATTTCGTAATGCGGGTTTGAAAAGTAATTCGATTTACAGTTGCATCCATGCACCCGACGACACTCATGCATCATGCAACTTTTTGCGAGGTTTTTAAGAATTAGATTCTACTGTCAGTTTCAATGTCGGCGGTAAACTAATACTCGGGGCAAGTAGAATCCAATTATTATTACTTCACTAGAATGATTAAACAGTGCAATAGAAACTTGCGGGAATGTCAGTAACAGCGTGAATTTTTAATAATTTTCGGCGTACGATACGTGAAAGGGCTCTACTAAGTACAAACAAAGTACTAATAACCAATGTCATCTTGTAATTTATAGCTTACACGGGCTTTGAAGAAATACTATTTTTGAGCGCCTTGATCCCCGAAATGGATTTTCGGAGAGAAATCCGCGTGAGTCGTTGACAAGCCGAGCCAAAGCATAGCGTAGCGAAAACCTGCCTTCAACAAGTCACACGTATGCAAGGTCGCAGGCACCTTTCAGCATTTCAACACATTTCAGAGTAGTTGCTGAGTTGGACGCTGTTCATGAGCAGATGCCACTACATTCGGTCCTCAAATTATGGGTCGGTAACACAGTTTGGGTGGCGACAAGAACATTCATAACCAGGTATACCTGGTCTGTGATAAAACCACCTAACCTTTTCGTCCTTGCAATCTTCTTGAATTATCGTTAAGCAAAAATATTGTTGAATTGTGTTTATAAATTTAGAGACATTTATTTCATTTTATCGGCGACATGTTTATGGAAAAACGATGAGTCATCGACATTCTCATTTTCTTTTATGTTGCTTTTGTAAAACTAAGGTTAAGGATGCCCACTCGAACCATCCGTTGATATATTACATTCATTGCTCTTATCTAACATTGTTTCAGCGCAATGCCCAAGATGCGATTATGATATGCAACTCTGAAAAATTGTGTCAAGACGTAGCGGTTTAATATTTCTCCTATGTCGACAGTTTCGCATAGTTCCGCATACGTCAGAAATTACTGTGTATATAAGATTCTCGTTTCTGCCTTCCAAACTACGCAACGCTTTCGTTTCATTTCCAGACTTTTCGAAGCATAAAATTTCACTAATCACGCGAGAAAAGTTGCGATAAGTTATTTTTACAAAGCTGACACCGAATGGAACGAGAATCGATGATAATAAGATGATAGGTACGCGAACACGGTATCATTGATCGTGCCTGAACATGTCGTACCCATTTTTTTATATTGTGTATGTATAAATAATTAATTGTTTAAAGAATATATATCATGAAACCCCATACCGATCTCCAAATATTTATTTGCATTTCGGTTCAAAGTCAGAATAAAATTATACGGTTCTTTATGAAACGGACGCTGTCAGAAATTCTAGGATTAAGTTCAGAAGTATTGTGGAATTTTGAAACCATTAATCCTGATCATTTCGATAAAAATAATGTCAGCTGATGTTTCATATCACTCGAGAAAATACTCATGACCTATATAACTGTGCACTGACTGCGTTTAAAAATCTGCATAAAAACAAACAATAACAAACAAATACTTCAAAATACAAAGGATACGAAACCAACGAGCCGATTTTTGCAATACAATCGTTGCAAATGTATATTACTCTTAATATATTTTCTTTAATTAAGATCCAAAAGCATTGTTACAAATAACAAAACTGCAGTATAGTGCGTATCAAAAGGAAAGTGAAATTCTGCTCTGACAAAGGTATCGTATGTACATACATAGTATTATTAAAAGAATGTTGTAAACGTGTGAAAAAATATTATATACCTAATGTACAACGATACTGAATCTGTGTTTAATGAGTATATACACGTTTTCGCGTGATCGTACCAATTTTTGATATTTACCGCATAAGCTTCGCTCAATTCTCATTTGCGTGGTATCGCGAATCGCGACGTTTCTAGCATGTGCAGTTATGTCGCCATTTCCTGTTACCACGCGAGTCAAATTAGAAGCTGCCGAATTTATTTCAGTTGCCAAGGCAATTCCTGCCAAACTCGTGTTCTAAGTATCTTCTATATTCCTGAAATGAATTTCGAATGTAACGTCTGCTGAATACTGTGAGCAGATTCGCGAGCAAAGATTTGCTAAAGTAACGCACTTGATAGAATGTTCTGGAAACTAGGCAGACTTCCGACAAGCGCCTTCTAGAATCTTCAAAGCTCGATAAAAGCAGCCGCAGCGCGGCAGGATTCAATACTCTGAAAAGTGACTGCGAGCGGAGCTGTTCGTCGCGAGGCGCGCGCGAGGATATCTTACTCTGCGAGTGCATGCGTGTAAAATTGTCGGAGAGTTCAGTACGAAGGCAATTCATTTAGTTGGATTCTCGAAATATCAGTATTTACTTAATTGACTGAAAGTGTAAGATAGTTGGAAAGAGCCGTAACCATGACGGATGCCGGCGAGGTCGAAACCTTCGCCTTCCAGGCCGAAATTGCACAGTTGATGAGCTTGATCATCAACACGTTCTACTCTAACAAAGAAATCTTCATCCGAGAACTGATCTCCAACGCATCCGATGTAAGTGCAATTCTTTTACGCTCATTTACCCAACGAGATATTATTCTATTGTACACGGCGGTGCTTTCAAATAATCCTTGAAAAGAAATTTCATTTGTTGAGCGATCCTGTGAAATGTTTTGTGAAATTGAAGACTGATTGGCGTTTTCGATCTCGTTTGTTTTAGGCGTTGGATAAAATCCGTTACGAGTCCCTCACAGACCCATCCAAATTAGACACTTGCAAGGAATTGTTCATTAAAATTATCCCTAATAAGAATGACCGCACCTTGACTATCCTTGACTCGTAAGTATCAATTTGTCACATAAAATACTCTTTGGTCCGTCCTTTTATATTGCAGAAATCATTGTGTTTCTTGTATTTGCCGAAAAATTTTACGGATTTTGATTTTCGATCGGCTGCTACTTAACACATTCATGACCGCTGACGAGAATTCACGTCATTTCAAATTCTATTCCTGGTTGTCGCTGATGTGAATTCACGTCGTTTCAAATTCAATTCCTGGTTGTCGCCGACGTGAATTCACGTTCTATTTGTAACCGAATGCTTAAAAGCAAGTATAGAAATTATGAAAATCTTTTTACTTTAAACAACACATATTTACAACATTGATGTTTCAAAACATATTTCATAATTTTTATCTTCGCCCTAATGACACAAGTTTGCAGCAACTTTCGCCGGTACTCGGTATTAGAAACGTAAAAACTCTGCTGGTCGCGAATGTGTTAATATCGAGTAAATGTGAAAGTCTTTATCTCTGATAAATTGTTATTAGGAATGGAAACACGTTAGGTAATGAAATTTATTTTCGTTATAGTGGTATTGGTATGACCAAGGCTGACCTTGTGAACAACTTGGGTACCATTGCTAAGTCTGGTACGAAAGCATTTATGGAAGCTCTTCAGGCTGGCGCAGATATTTCTATGATCGGTCAGTTCGGTGTGGGTTTCTACTCTGCTTACTTGGTAGCAGATAAAGTTACCGTGATCTCGAAGCACAACGACGACGAACAGTATCTATGGGAGTCTTCTGCTGGCGGTTCCTTCACTGTCCGCCCAGACAGTGGAGCACCGATCGGGAGGGGTACCAAGATTATCCTGCACATCAAGGAGGACCAGACCGAGTACTTGGAAGAATCGAAGATCAAAGAAATTGTTAAGAAGCATTCTCAATTCATCGGCTATCCGATTAAGCTCACCGTCGAGAAGGAAAGGGATAAGGAACTAAGCGACGAAGAGGAAGAGGATGAGCCTGCGAAGGAAGGAGACACAGACGACGAAAAGGCGAAAATTGAAGATGTCGGGGAAGACGAGGACGAGGACAAGCCGAAAGATGAGAAGAAAAAGAAGAAGAAGAAGATTACAGAAAAGTACACCGAGGACGAAGAGCTGAACAAGACTAAGCCAATTTGGACGAGAAACCCAGACGACATTACTCAAGAGGAGTACGGTGAATTTTACAAGAGTTTGACCAATGACTGGGAAGATCATTTGGCTGTGAAACATTTCTCGGTGGAAGGGCAATTGGAGTTCCGTGCGTTGCTGTTCATTCCACGACGTGCGCCCTTCGATCTCTTCGAGAACAAGAAGAAGAAGAATAACATCAAGCTGTACGTACGCAGGGTGTTCATCATGGAGAACTGCGAAGACCTTATCCCGGAATACCTGAACTTTATTAAAGGCGTCGTAGACAGCGAGGACCTCCCATTGAACATTTCCCGCGAGATGTTGCAACAGAACAAAATCCTTAAAGTTATCAGAAAGAACCTTGTAAAGAAATGCTTGGAGCTCTTCGAGGAGCTGGCGGAAGATAAAGAGAACTACAAGAAATGCTACGAACAGTTCAGCAAGAACTTGAAATTAGGTATTCACGAAGATAGCCAAAATAGGAAGAAACTCTCGGAGTTACTAAGGTATCTCACGTCTGCCTCCGGAGATGAGATGTCCTCGCTCAAAGACTATGTAGGCAGAATGAAAGATAATCAGAAGCACATCTACTACATTACTGGCGAGAGTAAGGAACAAGTAACCAACAGCTCGTTCGTAGAGAGGGTTAAGAAGCGCGGCTTCGAAGTGGTTTACATGACAGAGCCTATCGATGAGTATGTTGTACAGCAATTGAAGGAATTCGACGGGAAACAGCTGGTTTCTGTAACGAAAGAAGGCCTGGAGCTTCCAGAAGACGAGGAGGAGAAGAAGAAACGCGAAGAGGACAAAACCAAGTTCGAGAACCTCTGCAAAGTCATGAAAGATATTCTAGACAAGAAGGTGGAGAAGGTTGTCGTGTCGAACAGGCTAGTTGACTCTCCGTGCTGTATCGTCACGTCGCAGTATGGATGGACAGCGAACATGGAGAGGATTATGAAAGCGCAAGCTCTCCGGGACACATCGACCATGGGATATATGGCTGCTAAGAAACATTTGGAAATCAACCCGGATCATCCGATCATGGAGAACTTGAGACAGAAAGCCGAGGCAGACAAACATGACAAATCTGTGAAAGATCTGGTTATGCTCCTGTTCGAGACAGCGCTGCTGTCTTCTGGATTCGCTCTCGAAGACCCGCAGGTGCATGCGTCCAGAATATACAGGATGATTAAGCTTGGCCTTGGTTTCGACGAGGATGACGACACACCAGTTGTGGAAGAAGAGAAAATGGATACGGAAGTTCCACCACCGCTAGAAGCTGATACAGAGGAAACATCCAGAATGGAAGAAGTAGATTAAGGGTCCTATTATTTAGAATTACTAAACCAAATCCAAAGACTTACAGGATGTAGAAAGACTGTTATAGATTACTTCTACTTAAGTATTGAACGATTTCCGTTTTCATTTCTATCTTTCGTTATGCGACAGAACGGGGCGTCATGCTTACTTAGGGTATGCATAGTACAATTACTGAAATTTCCGTATTTATTTGATAAATATGAAATTAAAGCATAAGAGTCAGTCGTTCCAGTGGACACGGGTCTTATTTAGAGCCTGCCATTTAATTCTGTCCTTAAATTCTTTTTTTTTTTAACATTTTCATAAGGCTGCGTCGTTATCGTGATACGTTTTTTTGTACTCTTACGTTGTTTCAGTGTCAGTTTTACACTTTCATCATTCCATCGCGAGACCTTCATGTAGCCAAGTAATATTAAAATCGTTGTAAAGTTTTGTCCGTAATAAAATATCATTACATATTTAACTTATGAGTGTGTTTCCTTAATCCTATTGTATTTTATTTGAAAAATCAAAAATTACGAAAATTATAGGCGTAAAATTAAAAGTTCTTTTCAATCGATTCATCTTATTAGTAGCCGAATTTCATAGAATATCCAGAATTTTGTAAAAGGACATCCGGAATAAAAATTTGTAGTATTCTCTTTGTGCTTATAAAAGTGAAGAGTTTTGTGAACAACAGAATTAAGAATTTTATTTCACGCATTGAAACTAAGAACGCTGAATGTTACAGTGAATATTAATGAATGTACTGATCATCAGTGCATTCACCGCACGTGGTGAACGGATTCACCGACCGTGTACAAATGTAGGCAGCGTATGACTTTAAAAAACGCATAAGAGATTTATAGCAAACAGTATAAATATAAATTTAGACAATAAAAAAACTTACGAGACTTTATTTATCTAATACATATACCTTTTAATTAGATGTTATCTATTTCTCATTCAAAGCGTTCACATCCTGAAACTCAGAATACTCTCTTTTTTTCTTCGAACGATTGCTGCAGTGTCATATGTATGTTACTATTCTCTCGTTTGAACAGAATTAATTTCATGTAGGTAATAATAGTGTGAATGGGTTTATACGTGAATAGTAATATAGCGAATCCTATTAATTATTACGATAATGAATATCGTCTACTGTACAGTACACTGTATAATCGCGTATGATAATGTATAGCGTTGAGAAAAGGAGACAATATGTTTATTAATATGAGAAGCTTTTTGTCGTCTCAAGACGTGGGAATGGATCTGGGTTGCGAACACATTAAGGAATGCGATTCGAATAGTACGTATTGTATTTATTTATACGGCAACAGACAATCGAATGCCCGTTTTATGTATTTTCCTATTCTACAGCATTTTAAAAGGAATGGCAATTTTTCTACCGATCAAACTATCGGTGTGTGTTGACCGATAGAGCGCGACACTGTTGGTTTTCAAAGTGTTGCGTGTTGCCACATCACCACCAAATCAAACGTACTTGGACGATGTTTCTCTGTGTAGATTGCGCTCGTGCCGACTCTTCCACGATACGTGGAAAGCGTGAGTTTCACTACTCCGGTCCAACATGTCAAATTATTCTTGAATTTCTGACGAATATTCACGAGAAGGATAGACAACCAACGTGTAGATAATTTCTATTCACCGAAAACTCTCCAGGGCAGGACGCAGGCGGAGAAATTATAGATTTTTTCCCTGGTGTTTAACGTGGTAAACGAACGACACGATGAGCGCACCCCAGGGGCAAGTGAAATCACGAAACGGAGTAGTAAAACAGGTAAAGTACTCGAATTTCGCGGAAATCAGCCCCACGAACAATATCCCGCGCTAACTTAATTACGATTTATGCGATTACTGTCATATATAACCTAATATTTTGACATCTGTTCGATCCCATTTCACGGAATTGGAGCGAAAAATCGCTATCGAAAACATATGGTCCTCGTATCGGAGTATTTTCGTTCTATCCGCGATTCTTCTTAATAGTAAGATGTTAATTGCAATTTGAATGCTTGTGACATTCCTAGGATTCTATTAAATATGGTATTAGCCTCTATTTACTGGGCATATCCTTCGATTTGTGTGGCTGTATTTTTAAAAGAGCTAAATAAAGCCCACCTTTATCCTTTTAGTCTTCTATGAAAAGTGTAACTTTATTTATTGGTACGCTGCTATTATACACACTGCTGTGTTATCAATTAAGAATAAATTTGTCTATCTTGTTTTCCAATGCGGAATTTTATATTTGAAGGTTACTTCCGGAGACACCATTATTATTCGTGGCCAACCGATCGGCGGTCCACCTCCCGAAGTCACCATTACTTTGTGCAACATTACCGCCCCAAAATTAGAGCGATGGAAAGTAAATGATAGGTACGTACAATTATTTGGCACGTCGCCGTGCCGGGGAGAAACGTATTTCAAACTCTTGCTTTTTCTTCTCTGTTCGCAGCATCGACGAAAGCAAAGATGAACCATATGCTTGGGAAGCCAGGGAATTTTTACGCAAGAAGCTAACCGGCGAAGATGTGACTTTTGTTATGGAGAAATCAATTAACACGACTAGAGCATATGGCACTGTATGGTTAGGGAAAGGTATAGGAAACAGTGGCTTTGTCGCGCTCTAAAAGTTATTACGATCTGTTAAAATTTCATTGCCGTTTTAGATAAAAATGGAGAGAACGTGGCCGAGACATTGGTTTCTGAGGGTTTGGTAACTGTAAAAAAGGACACCCGAAATCCCAGTGCGGAACAAGTTAGATTGACCGAGCTGGAGAATGCAGCGAAGCAAGCTAAGAAAGGGAAATGGTCAGAGTCGCCAGCCTCCGAGCATATACGCGACGTGAAACGGACTGTGGATGATCCTCGGAAATTGGTCGAGAAATTTGGAAAGAAGCCTGTGAAGGCTATTATCGAATTTGTTTTCGATGGATCTACAGTGAGAGCGCTCTTACTACCTGATTTCTACAACGTGATGTTAATGATATCGGGTGTTCGATGCCCAGGCTGGCCGAATGGAAGGCGCGAGAATTCAGTGGGCGATCCCTACGCGGATGAAGCGAAATTCTTTGTGGAATCTCGCCTTCTCCACAGAGACGTCGAAATAGTACTCGAGTCCGTTAATAATAACAACTTTATTGGCAGCATCCTGCATCCGAAAGGTCGGTGCACTTTAAAACGATCTAAAATAAGCGAGGATCTTGCTAATCGTTCTGACTAAATAATTACAAATATTCTTTATTGAACAGGAAACATTGCAGAGATTCTATTGAACGAAGGCTTTGCCAAGTGCCAAGATTGGTCGATTAATAATAGCAGAGCTGGTGCTGAAAAGCTCTATCTCGCGGAGAAAGCTGCGAAAGAAGCACGTTTGCGTTTGTGGAAAGATTATAAACCGTCAGGCCCGCAAATAGAGTTCACCGGTACTGTTGTTGAAATTGTTAATGCGGACGCACTTATAATCAGGACGCAAAACGGAGAAAACAAGAAAGTCTTTTTAAGTAGCATTCGACCACCGGCCAGGGAAAAGAAGCCCAATGACGAAAGCAATAACACTGGTAGAAAAGACTTCAAGCCTCTTTACGACGTACCGTGGATGTTAGAGGCTCGCGAATTTTTGCGTGAGAAATTCATTAGAAAAAACGTGAAGGTTGTCGTTGATTACACTCAACCTGCCAGAGACAATTTCCCGGAGAAATTGTGCTGTACTGTTACCTGTGGTAAAACGTACGTTATTAAATTCTTCCCCGACTAGATCGATTAACCGTTACAGTCAGTTGTTATTAATTCTTCTAAACCGTTAATATGCTTTTAGGAACATTGCCGAGGCACTGGTTGCGCGAGGTTTGGCAAGAGTGATCAAATACAGGCAAAACGACGATCAGCGTTCCTCTCACTACAATTTACTGCACGTTGCAGAGAGTAAAGCAGAGAAGTCCCAGCATGGTTTGCATGCAAAGAAGGATGTTCCTGTGCACAGATTAGTGGATCTCTCCAACGATCCTGCCAAAGCGAAGGCGTTCTTGACGTCCTTGAAACGAGCACAGGGCATTAAAGCCGTGGTTGAATTTGTCACGAGTGGCTCGCGCCTAAAACTCTTTTTATCGAAAGAAGACCAGCTTATTACATTTGTTTTGGCTGGTATAAGAACTCCTCGCTGTCAGAGATCGCTGCCAGGCGGTGGCATAGTTAAAGCGGACGAGTACGGCGAAAAGGCGCTGGCTTTTACCAGGGAGCATTGCTTCCAAAGGGACGTGGAAATTAAGATTGAAAGTACAGAGACGAAAGGAAGCGGATTTATCGGATGGTTGACGGTGAACGACGTTAACATGTCCGTTTCTCTCGTCGAAGAAGGGCTGGCAGAAGTGGTTACCTTCCCCGACTTTGGGGAATTAACGAGGACCCTTAAAACAGCAGAAGAACGTGCCAAAACAAAGAAATTGAACGTAAGTAACTTAATAGACACGCGGTGTGCGCTTTGCAAATGTTGTAATAATTATTATCGCGTGTTACAGATGTGGAAGAATTTCGTGGAGGTGCAAGTGGAGAATGATAAGAACGAAAACGATAAAGAAGTCGTGGAAAGGAAAATCGACTACCAAGAGGTAGTGATTTCCGAAGTTACCGAAGATCTTCACTTTTACGTACAAAATGTTGATCAACGCAGTATGCTGGAAAATTTGGTGTCGCAATTGCGCCAAGAGCTATCGGCTAATCCTCCGCTCCCGGGCGCTTATAAGCCGATCAGAGGAGATTTGGCCGTGGCCAAGTTTACTGGCGATGATCAATGGTACCGTATTAAAGTAGAGAAAACTGCTGGCGTGAATATCAGCGTCTTTTATATTGATTATGGAAACAGAGAAACGGTTAATGTGACGAGAGTCGCTGATTTACCGTCACGGTTTGCCACTGACAAACCTTACGCCCACGAGCACACCCTTGCCTGTGTTGCACTCCCAAACGACGTAAGTATTTGTTTGCGGAACCCTTCGTCTCTGGAATTATAAACGAGATGCTATAATCTATTACAAATATTTATAGAACGATGACAAGAAAGCGGCAGTCGAAACCTTTAAGGAAGACGTGATGGATAAGATCTTACTAATGAATAGGGAATATAAGATGAACAATAACGTTACTGCTGTGACATTAGTTGATTCTTCTACTAATTCTTCTTCTACTAATGATGATATCGCGAAAGCGCTTATTGCCGATGGATTGTTACTTGTTCAACATCAACGTGACAGAAGACTTACTAAATTGGCAAGTTGCATTTCCGCGTTCTTCGGCAACATTTCATTACACGCGCATAATAATTGTTTTATTCCGATTGATTTTAGATCGAAGAATACAAGAAGGCCGAAGAGGAGGCGAAGCATAATCGGCGTAATATTTGGAGATACGGCGACATACGCGCTGACGATGAAAAAGAATTTGGATTGTAAAAATGCTCAAGGAATGGTTGAAAAAAAAAGTGATCGATACAGGGAAAAAGACATCATGTTATAAACTGCATAATAAATATCTAAGAATCTATCACATAGATTAACGGAAATTAATAAATGTCCATATGAGAGTTACACGTTGCATTGATTATAATGCAATTATATTTCATTACATAAAAGTTTGAATTGTACATAACAATTTCATTAATTCTTGTAATTTTTTAATGGAACAGTGGCATAATATATTGCATAATAATATTCTCATCACTCATTACTTGTACTTTGCAATGTAAAGTTTTGTTAGCGATGAGCTTTAGGAATACCGTATGTAATCATGTGAAACTTTACGTGGTCTATGTGCAATTTATTTTTAATCGTTTACACATTCTGATCGAGGGAAGCTTTTTTTGTACGCGCTTATGATGCATTTAAACTCACTGTATAAGAATTATACAAATGATTTACGAAGTTCATGACTGTACATTTTATCGAGCATATTCATTTAACTTAAGTGTATAAGAGTTCATATCAAGAAAGTATATTATATTTTGAATAAAAGTGGCATCAGTAGATCATTGCTTAAACAGCCTGAATGTTAAACGCAGGATAACTGTGTGTACATACAAATTGTCGTTCAATAAAAATGTTACACAAATACTTCCTCTATTAATATTCTATTATTCAATGTGTCTCACATATTACTGGTGCCGCTTTATTTGTGTCGAAATTAATACTTCGCGGGATATATACATGCGTAAACAACATTTCCTTTGTTACGTCACTCAGTTGCTCTTTCGCTTCTCATTTTTCTTGAATTATGAACATTGAAATGATTAGAGATTTATATTGAAATAATCAATTTATTCCTCCCACTCTTACTTTATACATATGTACTTCACGTGGAGTTACGCTGTTTATTACTTTCCTCGCAAATTACCAACGCAACGGTTCGTACGCGAAACCTAAAGAACATCTATTAAACGTAAATTTAATATAAACTATCTATAATTTTGAAAAGGGGAAAGATTCATATTTTTAAAGACAATTAAAATTAAATGGTGTTTATATTCAATGAAAATCCATGTAATTTACGTGTACGACCTGATCTAGTTAAGAATGAAAGAAACAATGAATGTTTATAATCAGAGTAAATAGGAACGTCTTATAAGTTTTTATGAATGTTTACCAATGGGACTGATGAGCAGCATATCATTAAGTATTTGATCTACATTATATTACATCTTATTGAGAATTTACGGATTCGCTGGTGCGAAGGAACTAGATTAAATTTTGAAATACTATTTCAGTAACTCAGCTGAGGAAACAATCGAAATGCATGAATATATTACAGAATGAAGCAAAAAAGATGTAATTTTTACTTAATCATGAAAGTTTTGCCCCAATATATGCACGATGGTAGTGGTTTCGGTATTATTCTACATATTTCTCTTTTATGGTATCAAAACATTTGATGAAGAATCATATAAAATATTCTCCAGGATCTATCAGGACATTGTATTCATATACGATTATACTAAATAAACCTAAGGAAAATACTTTCATGTATCCATAAAATCTACACATCTACATTTTGGCAAACAATTTAGAATTCTGACATTCCTAGGACTTTAGTCTTTGCAACAAAGCTTTGCAACATACGTGATTTAGCTGTTTCGCTATTTTATACCTACTTCGCGATGTCACACGGGCGTCATATATTATGTACTGCAAATAAATTGTGACTTTTTCTATTTACACTATTTTTCAGTTTTTACTGTCTTCTACTTTTCAAAAATGCTTCGAATGTAATGCAAAATTCTCGTTTAATGTCGTTCAATTACTGTTCAAGAATAGACAAGTAGTTCCGACGGTTAAGTTATTTTCGGTACTTGAAACTTTATTTAAGGTATATTATTCTCGAATTGTCCAAAGTCTTGATACATTGATGAACGGAGAAGCGTATGGCTTACTAATGCAGAAAAAATAACCGTAGAATTATAAACAATTTGCCGAGAAATGAATATAAAGAACAAATAGAAATATTGGTTACATGGAATGAAGTTGAGATGCAGTGCTATTAAAACTCTATTTCCGCGAATAGCAGCTTGAATCAGAAATATACTAGCATTATTGATCATCACAGGAATGTATCGTGTGCTTAACCACTGTATTATCCCAAGAACAAGAAATTAATTCGTCTTTGTACCATGCCAGCCCGCGCACGAAATCAGTGTGCCCTTCACTTTTGTACACCGATGAGAACTCTTTATTTATATCGAGGACCTCCACGATGGTATCGTCGCAGCAACATGCTAATTCTTCTGACCTAAAGCACAAAAGTGTTACGCACAATTCTTCATAGCGTTAACGCATCAATTTCTCTTTAAATTATATTCGTTATGTATATACTTATAGTACCTTTCCGGATTTGGATTAAATAAAAGTTTATGTACTGATCTGGGAAATATACACGATTCCTGTAACGCCGAGGCACCCACATTTCTAATATCAATTAGGCTAACATCTCCACCCTCCGAACCTATGGCTACAATATGATCCAAAATGGTATTCCAATTCACCGACGTTAAGCCAAGGTCTTTCTTCAAAATACCTTAAAAACACGATATAGTTACAGAGATAAACTTGCTAATATATAAATGTACACCTCGTTACTTTCTTACATACTTTGCGCTGGTTTCGCTTGCCTTACGTCCCACAGTAACGCTTCGCAATCCAACGAGGTTGAAACGAACGTTGTGTTACTCCCAGGCTGCACGTCGACGCAGGTAACTATGTCTGTGTGAGCGTAGCCAAACGAGTATGTTGCAAGTAGTTCTGCTATGTCCCAGACTTTTATGCTGTAACATAATCATAGCTCTCTATTAACGCTTCTAATCAGTGCAGTTAATGTTTCTTAATACAAGGCGCTTCGAATCGCTTACCAATAATCCATTCCTCCGGTAACTAAATGTGCGTTATCGGAAAATACAGAAAGCGTTAAGAGGCTGTTATCGTGTTGACAAGCATATCCTAAGCATTGTAATTCCTTTAAATGCGATTCGGTTGCTTCAACTAAACCAATCACTTGCAGCACTCCGCTGTCTTCGCTAATTACAAATTTATCACAGTCTAAGTAAGCGGCGCTGCAGACACCGCTCTTGGTTTTTGTAGCGACGAAAGCCTTATCCCTGTGAAAGTCTGCGGTATCGTTATAATACCAAACAGTGCCACTCCAGTAGTGGTCGGTCATATTGCTACCTCCGAGAATGGCACTCTTCTCTGTAAATAAGCAACATGATAATATTTCCCAGTGATCCATCTATCTGCTGTGATGCGACGTTATGTGAAAGCATCGTTAAAAAGTTATGTGAAAGACTTAACCTATAGTGTGTTACCATTATAAACTAAAATAAATTGCAGATTCTTGTCAGGAACAGGCGGCCTGTCCGCTGCTGTCATCTTTCTATAAACATCTGCGTTTAAATTCGGGTCTACTAAGGAACTCATGATACATAAATCCCCCTTTACGTTAAATTTATTTCAAACACACGCCGAAGCAATACTCAGCTATACGAACTGTATGTACGAAACAACGAAACTCTGTGCATACCGGTATGGACCACAGTGTAGAAACTATCTACATTTCACTATATATAGAACTCAAATAGGCTGGACTGTAGCAATAATTTTTGTTCTACCACGAACCGTCAGAGGGTTCGAAGGTAATTTTTAAATTTCCAAAACTTGAATCCGAAACGTCGCAAGGCTTCGAAACTCTCGAAACTTTTGAAACTCGAAATCCGATACCCGAAACCCGAAACCCTCGAAATTTGAAGTGCCGATTCTGTTTGTAAGTGGAATATCTTGCTTTAAGAACTGAAGACACCCGGATTTTTGCAGAAATTTCTAGTATCGACCATGGTTGAACAACATATAAACAAAAATATAAGAATATATAGAAATTCGGGAGGAACGCTGCGAACGATTCTCTTTATTCATTGATTTTATACCTTTTCTTATCGGGCTTTCGAGAGTTTCGAATTCTCGGAACTCATCCCTACAAATAATTATACAATTTATTTTTTAATATTTTAACTAATATTTTCAAAAAATGGTATCTCCTGCTGTTACAAAACTGTGCGCATCCATAAGTCTAGCTTAATGCTCTGTCCTTCAGAATCCTTCAGGTCCATGCTCCAAAATAACGTCGTATCGATATCCCTGCATAAAGATTATACTAAAGCCACGTTCACGTCAGAACGTAACAGTGGTGATCTGGTGATTGCCGATTGGTGAACATTCGCAACAAACTTTGCAGGGTGATACGTGCTTGCCAATCGGACGCCGCAGATACTGAACGCAAAAATCACTATACGAATTTGCAAATTGGAATTTTAATGCTAGTACTAATGGAGCATACTTATAGGTATTTCAAACGATCACAGACAAGAAGGGAGAATGTTATTCCATACTATTTTAAGAACGACAAAGAAGGATGAAATCAGCAATGGTGTAATAACTTAACGCACGAAATTCTCTAGCAACGATACACTCTCTAAAATGAGGCATCTGCAATATCGCAACATTCGCATTTACGAATTTATTCCGTCAGTCACGTTGCATTGCCCAATATCGATACAACGGCGTTTTCTAAACGGCAGCCCGATTCGTATCCGTGGTCGCTGAGAAAGCTTTCCATTGGTCGGGAGAATCTCTTCGGTGTTCTAGCGTCGAAAGCGCGCGCGTCTTTTACCGGTGGCGTTCCGTATTTCGGGATGTGCAGAAGTAGCGAACATGATTACCGTGGTAACGTCTGTCCGTGACGTAACGCGTATACTCTTGATAATTTCCGTCGTGACGCATGCGTATTGGATTCGGAGCAAAAATCAGAATTAGTCCAACGGAATCCCGGAAAGTAGCGAGAGTGCGAGACACGGCGGTGTCGCTATACAAAATATCCGAAGGAGCGCTGATTAACCTGTCACGACGTGGTATCGTTTATTCACGCGCTCGAAGGTGTTGCGGCTAATCGTCCGTAGGATTCGGTCGCCTGCTATAGCCAAGATGGGGAAGCCACATCAAGTTTTAATTATCGAACCGCCAAGCGAGCTGCGGTTCAGGGGTACGCTTAAACGACGAATCATTCTTTCGTGCGCGTTTCCTCCGTGGCTCTCTCCCCGATCTTTCCCGTCCCATCCTCCGAGTTCACGATCCGCTGACAAGGCGAGCACACCGTCGGCTCGTTATCACGAGCTGCACACGGTGCGCTACGTTGTCAAGATGACGTAAGGTTCATTCCGCTCGCCAATTTCTTTGCATCCCGATTCCCGACCAAATGGGATTACGTCCGACGAACCTAGTGCAGAAATCATCGGCCCCCTAGGCCGTACCTAACCCCATTCGTAATACGTCATTCGCTGTCAAAGCTATGTACAGTCATGATTGAATTTTGTCCCCCGTCTCCCCCTCTCGCATCCCTCCTTCCATTACCAGATATACAGCGAGCGTTATTCATCGAGCTGTATCGAATACGTTTATTTTTCCTGTAAATACATATGCATATTTATGCACGGCATATATTTATCCGAGTTGCCTTTAGGCGGCGCAATTTTTTAACGAAATATATCTTCCTCTAATTACGTCTGTACCGAATGTCATATATTGGTTGTGTTGTTTAATCACACGTACATACATGACGAGCGTACTTGTTTGCGTTTCTGTTTTTGCTTCTTTTTTTTTATACGAGCTGACGAAGTCGAACGCTTTAAAAAGTTATTGAGAGAAAACGAGATACTCGCGGTAGAAGAAGCGTTTTTCATTCGATCGCATTTATTGGAAATTTATCAATTTTTAATAACATTTGAAACATAATTTGCAAACGGTAATTTATGGTAAAGAGAAAGCAATTAGTGCGCTTTTTGGGAGTACAAGTACAAACTTAATTCAGTAATAAAGTTCATGAAGAAAAATGTTTAAAATGTTTGGATAAACATGGAGCTGTAAATGTATTGCTCAGAGAATTCTTGATTGCTTAAGCATATTGTGATTATTTAGAAAAGCATGTATGCGAAACTAATCTAGAATTAGATATATTTGATTTCATTTGTCTTCTATTAGCGTCGAACACATTGGAAAAGTAATAGCATGAATCTTGTTCATTAATAGCTTGAAGCCTAAAAAATCAAGAATCTCAGAAACAAGTTGCTGGCATGCGTTTACTAAAACTGTTTCTGTGTCTTTCTATGAGTTCTATTAATTAGGGAAGCTTGTGCCTATAACTTACATGTATTTACCTGTATATTATTAACATTTCTATGAATATTTGTTTGTAATATCTATTTATTTTATGCTGTTTAATTCAAAATAGATAAGAATAGGTATTGTGTCGCACTGTGGACACATGACATGTGGCAATAATTCCAAAATTTATCGAGATTAATCTAAACAAAGCATGTTTGAAAATCAACACTTTTAGATGACCCACGATTTTTGTACCACATTGCAGGGCCATTCACAGAGACGTCAATCACATCGTATATGAAACTAATTAATCCATCGAATCACAATGTTTACTTTAAAATAAAGACAACTGCTCCAAAGAAGTACTGCGTACGTCCTAACGCTGGAGTTATCAAGCCAAAAACTGTCACTCAAATAGCTGGTCAGTTCCGAACAGTGAATCCGCAGGCAAATTTTTAGAAATCCCAAGTTTCTTCTCTATTCGAAATTTGAATTCACTAGGTGTTTTATCTTTCAGTGACCCTTCAACCACTTGATTTCGATCCAACAGAGAAGAATAAACACAAATTTATGGTGCAAGCTTTAATAGCCGATGACGTTACCGACGATGATTTTCCCCGAGCGGTACGTAACATAAACATTTGAAAATTTCGCGGTACAATAATGCATTCTTAATTATCGCTGTTCCCCGTGGCACTTATTCTTAATTCTTCGGCCGATGATCACTTTTAACTTCGCTTCACAGTGGAAGGAGCCAAACCCCGACCAGATAATGGAATCCAAACTGAAATGCGTATTCGAAAATCCTATAACCAATACTACGATAGCCAAGACCACTTCGACTACCACAACGACTGAATCGGAAGTAAATACGAATAGCGATAAAACTAAAGGAGTCGGCGATATTGTAGAGTCATCGTCGAAGGTAACGCCTAACGTGTATTTTACACGTATTCCTGTCTCTTTCTAGCAGGTGCTTATTACGTAATTAACGCAATAACATGTTTATCTTTATTAGGTTCTTGGAGACGCGGAAGTAAAATTGTATAAAGCAGCGCAAGAGGTTAGTCAGCTTAGAGCGGAAGAAAGTACTCTCAGGCAGGAGAACCTTCAGTTGAAGGTGAGGCATCGGAGGGTCCGTCAGTCAGTTAGATAACGAGATGCATGGATTAATTCCATTAACGATTATTAACAGCGGATAAGTACACGGATGATTCTCGTTTGCAGGAAGATTTATTGAAGTTACGCAACGCGGCATTGGGTAATGACGCTACCTTAGCAGCCACCAGAGCTTTGACCTCGCAGACCAGTAGACAATTGCCTCCGATTACTATCAATGCCGTTCTTGTCATTGTGATGGCCATAATAGGATATTTGCTGGGAAAAATGTTCTGAGCAGCCATTACCTTACCGCATAACTTGGCACATCCCCCCTCTCCCCCTGTGTTTCTTAGCCTGCCCCCCGCTACCATATACCACTTACCGATCGAAAGGATCGAAACCAGTCATCGTATTACACGGTTGTTCATAATAAATACTATAAACGGGTAGTGGTTTACAATAATAGAATATTACTCGCTGCAGGAGTGTGCTTATATTTTGGTAAAGCGATCGAACTGTAAATCCTTTTTTAAGAAATAAAAATCGTATACGTTGTAGTATAGACACAGAAATTTATCATGAATTTCGTTATCGTTACGTTAACAGCAAATACTATTAATCTAAGTGTCGTTATCGCGAGTTAAAGTTAATTACTAATTACTATACTTTTACGTTCACACGCCGGCTTCCGTTTCTACGTTTCTTATAAAAGGATTTTCGCTTTACAAATTACGCTTGCGGCCGTGTCTTTGGAAACCATGTTGCCACTAAGTGAATTATGTACGGGATACGAGATTCATTAAATGCCAGTTCATTCAAACGACCGTGTTGATTAGCACGGGGAATGCGAGTTCAGTTGTCTCGAGGAATAATGTATCTTCCCATAAAAAAAACACAAGGATGATTTTCAAATTTATTTTTCTCTCTTTCGTTTCTCTTAGCATTCTAACAGTACTTAACAATCACACAATTTAAGATTGTACATAATGTATCCAGTTTAAGGTAAATGTTATTAATGTCTAACAGACTCTAACACGTTTAGTCAGAGGAGGGGGGGGGGGGGTTGGGAGGGGGAGGCTGGCTGATTAGTAGTGGTTCGTGACTCAGAAATTGGATACGCTGGCTCTATCCATCAGCAATGGTATATCACATAAGGAATTTAATGAATTAAATCTTTTGACGCTTCAGTGTATTTTTATTTCTTTATGTTTGTCTTATAAAAATTCGAAATAAAGATATCTCGGATGTCACACGGCGGAAGTCTTATATGTTCTCTGTACACCTCTTTGCCATCGATCGTGGTTCAATTATTGGAAGTGGTGCATGGTATACATGGATATGGTACCGTTTGAAATGTCGGCGTAACGAGACCGCACGAGTTTATCGATATTATACGTATAGTGGCAAGCGAGTTTGTAGATTGTCACGTCACAAATACTGTCGAGCACGTCATAGTTATTAACGCGTACATAAACATCCATATATCTGTGCCTTAGAAATAGGGGCAACAATATATATATATATATTATTATTATATATATATAATAACTTAATCGTGCTTCATCGACGTTTCATTGTTCTAATATCTCCATATTCTGTACGCCTTGTCTGGTTCCTTCCGATAATAAATATTTAGGTTGTTATTGTAGTGTACAAGTGTGGGATATCTTACTAAAACGTCGAATGCGAAGGCGTAGACACTTATCGTTTACAGATCACGCTGTTTCTTATTTCCAAGACGTTTATATATTTAACAACATATATCGAATATCTACGATTTTATATCATTAGATAGTTTCATCATTCTTCGAGCTTCTGATTCTTACACGTATATCGATTTCTCTTTCAACGTAATCGTGTCTCACAAGTATTCTAAGGGAACGTCCAAACCAGCTATCAGCAACTGGTAGAATGATGACGAACCTGAGTATTGCGTAACGTAATCGTTTCTCTTCGATTGAAATTTATTATTAAAAAAGCATTTCATCATTTCACATATCTCTGCTAATTAGAAAGTGTATCGATTGGAGTCTCTCCATGTCGTGGTGTTTATAAAATAAATATCGTAAACGAATAATTGTCCAATGTATGCCTAAGGTGCAGGTATAAGTTGCTTCTCTCCGCGTGGATACAAGAGGCAGGCGCGACAAATGGCTTGAGAATTCTCCAGTTAAACAGATCTACCGAGCAGCGAACCACTCAAGTTCCTATAAAAAAAGAAATTCTTGATAAAATAGGCTCACGAGATTCTTTCGTCCGCGGATAAATCGTAATCGATTATTTTGAACGCAACTCGATATTCCTTCGCCGCTAGAATTCTTGATCCATTGCGCTGCCTCGATGTTACTGTGTGTACATCTATTACTATTTAGAACCGATATCGTTAACGCGGCTCGCAAAGCCGGAACGAAACAGATTGCCATTATGCAAAGAAATGCGTGACTGGAGGCTGCGGAAGTTTGTGGAAGTCACTGTAACTATATTAATACTATCTGGGGAGATGCCAGGCGAGCATATTACAGAAGCATCGTTTCAAGTACACGCAGCATCCATCTTTCTTACTCCGTACGTGAAAATAAAATTGCAGAAGATAACGTTTACGTGGCGACGGTTGTACTTTAAATATCGCCAATCAATTACTACGAAGGTTACTCGTCGTAAATATAGTTCGAATCGATCGGCCAGGTGCGATAATTTTATGTTCTCGAGACAAAAAAAAAATAGACGCGCGAACCGAAGTAGCGTAGGTCGACCTTTAGTCAGACCACCCTCTCGATAGTGCATGTGCACTCGCGTACTTTCTCCCTCCGAGCCTGTCGAGTGGAAGGAGGAAGAGAGAGGCGGGGTGGAGGAAGGATAGGATAGTTGGAAAGGCGACGACTAGTACTATTCAGGTTACACCAGAGATTCATAATCTTTGGCTCGGATCGTTTCGCTCGACGATTCTCGGCGCGATAATGTTTTCGCCCAAGTTCAAGATTTCAGGCAAGCGGGGTTGCTCGACGGTATACAAACAATCGATGACCCACTATCCGGAAGAAGCAACCCACTTTGAATTTCAGATTTAAGACTTCTCGAATGGGGTGGGTCAGCTCTCTGCAGGCGTGAAAGAGAAACTTGACGTTCGCGTCCCTACATTATTCCCTCCTTCAAGACTTCTCTCGCGACCTGTCCTAGGGGTGGTTCTGGAGGAACTATCGGGCGCATGCCGCAAAACGGGGCGAATTTCGCCTGAAAATTTCAAGTAACACGAGGCGTGCAGGCTGATGTACAGATATATTTCATGCGTGGCGCTGGGAAATTCTTGGGGGAGGATTTAGTTGCTCTTTCGCCGTCACGTGGCTCCGTTCGGTCGGGCTGGTGAAACGACGCTCGTGCCGAGACGTTCTCGTGCGAACTAAAGTCGAATAGGACCTCCTCGGTCAGGAGGTGCGGATAAATCAGGATCGGGAAGGAGGGAGGTGGACGGCAGAGAGTGGAGCGGCGGATACAGCGCAGAGCAGCCTGATCAGGGTGGCGGCGGCAGTAGCGACTGGCTATTGATTTCAAGGGCTTCCTTAACCCCCCGCTTTGCCGCTGAGTGCCCGACGGCTTCAGGTCACCCCGAAGGGCTCCCGGTGCCCGTGACTAAAACAATTCCGTTCGTTTGCTACCGCTACCAGCCGACCGGTTCGACGTTGCCCCGCCAGCGAGCCTGGCTACCAAAGTAGCAACCTTGCCTCCTGACGGCCCCAAACGACGGTCCTCCGCGTTTCGTTAACGAGTCGTCTGACGGCGAACGATACTCTGAACGTCAACCGCCGCGGAGCTCGGGGAGGCACTGCGCATAGACAGAGGCACCGAGCATCGATCTCACGCCCCGCATCGGTTCGGAATCTTCGAAACGGGTACGCGATCGTGTTCCACTGTCGTATGCCAGGGTAGGTAGAGGCCAATGTTAGCCAGGCCGTGGAGCGGAGGGGCTGGCGAGGGAAGAAGGGACACCGTGGCCGGTAGAAGACGCCCCAAATAAGGGGGTTGTTGAAAATTTCGCGGTTAAGTGGCCGTCCGAGGATCCGTGGCTCGGATGATCGAGAGGGAGTGGACAGGAGCAGGGAAGAAGGGGGCGAAGGAGTAGGGGTGTCGGGGATCCAGGATAGGCGGGCACCCGCGGTGGTTACGGTACTGCGCGAGTCGGGCCGAGCGCAGACGGATCGCGGGGTGAGCCGTCGCTCGGCATACGTCGAACTAGGTGCCCCGTGTTGGGGCGTCTCCTGCCATCGAGCATCGGTGTCGTGCAGTCGATCGGGGGACGACCACCGCCTTCTTCGAAGCCGCTAGTAGTCCCGGACCGTATCGCACCGGACTGGACTGGAGAGCACGGGAACCGTCTTCGACGATCTTTTCTCCCCCTTCCCCCCCCCCACCCACCCCCTCCCCTGCTCCCACATTGTGTTCGGGAACCACCCCGACGTTTTGTGTGCCAGCGCAGGGGGGCAGACACGGCGACGACGATGAGACTGCGAGGATGGTACTCGTGGTAGCGCGACCACAGTGCGTCGTGGCCAGTGCGGGCGTCGGCGTCGTCGTCGGTTGTGCACGCGTTCGGACGAGCAAGGAGATGGTGTCCCCGGATCGTACGGAGGATAGTGACTTGGTTGCTGAGGCCGCTGCCACCGTCAGTGCCGCGTACGCGTACAACGTCCCCGACGTGGTCTTAGCCGTCGTCGCCACCGCAAACGCCATCGCTGCCGTTACTATCGCTGCCGTCACCACCGCTACCGCCACCGTCAACGCTGCCGTGGCCGTCGCCGCCAATCCTGCCACTGCCAATACTGCCGTTTCGGACGACGCGGCCGCGATCAGCCTTCTTGCTGCCAGCCGGGCTTACACCGCGACTCGTCAGACGGTCTAACCAACCCCGTGAACCAACGGTGAGTGAGATTATTTCTGCTTTCCTTCCCTCGACCCAGCCCCATTCACCATTTCCCTGTCTCCGGACGCCCAGGCCTCCGAGGCTTGCACCCTGAATCGGCAACGGGGAACAGGAAAGGCTTTCGTTCGATGGAGAATGGTGGAGGAGGGAGAGCGAAATTCTATGGGAACAGTAAATAGATTCAGAGAGGAAGAGAGAGAGAGAGAGAGAGAGAGAGAGAGAGCGAGAGAGAGCGAGAGAGAGAGAAAGAGGGACCAGTATGAATGCTGTTATATATTTTATATATATATGTACATCTATATAATACGTATATGAAGAGAGAAAGAGGGAGGGGTACAGAAAGAAGAAGAGAGAGGGTGAGAAAGAGAGAGAAAGAGACGGGAATGGGGGGGGGGGGGATGACGAAGGATAAAAGAGACGAGAAGGAAGTACGAATGGAGTGAAAGATCCTATTCGTTTCCTCGACCTTGCGTACGCGATCAGAATGGGATTTCTCGTCCCATTCTCAGCGATCGTCGTGCCCCGGCGACTCGACTCCACATAACCTCCGTCAATCGATAATACAAGACGACGGCACCCGCGGCGCTCGGCAAGATCGGCCTCGGAACGAACACAGGCCGCGTTCCTGGGCTTCAGCCTTGCCGAACCAAGCCGATACCCCGTTCACCCAGCCATTCTCCTAATCGCCTCGGACGACCATCGCCCGAGTAATCCTCAAACCCCGAGGACACCGAAAGGCCAGCGTGCCACGGAGCCGAGAGGCTCGTTTGCCCGTTCCGTTGGGCGGCGAACGGGTACGCGCGCCCCCTCCCCCCTCCGCCCCTCCATTCCTCTCGACCCCCTTTGCCCGCCCGGAAGTGTCTTCGTGCCGGAATGTATCCTGCACCTCGGTGCTCCACGACACGGCTACAACCTCGCCCATGTTAATTGGCGAGGATCGATCCCCCTGGAAACGATTACACGGCCGCGGCCTCACGGCCGTTCGATCGCGCGTTCGGGATATCCTGCCCGCGGGCGGAAAGTGCCCGCGTACCTACCTCGGGGAGCACGGCGACGCGGCCAGCCGAGCAAGATGATCGGTATGAGGCCGCGGCTTGGGCGGAGTTGACGAAGCCTGTCCCCGGTGTCTCGCGGCTCCTCCAGCTGCCACCGTGACGCTTCCGTGCGCCATTTGCGTGGCCCAGACTCGACGAGAGACGCGTCTCCTCTACCGTTCCTGTGCCGCGGTACCCGCCAGTCCCAACGTCCTCGGTGATCTACATACGCGGGCGGCGCGCGCGAACCGGATGAATGAATGAGAATAAAGTAAAGTAGGTTAACGAGAACGGGATCATCCGAGCGGGCTCGGAGCCGCGACTCCTTCGGCCGAGTTCCCGTCCGCACTTTTACCGGCTGCTCCTTATCGACCCCTCCCCCTCTAGAATATCCAGCGCGGGGCATGGTGGATTCGATCGGGGGCGGGGGAGGGAGCAGGAGGAAGCTCGGTTTTAAGTCGCGTCGAATCGAGCACGCCGCTTTCCACGGATCCGCACGCGTCGCGGAACCGCGCCTATTGTCGTATTGTTATCTACACGCGAGCTATAATGCGCCCGGGCCCTGCCGCTGGGAATAATCATACGTATCTGCTTTCTGGCTCGAATCGATGTTTGCAATTGTGTTACTTGGAAATGGCAGGGGCTCCGCGGAAACGTTGCGCGCCGCTCCGGCACCGACACCCGACCGGGAGGAAAAGAACGCCTCGGTCCTCGCCTCGAAGCTCTTCGTTATTGGATAACGATCGTGACTCGGCGGCGTGCCTTCCTTTCGCCGCGACGTTTCCACCGTCGCGTAACTTGCCCTCGAATTACCATCCCGTGGATGCTCCTTCGAATTCCTATCGCGAGGACGATCTTTACCGTGGCACGAGGCTACGACTGCCGCTCCTCGACGGGCTTTCTTAAACCATCCTGCGATGAACGCGTATCTAGTGCCCCCCCCCCCCCTCCCCCTGCCGCTCCACTGTCCTTTCGCGCAACCTTTACTCGCGCCCCTCCTTATTGCCACACGCTGTCACGGCGGCGTTTCGACGCCAGCACTCCGCGACGAAAGTAATGCATTCGTGCGTCATCGTTTTCGGAGTTGCGCGCTGCGCTACGGAACTATCGAGTCGGAATGATCCAGCGGGAACAATGGGATCAGTGGGCTGTTTGGTGGTCAAACGTTTCCACCGGCCTGCGGGGACAGGCTGCAGTGAGTAGGGCAGAGGATAGCGAGGCATCCTTACCCCCTGGCGTTTCGTTCATCGATAAAGGCTCGCCCCGCGCGTATGTGCGCTGGTTTGTGTGTCAGCCGCGCACGTAAACTGCATACTACCCGCGCGCCTGTGTGCATGCACGATCACGTATTCACAGGGTGGCTCGGAGTTATTGGCAGGAACTTGATAGTAGGGGATGAAAGTTGTGGGAAGGAACAAGCAGTGGCGGATTTGAAGATTTGGCGCCCCTGGGCTAACTAGCGTTTGCACTTTCCGGAAGATATCGTGAAATGTTTTAATTTGATAGAGTTTAGGCGATTTTAATATTCATTCAATACGATTTATGGCTAATTTGCTGGATGAAAGATAAGTGATTTGTTTTTAAAGTTGTCCCAAGCCTTTGTGTTTAAAGATGTGTCGGATGTACAATGTTAGACAAAAGTATATGAAATTTGAAATACTTGGATATCTACGTCTTACGCACAGTAAATCTAGATTTAAGGAACTCGGACGACAGCTGGAGACTTATTTTTACTCCTGGAAACGTATTTTTCACTTTACAAATGCTTTTCCAAGCATTATTGGCTAAACTTTTGGCAGTGAAAATGCCCAGAATTCACAATTTTCTCATGTTATAATTTATTACTTTAAAACGGCGTAGAGAAAACAATTGAAACTCGGCAGATATTTTCATCTAACCATATACTGCATGTACAAAAACAATTTAAAACATTGGTAATATTTCTTCAACATTTTTTCAGATGATTTGTTCGTCAAGATCGTCTCTTTCCATAAGAGTACGTGTAAAATCAGTGGAAATTAAAATCGTTATAACTCAGCAACCGTTTAGTGAATTCGTTTAAAATTTTTAGAGCACATCAGGAAGATTAAAAAGAACAATCTCACAAATTTTCATCAACTTGGTACCATTTTGAAACTAGCTGCAATACATCCTTAAGGGGCCATAGGCGTTTCTCGCCACTAAAACGTGGCCAATGTTTGGGAGTGATTCAGGGATAAACTATTAGTCCGATTGGTTTAATTCTTTTTGTGTTGCGTAGGTACATGTTTATAGATCATAAAACGGGTCTGAGAATAGCAAAAAAGTTTAAAAATGTGGCGTCTGCGTGCAGCGGCGCAGAACACGTTTCCTGGCGCCGCCCCAAATGGTGTGAACGATTCACCTCATACGAGCAGTCTGAATAAAAAATCTTCGATTTTTTAACAATCTTTGGGATCGTAGTGATCCGATGACGTCGCCATTTCTTCGAAAAAAAAAAATTGCGGCAGTGGTAACACTTTGAAGAAAATGGTCGAGATTTTCGCTACAAGACTCGTACATTTTTACTTGTTATTAAAAAATGGTTCAATTTAATTGAAAAAGTTCATCGTCGCCGGATAACGAATCTTATGTAGAATATGTGTGTAAACAATGAAGTCAATCGGATGAAGGGTGAGGCAGCTATCATGCCCACCGTTTTGGAAAGTGACGTTTCGAGAAAAGTCCACATTTTTAAAATTTTACAATTCTCATATCTAAGGTATATAAATATATTACTATACAACGCAAAAAAAAAAATTAAACCAATCGGATTAATGGTTCTGAACCTCTCGCAAACATTGACTACGTTTTAGCGTAGATAAACATATATGACCCCTTAAACCTTTTCCAATTTCTTTCGCCCAAAATTTGTCACTCCCCAAAATTTGCCGCACTAGGCTGCAGCCTGCTTAGCCTATATACAAATCCACCCCTGGGAACAAGGAGTGTTAATGAATATAGAGCTGGGTTAGGTACACTTTGCGAGGATACTTGTCCGGTGTGTCATTTACCTAGGGACACCTTGTATATTGCCTGAATTAAGTGGAACTGATTTTGTGATGTAGCACAGTGAAATTACTGGATAACGCTGGTGGCGGGCGTTGGACCACGGCGAACGTTGAAGCGGGGAATTTAAAGGTCCGTTGGCATTCTTCGAAATACCTTGTTCCCATGTGGAGCTTTTGTGACGAATTTAAAGCAGAGTTATAAAGATTTCTGGATTTAGAAGAGCAGCGGCGGAACTGGAGCCACGAGTAGTTGCCTGGTATCTGAAGCCCTAGATTTCAATTCCATGAGCATCTATTCTTCTTTTCTCAAGCCTTGTCATTATCAATTGAGGGCTCCGAAATGTCTTTTTTAAAGCTTCGCCGTATGATTGCACGTCCGTACATAAGATGAGTATTCGTTCTGTCTACTATTGAACGGGCAGACGGAGTCACTTTAAATCAGCGCAGGGACCAGTGGGGAATAAGCGACAACTGCCGCAGACGAGACAGGGGATATGAAATTGTGGATTCACGGCGAATCTCTTATTCGTTAGGTAGGATAAAGGACCAATTACTGCCACCTACCTAATTACTGTCACCCAAAGCTATTTTACGTAAAATAACGAATAAATCTTATAAAATGATGCATACAAAAAAATTTAGCATACCATTCAAACTGTTATTTATACGATAAAAAAAAAAGGTACTTAATTTTTTCTTCGTTAATTTGAATAAAACGATACAAAATCTTAAGCGGATATTAGGAGATTGGAAATGATGACTTTCTTACTAGCGAAAGAGGAAACAAGGCATCAAAGAAACTGCTGTATTTGTAATATTTAAGCTATTAGCATAACAAAATATAATATTTTAAATAATATAAGCATCGCAGAAAGTAATAAGGATTCGAACTCAACGATTCATTAAGACTTTTTACTTATTAATTGGGTGACAGTGATTGGTACAAGCGTTTCAAGCATTTTGGTATTACTGTCATAGCAGTAGTTGCTCGTGTAAATGACACGACGTAACTTTAAAATGACAGATAAACAGTATCAGGTTAGCTGGCAGTAATTGGGGTGTCGGTAATTCAGTTAAATACATTTGAAGGGCGTCAGTAATAGATCCCGTAATATATTTTTCAAATTGATGAATTTATACATAAAAATCGAAGTTCTAAGATCCACCAAAATTTTTTCATCAAGTAAACATATTAAACAATACTAAATTACAAGAAAAACATATACTTTTAGAGAGAATGTCAGCGTCAACGCTTAATGTGTCCGTAATTGGGTCATTTACCCCATTCCTACCGAAATAATTCTACAAGCAACTATCGACTTATAATCCCATACTACATCAGACGTCCATGAGCTGCGTTTATTTCACCTACTTCCCACCTCTCCGCGAGTTTCATTAACGAGCCAAGCCTGCGCTTATAATTCTAAAACACCTCGCGTATACGTGCTCAGTTTTTGCTTCGCTAAGTGCACGGAGCGCGCACGATAAAGCGTGTGTACCTTCCCGATTAGTTTAAGGCAGCACGCCCCAGTCTTTGAGGAGTGTACGTAAGGGCCTAATCCATCTTGCAGCGGGCTTATATCGAGCGAAGAAAGCCCCCCGCCCCGAAAATAGAGAGCGTGACTAACGATCGGCAATTTTAATCCCGACGCCCGATTATCGCTCGCGTGCCGCATTGGCTTCCGTTACGCGTGTAAAAGTGCGAGGGAGCCCAAATCGAGTCCGTACGAAACTTCGCGTTTATCCGCGCGCTCCCAAACAAAGGAGCTTCGCTTCCACGAGCCTCCCTGTTTCTTCGACTGCTCCCATGTACGACGTCGCTACGGGGCACGATGATCGGTCTACGGCTCTCAACTACGCACCATCAATCACGCGCGGGGCGCTCTTTAATAAATCTCGAAAGTTCGTAATAAATTGGAGAAGTTGCCGCGGAGGATCTCGCGGAAGAAGCGTAGCTCGACGTTTACGCTCGTGACCCACTTACTTTCGTGTTTACTTGATCGATCATACGCGTACATTTCTTAAACTAAATTCTTTATCTGCCTGCCACCCTGCGGCGTTGATCGTGCATCCTCGTACCTATTCCTATCTAGCGCACGCCCGCCTGCCAGCCCTGCTCTCCATTATTATCTCCCCGCGAACAATGTTGGGCTCCTTCGACCTGCCACTTCCACGCTTTTATCCACGATCGTGTTTTCTCGTTCTGCGCAGTTAATGCACCAGCCCGGGCGGATGCAGCAACGGCTCTGCTCGGCTTCTACATAAATCACCCGAAACGCGGCGCGCACTGATAGCTCGCGCTCCTGGCTTAGGAAGAACGCAGCGAAAATGCCCCGCTGTTTTAGGATTTATATATACCGACGACGATATTACGTATGGGACGTATAGGTATAATAGATAATATATATTTCCCGAAGGACCTGTTGGCAGCGTGCCACTCCGGAATATGTATCCTCGCTAGCCTTCTTCGTCGCAATACCGCCGCTCTCTATGGTGCGGAAATGAGGAAAGCCTGGCTGCAGCGTTCGCGGCGGCCGCATCTCATTGATCCATTTAAATCGCGAGTGCTTCGAATACTGGGTGTCCCTGAGCGCGCGCTGCAACCGTCAAAGGGGGATGACTCCAGTCGAAAGGTTACGTGGAGATCGTGGAATTAAGTTCGTTCGTAGAAATCTTGGTTTTTTTTTTTGAGAAACGACTTGGAACGTGTGTTAGAATTTAGTTTTAATTGTTTTGGGTATTTTACTGGCCAGTGGCGCACTCAGGATTTAATCTTGGGGGGAGTAGAGTTGAGCGGATAAAAATATTTTTAATGCAAATTCAAGGAAATTCATCAGGTGATTATAGAAATTTATTTAGAGAATAAAATCCAGTTTTCTTTTCTTTTTACTAACCTTTGGGGGTGACAGAGCTCCTTGGTCTTTCTCTCTCTCTCTCTCTCTCTCTCTCTCTCTCTCTCTCTCTCTCTCTCTCGTTGCGCCACTGCTACTGGCTGCAGTAATTAATATATTATCAACTTCAAGAAAGTTGAATAGGAACTGAGAATACAGTGATGCTTCTGAAGAGAAGCTATTAAAAAGCAATTGCTTTGTTTTATCTTAATCTTCCTTATCTAGAATCGAGTGAAAAGGAGGAGTCGAGGACTCAATCATTGGGCTGATGCTGGAAATTGTTCTCGAAAAGGAAGCTTTCTCGCGAAGAATATTTATTTTACAATTTCGACTTATTAGGATGATCTGTTAATTGAATAAGCACCCACCCAGTGAATGAACGCTGCTCGTATCACACGAAAAATGAACTAGAAATGTACACAGTACTTCTTTATTCAATTAAATTCTTTGTAAGGTCTTCGTTAAGTTCAAGGGACGTCTTGTTGTTGTTAATTTTCTTGGGCGTTCGTTCATTGGTCTTGCAACTTAAAAGGCCATTCCGGTTTGCACGCCGATAAATTAAGGGATTTTCGGGAATTTATTACCAAGAAAAGAAATATAGTAATGGTATAAAACTTTTTGCTATTTACTAAACTACATTTCTACGGTAAGTAAAAAATATAAAAGTAATAAAATTAATGTTTTTAAAATGCTTTTAAAAGCGGTCTTGACGACATGTTTGAAAAGTGATGTCTCGCTGGGACAGGTGATTCCCGCTGTTAGACCTATCAGAATCAAAAATTCAAACGGATTCTTGATCAGTATAACCGTCGCTATCGCCCGGACTATAATAATGATTTATCTTCAAAATTGACAAGACGGCGGACAAAAACGCAAAAAAGAAGGTTTTCCACGTCTTTTGTTTTTGCGAATTTGGAATATAAATCATTAATTGTAGTCCGGGCGACAACGACGGTGATACCAATCCAGAATCCGTTTGGATTTTTGATTCTAATATGTTTAATAGCTGAGCTGGAGTCACCGGCACCGGCGACTCATCGCTTTTCAAACATGTCATCAACGTCCCTTTTAAAAGCATTTTAAAAACAGTACTTTTATATTTTTTACTTATCGTAGTAATGTACTTTAGTACTTAAATAGAACAAAATTTCATACCATTAATATATTTCTTTTCTTTGCAATAAATTTCCGAAAATTGCTTAATTCATCGACGCGCAAACCGGAATGGCACTTTAAGTGTTCATTCATTCGACGGGTCTCCCTGTTACACGTACGATCATTCTTATTTCCAAACGCCCTGTGCATTTCGTTGCGAACTTCCGCCACGAGGTGCTGTGTTTGGTTCAGTGTCCCGTTACCAGTGCAAATTGTGTTACGTTTCGAGACGAATCTCGATGGGCGTCGACGAGAGACCGCAGAATTCGAGTGTTTCGTAAGATGCCCTATTAATCCAGCGTCACAGAAGCGAGCTCTCGCGTAAATATATTACGTCGGGTATTGTTTCGCAATTACAGCATTACCGAGACCGTTCCAACAGAGATTACTGGAGGCCAGCGGGCCGTAAATGCCGCTGGAATGTAGGTTGTACACCTGTTACTCGTCGAGAGTGTTCAACCGCGAGCCTTGTTTTACAATATTAGCGCAACTTTCAGCTGGTTAACTGCTTATTAGTTATCGGCCGAGGATGATTATTATAGATGCCAATGGAAATTTCACTTCGCGCGTTCTGCTGCCTGACGCTCCAGCCAGTAACTCTCTAATTTTTCCCTTTAAAACGCGAAATGAGTGCGACACAGATTTCTCGAACGATGGTTCATTTCTGTTCAACAGTGGGAATGTTAAAGTTTAGGGGGAGTTCTCCTAGTGCTGGACGCTTGAGGGGTCTGGCTAATGTGACGGCTGAAAAAAAACCCAATTGTTCGGGAATTAAAGAAAGAAACGTATCGAAAGGTGATAGAATAAAGTTACAAATTTGCAAAATGATATGGGCAATACTTGTTTCTTTTTTAATATCCGAAAAATTAATTTGTTTTTCAGCCATCATACTGGGAAGACTTCTTAAGGGGGGACTGCGCCTTGTTGGGTTGAAAAATAGGTAATTCTTCGCGAATTTATGGTGCAAAAATGGTTCGACAAATTTACTTGAGGTTTGGCAGGCTGTTTTATTGTATCTTGAACTATTGTTCTGAATTTCTGTGTGACAGTGGCAAAAAACGTGGCAGATACAGAGAGAGAGCGTTGAAAAATAATCTGGTGGACCTGGCGTTGACGAAAAGTACTGTAAGGATTATCCGAGACACAAAAAGGAAAAGAGATGCTTAAACTATATGAATGTGGCTATGGGTGGTAGTAGATGCATTAAGAAAAGTAAGAAAATGTTAAAATGACAGCCTTTTGAAGAAGTCGAAGCGCCCTGATTTGAGTTTGAGATAGGTTTCGCTTCGAAATGTGGAAAATTTCTTTAAATAAAAAAGGAACAGTAACAAATACGGCAATAAATCTACTATCACCCATAGCAACATTCATATAGTTTAAGAATCTCTTTTCTCTTTTGTGTTTCGGATAACCCTTACAGTACTTTTCGTCACCGCCAGGGCCACCCTATTATTTTCCAACGCGCTCTCTCTCTTACTGTAACACAAAAATTTAGAACAATACTTCAAGATACAATAAAACAGTCTGCTAAACCTCAAGCTAATTTGTCGAACCGTTTTCGTACAAAAAATTCATAAAGAATTACCTATTTTTTGGCCCCAAGTGGCGCAATCCCCCTTAAAGTTTTTTTCAAGTAAGAAGAAAAATAATATTAGATCAGTTAAGTCTCTGCACACGCGACTGGAACGTGTCGAAACCTACTTACATAATTGTTGTTTTTTCTATCCTCTCTACGGTTCACGCGGAATAACTGCTTGGTAGCGTTTTAAATATCACAGATATAACTAATACCCGGTATTAAGTTTCTTAAAAAGGGTCCCTTTGGTCTCACCACTTTATCCTTCGCCCTGGTCCTATCAGAAATTTCGTCCTTTTTTGCATCGAAAACTTCAAAGTGAGGATCGCTTGTTTTCTGTGTGCTGGCGTTTCTAAGTATTAAGATCGTGGAAATTTTTTTAATAGCAGTGGATGATACAGCATATCTGTGTCCTGTTGAGGAGTAATTAACACGTTACCATGAAGAATTCAGCAAGGGGCGCGACAGAAGGACAAGAAAATCGAATCGAAGCACAACTTTCTTGTCCTTTATACGAGCGTGTTTCACTATTATACGTCGTCAGGTGGACAGCATTGCGACAGGATTGCAATAAGTTTACGTAACTCTGTGCAACGATAAAGTATGGTCCCCCGATAGATTCCATATTTCTTCCACCGGCGAATAATATGCAGCCACGCGACATCACTCTCAATCTCGCTATGAGACTTTTCGCGGATAACAGCGAACCATGACAAATGTCTGTCTCTGGGGAGCACGAAACGGCGGTGCCTTACGAACTTCTAAAGTTCCTCCACTGTCTCTTCGTGCCCCAGCGATTCATTGATTATAGGGCGACAGAAATTACCGAGAAGAGAGTCTCGAGGCACAGAAGGACGAGAAAAGAACTCCCCTTTCCTAAATCTATTCACGAACTCGAAAAAAGTAAACGGAGGTTCAGTTAACACCAAATCTAAACTACTTAGTGCACGAAACTTTTAAGTATTTAGATCAAAATCAAATAAAAATCAAGTCAAAATCCAGTAAAAATCGAGTAAAAATCGGGTAAAAATCGTGCAAAGATCGAGTAGAAATCGAGGGAAAACTGAGTAAAAATCGAGTAAAAATCGGGTAAAAATCGTGTCAAGATCGAGTAGAAATCGAGGGAAAACTGAGTAAAAATCGGGTAAAAATCGTGCAAAGATCGAATAGAAATCGAGTGAAAACTGAGCGAAAACTGAGTAAAAATCGAGTAAAAATCGGGTAAAAATCGTGTCAAGATCGAGTAGAAATCGAGTGAAAACTGAGTAAAAATCGAGTAGAAATCGAGTGACAACTGAGTAAAAATCGGGTAAAAATCGAGTAGAAATCGAGTGAAAACTGAGTAAAAATCGGGTAAAAATCGTGTAAAGATCGAGTAGAAATCGAGTGAAAACTAAGTAAAAATCGAATAGCTGAGATATAGTATGTAAACGTTCAAAGTATCCTTTCTTGAGATACTTGGAACACCGCAAAAGCCCAGGTAACGTTGGTTTTGCAAAGGTTTCCTTCGACTTGGCTCTCGAAACTGGACACCGCTCCGTTATTTCGCGTACCCGTCTGTCGCGAGCGCGTTTAATCTTTCAGTACCTAGATCCAGGCAGCCAAGTCACGGCACAAAAGAAGACAGCAAGAAGAACCCGTAAGACTCGTCGGGGAACCGGACAGCGGGGCAGGCGCGCGTATACTTTAACGCGCTGTTCAACAACCACTGGCGGAGCAACGCGACGGGGGCCACAGGCGAGGGAAGCGAATCGAAAGTGATTAGACAGAGAAACAAACGACCGTGGGAGGGGAGAAAGTCTTTGGATTCCGTTTAATCTTCGACGGGGAAACGGGCGACCGGGCTCGTTAGTAGCGCGCGATTCGCCGAGCCTGTTGCGCGCTGTTCTTTCCCGTTCGTTCGCGGATCGCAAGCCGTTGCTCGGCGCGTGTCCATTGTTTCTGCATCTGTTTGACAACGTTCAGCGACTGACGGCGTGGCCGGTGGTGTCAAGTGCGGTCTGTATTCCCATCGGCTGCAAGACGAGAGATAGGGAATCGTAGGCTCGAATCTGGGACAACGTTCGAGGACGAGGTCGCGACGTTGCCTTTCGAAAGTCACACGATTTGGATTCGGTAATTATTTACTTACTCATTCGCTTACTGAGCGAGTAAATTAAGACAGCATACAAGATAAAAGGAATGGGATTGATTACGATAGGACTAGTTAAAGAGATCGCCAGATAGGTGACCGAAATTATGAGCGGAAAATAGAAAGCGTGACGGAAGGAAAGCAAGAGGTAAATGAACGAAAAGGATAAGATAAGAAAATAATATTAATGTACAGGGTGTTCGAAAAGCGATGGTCACTGTTTTCGAGGGTGAATCTACACCTGTGGATCGGTGGAGAATGGGAGAAACAATTTGTCGCAAAATTGTTTATAACACCGTTTTCTCAGAAAACGTGAGAAATGGTTTCATAAAATACCTGTGTGGTAGGCATTACTTCATCCATTGCCAAAACTTTATCAATTTGTTTTAGGGCATGGTAGAGTAAACGATACAGTTATTAACCAATCGTAATTTTCGTGCTGAAAAACCGCGATATAAATTGATTTAGACCTTTGGAGGCACGGGGCAATGTGCCCTGCTTTTATATAGTTTCGGGTGTGCACCTCCGATGACTTCTGATTTTATATTGGTCCGGAGATCGGTACGATAATTCGGAGAACAAAGGCGTTTGACGTAAGAAAAAAAAAAGAAAAGACGAAAAAGAAAGTGCAAATAAATGCACAGAGAAGAATCAGAAGGAGAAAGGAAAGAGCAGATGAGAGAGAAATCTTAAGGGCCCCATACACGTTGAGATATGTATTGATAGTTGTATCGGTACAGATCGCGATACAGGTTTCATGAAACTGGCATCTTGCTCACCAGCCAGGAGGGTGAGTAAGATGAAAGATGCCTGTATCAATGTTTCGATACTGAGACAGTCAAATAATCGTTGAGATTTGTATCGCGATACTCATACTTGCAACATGTATCGATACAGATTTCAACGTGTATGGGCTCCTTAAAAGGCCAAAAAAAAAAACAACGAATGAGACTGCGGCGAAGTGCACGACATATTTCGCACAGTGATAGGAAATCCCGAAAACCTGGCCAAAATATGAAGGGTACCTTTGATTTGTACAAAAACGAGTATACTAAGGTTTTCGAGGTCGCTCGTTACGAATCTTAAGTCAAAATTGCAAAAAACAAATTGGCGGGTCCAATATGGCGGACGCGTATATCAGAAAAACATCAGATATGGTCTAAACTTGGTATTCTGGAGTTTATTAATGAAATTATGTTATTCTAACATTGGATTTTGAAGTTCATAAAATGCCATTTTGGCCAGGTTTTCGAAATTTCTCACCAGTGTGCGTCGTGAATGCCTTTGACTTTGATATGTTAACAGATGGTTTTAATAAAAGTAATTTTAAAGTAAAAAATATGCCATTTTTTGAGTTACGTTTCTTTATAATAGCATAACATCGAAACTACTGATTTCTTAAAGTTTCTTTGGTGTTAGAATCATCTTCGATTCTTCTCTTACCGCCTGATATAACAAAACTTCATTTATAAAATTCAAGTTACTTATTCCATAGCGTTTACCTAGCTCTTACGTGGTCAACTACTGAATCCTTTACCCTACGCTTGCTACATATGGTACCTTTTAGACTTTTTCTCCTTTCACCGAGCAGAATATGTTGATGTACAGAAAAAAAATTAACACTAATTTTAAATGTTACAAATAATTTTGCAGCAAGTTTCTTTCACAAATCACCGATCCACAGGTGTAGATTCACCCCCGAAAGCAGTGACCATCTCTTTTTTAACGCCCTGTACAAAGAATGGTATCGAATAAACATAAACACGATCGCCTGCTGAAAATGAGAGAAAGGGCCAATAATTAAATCCTATATAATAAGACGCTTAAGGTGGATGTTCGTTTGTTAGCAAAATCTGTCCACAGGCATTTTTTCGTACTTCCCGATGACCTACAAGATTTAGATTCAGCATGAAGCTTCCTCGGCGCCCAAAGGTGCCGTAAAAAATCGGAAACCTGGAAAATTCGATAATGGGTAGTACCTGTTGCCTAAAATCGGTATTATGTATAATGCAGATGCCTTTACCGAATTGGACATGTAGGTAATTGTGGTCACCTTAGGCGTCCTATTATACATATAGAGTAGTAATGCCTGACGAAGACAGGCTAAAAAACTAGTACTTAAATATCCATTTAAGCACGACAGATAATGCGAGCAACTAAATTCCAGTATTAGGCGGGAAGAATGCGGAAGAAAATAGTAGGAAAAAACTAAAAAGATCATAAAGAGCCTAACAGGAATAACGTAATTAGAAATTATGATTGGGGTACTATGACTAGGCGAATCGAAAGAATTCTCGATGCAAGTGTCATCCACGATTCACTTCGCGTAATCCACTTCCATTCAGAATCGTTTTACAATACGTTCACTATTGTCGCGCTCGAACGTGTATGCGTAGGGTGACTGTACCTAATATCGCCATCCCCTATATCTCGCGAAGTAAGCACTAAAATTTATCGGTTATGCACTCAATTAGAACCTAACCATATGCAGGAAGACATACTGTAATTGCAGCGTCACGTGATCAACAATTACAGAAAGAGAAGTATTTTACTGAATCTTAATAGTGTAAAAATTGATTGGACTGTCACAATTTTACATCCCATTCGGAGAAGGTAAGTCTAATAATTCCGTAAATGCAAGAATATCTACTAGAAAAACCTAATTAATGATGTAGTTAAGGACTGTAATCGATTCAAATAGTTTTTATAATGAAAATAACGTTTTTCTTGTAGCAGTATGTGTGTTCCCAATACCGCCTACCGTTAGAAACATTTATACAGCAAAAATAATAAAAGCCCATGTGAAAATGACTTTATTTGTCGAATATGTACATCGGAACGTAAAAAATAAAATACTTTAAACATCTATATTTTTAAATTCTATATTTTTCTTATAAAAATAATATCAAAGATGGATAAAAATACATTTGTAGTGCAAGAAATAATAAAAGCACGTGTGAAAATGACTTAAAAAACTCATATATACATGAATTAATGAATATTTCTTGAGGTGGCGATATTAGGTACACTTTTTTCAGGACCCGATTTTTGCATGTCTCACGTTTTTTGAGTCCTAATTAAAAATTTCTAGGTTTCAACGATTCTAACTTATGCTACATGAAAGATGAATAATTTCTCTTTACTTTGAAACAAACTGCATGCAAAAATATCAATTATTATTCAATTGACAGCGATTTAACTTTTGCCTGGCGATATTAGGTACAGTCACCCTATCTAGTTTATTTTGCGTGTAGGTATCTGCGTGTTGCTGGTTTATCGTTTCGTCGCCCGTCCGCTACCGATATTGTTTATGTCGCGTTTCGGGGTCGCTATTTATAGCGCGAGTGATTCGTCTTGTAATGAATACCTACCGTTTCTGGAAACTGATACGCCGAATCATATCGGCGCGTGATAAGTACCTATGCGGTAAACGTAAGGATTAATGCCACATCGTCCCTCTCCTAGTTTCTGTGCTTCGGCTTGGCGTTGTAATCGGTAAATGATACCGTGGGGAGCAAACATGTCCCTTCAAATGCAAAACATTTTCTACAACGAGTAAATGTTCGTAGAACCCACTCTATCGTCAAGTTTGAGTAGTTACGACTTCTCGCCCTTAAACTCCACAGACCCTTGAAACCATTTACATCCCCCAGCGCAGCACAAAAATTTGACGAGTAGGGACGACCCGCCTAAAACTTTGAAATTCGTAACATCTCACACCGCGCATTTAATACAAGGCGTGCGCTAACTAAACGCGAAATTTGAGCCGAATCTGTGAGCCGAAATCTAATCGACCCATCCCATTAGTTCCCCGCGATTCCAATCCTCTGGCTTTTCCAATTTTTCAATCGCGTTTCGGTAAAATTGCAGTTGCGTCGCGAGGGTGGACGAGCGGCCTTACACTTTAGGTCCCCTCTTATAAATCGATCGTAAGTCGGGATCTGGATACCGACGGACGCAAGCATCATCGTTACGATCTGTCCTCGGCGTTAATTTTCGCACGGCGCCGATCGATCACGGTAATTGCGTTCATCGTTGCATGCTGTATTAGATAACGAGCGCCGTTTCGCAGCTCGCGGAGGCGCGAGCGACGTTAATCGTCGCGAGTTCATTGCCGATTTCGCGCGGCGATCGGCGGAAAATCGGGTTCTAGGACGATGCAAGTAAGTGCATGGCGTGGAAATTCCGCCTGGCGGACGACCGCAGGCTGTCGCGGCAAGGTCGTATCGGAAATTACACCTGCGGTTTCAGTAATTATACATTACAGCCAGGCAGTGTTTTGCGCGCGTCTTTGTGCCGCGGAGACGCATTCAAGTTTCTCTTCGACGAGCCTGCTTTTCCTTTCGCCCACGTCGCGGCGGCGTTCGGGCAATTTTCGTCGCGCGCAGTCTTTTCATTCGGATGCCACTGGATGCCGCGAACGGCGCCTCGACAGCGCAGATACGTTACGAGTTGAAAGCGTGGGGGGGGGGGGGGGGGGGAATAATTATTATCGTCGCCAAGGAATGCATGTGTTTTTTCCACGATCGTTGCTACGCTTCGTTTCTCCTTCGTTTTATAACGAATAGCCCTGATTTCTCTGTTCTTGCCTGAAATAGCGTTGAGGAAACGATCGGCACGATACCCTTCCGCGTGCCTTCCGCCGAGATCCACGCGGTCGCGTGAACGCATTGCGCAACGCTATCAGAAGATAGTTTCACGAACGGCTGGGGCTTGAACGTAAATTACTCTCGGTATCAGATAGCGACGAACCGACCCAATTACGAACACCTGACAGGGATATTGTTCTGAGACTGGATTCTGTGGAGATTGCAATGTTTATGCCAGTTACTTAGTTTGTCCCGGTGCAACTTTCTTGGCGAACTGGCGAGCCAGTATATGCAGAACTTACAATTAGACGATTTTGCCCTGCGTTACGCCAGTGTTCCCAAAGTTTTTTCAGTAGCGAGCCCGTTTTATAATATTCAAATAACCTGCGACTCCCTACCCCCCATGCAAGGCAAGGTAAATTTATTAAGTTAAAGAGAACACATTAAAAATAGGTATTTCAGAATATAATTCCAACTTAATAATATTTAATTATCTTAATACGTATATTAAAGGAGGCTTTGGGAGCAAAAAGTTAGTAGCAATAATGTATTTCAATAGGCTGGACTAGTCAAAGAAAGTAGGAAAAATTATTCTTTATTCAATGTGGGTTAGTCTGTTTTTGCTTTAAATGCTTCAAATATAATTAAATATATTTAATCTAATAAACATAGTTAAATATATTTAATATAATAAATATAATTAAATAGATTTAATACAATAAATATAATTAAATATATTTAATACAATAAATATAATTAAATATATTTAATACAATAAATATAATTAAATATATTTAATATAATATATTTAATTATAATATTTAACGTGATGATTGTGCTTGCATATATTAAAATAAATACATGCTAAGGATCGTCAACTAAAAATAACCACGACGACCCCCAGTACATAATCACTAAATCAGAGCAAGTGAAATGTCTTTTCGTTATTAGATACAACGTCACTTACCACCACTGTCATTAAATCACTCGCGTTAGGCAAGATGGTTCCCCAAAATCAAGACATATTTACCATATTCTTTAAATTGGCCTGTTTCTACCGAAACACCCTGTACACTCCTATCTACAAGAATTGATCACTGATAAGGAGCCCACCGAGCAGAGAAGGCATTTTTCCTCGATGTTAAGCCTAATACGGCCCCCTTATCGGCCGCCTTAATTGCAACGAGGTTTCTCTTTGTTTTACAGGTTGCGGCGTACCAGGCCGGGACAAAAGGCCGATTCGAGGAAGCGCGTGGCTGCCAGCCGGCACGTGGTACACCAGTAATCACGATCCGCCGCGGTGGAAATCCCATTGATTCCTTCGTCACACGTCCGTGTGGCTCGCGATCGTGCGCCTTCCCCTGCCGCCCCCCCCCCCCCGCCCCTCTCGTGCCATATTTCTCTCTTTCGCGTGGTCGAGCGTGCCCGACCAGAGAGTTCGAAAAACGGCGATTGTCTCTGCCGAAATTGCAGGGATCCTCGTGGGTGAGCGAGCTCGCGGCTCGCACCTAGACACGGGAAACGTCGCGGCGTGATAGTATCATCGTCGAGCACGATGGCTTGCGAAGTATCTAAGGTGAGTCTGAAACTATTCGCTAATAAAACAGAGAGAGGAAAAGATGGAGACCCACCGCGTCGATCGCCACTAGCAATGCACTCGATGGTCCGCAAAGCGTTTCGTAATTACCGCTTAACGGTTTGCGCGCGCGCGCGCGCGACCTCCCCTCCCCCGTGATTACGAGATTCATCGTGATAATCCGTGGAGACGAGGCGGCTTAATGATTCCGCGATTACCGCGGAGCGTGAAGGCGGTCTCGGGTGACCAGGGCCTTGGATACGCGAAACGTTACGGTTTAACGGCCGAAGGGATTGAACGGGCGGCCGATTCCGCGGGCCGAGTATTAATACGCGCGGGGAGGGGGATACTTCTCGGCGCTTAAGCCAGACGCTCCCGTTAATTAGAAATTGGCGCTGCGATTGCCAAGGTTACGCGGATCCACGATCCGGCTGGATCTAATAGCTCTCGCGGCTCCAGGATTTATGCGAGCTCGATGGGAACTGGTTTGGCAAGCGAGACCGCCCTATTTCGTACGGGGCTGTCCCGCGCGAAACCCTCGTGCCCGCTTAATGGCAGCCAGCGATATCAATAATGCTCGTTACCTCGGGCCGCTTTAATTGCGCGCGAGCTGGCCCGCTTAATTACCGCAGCGCGATCCTGCAGCGGGCTCATCGTTCCCAATTTCGCGCGCGCCCCGCGACTCGGCCTCGTAACGCGCGGGTCCCTTGTTCCGTTTCGATCATCGCATCGGCGTGGCCCGATGCCTGGCAAGCGCGCATGAAAGCTGCACGGAGTTTGGTACCGCTCTCTGCGCGCGCCGTCGACATTGCGCGAATTAATCAACGCGCCTCTTCGTTCGTGCCGCTGCCAGACTTCTCGGCGGACTGACGCGGCAATCGTTCTGATTAATTCGCAACGAACAGTTTATGGATTCTTGTGCTGTCCGACAGCGCGTCAGGTCGAATCACTGACGGAGCACGCAGCAAGCGGGGCACACGCGCGTTCATTGGGGAGCGGAAGGCAGCTTGTGCGGAAAATAGAGAACAGGCCCAGAGTGGGAAACACGCTCTGTTCTTCCGAGGCTGTGTTTTATTTCTTTTTGAATCGCCACTGTGCGTTGCGCGTCGCGCAGCAACGTGTAGTTGGGATTCGAAGGTTCGCTGGGTAAGCTTGTCGAGATGGTACGGTCTCGATGAATTAGCTAGTGCCATGCTCGACTTGATTCCCCGGAGAACCAACGCCGCGGAAGGAGAAGGACTCGCGATTTAGGCTTACTTTCGCACAAAGGGCCCTCCCCTTTCATGATTGTTCACGAGTCGTCCGTCTGCCCTGTATTTCTTCCCTCCAACCTGTCGTTACGTAAGTTTGCGATACGCCTCCTACGTGGCTGAGCGACGATACCGCTCGCTACACTCGTTTCACGCGGTTCGATGCCGTAACCACGGAACGGCGAGAGAACAGAAATCTCTTTTTGCTACGCAAAACGCACACCCGCCGATTGCATAACGATACGGCACAGCGCGGATCGAAGTACCGGGACGCACGACTAGCGATGCAAGCTAAACGAATCCTCTACTCTGTTCAGCCAAAGAGAGAGAGAGAGAGAGAGAGAGAGAGAGAGAGAGAGAGAGAAACGAAAGAAAGCGATCGCACGTTGCTCGTTTAGTGTCCCCCGAGCATGCACCGCGCCGGGTGGCGTTTAGTCGGCCCAGCGGAATGAAGAGGTGGTTGTTGCCGGATGCGATGTCGATAGTATAAACTTCTCTGTGTCTCTGTCTGTGTCCTGGCGTAGCTCGAACGATGGCCGATTCACGCGGCTTCAAGCCAATAAACCAGTTGTGGCAGAGCGCGGCAGTGTCGACGGACCCGGATTCGGAGTGCCTCTACGAGGAGATCTCGGGCCTTTCGGGGTCCCAGGATACGGAGCCAGGGCCGGCTGGTGCCGCCGTCGGGGAGGAGGAGGAGGAAGAGGAGGAGGAGGAGGAGGAAGAGGAGGAAGAAGAAGAGGAAGAAGAGGAAGAGGAGGAGGAGGAGAGAGGGAGGCTAGATTTCGGTGCGCAGGTCGGCGGTAGCAGCTGGTGGAGACAGAGCAAAGCTAGTAGCGAGAAGGGCCCGATAAAGCACGCGGCCAGCAGCACCGTCAACGGGCGGAAAGTCAGCAGAGCTGTTGGGACTAGCGCGAGATCGCGCAGCAGATCGGCCGATCGGCCATCGAGCGGACGTCAGGACATCATCAGGGTGGAGGAGGAGCAGTATGCCTCACGCCGAACCTACGTGGAGCCCGGTACAGGCGCCGTACTGCCGCCTGCTACCGGCCTCAAGCTGACCAGGGGGCGTGCAACCAGCACCGTCGCCCGCTACTTGCACTCGGCCTCCACCAACACCGGCCACTATCACCATCATCACCACGGGCTGTACGGACCGTATCCAGCCGGCAGGCCGTCCGGCAGGCACCATCAGCATCATCACCCAAGCCGCGGCTCGTTCAGTAATGAGACGCAGGAAGAGGTACAGGAGGACGATGAAGCCACTCTACGGGAGTTGCTTGTAAGGTACGTTTCCGCGTACCCGAACCTCCCCTCGATTATCTCCCACCTTAACGACACGTTCTCTATTGTGAAAACACCTCCACGGGCTCGGACCGAGCGACCCCCCGTGTATCTGTCACGCGCGGCTCACGACACCCCCCCAGCAGACCTTTCGCGGCTCGCTGCCGCTTCGGAATCCCGCGCGACACCAACCCGTTCAGGGGAGAGTTAATCAAACACACCTAAGATACGTAATATCCCCGGGGGACCTTGTCACCAGTGGGCGTCGCCACCGACGTCTTCGAGAATTATCTGGATTGTTGGACGAGCTGGCCAAAACCCGTCCATCCAACACCGATCACCGCTTTCGCGTCGCCGTGTCCATTCGACTCGACGAATCGTCCCCACTTTCCACGCGCGGTGTCTCCTTCATTTCGCGCCTCTCTTTTCTGTTCCGTTCCGGCGGTAATCGGCGATGCGCGTTAGAATCTAGAATCTGTAGCTTCGATGCCTTTCGGAACGTCTCGAATATCATTTGAAAGCAGATGTTTTTTAATTGAAATACTGGAGCGTTATAGAGGGCTCTGTCTGGAAGTGTTGAGGTATTTTAAAGCCGCGAGAACTTTCAACGTAGAAGTATTAATTGTCCTTTGTTTGTGCCTGTGATTACAGGGGGATATGGTTTCGAAGTAATAACGGACAAAAATTTGTAAAAGGGAGGGTAGGTATATCTTTGTTGTTTACGTAAAGGCTGAAGGAGAAATACCTAAGTGGTATACCGCTATAGATAATTTCAAGAATATCGATATATTCGAGACCTTCGAGGCATTAAACACTGTCAGAGACTTTTATAATAATATTCGAAACGCGTCGACGCATCAAATTTTCCCGGAGGTCGATGCTTCTCGAGCCCATCGCTGTCCGTAACGCGGAGGACTTGATTTCACGGCGAACTCGCCATTTCTGTGAAAAGACCGCGAGATCCATTCGCGCCGCGAGAGATCGTGCCGTTAATATTTCTCAGTTGTGAGCTTTCCTCAAAGTCTGACTCGATAGTTTAGCGCCTCTTTTTAGGCATCCTGTACTGATTACACCGTAGTGATCTCTTCCTAGGGTCTTGTAGAGAAACTATCTAACCTATACTCTTCCCATCAGAGATTAAACCGTAGTAATTAATTTAGCATTCCCGCCGTCTGAAGCGCTCCGACGTAGTTTACCGAACTTTCAACATTTTCAAGTCCCGTTCTCTTTAAAATTCTATCGAAAGTAACTTAGCTTAGTGTGCCACGGCAGTTGAGTAGAACAGCGTGTATAAGCTCTTAAGACTTGCATACCAATTAAGAGAACACTTCTCGCTCTCTATTATTCGCCCTCAAGTACCCGAATCGATAGCACTCGCTTATCGATCATAAACTCTCTCTCTCTCGTAGACAAGAATTACTGTCCAACGAACCAGCCCTTTTTCTTTTCTCTTCTTCTCACGAACATTGCCCTTTTCGACGTCCAAACAGTGTTTTACAACGATCCTCCGACAACAACAATAACAACAATATATATTTATATATATTAGAAAAGAGAAAAAAGATAAGAACGCATCCAGGTAATTCCCGGCCTAAGTGGCGGTGCCTCGTTCGCCCGATTTTCTTTCTTTCATATCTTTCTCCCCCTCCAACCCCGAAAATGTAAACGAACGAGAAAACGATGGAAAAATCGCTTAAACGGAGCCGAGAAACAAAATACAGACGTTTCCCCTGCTTATCATTTTATATAGACTCTTTTGTGTATCAGAGAATGCAATTGCAAGGCTTTGTGCCGTGCCATTTATCATTTATACATAAATCACACTCGCTCTAGTCCTATTCTTGTACATATATATACTTACACACCCTCGGTCAATGTAACAGTTTAAACGTCGAGACACCCGTGTGATACGTTGCTGAAACGACGGTATACATTGATTATACGTACACGTTCCTTTTTTTGGCTGCGGCGCTCGCAGGCTTACCACTGATTGCTCATTCCATATTCGATGTCATGTCACTTTTTTCTCGTTGCCAGGTGCACAAATAAGCTCGCGACAGCACTCGAACGATAACGGTGGCAATATCGAAGGGGAACACAAAGGAAACTGCACGATAGCGGCGATCGATTCCCTCGCGATCCTACACCCACCGGCCGCGCGCGCGCGCGCGGCCAACCTAGGCGTATCCGTGATCGTTGCCCCTACACCGTGCGCCCGTGTATGTGAATAGAGCGCGAACCCCCACCCCCACGTCCGTGTATCACTAGGAAATCCGCGCGCGCGAACATAATTCAAAGATCATCGGGCGGACCGGGGTGCCGAGCCACCGTTTTCCCCGCGACATCTCTTTTTCCCTTGGCGTCGTTCCGATCGATAGAGAACGCTGCGTTACTCGATGTCGCCGTTCTGTCTTGACTTATTTGTGTGCGTGTCTTCTCTGTTTTATTATACTCACTCACGAGATCATGCTGAATTTTTGTCAATTATTTTGCCCGAAACCGTTCGTTACTCATGCAAAAAAAAAGTGATGGTCCCATTCAAATTGCAAGCTCGCTTGTGGACGCGGGCGACTAGGCAGGGGTGAGTAAGCTGGCGGCGCGTCGCATGGCGATGCGCGCACGAGAAATCGAACCGACGAGAAAGAACAAAGCAAACAAAAAAAGAAAAATATATATATACATAGAGACCAGAAAAGCGGAACAAATAAGAAATAAATCAATTAATAGAGAAGTAAAAGAAAATCGGAACAAAAACAAAAATATATATATATATATCGTCTCTATCGGCACGTGACGGAGCCGTGTCTGTTTTTAGAAGAATCGGGCGTCACGTGACTCTAAAAATTCGAGCGACTATACCATTTGTATGACATGATTTTGACTGAACCACGACTGTGTTTCCAAACTAGGTAAAGTTTTACAGAGAGTGAGTGAGATAAGAGAGGCAGGGGCGGGCGTCGTCGGCCTTTAAACCCCCCCCGCCACACGTTACCCCATCCACCTTTGGTTGTGGACCCACTTGACAAGAACAAGCTGTGCTTCAATCGTTCAGAGTCAATTGATTGGATTTTGGTGGATAATCCAACGTACGTACATATGAATCGTGAACAAAGCAAAGAACAAATAGATCTGTGAGAATAAGACGAAATACTGAATCAAGAGGAGTGAGTGGGGAGGCATAGAGGCTACTGTAGTTTCGGAACACAGCCATGGTCTCCCTACCTCCCAGGTACATGGCAACATCATCACTGCTCTTTCTTTCTCTCTATTCTCTCTATCTTTCTTCTATCTATTCACTCGTCTACTTATTTTCCCTCTTCTTTCCCTCCGCTTATTCCCAACCGACTCCCCCCCCCCCCGACCTTCCTTTACCCACCTGGATCCAACTATGGGTAGCGGTGGGACCAAGTGCGTCGCGAGTGGCCTCGAAATTTCGCGGGGAGTGAATAAATATCACGGAAGCGTTTGCGATAAGTATTCTCGAGATTCTCACTTCCGAGCGATGCGGTGAACGCAGCTACGACGAAAGTACATGCCAGGGATTATTCGCAAGGTAGGGTGTGACAGAACTGGAGCAAGAATGACGTTTCATAGTAAAGATAGCCTCCGGCGAGATCGATATAATTTTGCGAATGAATTTTATTAGCTCGAAGCAGTTACGAATATATTTCCGAGCCGCTTGTCTACTGGCGCCGGTTGCCAAGTATCTTTTTAGGTACAAAACGTTTCACGGAGCGAAAGATTTGTCGTTTCCTTTTGAAGCGCAAGGTATCGAGCTGTTAGACGTCACTAGCAATTATTAAACTTGGTCCCACCTATATCTGTAATTGATACACGCGTACCTTCGCCCTCTCTGCCCCGATTTATCACTCTTTCACTCGAATCATACATTCTCTTTCTCTGTTCCACTGCCTTCTCTCATGCGTTCATTCATTTCTCACTATTCACACCGTCACTCGTCGTGCCTATGCCTGAATTTTCTCTATTTCATTTCCCCCCACTGTCTCTGCTGTACCCGTACCTCACTCTTTCGTTTCCACCCGACCCTGATTTAAGAACCACCTTTCTGCTTGGCTGTGCACATCGATCGATAAGTTTGCCAAATCTCCCCTCGATCGGGAGACACGTTGTATCAGATCGCCAATCATGATTCTAAACGCGTATACTAGCTGCTCTCATATATCAGCACGCAACCCGTTCGATGCAAACGAGCGTTCAGAGTCACTTTTGTTCGAACACCACTTGACGCACATCCCCGCATCGCGTCCGTAGATGCATCACGCTTCGCGTGTGCCGAAGCTCTCTCGCGGTCTGAAATCGGGGGGAAAACGATCGGCGATGCTAACGGGAACAACGAGGACGGGGGAAAAAAAAGAGAAAAAAAAGAAACGGGACGGGCCAGATATATTCTGCTTGATCGCGAGAATTCGAATGCCTACAATTACGCGGACTTACCGGGGCCTGTTTACACCTGTTATTAACCGGGGCTAGTTTCCATCTCTCTCTCTCACCGTCACAAACTTCCGTCTAATGTGCACAGCTCTTGACAACTATGTTTATGTGTGTGTGTGTATATATATATATAAAACCATATATATATATATATTTAAATATATATATCACCGTAGTGTTTCTCACCCTGACACTCACCCACACACAATTTTAGACGTGCTTTTAGTGGCGTTTGTACGTTGTGCTATTTTTCAAATTTAACACACATATATATATATATATATATGTATCTCTATAAATCGTACACATAGACGGGACGTAATAGTACGTATATGTGTATCGCAATATCTCTGTTCGGTTTTGTTTTCCTGTTTTAACACGCTATATACTCGTATACCCAACGTTTCCTTGGCTGCCGAGCTACCGCTGGCTAGCTGAGATTCAAGGCACGCGAAGTGTTGAGGGTTGTACCGTACCGTACACCTGTTGACCGTTTCTTTATCATTTCCTCCGCCGTTCCCTTGCACTGTTTCTCCGCCGTGCCAGAGCTTTGTATCCTCGCGTGCCTGGCAAACGAACGGATCGAGAATATACGCGGAGTCTCTAATGTAAGAGAGATAAGAGCCGGGAGAGAAGCAAGTCCGCGTTTGTGCAGCAAGCGTACAGCTACTGAAGGCTCGGCAGTTCTCCGCGCGGCGGTAGTTGGTTCTCTCTTCTAGGGACTTTAGGCATCATAGTCATAGCCTTGATCGTGTCTAGTGTCTGTCAGTGTGCTCGACAATGTCGATCCCGCTTTTTCTTTCACGGGCGAGCCAGCGTGATTCACGTGGGGGTATGTGTGTGTGTGGGCAGTCTGCAGAAACAGGTCAGCGTTATGAGTATGAACTTGAGTGCCAAGCTGGACGAGCTGCAGCGGGGTGACCGCCAGCTGGACACCACCTTCGCCCTCTGCGAGATCCGCACGCAGCTGAAGGAGCTCACCAAGAGCGTGGAGTCTTGCCAGAGCGAGGTCAGCGAGGTGAAACGGGACATGGTCGCGATCAAGGTACTGTCAGCGTCCGCGCGCAACATTTGGCTCGCTTCCTCGCTACGAAGTCATTTAACACTTCGAGTGGCGTACTCCACTCGCAAACACGCCATTCGATAGCCCCGCCCTTTCATTCGTTTTCAATTCTTTCTACCCTTGTCGCGAGGTTTGCCGTATCGCTCGCCCCCATAACCTTCAAACCTTCGAACGTATCGCCCGAGTGTCCCCGAAAACGGTAGTTCGCAACACCTCGCGCCATTCAAAGTGTTAAAATTCGAATCGCGAATGTACCTATACAGAGATCGGCAAAATTTTTCTTTAAATAAAATGTCGCATAATGGATAAAAGTGTAATAGATTACTCGCGTTAAGTTTATTCGACAATTATAGTTAATTTTTTTATTCGACGAGTAAAGTTAATTTTTTGTTCGTCGAGCGCTTCAACTTCGGCGCCAAATAAAACTTTATTCGACGTCGAAGAAAGTTAAAGTTAAAGTTAAAGTCGAAAAATTGATTTGACGCTCAAGTTGAAACGCTCGACGAATAAAAAGTTAACTTTCTCCGTCGAATAAAAAATTAACTTTATTCGTCGAATAATCGAAAGTTAAAGTACCCTTTATTCGATCCGTTATTTAAATAATTTTTTACTTAGTTACTGCCCAACTCTCGTTACATAATATGCCCATCGAAGAATCTACCCCTAAGCGAAAGAGCAAGTCGATGAAACGCGAATGATGGATCCTAATAGACAAAATTCTATCCTCCATGGAGCTTACCGCCGTGCACCCATATAGAGTCGAAACCCCGAATAGTCTACCGCCCTTCTTTCTAAACCGTGTTTCCTGATCACACGCAGCAAGAACTAGATACAGTACAGCATGTGAAAGAGGAGATCGAGGAATTACGAGAATACGTGGATCGACTGGAAGAGCATTCCCATCGACGGAAACTTAGGCTTTTGGAGCAGGTGACACGCTTCTTTAAAGAATCAGAGGTCTCATTTAATTTGCCGTGCTACTTTTGTTTTGTGTTAAGTGAAACTGGTCTCGCTTTTCATGGCTGCTTGCTTGTATTATACGATCATCATCATCATCATCGTCGTCGTCGTCGTCGTCACGTCATCATTGTATTTATTTACGATTACACCGTTTAATTTCTTCGCTTTCACTATGCATCTTTATTGTACCCGTGCACGATGACCGTCCACTGTAGCGTATTATTTTATAGCTCCGTCGAAAAGATTTTACAATAAAGCATTACGACATCGTTATGCGTACTTTTTATTTTCCACCCTTCGCCCGGTTATGATTTCCGGGCTCGTCCGCCTGTCACCTATGATTTCTCACCAGTAGAAAAGTCTCTCCGTTCGTTTTGTTTGCAGCAGTTGCCACTTATCTTTCGTTGAGAAATGATCACTTCACGAAAACACCGTCCGACCGATCGATTGCCACTGAATAATGGATCTGATATTTTCAGGGGCTAACACTGTTCCTGTCGTATGCAATACTGGCAGCAGTTTTAGGGATGCTGCAGTTTGGATACAACACTGGGGTCATTAACGCGCCGGAAGTGGTATGTTCTCTTGCAAAAGAAAATGAAGGGAATGCTCTGATTACTTTAATGCAGAGGAATTCGAGGAGTGTATCATCGGGTTCCGAATAGTTGCATAAGAAGCGCGAGGATATGTTAAATTTGACGAGAGTAATCGAGAATTGGTACCTCTTCTTCTCTTATTTCCAGAACATTGAAAATTTCATGAAAGACGTGTACAAGGACAGGTACGGGGAGGACATTTCCGACGATACCGTGAAGAAATTTTACTCCCTGGCCGTGAGCATATTCGCGATCGGTGGTATGCTAGGTGGTTTTAGCGGAGGAACAATTGCCAACAGATTTGGCAGGTTCGTACGAAACGCATTGCGATAAAAAGAAAAAAAGAAAAGAAGCTAAGCCTGTAACGCCAGGTTCCGTCGATAGCTCGTTAAACGTTCAATGATTTATCATCGGGTAATTCGTCCGCGACCGATTGTGTCGCTGATTTCTCATTTCCCCGTTGGTTGACCCACAGAAAGGGGGGCTTACTGCTAAACAACGTGCTGGGCATCGTGGGGGCGTGCCTGATGGGTTGCACAAAGATTGCTCACTCGTACGAAATGTTGTTCTTCGGACGGTTCATCATCGGTGTCAATTGTGGCTTGAACACCTCGTTGGTTCCCATGTACATATCGGAGATAGCACCACTGAACCTGAGAGGCGGCCTAGGCACGGTGAACCAGCTCGCTGTTACGGTGGGTCTCCTGGTCTCCCAGGTGCTGGGCATCGAGCAAATCCTTGGGACAAATGAGGGTTGGCCGGTTCTCTTAGGGCTGGCTATCTGCCCTGCCATTCTACAGTTATTGCTGCTTCCAGTTTGCCCCGAATCACCAAGGTAGAACTCCCACCTAGCTGCCTCAGTCAATTTGCTAATGCCCGCGTGTTACGCGGTCTGGCGAAATAGGAAAAACACTGAACGGCTCGTCGAGCGGATTGTACAGTTGTGCAAACCGAGTAGAAATAGCATTTGCGTTAGTTTCCGTCGAGGTAGAGAACCGTACAATCCGACCGCGGAAGGAATTATCGTAATTAGTAAAACCGTTCGGTCCCGTTTCTCTTCCCTCCATTTTGCCAGACCTAGTAAATTCTGAAAGATCCACGATCAGCTTTGCTTGGAACAACAACCGCCCCGCTTCTCGCTCGGCGATCACCGTTACTCTATGCTAATTCCCGTGCTCCAGATATTTGCTCATTACCAAACAGTGGGAGGAAGAGGCCCGTAAAGCTTTGAGAAGGTTGAGAGCCAGTAACCAAGTGGAGGAAGATATCGAGGAGATGAGGGCGGAGGAACGGGCTCAACAAGCCGAGTCTAGGATATCGATGACGGAGCTCATATGTAGCCCGACTTTGAGAGCGCCACTCGTGATCGGCGTGGTTATGCAACTTTCCCAACAGCTTTCGGGCATTAATGCTGTAAGTAGCGCGAAGTGCGCAGCCGTGCATTATCGGCCATGAAAATTTCAATCCGCCCCGGCGACTCCGCCCAACCCTGAACCCGACGCGTGTGTTTTCAGGTGTTCTACTATTCGACAAATTTGTTCACTAGTTCTGGCTTGACAGAGGAGAGTGCCAAGTTTGCAACCATTGGCATAGGTGCCATTATGGTTTGTATGACGTTAGTATCCATCCCGCTAATGGATAGAACAGGAAGGCGTACACTGCACTTATACGGTCTTGGTGGCATGTTTATCTTTTCAATATTCATCACAATTTCTTTTCTCATAAAGGTAAGTTGAAATTTTACGACTATCCGATTCAACCGTAACGCACTGATAATTCTAAACGAACCAACCGTATCGCGATCGTCCTAAAAGTAACTCGCCACTGATCCTCAGTAACGCGCGACTCGCGTAAAGAGCAACGTAACGTTGGCTAGAAAGTAATATACCTATCTAGACGAGGAAAAGCTATTATCCTCGAGAAAGTTCGTAGAATGTCGAAAGAAAATCAGCCCGCCCGCCCTCCCCCTCCCCTCTCACACTTCCCCCTAGGGCATTGATTACACCACAGAGAACGTGGATTGTACATAGCTATCTATCTGTGCTTTGTCACTTCATGCACCTTGGCGAAAGGTGTATCTAACACTTTGTTCACAGCTGGAGTGCGGCACTGCACCGACAGTGAGAATTAATCACCACTTTACGTATACAAAGTCTGCATTCGAACGACTCGTTTTAATTTATCCCGAGCCATTCATGTAACTTGTAAGGTCTGGTCCCGATCCTGCACGTTATGCCTTATTTGCGATTTCAGAGATTCTGAATAATCGGTATATTGACACACCAGTAGAGTATCGAGGTAAATCAAGGAAATCGATATAAGCATTGATCGAAAGGTATTAGAGAAGTGTGTCAGCTACCTCTGCATGCCAGTTACGTTTATTTGCTCAGGCTTGATAATCGTGCTTCTTACAATCCCCTGTCCCTCTCCCACCCCCACCCCCCTCCTATCCCCTGTTCACAAACGACCTCTTTCGTGACTGCCTGGAGGAGACATTTACTCCCTTTATTATTAGTCTACATTCTACTTGGCTCAAACCTGTCACCCTTCTTTCGCCACGCTGCATTATTGGCTCGAAAATTACCAGTACGTACATTGGGAACTAAATTTCGATTCTCCCCCAGCCGCGTTTCTACGAGACTGTCTTTACGCCCGTCTTATGAATCCTCAAGTCGTTCGAGACAGAAGGCACGGAACGTTCAGAGGAGCCATTAAAACCGATGGTCGCGTCATTCTTTGCGTCGTTCGTCAGACTATCTTAGGGCCTGAGAAAGAACTACAGAACTCGGAAGAGCTCCCTTCAGTTGCATCGAGGGGAGGTCTTCCCTTGCTCGACTCCTTTGGCCGAAAACTTTGAACATTCGGGGTCGCAGCGATGGGATCGAGTGTACCACGAGCACCAGTCACCAATATTTGTTCACACGATGTTACGCTTAATATGCATATGAAATGTACACGATAAGAATAGCAATAGCGACGATGAATATTGTGAGTGAAATGTGTTAAATGCTTCTGATACTTTGCACAAGATTCGCGAGATGTTGCGATACTTGCTACGCCTGAAGCGCTCCGAAAGAATTGTGGAAGGGCAGAGAAGCTTGGATCTGAAGCTACCCCCGTCGAGCAGGTCGGTTCTTTCTCCGACCCAAAGAGCAACTTGTTTAATGTCACGCGTGTACTTGTCGCGCGTGTCCATTTGCGTTCTGATTGAGGTCCAAGCAACGTGTCCTGGTTAACTCCTTGCGTTTACGAAATAGCCAGTCATCGCTTGATAAGCTTGAAGGGGAAGATGTTACTTGTACATATGAACAGAGCACGTGTCCGCATTGTTGCGCAAACGCATAATCGCCTTGACACAGGGTTGAGCTGCACAGTTGCATGCCGAATTATATTATGAGTTTGTCATTCAGTTCTCGTAGGCCTTTACGATTCTTTTTCATCCTGAGAGATACTCCTCCGGGTGCTCAGGAAAGGAGAACACGATTCTACCGCCTGATAGGAGTTCTTCGGTTATGTGCAGGAAATGATTGACTGGATGTCGTATCTGTCTGTCGTGTCGACGCTCAGTTTCGTGGTGTTCTTTGCGGTGGGGCCTGGCTCCATACCTTGGATGATCACGGCCGAGCTGTTCTCGCAGGGCCCCAGACCCGCTGCCATGTCTATCGCGGTCCTGGTCAATTGGATAGCTAATTTTGTGGTTGGCATTGGTTTCCCGAGTATGAAGGTAAGACGAGTGTGCGCTCAATGGATATTATATTCATTATGCATTAAAGCCGGGAATCCACCGGGAAGCTAAGCTAAGCTATGCTATGCGATGCTATGTTTTAGCTTAGCTTTTGGTGGAAACGGTTCCATAAGAATGTATTGAAGCTAATTTTTTTAAAACGTAGCATGGCATAGCATAGCACCGCATAGCATAGCTTAGCTTCCCGGTGGATTCCCGGCTTAATTGTTGCTAATTTTGTGCTCAGACTCTGTATACTTCACTAGTTTTTTTTTATTCTTTCTTGTATACCATGGGAATTCCCGTATGATAAATAAATAAATAAATAAATAAATTATTCGGGCTTTCCCTTTGCAGGGCCGTTCCTGGGCTTTTTAGAAACAATACTGCCGCCCTTATTAATTTAATATTCTTTAATTAAGAATTTGATATGCAGTGTTTAACTTTTATATCTATATATACACAATTTCAAACAGTTATCATGCAAAAGAGTTTCGATTACCTACTATTCGTATTAGTCAAAATTTTACATACAATGAACTTCCTGTTGCTGCGCCTAAGTTTGGCCACTCAGGTGCGGAGGCACCTTCTGCATCCCCGCCAGGAACGGCCCTGTAAATTTGTTTGGAATAATTATTATAGTCGGTTCTTTTAACCCTAGAATGACACTGTAATAAAATTATTCTTTTTTTTTTAAGTTCTTTAGGAACGTGTGAATGGAGGCTAGAATATCAAGCTTTTACTCTGAAATTTCGATTTCCTTAGATACCTACTGTAAACGGAAACCATATGCTGGGAATGTCTTCTCTAAAGATACCTAGCGATTTGGGGTCACCAGCAACTCCAGAGTGTCAGATACGCTCCAAAAGTGTCACAGTGTCGTTCTAGGGTTAATATTAAAGGGTGGCATACCCTTGACAGGTAGAGAATAGGGTCATTTTTATGATTTTCTTTTTTCATATAAAGAAACGTGGTATTTTAAAAATCAAGATATACAACTTGTTGTGTATAATTTAAGCTGTATTTTGTACAAAAAGAAATTTTATATTTTAAGAAATGGTGCCATAGCAGCCCCCTATTCCCAAGACTCTTTATAGTTACAGCATTAGTACCAAAAATATCTCAGAGATTACTGGACCGATTTGAATAAAATTGTGAACGAATATTCTTAAGACTATTTTAGATATTATAATCTAGTACTCGTCGGTGGTGATATAGAAAAAAAATGAAAAATAGCAGCTGTTCAAAGTTAAGTATGTGACTTTCGTCCCAAGTTTCCATCTTTTTTAGTTAATAAAGTAAAACAACACTAATCGAAAAATCGTCTCGAAAAGTACTAGATTATACTCTTAAGAAAATTCGTGCAAAATTTATTTTCTGTACCGCAAATGCTGTAACTATGAAGAGGCCTTGGGAGAAGGGGCTGCTACGGCACCATTTCCTAAGATATCAAATTTCTTTTTAAACAGAATACAGCTTGAATTATAAACCGCACGGTGTATATCTTGATTTTTAACTATCACGTTTCTTTATATAAAAAAAAATCATAAAAACGGCCCTATTTTCAGCTTTTATACCCATAAGCTTTTCTTGAAGCTTTTATTTCCAATGAAATGAAATGAATTTTACCACTCTTATGTTAAAACTTAGAAATACAGCGATTGAAAATCTCTTAGAACTCGCAGCTTCCACATAGGAGGCTCGAATAACATTCTCTATTATAATTCAAAACTTCTATTCCTTCGTCTGTTGCAGACAAGCCTTGAAAACTACACGTTCCTACCGTTCAGCGCATTCCTAGCCATCTTCTGGATCTTCACGTACAAGAAGGTTCCCGAGACCAAGAATAAAACGTTCGAAGAAATTCTAGCTTTATTCAGGCACGGTAACGACAGGTACGCAATAAACAAGCCACTTAATACCATCCCCAATACGTATAGCAAGTCATTAGATAGATAATCTTCAGTTTTTCGAATCCCTTTCTGTCCCGCTGATACCGATCGATCTTTCCTCTTGTCGCGCGTCAACGCGACTATACTAAATAGCAAACAGCTTGTTCGTTTTCCCCGCTTTCATTCTCCTTTGTTAAACGTCGCGCAAGAGAGTATATAAGCAAACACACTCTCCCGCAACTATCGTTCCGTATAATTCTCCGACGCTGACAAACGCGGGGAGAAGATACACCGCGTATCCTCGCGGAGAACGATCGTATCCTGTGCATTCGATGCATGACGCACAGTTATCATATCCGTCCACGCATCCGTTCGTCTATGCTTCACGATCGAGCATCAAATGTACGCGATACGCGACCGTTCGACCTTCGGATCAAAGGGGAAGAAGGCAAACCTCGTTTAATCCATGCGAACGAACGAGGGGCTAGAAAGCTGCACGTCTATACTCGTTAGACTATCGATGAATCTCTAGGGGACATTCGTCGTGCGCAGAATAGACGAATAATTGTGTACAATCAAACTAGATAGTGCTAATCACGCGAGGCTCGTACGAAATATTGAAGATACGAGTGCAGTAATTGTTAGGCTGGCGCAAAAGGTTTGTCGGTGTGTTCCATTGGATAAGAAATAACTATGAATGCAGGGAAGCATTGTTCACCACTCGATACGGGCAAGTAGCAATTGGTCGAATAATATAAATTTCTTTCTACTCTTTCACCCTGTGATTTTCGGTTATTTAAGCTTTAGTTACCCGCGCTGTTGTAAAAAGTACAACAGTTTTGAATTATCGATCTTTTTCTGCCTGAGAGCACTTTCACTTTATGAAAAATCCTCGTCTCATTCACTCCAGTCTTTTAGTCCGGATATACAAGCGCTGAAGAGGAAAAGTCGTCATTTCGTAGAGAGCGCGACGCGTGCGAAAAAGTTCATTGGCAAAACACATTCCAAAGTAGAACTATTGCGTGAAAGGTGTCGCCAGAGCAATGGAAGTGGATAAAACGATACTTACGTATAATAATACTGCCCTCCTTAGTTAAACTCTCCTATCTAACATTTTTTCATTTTTTGAGATATGTTGAAATATTTGAAGTTCCACGCGTATTTTACCTTTTAAGTAAAGTTAGAAAAGTCTACGTGCTTCGTAAAGATTTATAAACAGTTTATTGTATTTAACCTAACTTCTTTCCAAACGGTTAAAATATCCTATCTAAAACAATTAATTAATTGGTACGTTAATAATACATTACCTACCGGTATAACTATTACAAAAAATTATATTAGGCTGTTACGAAATAATGACAACATATTTTAATTTGATTGAAAAGAAATAAGGAAGGTACAAATTATATAAATAATAAAACTTCAGTTTTCTCGGTTGTTTCAAAATGCTAGATAGGAGATTTTAACTAAAGAGGGCAGAATAGTCGTTTACTCTGTTCCGTTTTTTCTTTTTTAAAGACGACTACATAGCCTTTTAGTTTTTAATATAGAATTATTTTTAAAGGAAAGCCTTATTTCTAACTTAAAAATTTCAGAAAACCAAACACAACAAAGAACAGGTAAGGTAGATGTCCCCATTACGGACCGCGTCCCCATTAGTGACCAAATTATTCATTTATATTGTTTATTGCAACACAGAAAGCAAAATATCAACCAGAATTCATTTATTGTTTCATACGTTATTTATGTAGCCGTACATTCGTCTTTAAGTAAATTCACATGTAAATTAGGGCTTGGTCCTTGACATGAAAGTTGACAGATTCTAATAACGCGAGGTTATACTACAGATATCATTAAACTCGCAAATTTTACAATAAAAATACATGGATCCATGCAGCAACTTACTCGAATTAACTAGAAATATATACAGAATTGTAAAATAAAAAGAAAATATTCATTTTCTTTCATTATTGTAGCAGAGAGGCGATAGATGGTACAAGTTGGTCAATAAAGGGGACATCAGGTCCAATATAATTTTCACCATAATTTTTGTGCAAATAGTCAAATATCACTCTAAAATTAATTTGATTAAGAAGCTAGAGACTTCAAAAAATACAATGATCCATACTTTACTCAAACATTGTCGTATATTAGTGAAAAAATTACTATTTCGAACCAATAACACTCTTAAACGGTCGCTAATGGGGACATCTACCTTAAAAGTTAAAAAAAAAACACGATAAAATCGTGATGTGGTAAAAAGTACAACGCGCGGGTACCCATGTTGTAAAATAGGGCGTGGGTAACGAAGGGTTAACTACCTCGATCAGACCTTAAAGTGTAAAGGGCTCTCTACTAAGGGACACTGACAATGCTGTTCTATAGTTCATAGAGCTGTGAATACCGATTGAAAGAACTCGCTCCTAGGTAGACAAACATATTTCAACTGTATAAGTACATTTTGCGCGCAGCCTTCTCTACCACCAACGACAAACCTTTTGCGCCGGCCTAATGCCTTAAACAATCGAATCACGCATATGATATTGCACAGAGTAATTACATTAACGAACACTAAAGGCCGAGAACATGTAACGGTTTATTTCGAGCAACAATTACGCAACAGATACTGTCGAACTTTATCATTATATCGAGCATACCGCAAGCACAATCTCTAACGATACTTTCTATGTATATTAAGCTAGGACGAGGCATGCTCGCGAAAGAACAATGCCACTCTTAAAGGTAAAATGGGGCAAATTATATCCGTCAGGTTTAAAATAGTACATTATTACCACGCTACGCGTTCGTATGTACATATCCGCCGCCAAATCGTGGCTGTAATACGAATTCAACTGTGATAAACTTCGCTCGATCTCCCCGGGAGAGACTTGATACATTCACGCAGTATTAAATCGACTCGCACGCGCATACGTCGTTGACTGTGCCCGAGGGCGAAGGAGAACGATACTTCTCGGAATTCAAGCCTCGCGTAGCCCACGGTCGCGATGGTATCCGATGACAAACAATTGGCAAACAGTATGCGCGGTGATTCGTGAAAACGGAACGCCGTCTTGACTCCGTACGTAACGTGGAGGTATCGGCTGCAACATTCGAGATTATGTACACGATACGGTGGAGAAACGTTCATTAATAATTGTCGTATGGCTGTATAGTAAACAGTTTATTGTTCACACCATCGTAGCATTTGCCGACTGTCTTTCTCGGCATTTACACCGAATCAAGTCTTTCTTGTAATATACTGGCTGACTCGTAATTCGCTGTCGATACTTTGGGGGATGAATGTAGATCGTGCAGCGGGGAGAAGACGTTGGAACGTGCAGCATGGGTCGAATGAAACTTAGAATTTTCGATCAATCGTGAAGTAACTGTATTTTTATGAATATTATCTTCTCCGATCCGAGAAAACTGTTATAAAATGCAGTGTGTTAAGTGAAACTTTTGTTCCATATATTTTGGGGAAATATTGAACTTTTATTTTCTTGGGAGTTCTAGTTAAACGGGAACATTTATTCCGCTCTGGAAACGTTAAAGTTGCGACAAGCAGATTTCCTGAAAATTTTGTGCGGTAGATAGATCTGAAGTTGAGAGCTTAAACCGTTGAGTGAAAATAATTATATAAAACACACAATGTGTTTCCTGTTCTATATTTATCCAATTTCTTAAATTATACTAATTAAAACAAATATTCTTAAATATCTGTTCGAAATTATACGAGCCTCCAGAACTTTTATTAATCGAACGTAAAGTAACTGTTATAACAGAGTTAAAGTGTTAATGTATAAAGTCAACTTAAAATAGAAAAGAAATGATTTAATAGTTCGATAAATAACCTTTATTTATAAAAGTTAATAGTCTCATTCGACCCCCGGTGTTCGGGCATTGTTTCCTGAGTTATGACGATTTGTAGAGGCTGCTTAGCTGTTTCATTTTGTCGTGACTATAATTTGCTTCAATTCCTCGTCACATGTAAAATAAAGCCTGAATAACGTATGCTCTTTTCACATTTCTCTCTCCGTTTCGTAAGGTAGAATTATCCACCGAAGTGTCGACGCGTAATTAAGAGACGCCTACGTATACAGAAGGTACAACATCGTTTTCGTAGATCCGCCGGGTTCCGTGGTTGAACGGTATACTTAAATATCTATTCAACGATCCGACGCTGCAAGGCGATATAAATTTTCGAAGCGAAGAGGACGAGCGGGAGAGAAAATTGAAAACGGACCGACACGCCCGCCCCGAAGCTACGATCGCTTGTTTTACCTTCACGTTGTGATTTAATTTTGAAAATTTCCATACAGTGCTGTGGAAGACTGTTCGTTTGTGAAACGTGCTGGGCTTGAAGCTTAATAGTCTTATTGTTACGTATTTCCCAAGGCCAAATGGATACTATTATATTTATTTGTTTAGCATATTGTACATGTATTATTTCAATAAATCGTTATTTAATGGTTCTGGTAATCCTTTAAGTTCTCAACTGCCGTGTCTGTCTCTCTATCTTCTTCTTATTCTTTCCATCTCGTTCTCTTAATACCACCGACAAATGCCACCATAAATCGTACATATCGTAATTGTGCTTTCTGTGTTATTTGGAGCAGGAGCAGCTTGCGGGACAGCAGACTTTATGGGTGAGTCCTTACGAATACACGTTTCCTGTTACTGCGGTGGCTTTGTTACGATACTATATCGATTTACGAGAATTATTTTACTGCATGACAATCAATTACTACCAAAGACACCACTAGTCGTCTTTAAAGAAAGGATTATTTTTTAGAGGCTCCGTCTACTTTCTAAAGAGAGAGGAAAAAAACATGTAACACCATATCTGTACGTGCTCGATAGTTGCGCCGTTCGAAAAGAAACGATCCCTCGCGCGATCTTATCGCTTCGAGGTTCGGCGAAAGGCGACAGATTTAACGCGCGGCATCGAATTCGAGACCTTCCGAGTATCATAAAAAATAATCCTGTCCCTGCCTATTCAAGTGACTACCGTATATACATATGTAACTTCGGTCTAACAGCCTGGCATGTTGATACAACTTTACTTACTATCAGCTCATGCGAGTCTCCATATCTCATGCGCTATCCGGTCAGGCCCGAACTGATCGGTAAAGAAAGTGGCGCGGTTCCATATAGTTGCATGATAATGACTCGTTTACGAAGGGACTGTAATTTTTTCGTTTTTCTTCATTTTTGCGAGGATACATTTCACAGTTTCTAAATAGTTCCATTCAGGGCTATTATGTGAACGATCCATGATACCAAAGCAAGCTTTTAGCGGTCTCGTGAACAGATCAAATACGTCTACAATAGACCCTTGTTGGTAAGGTTTTCTACATAACAGCCCCGACCGCTCTTACTCGATCCCCTTACTCCCCGGAGCCTTGTATTTTACAGCATGCTCCTCCTTAGTCTACCGATTTGCCCAGATAAGTGTTGGACGGGCAGATTAAGTCTTGGAATCGATCGTCTCTTCCCCCCATGCCCCCCTCTTCTTTTTTTTTTTGTTCCTTTCTCCATGTCGATATAGTTTGGCACGAGTTTATGGCGCTGTACTGTGCGACTGCATGTTAGTGCTTACATTACTGTTTGGCGTACGAACCATATTTCTCAGTTGTATACAGAGTGATAGATACTTTACATTCGATAGGCAAACGCAGCAAGAGCCGCTTTGCATTATCTTTCTATCATCGTTCGCGCGTAACCAAATGAGAAATTAAGAACAAGAAAAAATAAAAGCGATAAAAGAAAATGAAGGAAACATTGACGGAGGGTGGAAGCGAAAGATCTTCCACGTTCCTTCGTTTGGATCAGTGCAGCTCTTGATAAACTCGCAAGCTACGCCTTTCGTTCTATTCTATTACGATCGTTCTCCTTATTTCGTTTCGTTCCTTTTATTTTCTTTTTTTTCTCTCTCTTCACGATTACGCTGGGACCAAGGTTTTGCCGAAACATTCGATGAGCCGTCATCAGCTTCTGTCACGTGAATGGATACTGATCGACAGTCGGTCTATTGGTTGCTTATGATTTAGTGGGGTTTTATTGAATTTGTTCGTTTCTAACGGCCGTACACCGCTAGTTGGCAAAACGGCATAGAATTAGATCTAACAAGCCATTTTTCTCCTTGTCTTTTATGATCGAATGAGTGCTACTTATCGATTTTATGACTGTGTATGTTTGACTTTTTCGTGTCCAGTAAGCGCATCTATGTGACCGTTAATATACATCTTGTATTTATATTTACGAATCGCTTGCAAGGGAACACCGCGAACCCGCACTCAACGATTCGAGCGCAAGTTTTGTGGGTTCATAGAGTGACTCGAGGCAAGAACAACGGTTTCATTCGTGCCCAATCGTCCTTTAAAGATGTGAAAACTAACCTCAAAGTCGAATAGGCACTCTCACTTTCTCGCGTATAGCTCTTAAAGTACAAGAGATAGAAAAATATGTTTCAAACAGAAGTTTAATGGTACAATAAGCGTTGCAAACTTGGGTTAACAAAATTTTGGAAAAGTAATTTTTTCGTCTTGTATTTTCTTTTTTGAACTATTCTGAAAATTTTGTTGACGCAAGTTTGCAGGGGTTATTGTGTCATTAAACTTTTGTTTGAAATTTTTCTTCTGTCTCTTGTACTTTAGGAGTTATACGCGAAAGAGTGGGAGTACCTTTCGACTTTGAGGTTAGTTTTCACGCCTTCAAAGGCCGACGGGGCTACGGTTGCCACGTTCTTTGCAGGAAAATAATGCAAATATGCTTTCATGGAATATAAAAAGAAGTACCTACGTTCGAAAAAACTAAAAGTACATTTTAATCTTATTAGTTTTTATTTCTTCCAAACATATTTTTTATTGCTTATAACATCTTCTTCTTCTCATTTTTAAATAACTCAATGGCATTATTGCGCTCAATATTCATATTAAAATGTATAAATAATTCGTATTTTATTAAATTAAGAGAGGCCTTGTTTCTCTCATCCCGCCACTTCGCATTCATGGCAGAGAAAACTTTCTCAGTAAATGCCGAGGTGGCAGAAACAGACAGGAGATAAGAAATTATTTTGACTTGATCGTGGTTTGTGTAACATCATTAATCGTGAAATAAAGTATTTTCGCATACTTTATTGTTGTTCAAAAGTATAATTTCCGTATATTAACGTAAGATACTTTATTTTAAAGTACGGCTAGCAATCCTAGATGGGGCACGAATGAAACATACCGTTGCTCTTGTCCTGAGTCACTCTATAAACCCACAAAGTTGCGTTCCAATCGGTGAGTAAGGGTTCGCGTTGCTCCCTTGTTAAGCAAAGTTAAGATAAAGATTCAGAAGTTTCGCGACTGTTCCATGTAATTACTCATCGATTCTTCTGTATTCTTCATCGACATACAGCTTGTTCGAGAGATAGTTAGAGCCGAAGAGATTTAGTACAATCAAGTTTAACGTACAATCTTAGAAAAATCTCGGACAAGCTGTATACTGGAGTTATTCGAGAAGCCTCGACGATTCCTACTGAAGGGAAAACCAATCTCCGATACCGTTGCAACGAGACTGGTTTTAACGGCACTAGGGATCGCCAGCTGTCGGAATATTCCTCCGACACGACGTAAGACGGACTTTTTCTACGAGGCATCGCTGCCAGAAAATTCTATCAGTTATCCGCGCGACGGGAATGATCGACTTGTTTGTAATACGAAACGCGGAGCCGATCGTTGGACGGCAGCTGTTTAGAGTAATTTTAGGCTGCGCCCAGTGCGCCACAGCTCGACGCGGGCGTTCTTTGAAATTTCTACCAGGAAACGTTATAGTTGGGAATCTTGTTATAGTTGACAAAAGACCCCCTTTTTTATTCTCAAAGTAGGATGCGTATGTACATTTTCTTTCATTTCTTAGAGTAAAAGCTTATACATATATACGGCGCAAACTAGGATTTCTCTCAAAATCGAATATACAAACGATTCGAGGCTCGATGGCCATGTAACATTATTATATTGCAGGGAAGAGGAGCTCGCCACTAACTCTAGCAAGGAGACCGTCCTATCTGACGCCACCACTGCCAACCATACCCACGCTACTGACAAACCATAAAACCTATATATATGTACACACATATATATACATATATATATATATATATATAATAACTGAGAACGATTTTAAATCGTGTATTGAAATGCCACATTCACTGAGAGAAAATCTAAAAAAAAAAAGAAAACGAAAAACTATAATATAGACTTCTCGTAAATCCAGTCAATCTAATCGAATTAATTGTTATCGGCAACGATATTAGCATACTCGTAGCGGAAACTGCTCTAAGGAATATCGATTGTATCACCGACTAACAACACGTTTACGACTAAATGAGAAAACGTTTTTTGGAACACTCGTTACCATAGTATATTATATTAAACGAACGAATATTTCGGCATCACCGATAAGATCGTATATACATACATATATTCTATGTTGTGAAATAAATCTGTTTGTTTATTTAGTTACGGATTTCAGTTCACTTCCACTCGTACGTAACGCACGGCCTCGAGTTACGGAATTTCCTTTTTCTTCTCGATCGGCGGTCGAAGCTTTTTCACCTGACTTTTTGGTCGCAAGAAACGGTCAATTGAGATTTTTCTAGTCCTCCGATACGGCGAACCTCGCGCGCAGTACGTTCTCGCCTTCTGTTTCGACGATTAAATATTTATGTGGATGGAGTGATCTCGTTCGGTACGATTTAAAGACGAACGGTACTATAGGGGATAAGTAAGTGTCTCAAGTCTACTACACAGGCCAGTGAACCACTGTAATCCTACAAGGCTAGAAACTGTGAAATGAATTATCATTTCTTGAGAAAGATGTACGCGCAGGTCGGGATAGGCCCGAGCAGCTCGGAACCGGACGAAATTGTTAACGAAGTAAACATGAGAATGAATAATGGGCAATATTAAAGTTCGACTAATGGTAGCTTAACGAGGGCACTTTAACGTATCGTAATAGCAAATTCTTCTAACGGGGCGTGTCGCAAATATTGGAAGTTTCAAATTCAAATCCAGGTCGATTAGGATAAAGTAAAAAAAAAAAAAAAAAGAAAAGACGGATGATGTGTAACTTACGTTGAGTCGTTGATAAGCCGCGGTGTACTGTTTTCTCACGGTTCTACGACGTCGGTGCATGTTGAATCGATGCCCTCGACGAAGATCTGGAATGTAATAAGAGAAGGAAAGATTCACTAGACATGTATGAAGAAGCGGAAAACTTGGACAAGTCGCGTGATGTTTTGCAGGAGCATGCTAAACTGTGTGAATGCATTAGAGGGACACATACCGCCAGCAGAGAGTGCAGCCCTGATGGTGGCCGAGGAGAAGCCACACCCTGACTCATGTAAGGCTTAAAAACCTCACCAAGATCGCCCACAATCATCTATCATCATAGACATATCCGTCTTTTGTGCGACAAACAATTCTTTAGACCTCGTTGATCGGCGAGCTGCGGGCAAAGTATTATTTTATTGCGCCCCGCGTATCCTTCTTAAGCTATACAGGAATCTCTATCGATGGTCTCGACTTTATAACGATTAGAACTTATCAAAGAGACAATGATATATACTTTGATCTAATACTGGTAGCAGAATGTACATTCGACAGGCTGCTAACTTCGAAAAGAATTGTTTGTTACTCGTTTGCTTATTCCGTCTACCACTCTCATTGTGCATGCCATATTGCCATCTATGTACGTTTGTAAATTTTATTTATTTGTAGCCTCATTGTGATACATTCGTTTTCAATTTATTTGCGACTATTATTTTTCTGCTTTCAGTATGATTCGAAAAGTGCAGAAGGAATTAAAGCGCTGATTAAATGAGAATCAAAATTACATTGCCGCTTCGCTACTACAAGACGTACAAGCGGCCCTAGCAGAGAAACAATATCACACTGCTTATATTTTCCAGTTGACAATAGCAAATTAGGACAGCGCTGTCGAACGCAATCACATTGTAAATGACAAAGATCCCGCCATTAATCATATATTACCAGTTACAGATGTATTATAACTAAGATCCTAGATATTTAATATTTAATTACATCGACGCCCTTGTAAATGTTCATTCTCAAGTCGTTTCTTTATAGTCGTTCATATTTTATTGTTCTAGGGTAAGGAATTTAGTAGAAGTTTATTATATTATCTTATAATCCAGAGGCAACGTACCTGTTAAATTACTTTAAACGCAAGTTATTACTGCGCGAACGTTCTTCCTTCAGGAACAAGTTGGATCAATGATATCATTAAACAGACACATTAATTGTTCTGAAATTCCCATTACTTCGCGTTACTTTACGTAACTGTTTGCATTTCATGCATCCTATCATGGCTCTATTTTGGCTTCTCACTACTCGCGATGCTCGGCAAAACACTCACACCACACAGTCGATTAAAAGTTGAATATAGTTGAAGTACTTTTCTTTCAATATAGAGCTTATACTCCTGATACTGCAAGATGTCTGAATATAAGTAATAGTTTTTTTGTAAATACGAGAAAGCAATTGCGAATATATAAATTTGCAATCCGTTCGATTATAGTTCAAGGAACATTCAGCATTATAAGCTCTATGATTTACGTATACATATGTCTCTCTTCTATCATCTGTGTGCAGTATGATAATCTGTCATCCTATTGTATATCCGATTCTAGTCAATTCTAAGTATCCTTATCACGAGAATTGGTAGACATATTGGCTGCATTTCCATTCCAAGAACATACGTATATTATGTGCTATCAACACTGGCCTTTGTAGTAGTTTAAATGGTGGTAGGCCATCACATATCTCTCACTGACGCAGAAATGGTCTTTACACGCCAATTTGTAAATCGCAAAGGCATACAGGAATGAGGATTCATACCAGCGACAAACTTACAAGATTTAAAAACCGAATATATCACATTAATCTTTTGTTTTATACGAAACTGTAAAACCGACTTCAATACTACCGCAATCGGAGCATGGACGGTGTAATGGGCATGAGCGCATGAATGTAACTTACTTTGTTTAGATTAAAAAGGAATTCTGAACAGTAACTGTTAGTCCCTCGCATTTTTATTTGAAGTTTCTCTTATCCTCGAGGCTTATTATTTATATACCGTAAACTGGGGTGACTTTACCCGCCGGGGTGACATTGCCCACTTTTTTACTCTGACTGAAAAATTACCATATGATTGAATTCACTAATTTTTTTTTCGTTAGACCTTGGAGAAATTATTGCTATCGATTACAAAACGCGATATGTTCTAATTACTTTACAATAAAGTAAAATAAAGTCTTTCCGAAAAGTGGGCAATCTCGCCCCGGACGGGCAAATTCGCCCCAGTTTACGGTACCATTAAATACAGGAAAGGTGAAATAAAAGGCACAGCTTTTCCATTGATCATCCGGGCATCAATTTAACTACTTCTTGTAACAAGTAGTACACACGTTTAAAATATTAAGACCACTCAATCAAAACGATTACGTTATTTCAATGGATAAAATAACATTTTACTGCGCAGCTATTGTGCATATATACATTGATACCCATACGCACATCACGCGTATGCATATAGTCATACAGTTAAGAAGTTACCATCATTTTTCTGTTCTTGCAGGTATTCTTTAACATTTTTGGGGATTTAACGATCTCTGTACAGAAAACACTGACTTTTTTTCCTTATGATGAACCAATATTTATATCATGTTTTCAGGACACTAGCTACAAAAAAAGATACTAAATTTATTCGCACCTACGTATAAAAGTAACAGCTCGTGACGTACACATAAGATTAAGCAACGGGAGAAGATTTCTCATATTCCACCTTGCAAATTCAAAAGTATCTGTAATATCGATGTAAGCGCAGGCTTGTATTCATCGTGTCTCCAATACGCTAACTCCGCGCGCTTCATTTTATTATATATAATATAAATGCAACACCGACGGTGACTCCGTATCTTTTGATCTGAATGCAAACCTACGATCATTAACGACTAAACGAGGGGCGTAAGGAATGCCTGAACATACCAATAACTCAGAGGAACATTTGTGCTGCAAACAGCGTCTGAATTCTCTTTAAAAATTTCTTTCTACGAGAGAAGTAGGGGCTTGCTATCATTTGTTAAATTGAGACGGTCTGGTAGATGAATGCCAATGTAGTGTGATAAGTACGCGAGCCCAAAGGGAAATGTACATCTGATTAATGTGGGTGAACAGTTGTGTTTGCAGCTGGATCAGAGCGATCTTCCGGCGCACCCGCTCAACCGGAGAGACCACCGCCCCCGCTTCCCCCGCCACGCTTTCCGAACAGCGGTGTCTGACAATGGGAAACAGCTCCTCTTAATATCGGTAATCTAGTGATCATGAATGCGTCGATCCCACTGCCGTTACTGCTCACCACCAACAGCCTCACATTGGAGAATCAACTGTACGAGATCATCACGGAGAGGAGCAAGGCCTGCGCGGCATTCTTGCGGAACAGTTTGCGCCGAGCAGTGAACGCGACCGCCACCATCGGATGGACGGTCACGGATAATTTCGAGAGCAGCGTAGTATCGTGGAATCATGCCTGATCGAACCGAACGACACCGAACGGACCCGAACGGGGGGCCAGCCGCTGCTGGCATTTAATAAATGGCGAGCGCAACGAAGAAGTCGCCTGCGAACGTTTCGCCGCGGTTCGGTCTCCGAACGAATGCGCGAAAGTTATTTTCGATAATGTGTATTTCGACGCGGGGCGTCGGGATCCCCTTGCGTCTAACGAATCTTTAGAGCGACGCAAGAATATCCCGAGCGGATAGAGTGATATAGAAAGTGCAGGAAGCGAGCCTCGGAAAGACTCGTTGATGGTGGAACGCGGCGGGTATGGGATATATGGAGATAGACTGTGAAGGGTAACGATGAATAGAATTCTACCGAGAATGTTTGGAAAGTGATTGTGCCTAGACGTGTATACGTTCGAAAGAAAAGCGTGCGAGAAGTTGGACCGTGATCGCTAAAAGAATTCGGGCTTCGTGCGACATCGAAGAATGATGCGGAACGTGTAAATTGCTAGACGCGACGAACCGTTTAACGAAACCCCAGAGAAAACGGTGGTATATCTATATACTTCACTTTTATATCGTTAATTTCATAGGATTTATTCGGATTATATGTCATTTTTGTATCACTGTCGTCTTTATAACTCGTCGCACCGGTGCCATGGTTATTCGTTTGGAGTTAATTGATCAATTGAATATGATAAGTGTCATGGCTGAATTTAGTCGAGCGTTCAAGCGACCGACCCGTGAAAAGTTTCGGATGTGGTGTCGACCAAAGTAACCAGCGGACAGCAGCCTACCTTATCGACGGTTACAGCGTCACTGGCGTTAACCACCTTAATGTCATTCTTACACGGTGCCTCTCAAACGATATATTTGCAAATCGATCGATCATTTTAACTTCTAAAAGTCCGGGGTCGCGGTGCTACAAACGAGCGGGTGTTCATTTCCAGCGTGGCGACTTTTAAATCACGCGCATGCCTAGAATCATCTCGACTGTCTTTCGTTGATAATAAGAAACAATTTAAACGGACTACATCTTCCGAACTTCGTTTAAACATCTGACGAGTTGGCATGGTAATAAATACCGGGATAATAACGAAGAGCAAATTTCTATTCTACAGATCCGGAATGACAGTTCGAATGTATGGAAATTTCGCGCGAGAAATCTTCACCCTCTCGGTTGATCCACAACACGCAACCACACCCCGTACGTTCAGAGGCATGCCTTTTCTGGCTACAATCTGTCGTTAATGTTTTACACGAAAATGCACGTCGTTTGATGTTTCGCAAACTCTTCGGGAAAACTTTCCTTATATGTATATATACATGTATATACTGTATACTTCTATCCTACTCACCATGTCGTTGCATAAGCGGATGTATGATAATTCTATACGATTCGACGTAGTATATCCGATTCCCTATTAATATAGCCTAATAACGTCGTTCGAGAGACGTAACTTACACGACACTGACGCGGAACCGTTCCAACCGAACGTTTCCCTCGAACGGAACCGGACACCGACCGAAAACACTACGCTGTCTATGGCGCCCCCTCCTATATGTCATTGAACGAACGACAATTGAACCCACATAGATGTTCGAATGATATTGTTACGAACAAGTTCTGTGAAGTGCAGCAAAATTTTAATTAGACAAGAATCAGAGCAGTATTTAAATTGTTTTCAACTTTACGTTATTCTGCTTACGCGTAACATGGATTGGAGAATATAGGTTAGACGGTTTAGAAGATTTTGTGTTTCCGGATACCGTTCCGGATATAAAGTGAGCCCTAACCGATTACTATCGATTCCGACTCGCCATCGATGTATAAAAAACTGCATTCGAATCGATTCGCTAATTGGAGTATCGCGGTATATAATATATACGTCGAGTAGAACGATGGGATAAACGAATAAATTCCCGGTGCAGTAAATCGCACGTTACGATTTCACGCGGAGAAAGAAGCAAGCGAACGAGATGAAGGGAACTTTTTAATCATAAGCTGTCCAAATCATACAGAATCAGTGAGAAAGGCAATAAAGCTATTGAACTGAAAAAAGAGAAGAATATGCTAAAGTAGGTTTCCTTGCATTATAGTATTATGAGAATTCCGACTATCGATTATCGACACTTAGGCTAGGTATATGGATATAGCCATAGCTACTAGTTTATAGTAGCACGATGTAACGATAATGATCGCAAAAACTTCGCTAAATATCTCGTACACGTGTGTGTCGGACAGGCGGCGAACTTGTGTACGTTTTTCGCTCGTGTAATGGCTGTACAATAATCGCGGACTGGGTTACCGAGTAGCATATCCATTTTTTAAATCGTTAAACAAGCTTAAGAGGCACGATAATTAACACTACTGACCTGTAGGCGCGACCACTTCGACTCGAACTAAATATCTTATCAGCAACGTCGAATTCGAAAGAGAAACGTACCGCGCTAGGAAAGTACTTTAAAGAATGCACGAACCATTTTATTTTCACGTCTCGACAATTTCCTTTCTGTGTGTCTTTACACATAGAAATTTCGGTTTCAATCTGTTCCAAGCTCCTAACCCTTTTCATTCCGGCTATCCAGCCCCGTTGAGAAAAGGCATGCTGTGATATAGATTCACGCGAAAATCTCCGACGGCAAATGAGAAAGTTATCCACGTTCTAAGGGAATAATCTATGAAACGATTTTTTCTACCTTCGACGGGATTAAAGTTGTGATTAACGTCGTTAGATAAATATTTAACGGCGAGATGCAATTATGGCCCGTGTACACGCGTGCGCGTACGAATGTCGCGAAAAACGACACGAGATGTTTTCTCTTGTTTCCAAAGGTCTAAAGTAATTTGTAGGTGTTGAAAGTGCTATCGGAAAACACTTTCTCGTACTAAAGGAAAAAGAAAACAAGAAAAAAGAAAAATTAATTTCACTATAATTCATCCACACACCTAATGATATAATTAGTAAACTCGTTTCTAAAAACTGTAATATTATGCATATATATACATAAATACGGCAACTTTTATGCGAGGACCTATTTCCGCACTTACCACGACTTTGATAACGAAATCAGTAATGGCTGCATACATAGTTTCGAGTCAATGATATATTTGAAATTTACAGAGCATTGCAGATGTTTATAGAGCCTTAAAAAGAAAAAGAAAGAAAAAGAACGGATAAAGAAATTCGGAACAGTCCAGTAAAGTGATCACAATAACGATTTGTAAAATAAGTTCACTGCCACTCGAAACGACTTGCGCTCCTTGGGGAGCGCCGATATATTCCAAATGTGAATGTGTACAGTTATGTGAAAAGTACTTATAACATAATTATATTTACACATAACATTAATTAGAGTTATGTAAAACTAAATAGCATGTAATAATATTAAGAATGATACGCAGACGTAGGGTACACAGGTAAAGAAACAAAAAAGAAAAAAAATAAGAAACCATTGATCGCAGAGCTACTATATTCCAAAACAAGGAAAGTTTATGCCTGCTCATTTGTATATTATACGTAAATCTTAGCACGAAAAATAAGTGTTTCTCTGGTAAAAGATGCCAATCTCTAATTGCCCTGTCTGTTTTACTTTACAGTGGAAACTTGATTTCTCCTTGGCTTCGATTTCGCTCGTTATTATCCAGCGACTCATCTTACCACATACGTGAATAAACGTTACACAATTATCTCCTTGTTTTTACAAACTAGCCGCATCACATTCTCTGGGGACAGATTTTGATCGTTTCCAATTCACGCGATATAATTTCATGTTTGCGTTTGCACGAACAAATGCGAGCCTGTAACATTGTAACACGTTCTTATTTGCAACTGTATATATGCGTAGCAATCGTTTATAATACTTTAATTACTTATGATTACTGTATTTAAGCTGAACAGATAAACTTAAGCGGAAGGATCATACACGACATCTTTTAAAATATATAAATAAAAATATTTACTAAGTAACGTCGATGTGTTTTCAATTACTCGTTGATAGATAAGGTGTACAAGAGACATTGATCGTTGCCTTTTATGTTTATTGCAGGTATATCGCAAAAATAAATATACTGTTAAATACAATTCTAGTGAAAAAACAAAAATATATTACATACATCTTTCTTTTCACATCGTGGAACTTCAGCAGGAATTATTTTTATATTACGGTTTACACTCTTGATGATAAGGCTCCAAAGTTCGAAAATCTCTCCATGTCGGAGGTAAAGCGCTATGTAGATGCAAGCCGCAGCGTTTGCAAGGATCGCTAAATAAATTATTCAGACTATGGAACCAGGTCTAAAAGAATAAAGAAGCGATGGAGGTGTTCGATTACTCTGAATAATATCTCTACTACGTTCATAGTTCGTGATATCCGTAACATAACTTACCATAAACGATCGAACAGCTAATTCAGGTAATGCTGGAGAATAAAAGTGCAACATCGCCGCGTGAGCATTCTCCGTTACTTTTCTGAAAACTTTGTGCCTGGATTCTGTCCACAGATCCATGGTTTCTCCGTAACCCTTAACTACCACCCATTCGATCATTAAACCTTTAAATGCTATTACGCCTTTTAAAACATGCCCCAGCGTAACATGTAATACCGCATTCGACGCGAATGGGCGTGATACAGATACCGTCATGTCATTGAAAAGTCTATCGAAAGTGGCTATCATCGAATCTACCTGTCTATAAAGAAAACAGAGCACAGATTATAGCTTCGTAATATTATCAATGTGAAATCTTCCGTTTCGAAGTACAGATTCGACTTACTGTTGAGGAACATTATGATTACTTGTTTGGACTCTACCCCTTTTCGCCCTAGTAGAGTTAATGTAAGATCTTTTCAAAGAATTCTGGCTAAGTAACGTTTGAGCAACATTGCTATATTCGTGAACTTTGTCGGTCCATTTGTAACTATTAACGAGTGTACCATATAGTGCTTGTCTCTCTTGCGTCGTCTCTTGACTGAGATACGCGGTACTGGCTAAATTAAATGGCCCTGGTGGTGGATTTAAACTACTTACAGCTTGTTCAACATCTCTGAACATAAATGAACATTTAATATGATACAGTTAGAACGCATACACGTGTATGTTTCGTAGAACAATTCCAGTACCTTAAATTAACACTGACGGTGGTCAAAAGTTCTTGCAATTCAAGCAGATACTTATTCTCCTTATTCTCTTCCCCGTGTTCGGCTCGCAATCCATTCCCTAGAGAGTCAAAAACTTGACCGACACTAGAACGTAATACTTTAATTGCTATTAACGCAGTCTGTAGTTGTTCCATTGTTATTGCATGATACAACGTGTTATAATAATTATAAAATTAACGAAGCTGCGTAAGAAACACTGTCACCGCATAACCTCAAATGTATACAAACACACGCGTTTCGAAGATTATCGTTCCACAGAGAAATAGATTATGTTCCAGTTTAATCGGAGCGTTAAATTCTTTCGATTTGTACAGGATCGAAAGGTTCATATAAAAATTACAAAAGTTTCTACTTTAATTCTTAAATTAAGTTCTGCATGTAAACAGAGCAATAACAGTTTCTTCTTCTAAACTGGCGCTACCTATGAGTTGTAATTTGCAATTCTGCTTCTTTCTAAACCGGTAACGTTGGATGCGATAGGACTATGGTAAGGAGGATTGTTCCCAATCAATTATCAAATGCTAAGTCCTGTTACGTTAGGGCTAAACTACCATGCTTCAAATTGGCTGAAATTTTGGAAAGTTTTATTTTGTATAGAAATAATGTTTGCGAGACGGATTTTTGACGATTTGAAAGTTTTTACCATTTTGATGTCAGTCCCTACCTTACCGACGCAATATAGTATAATAAGTCAAAACTTTTAAAACTAATAATTTCTGAACTCACATCGGTTCGTTACGATGCCTGGTAAGGCCTGGTAACCTGGAAGCCTGGTTTCATTGGAAGTAGAGTCTAATTCTGGTTTGCATTGGGTGGGAATGCCAAAATGAAATATAAAACATTCCCCAGGCGGCAGGAATTACAGTGATCAAAGTTACAGGCTTGGGTTAGATTTTTAGAACAGTTGAACCGCAACGAATGAACCAGAGCGGGCTGCATTGAACCTTCCTCTTTCGAATGAGACCTCGCCCAGCCCAAAATTTGCTCATATAAGGACAAACAACGTAATTTCCCAAACCCATGTTTTGGGCCAGATTGTGTCGGTATACAGTGCGCTGCATTACCCGTGTCTACCCCCTTAAAGAGGGATTGCGCCTTGTTGGGCCGAAATATTGGTAATTCTTTATGAATTTTTTATACCCAAACGGTTCGACAAATTAATTTGGGGTTTCACAGGCTGTTTTATTGTATCTTGAACGTTTGTTCTGACTTTTATTGTGACAATGAAAAAGAACATGGCAGATACAGAGAGAGCGTTGAAAAATAATCGGGTAGCCGTGGCGTTGACGAAAAGTACTGTAAGGGTTATCCGAAACACAAAAAGGAACAGAGATTCTTAAACTATATGAATGTTGCTATGGATGATAGTAGCTTTTATTGCCGTATCTGCTATCGTTCCTTTTTAATTTAAAAAGTTTCCCGATTTTGAAGCAAAATCTTTCTGCGACTCAAATCACGACGCTTCATCTTCTTCAAAACGCTACTAAGATACACGAGTAAGCTGCTAAGATACACGATAGACACTGGTACGTTTATATGTATAAACGTACACTATTTCCAGAAGATAAGGATTTTAGATTATAAAAAGTTCGAAAACAGCTGAAATTTATACTGAAGTTTATACAAGGTTGTAACATAAACGTATGTATCTTAGTACATTTATATTCAGAATTATAGAAAGTATGGCCTCAAAAACTGGGCATTCTGTTTAAAAAAATAAAGTTGCCCTTTGGATCTCCTGCATGCCTCCACCTGTAAAGAAACTATTGTCGTCATGTTATGCCATCCTCGTAACCATACAACGTTTGTAAATAACATTTTCGCTTATTACTTGAAATAACGAAAATATTTGATGCGAACAAATTTGTGATAGATTTGTAATAAAATGTCAGATAAAATTATAGAATATTATCTTTTTTTTTCATATAATTCAAAGATTCATACGTTTGAAATATTAATCCAAATCTCGGTACAATATTATGGGTGAAAATATCCACCATCCAACAATCTCATCACCACCTCTACCATCGGTCAAGAAACCTCCTACCGTACCGTCCATTGATCCCAGACCCAACCCACCACCCCCTACTTTGCCGACAGCACGAAGCAACCGTTCAACAGCGTCAGAGGTCGCGCGGGTCGCGGCCGTAGCGCGCCTCCCCGTCAGCCATTTCGCGCAGTCTATGGCAGAGGCGTCATGAGACCGTGGAGGCCCGTGATAAAAGGCAAATGGCCGCCGGAGCGTACCAGTGCGGGTTACGCGTATGACGTTTTTTCCGCGGTCAGTTCGCGACGGGTACGGGTAATGCGAAGAAACGCGCGCGCCGCTCCGTAACGTGGCTCGTCGAGGAGAGGGCTAGCCCGTGATGTGAACGGCCACAGGGCGGAAGCACCGACTCACGCTGTTTCCGTTGGCCGGCGATGGATGGTGAGAAGACCAGCGCGGTGATGAAATCGGTGTCGGAGGGCGAGCTGGGCGTGGAAGAGGTTAAATCGGCGGACCCGAGGGCACGGGAGCCCGCCGCGCGGCTAAAGCGCACGTTCACGTTGCCGAGGAACCCGTTCCAGAGTGCGGCCAGGATGTCGCGGCGCCGCGTGAAGCAGGGCCGCGAGAGCAAAGACGGCGGGACGAGCGGCAAGGATAGGAACAATATGCAGCAGCAAGTGGAGTGCGTGCAGCAGAGTATAGGCCGGCTGCACTGCGGGCAAAGCTACGCGGAGAGGACCGCGGCGAAGAAAGCGTTCCGCAGGCCGTCATGGAAAAAGTTCATCAACAAGATGGTCCAGCACATGTCGAACGTGGGCATGCAGGGCCACAAGGCCTCGCACAGGGACGACATCGGGTCCAGCGCCGGGGACATTAGGGTGCCCCCGCCTCGGCCGGCGCACATACCGCCGGACCGTGTGCCAGGGGTCATAGGTTTGCGCAATCACGGCAACACGTGCTTCATGAACGCCGTGCTCCAGTGCCTGTCCCACACGGACATACTGGCCGAGTACTTCGTGCTGGACCAGTACAAGGTCGATCTCTCCAGACGGAACAAGCTGAACTCGAAGAAGTACGGCACCAAGGGCGAGATCACCGAGCAGCTGGCGCTGCTGCTGAAGGCTATATGGAGCTGCCAATACGACCCCGAGATGAGCACCGCGTTCAAGAGCGTGGTGGACAAGTACGGGAGCCAATACCGCGGCAACCTGCAGCACGACGCGCAAGAGTTTCTGCTCTGGCTGCTGGACAAAGTGCACGAGGACCTGAATCAGGCCACCAAAAAGAAGTACAAGATCATCAAGGTGAGAGAGAGAGATTTACCAGTATCCGTGCCAGTTTAAAGGCACACGCGAATACGGTGCATCGTCACCTAGCGTTGCGTGAGACAGACAGGTTTACGATCGTCGCTTGTGATTCGTTACGCAACGCGGATAATCGGTAGGCACGCAGTGTTGTTGCTCGGTCCTTCTCTTGTTTTCCGGGGACTCTATCGGTCACACGATATGTATGTATATCGATCATATGTCGGCGCATATAGTTGATACATGCAGTGTCAGCTAGCTTTCTTTCATTCTTATGTAAATTGATGGGGAAGTATATTCACGGCGAATGTGCCTTGAGATGGGTTTTATTTATTAGGAGGTGGCGATGGTTCGCGCGCGCGATGGCCACGAGGCCTTAACCTAAATTTATTTCGCGCTCGAAAATGTACGTGTCGCGCTTTCTGAACCGAGTCTGCATTGAAACCTTGTCGTGTCCGCGGGAAAGTGGACATTCCGGAAGAAACGAAGGGTAAACGACTAAACGGAGATCGTCTGCTTAGGAATGTCCCCCTTCTTTCAGCTAACTCCACGCATATCTGAGGAAGCGTGTGTGTACATTGTAGAGAAGAGAGAACGTTTCACGATAAAGTTGCGTTCCAATGTAGCTTCGATACATTTTTATTCGAGGCGTGTGTATCTTCAATAATATGGAATAATTCTCAGTTTATAAACTTGATCTTTTTTATTTATATTAAATACATACTGAGTTTATTATTTTTTATAATTAAAAATCACGTTTGGTCACGCATCATTAAGTTGTATTTAATCTATAACATGTGCACTTTGGCCACCGTATTGTTTGGAAATCGCGCTTAAATTCTGATGTAATAGTTTTCTTCATAAAAATAGTTGCAGGATGCAATATAGTTTTTTGTACACATACTGGGCCCTAGGTTTTGAACATCGGCATCACTGAATTCAATACTACCTCTGCCAGCATAATTCGAATACGTCCCATACGCTCGGTGCGGAAATACCGTAATCGCATTTGTTGACCGCGCCTACCGACCGCCTATAGGCGTTCACCGCACGGGGCGGATTGATTGACCCAGCGTTTTTCTGAACGACCATAATACCTAAAGGATTACACGACTTCTTATGCACTGCGTTACATTGATCACTTTAACAGTCATACTGTACACTATTCCTTTCTTTCCGTTCACATTCATCCGTGGGACGTTTTGAATTATTTATTTATAGGAGATATGAGTCTCTTTGAACGTAAACAACCAACATCGAAATAAATGTTTATCGATAATCCGCTACGACGGCTTCAAATATAAATACTCAACTAACAGATTGTTAGTTAGACTTTGATAATTCGTAAATAATAATTGTCGTCGATATCGGGAATTTAATCTCCACGTTGCGCAATAATGCCGGTAAATAAACACGAGAACGCCCGCGACACGGTATATAAACAAGATACAACAAATCAACAGTAAAATACGACATTCATATAATTCCCCGCTGGGATACTAAAATACTCACGCGCCCTTTAAAGTCAATGCCTCCGTTACAGCTGCATCGATTATTACAATCGAGCGTGCCGCGTTCCCGCCATTTCTAACCTTATAAATATTTATCGAAATAATTGCCCGTGACGGTGTAAATAGTTACACGGGTATTAACTGTAGAGATGGTGATTACATCGGCTCCGCGAGATACCCGCGTGAATAATAAAACGCCGGCGGCTACCCTAGTAAGGAAGGGGGGACATTTATTGAAACGGCGAGCGTAGTCATTTTGGATCTAAAAATAGTCTCCACTCGATAAACGCGAACTTGAATGGCGAAATGCTTTTTGTGTCAATGCGTCGCATAGATGGAGATAGAGGCAGAGAGCGCGGGAGCAGAACAGTCGGGGGCGAATTTTAGTTCGCTGATTCACCGCGCGAGATGCTTGAGTGACAAGTGACGTAACGCGGGAAAAAAGTGCGCGGCTCGCGTGTCGATTCGTGATTTGCTTCGTGAATATTACGAGCGATAACCGCATGCCGTTAGATAGGAGATCCTGCGTCCAATGTCCTGTCTTCGTTATTCTTTTTTGATCATTCTCGAGCCTGCTACGAGCCTGTTAGGCGCGCTACGGTGGCGCTGCCTTCACCCGGTTAACTTACAACAAACGACGCGGTCGCGATTACATGAACGTTGAGGTAAGAGGCGAGAAAAAATGACTGCAAACGGAATCGTGAATCATCCCGTTCGTGGAACGAAAGGGAAACAGTTCGCGACGGGATAAACGCGATTGGCAATGAAAATTGAAACAATGCCTGGACTTAGTTCAATAATACAGTTACTCGCATAAACTGGCATAAATATTGTACTTCCATGAATAATAATAATTTTTTACGTAAACTGTGTAGAACTTTTCAATTAAATTCACCGAGAACAAAAATATATTAATGTCAAGTAGAATTGCGAATTCTTTGAAGGCGATTTAATATGTTACGTATAGGATGGGCGGATACTTTTGCGAATAACTGTAGTTCCGTTATCGATTTAAATTTAGAACATCCAGCGCGTTCCGTAACATGCTGGGATTTCAGACTTTTGGCGGAACTGCAAAAAGTAGATTGTATTCAATTGTAGAAAAATAGTAATTTTTTTTATATTCTTCATAATTTCGGCTTTTGAAACTGAATTGCGAGGTACCTTTTCCTTTCAATGGTAATTTCATTTCCTATAAATGTCGTGGGCAACGTTACACAGAACGTGTTAAGGCTGTTTTTATGAAGAATATTTTTAACGGCAGAGGTTACCATCCCGGAAGGAGTATTTTTTAAACGCGGTAGGAGACAATAGTAGGCAGACCAGTTCGATGAGTGATCCTCAACCTCTTTGTACTTTGAGATCTCGTCTTATGCAATTCGTGTGACTAGTATTTCGTCGATGTAACGTAATTCTAAATGCTGCCTTGCTTTTTATCGCAGTTTGAGAACATTACCTAATGGAAACGTAATCATACACTGTTGTAAATGAAAATCAGCCTTAATTCACAAAATTCGTTTCTGAATGATAGAAATGTATTTGTCGCGTAGAAAGGGACAGTTGTGTCCACGGCAGAGGAGAAAACGTTTGTGAAATTACTCCCCGGGTTTCGCTTCTCGGTAATTACTTTTCTAATGAGACTAACGACTGAAACGGTTAACGTAGTAAAATTTAATCTTGATTATCTGAACAACTGAATTTCTTCTTTATGTATGTGCACACTTTCTATTTCACAGTGAACTCTGCCGGTAAATCTCTATTGTCTGCCAGTTTGTATGCCCCTTTTATATTTTCTATACCTCCTTTCTCTGAGCAGCCTTTTATCTTTCATTTTTACTTTTCTTATGTGTATCTATATGTGTTTAATTTAGCGTTACATGAATAGAAGAAAATTCTACGACAAAGGAAAATTAATGTCACAAAGAATTTGGTTATGACAAACAGTTTTATTCACAATTCTTATTCAGGATCATTCAAATAAAAATTTATTCGAATAATGCCCAACTTTCATAACAAAGCAAGCTTCTTTAACACTTTGCGTGACGCAAAGTTTTGGAAACGAACCCTTTCCGACCGATCGCTATTATTGAAGAAGTGTTACTTAAATCACTCTGAAAAAAACATTCGAGGACACTCGAACAATACTTTCGATTTTTGAAAATATCACACGATGCAACGCATCTCTGTGCGCGAAAACACGCCGACGTCGGGCAAAGGTGAATCTTTTTCGAAGCCCCCAAAAACGCGGGTATCTTCGGGAATTTCTAAAAAATAAACTATTACGTGGATTGTTCTCAAATTTCACATACATATTCATTGGCATTTGGGCAATATACACAAATTGTTTCATGTCCATAGAAACAATAATAAAGATAGATATGTGGTTATGATTTAATCTAAAATAAACATCAAATATTGAAAATGTTTTCGTCTTTTTCCTAAAAAGAGTAAAACTGTTGCAGACATTATTATAATTCTATTTCATGCAATCGAAGGATATGTTTCCGTCAATCTCCGAAAATTTTAAATCTATAGCAGTGATTCCCAACCTGTGGATCGCGAAGTGTTTTCTGAAGATTTTTTAAATATTAGTAAGTTAGAATATTCTGAAATATCTATTTTTAATGTGTTTTCTTTACCTTATTAAATTTACCTTACCTTACATGGGGGGAGGGGTGCAGGTTGTGTATTATAAAAGGGGATCGTGACTCAAAACAGGTTGGGAACTACTGATCTATATCTTTATAAATTTCTCTTATACCCCTTCCGCAAACTTGATAAATATAGTTTCGAGAAAAACGGTTTCAAAGTCCATGCAGTATACTGACAAAATTAATGTGTGTTATGTAAACGCCAATAAACACGTATGTAAAATTTCAGAACAATCCACCCATTACTTATTGCTATATAATTTCCTAAATACCCAGGTTTTTCAAGCCTTCGAAATAGTAAACCCCTTAAGATGTATGTTTTCTCCCATTTTTTCTACGCACCTTATCTCCTCTTCTTTTATCCTCGCCTCACTGAGCACTTCTTTTTTTCAGCCGTAGCCATTCCAGGAAACGTTTGACACAGTTATCATAACTCGTACCCCAAGCCCCTTTTTGCTCCGTCCTCTGGACGCACGGCTCCACTTCCCTCGGTATTTTATCAGCCATTTCTTGCCCCGTGGTCGAAGTGTTTGCGGAGCATCAGATAAAGAAGCGATCTTCCCGCAACGAGTCGATAATCCAGATCCAGGAGCCTCTCTCGTAGCTTGTTAACGTCGCCTCGTGCCACTTTTTCGTAACCAGTTTTTTCCTCGAGTGCCCTTCGTCGGGCAAGTTGACCGACTTCCACGGAACCGGTCACTGGGGGAGCCTTGAAAATTCGATGATGCTCTCTTGAAAACGTTCACGCCTCCTCTCGTAGAAAGTCGCCTTTACACTTTTTACACGCTACCCGCGTTCCGCGCTAAACTCTAGGCAAGGATTCTCGCAATTAATTCCCAGCTCACGGACATGTTATTACTTTCACTCGATAAGATAGTAGTAATTGCAACAGGCTGTATTCGTCGGATCGATTATTACGATAAACTTCTTTGAATTGGGATTCCTTGTTTAGAAACTGATAAGTTCGACGCAATCAGACAGAGATGAGTAGATAGGGCGTGACTCGTCCGGGATCACGTGACCGTGCGGAGTGGATAGGTTCGGAATCTGAAGCATTTGGACATTAGGTACGATACAATCGACGATTTCTTACGATAAACTTCTTTAAATTAGTATTTTATTTTGAGGGACTGATTAGTTCGATGGGATCGGAAAGAGAAGGTTACATACGGCGCGATTGGTACAGATAGGATCACGTGACCGCGTGAAAATATGTATATGTATTTGGGTGTTAAGTTAAAGTGACTATTTTATCCTTGGTATTTCTCGGGGCGCGAGATATTTTTTATTACGGCCCACCTTACTCCTCGTAGACTTTATTGTACTGTTGCCAAATGAGTATCTAGAATTTTAATAGCCAACTCGTGGATTCGATTTCTTATTGAGTATTTTGTAACATTAAAGAAGAAATACAGAATCGGGGACAAATAATTACCTTAGGTTAGGCTCGATATCGTTTCCTTATATTTTCTTTTCTGTTCTCTTAAAGGGGGATTCCTATTTCTTGGGCTAAAAGCATAGCAAACTTTGGGATTTTTTTGTAAGAAACTAGCGATTCGATTCATCTGAAATTTGGACCATGGTTTTATGCATCTTTGAAGAAGTTGCAGTTTTTTTTTTTATTAATTTTTAATGACAAATATAGAAGTTGTGCAAATGTCCGGCAAACATGCACCGCCACTGCTTCCACGACGAGTAGGATTTTAGCAAAGCTGGTCACACAAACGTCACACAGGCGCACGTCCAGTACCTTCGCACGTTCAGCGTTGTCGTTATTGTCGATGAATCGACGCCTTGAAAAGTGTCCAAGAGACAAGTTCGACGCTTTTCAAAATGCACGAAGCCACTCGAGCACGTGCTAAAACGGCGATGCCACGTATTGTTGACCTTGTGATAAGATCGTTGGCTCTTGTCACGTTAAAATTAGGATACTCGGTCTGTTTAGTTCCAGATACCGAGCCACCGTTGACGTTACTGATAACGCACTTAGTACATATATCCATAATATGGATTTTCAGTCGTCAACTAAACCACCAACCATCGATCAGCGTAAACTAATATAGAGAAAGTTAGTTGCGTAAATAATACAAGTACTCGATAAAAAACGTTTTTCAACATTTTAAACAATTTTCATACATTTTTAGGTTGGGTTACTAAATTCGAAAACCATAAAAGTTCCATTTTTCACTACAAAAAAAAAAATAATAAACAACTTTAGAGCAAATCTGAAGTTGATTTTGCATTCAAAAGTCCAAATTCCTATAACATCAGTATACTTTTTTAAAAAAGTTTTTATGACCTACAATTTTGTAGCCGGCTGTAAATCATTCCATATAGTATCCTTCCTAACGATGGACGTAAACGTGGAGCGTGACTGATTGAACGATTTGTTCAAACTTTATTTCCATAAGTAAATACACGGAGTGTTAATTAAGAGTATTAAGACTAATTAGCAGGATGCATAAAACCAGACTGTAAGGTTCGGCTTGACACGTCGATTACCCAACGCATTCTTTCCCCCCCGTCGATAATTATCGTCCCCATCTGTCGTCAATCGGCCCAACAATTTGCTCTGCACCCGTTTCGCTCGGATTCCAAGGATTACCAGCAAAACAGCTTTATCGCCGTTTCACGATTATTTGCTGACGTCTCGTGAGCCAATTCCGCTCTGTTTGCTGAACCGTCCCGCACGAGATGTCCGTGAACAAGAACCACGTGTGTCCTTTAGTCGATCATTTTACGATTCCAATTACCGACGCCTGCGGTCGCGCCTCTTGCCCCGCCCCGCCCATATAATGCGTAATTTGCAATTCGCCCGGTATTGAGTTTACCGACTGCGTCCTTCTGCGACCTCGGTGTCTCTCGTGCCTTCCTATCGAGCGACGTGCGTGAAATCGGGACACGGGAATCGTCCTAACAAGCAAGCGCAGTGCTTAACCGGCTGACGGATGCGGGGTCCATTTTGACCCATCTATCAAACTACATGTGTTACTTGCTATTAGCACCACTTCTGTGAGAAAATAATGATCCTAGATTGCGACACTATTGAATTATAACATGACAGCTTATTTCCAAGTGTATACGAATGAAATTACTGGGTACAATTGGTTAGATTACGTGCTGCCGTCTGAGTTTTAATAGGCTGCTGGTGTCTGGATCTTTTTTTACCCGGACGCAAGGTCATCAAGCGCATTAGTAAATAATAATGGAGAAACTCGTAGAAATCGAAGAAATGAATTGCTTTAACAGAAAAAGTTGGTGTTTATGGGACATTTATGTATTGTGGGTCGAAGCGGACCCAACTAACGACTCCTGTGTCATCACTCGAACCGTCCGCTGTTCAAGGGTTAAATTTGAGACCGTGACGCCGTGTTTCATGAAAAGCTGGCCACCTTCGGCGGGACCTTGCGGTCAACGCGTGTGTGCCTGAAACGTGACACATTTTTTTGCGCCGCCAGAGGTCGTTTCGCTCTGGCCGTCAGAAAGAAAATCCGAGGAAATTATTCATTTTAACTCACATCGCCCAAATTCGAAATACAGATTTTTGTTATGGTAATTATTCAGTCTTAATAGAAATTGAATTTAATCAATGTTTTACTTCAAATATGTTTCTTCTTTATTATTTAAGTTTACGACATATTGCAGAATTTTTTGTAACAAATTATGTTGCTTGATAAACTTTTAAAGGGACACTGGGTATTACGATTTTTGGAATCTGGTTGCTGAATAATATAAGGCACAATTCACACACATGCGCGTGAAATAGTGGCTTAGTTGAATAATTAGCGCAGTAACGCAATGTTTAATTTCATTAGTGAATAATTTATTATGGGTTATAGCAGCTGTAAATATGCAAATGGTATTTTTCTTCGGGCGACGCTGATATCGTGAGGTATGTTTGATAAGAATTATGTAGCAATCGAGGAAAGATAATAGTTGCACCGGGGCTCGTCAGTGTAAACTCCAATTGTTCGTTGTCAAACATGCAATCAGGATCGTGCACTAATTTCGGAATGCTGGTTCACATAAATCACCTGTTATTCCCTCATCTCGCGCGAAAATGGAAACTGCCGTCTGAGAGGCACTCGTACATTTCCTGTTTGACTTTTGCGATCGTGCCTGCGTCTGGTTGACGTTGAAAAATTTGCGAACGCGATTGCCTTTCGAAACTCGAGGGCCGTAAATTTACAAACACGATTCGCCGCGTCACGCTTGGCGCCTCGTTAGACTTCGGCGATCGTTTCCGTGATAAATTATTTCGAGGTTCGACGAGACCGATTACTCGGAACCTTTGGGCAAATTGATTAAAATGTTGTCTGTGGATAACGATCGTCTCATCCCTAAAAATAATTATCATAATAATTGCCACGATTTTTCGAGAATGCTGGTACATATTTATCTTAAAAAAAATCAACTCCTAATTGCATTTTACATTCTCTTATGAAGTCTTACGGCAATGTATAGGTCTCTTATGGGTGTAATGCATGTTGCAAGCGTTACAGTGAATTTAACCCTTGGTGGGCATTGTCCGGGTCTTCTTTGACCCAAACTTTATACCGCTAAACTTATGGGTGCATTCTACCGTGACATGGGTTTTTTCAACTTGTTCGGGAATTTTTTTATACTCATTGAAAGATTTTTATGCTCTACTGTTAACTATATATTTATTATACTTTAAAGTATGAATAAACATTTTTTGTTTTTTTTGGTTGAAAATATGAAATAAAGATGGCACTATAGCCCATGAAAGCCGACCACCATGAAAAAAAATTTCTCGATTTGTTGCCATGATTTTGGTCGTTCTGTTCATCCGAAATAAAAAAAAAATCAAAAATATTCTTAAATTATTGGGCATGATTATCGTTGGTAGTAAATTTGGAAGGAAATTTCAAGAATTTTTACAATGGCTGCAATTCAAAACATCACGTGTCGACTTTCGCGATTTATCTCCGTCTGTTTCGGGTTACAAAATTAAAAAAAAAATGGAAACGAAAAATATTACAGCCTAATTCTGCTAAGTGCGATACCGACACATCTGCTGAAGATTTGTGCAAAAGATTTGCCAAATGAGTCAAGTAGAATTTCAGATATCGTGGCAACCATTTTCTAAAGCACCGTTTTGATAACGCCGCGTTTAAAGTTTGGCAAACAGTTCTAGTGAAGAAAATTCTACTTACACCTAATCTGTCACGCCTGGTGGGACACAATTTTTTTTTATTAAATCCATAAAAAAATTTCTAACAAAACTGTAAAAAATTGCATGTCACACTAGAATAGTCCCCTAATATTAAATAGTAATAGAGAACATTTTATAAATCGAGAAAATGAATTGCTCGACTAAAACTACTATCATCTAAAATTCTAAAATGAGTATAGTGAGGCGATTCCTATGGATTCTAATAAACCTAAGCACCTACCCCTACAGTTGCTTGAACCGTTCGCCTTGCGAGAGTTACGAAATTAATTGGAAAGAAAAGATAGGTACACTGATTAATAACCTATGAATCTATAAAAATTAAATTACGACATAAATCACTACATAAAAATTCCTTAAATGCTTTTTTTTAATATTGAATCCAACTACGCGTCACTCGTTATATGTAGAACTTCAAAATGGCGGAGATTTTGTACAGAAAGAATTCTGTTTTATTAAAAAAAATGGGACATTACGATAAGTATCGGTACAAATAACCGCCACTCGACCGTCTGACAATTTGAAGTGCAGAAAGAAGCTGGGACAACGTTGCAATGGTCGTGGCCGGTACCGTAACAACGATTGACCTTGAACGGGGCCAGAGCGTCGAGTCGTTCCAGAACCGTTTCACAAAACACGGCCAACGTGACACTCCTCGGCTTCCGTTGATGGATCGTTCTTTTTTTCAGCTTCGCCGGCAGTCTAGATTATAAACATAACGGTCCGATGACATTTCAATCTGCATTGCTAGCTTTTGAATCACCAAGGTGTGAAAACGGTGAACGCAACTTGGAGGATAAGTCTATAATCTTCCACGGACGCATAATCAAGATAATTACTCGCCGCAGAGGCAATTTTCTCTTTTTCACCCGCCTCTGATTATACGCCAGTGGCGATCTAAAATCTAAACAACTGTAAAAGGCTCCGTCCACCCTGAAACGTTTACGCACTGTTCTTCCGCGACGTGGATTTATTTTAGACTGCTTCTACGCTGCAGAAATACGCGAGACTACAACGCGATATTCTGCGGAATCCGACAAATTAGTCGCCGAGATATAAATACGTCTGGATTAGCGCGAGACGAGCAACGGGTTCAAATTTCAAGGATGAAAAACCGCTTCATTGTTGCGCTTCAGTCGGTCACGTGGTCCGTCAGATTATCTGGAGACAGTCGCCAACGCGCGCGGTTATTCATAGCGAATTGTCTCTACAAGGGAGGAATTTAGAAAGCGCATTCAATTAAGTCTGAGGATTGTATCCGAGAAATTATCATCCGTCGATAATGCAGACCATATCTCCCGTAACATCCTCGTGCCGCAATTTCTTCGACGGGTTCGTGAACTTTAAACAATGACTCACTGGTCTGAAAATAATAAAGCTAGATGGTCGCTGGCCAGCCAATTTGACAAACGAGTATTGTTTGTAAATACGCGAGGCACCGTAAGTCGTCAAATTGACCGATAAAATTAATGGAAACTAATCGCTCACAACAGCACGAACAAAACACTGATTCTTCCTGGTTACGTTCTTAATTACGTCCTTAATTATGAATTCTCGTTTCCGCGATGGCCTTCATCTACGGTTATGCACATTGAATCATAACATCGAATTAATTACTTCCCTCCCCCTTTCTCTCCTATTCTTCCAATTATCACTGACGAGCACTAGATGTCCCTGACGAATTACACTTGCTCGTAAACGAACCTAATTAACGGGAACACGTTGTCGGCGGAAACGAAACGAAAATTAAATCATTTAATTCGATGACGAGCATTCTTTTTATGTAATGCTAAGTATTCGGGAACTTCGGAAGATAATTTTTATTTTGCTGAAAAGTTGGATCTGTGTTAGTGGAGCGATCAATAATTAAGGCTTAAGAAGTGACTTAACACAAATTTGTTTTCTTTTTTTTTTTTGCCTCGTAAAAAAAATTTGTTATCGGTTGCTGCGATAATTCATTCCAGTTTTGAATACTTTGTAATGCAGGATTTCAAAGTCATTGTGGATGTATAAAAAATCTGTTCTTATGTTACCAGCGACTGTTTGTTTCACTTTGGTGCAAAAACGATGATTATAAGGGATTTAATAATAGTTGGTAAACGATGACGGCTCTTTGCAACGATTGTTTACCAATACCGGTTAAAGTCGACGCGACGAGTTTGTTTGGATTCATTTCGTATCGCGCGGCCACGCGTGCAAGAACAAACCTTTACCCCGACATTGTGTCGTTAGAGTTGCAAATATTGGTGCTCCTCCGATCAGCGTGCGCTGTGCGTGCGCGACTGTTGGCGCCCAAGGGGGGCGGTTACTTCCAGATTCCGGCTATCGAGACACGTTTCAATGCGTCCTGTGTTTGTCAGGCCGAGGGAAGTTAATTGCACGGCACAGTAGTCGCTCGACAACGATTGTTACGTAAAGAATGTTCAGAGAAGCCGAACTTCCTGTCCTTTGTTTCGCAACCGTGTAGGAAGCGATCCATCGGCACGCCGGAATTTATTGCATTCGGTTGCAACATCAACAGGTTCCATCGCGGTACCTTTTACATAGGTGAATGCTTCGGTTGACGTCGGCGTGTTTCCACGCCGAGGAATGTCAACCTGCTGCACGTTGCTGGCTGATTTTTACGGCCATATTTTTTTGAAAACATCGAAAGTAACATTCAAGTGTCCTCGCATGTTTGTTCAGGAGGAGTTAAGCAAAACTTTCTGAATAGTAGCGATAGTTTGGAAAGGTCTGAGTGACGTGAAGGGACATTTTTGAAAACTTTGGGCCATTTATTGTGTTACGACGATGCGAGGGGTAATAAAAGTATAATTGAAATGTAAACTATGAACGGACCTTGCGTCCGTGAAGGGCGGTACCGTCGCGGGAAGGATTAAGAATTATAGTATACTCAGTGGCGGATTTAACGGGACGGCTGATGAGCAGTTGCCGCCTGGGCTCCTGCCCAGATGGCCCAACCCAGGGCCTCATCTCCAAAAAAAATTATGATTAGGTATAGGTATCCAAATACTACATTTTTTTCATACTACTACACTTGGCCCGTTTATAGTAAACGACCTCTTCATTTTCCCGAAGAAATGGGCCCCTCGGAACGTTTTTCATAAATCCGCCACTGAGTATAGTACCTAGAAGGAATATAGCGAGGTCGTAAATGTTGGAAGAGGGCCGAAGTTTACAGCTTTAAGGTTCCTAAACAATATGTTTGGGATTTTTGGGGAGCTTTCCAGACCTCTTGCTTCGTAGCTTCAAAACTGTAAACTTTGGGACTTTTGTAGTTTTTACGACCTCGTATATCCATCGGTGGTACTGTACCAGTGGATGATCTGGTAATTGTGGCGATGGTTTGAGGACAACGGCGGCGTTGGGCCCAGAGTATACGCCGCATGGCCCAAAAGGACAGTCGTAAGGCCCCTACACACGACCGAGCATGCTATAACACTTTATATTTCGTATTATCTAACACAACGTGGAATGTTTACGTCATCCACGCGATATTCTCAGTTTCATTGAACCTTCATCGACTTTGATAGTTTCTTTCCAAAAAAAGCGTTGAAGTTCGACTGATGACAGTGGAAAGATTTACTCGGTCGATTCTAATCCGTTCGACAGGGTTACCGACCGACCGGTCGAAGCTTACCTAACCTTTACGCCAGTACACGTGTACCAACGTGACATTGACCAATTGTGAGCCGCGAATCGTAGCGTGGTCGTTACAACCTGTAAGCATTGAAAATTACTTCCGGCAACCGGATCGGCGATACATCCTGCGGATGGCTCAACAGTTATCCCATTTCGTGGCTTTCGAATGCACTGTTAAGAATGATCGCTTTCACGAAACAGTTAAGCCTTATCTGCCCGATAAAAGGCGCACTGCTCTTCTTCGTAAAGGCAATCTTTCTCTTTACTCGATAACTACACACACACGGTACAGAGTTATTTGAAAGTGGAACTTTTCCCCGTGCGCGCACACGGCAGATACCGCGATAAATTACACGAATTCCGCAGATTAGAAAAACGATTCACTCTGCACATGAATTATTTACACACGAAGATATAGATCAGTGTTTATAAATAAATGGCGCGTGGTAAATTTCCTGGCAATCGCTGGACGGAAACGCGTGAAACGGGGAGTCAAGGCTTGTTCTTTCGACAGAAATCAATTTTAATGTTCGATGCTTCGTGAAATTTTTTATCTTAGGTGACTTGTTTCGTTGTCCCATTCCGCGTGCCGTTTTTTTTTATGGCACGGGGAATACGTACCGCGTTTAGGAACGGCGATAGGAAGGTCATAAAAACACAAGTTTCGTGATCTGGTTAGGGGAAGCCTTCCACGAAGACTGTACGCTCTGGCCTGCGAATCCGTTGATCGGAAAGGGGACAGAGGAATAGCACGCAAGGCTTACGGTGGAACGCTAAATACTACCGCTGGGGACTAACTCAATTACCACTTAAAAATTTCCGATCGATATATGTAAGTCACAGTACCCATTCAGCGTTGTTACGTCGAAACAAATAGAAATTACCGAACACATTCGATACTAGCATACAACCCTAGTAGCACAAAATATTGAATGCACATACATCCAATATTAAAAAGAGCTTCAATCTCTTTTTGATATTTAAACATACATACAATATTTATTCTAGATTAAGAAGCAAATATATTTTCCAAATATGCTGGAAATATTCATTTTGTATCATGACAAAAATATCATTTTTTTCAAATATAAAGTAAATATTTATTTACTGTTTGAAACAAAACATTTTTTCCGAATGTTCGGGAAATATTCATTTTATATTATGGAAAAAACATTCTTTTTCAAATATAAAGTAAATTTTTATTGAACGGTAGAAAGAAATTTTTGTTCCGAATGTTTCATATTTTCTAAACCTTTATTTCACATGTTCAGTATGTGTATATAATATTTGGAATCAACATTTTTTTCATATTAAAAAGTGTGGCTGAAAAAATATTTTTTTAATATTTGGAAAAAATATTTAACCAATATTTTGTGCTACTAGGGAAGGGTGTTACAAAACATCTAATACAATTGAAGACCACAAGGGAAACATGATAAGTGAAATTTTCCGTTTCTCATAGGGGAGCAATTTTAAAGCGTAAAACCATATTACCAGAATTGTGCTTTTATTTGGTTTTGGGATTGAATATGTATTTTTGTCACCTTCCTGGGCATTTCAAAAATATTGATTGTCATAATATTAAAAGTATGCCTTAGGTTTTTTACAAAACATCGTGGACTTATCAGCTTTTTCCTGTGTTAATGCTTGATTATTTTAGTATTAATAAGTATTCATTGTTCTATTATTAATAATTATTTTATTATTAATAATTATTATTTCGTTGTTGATAATTTTAATAAGCACTTTTCAGGTTATCCTTAGATTATCACTCATCTTCCGAAATTGATTCAAACCTTCAATAATTAATATTGAGTATATCGTGGACCTATTCAATTATTTCCTTATTTCACTTGGACTTGCCACGTTATTTCCCTGTACACCTATTTTTAAAAGCTTTATGCCTATCTTTAGACTTGAAAGATTGTTCCCCTTTTCAACTATGTCATATTAAAGTACTCCCCTTTACCCACCAGATGGCAGGAAGATCAGAAGCGACAAAAATGGACTTATCATTCTCTCGTGGTCTTCTATTCGAAACATTTCCAAACTCGATCGTCTCGAAAACGCCAGCCCCTAGAAAAGACATTTATCCCACTTTCTCGATTCATTTTATCGAAAGAAAGCGTCCCCTTTTGTATCGCGCCATGTACCCTGCATATTTTAAAAGCACATTGTATTGGAAAGTATGGCTCGCATCATCGTTCTCTTGTCTCTACTTTGTACACCAGACGCAAACAGGCTGGTGAGTTTAGCGAGTCGGCGACAATTGTCTGGTGTTTATTAGCGTATTCCACTTGCTTTCCCCTTTCCGTCAAGCCTGTTGCGACACTGATGACAGAAAAGCGGTGTAGGCGCTACGAAACTGCCGGTAGACAGTTATTATTAGAACGAACGTGGTATAAACGATCGTCTTTGGGTACCTTGGATGGTAAACTGATTTTGTGAGTGCTGCACGACGCCTGTCACTCGCGGGGAAATAAGTCAACGGAATTGTTCTTTACATGGAAATTAGCAAGATCGTAACAGCGCGCGTAACCCTTAACTACAACAATGTCGTCGCTTGAAAGCGAAAATATAAAAGAAGATTAATTACTCGTTTAACCCTTTCTGCTCGCGCGATTCCATTTTGAATCATGAACTTAGTTAACGTTTATAACTCATACTGTCAGCCTAAACATTTCATGTGGCATCGAATCGTATATTTTTTTCACTTGGCAGCTAAGTGAAGAGCAGAAAGGATTAAAAGTAACCTAAAAATGTAGCGTGACATTGTTTTTTAGTATTTCTTTTCCGGAAAAGTTGGATTTGAATTTTGTTAATTTGCGCGACCTTTTGGGAATTGATTTAGAATTTTTCCAGTAGAGACGGATTGTATGATCTCGCGATGAGTGGAACGATCCAAACCGATTATAAGTACAGTCAGAATCGTTTTTAGGTTATGCTCCTTTCTCGGTCCGTCTTTTTGCCAATGAATTGGCGCGACACTCTGTTTGGCTTCTCATCTTGTTTAACCTATCAATGACGTCAAATAAAAAGTTTCCGAGCCTCTTCGGAGGCAGGTGTGCGACAGCGAACGAGTATTTGAATTTTCGTCAGGTGTTATCGATATTCCTGCGATTTTCGAGATAAGGATTAGCTCGTGTCGTCATTGCCCTGATATTTGCACAATTTTCAGTATTCAGCGATAAGGCCGTGGTGCTTGAACGATGTTTCGTAAGCAATGATGTGGCAAGTAGCGAGGGAATAAATCATCATTAATTGCAATTGAATTTGATAAAGACATTAGTGATATCTGAATATCAATATATACCATACGTGGAATTATTTCCTTATTTTTAAACTGTTTTAAATAATTGTATTATAATAAATTCTGTTTTATGGAAAATGCAATAACTAATGTACCTTGCACTGATGGGAATGTGACCTGGTTTAATATACATGATAGAGGGAAAGAAATAGAGTTGCTCTGTGAAAGTTTTAAATTCCCACCAATTATGTTGCGCACAATTATCGGCTTTTGTGATTCCGTAGCGAATTGCAGGTATTCTGAGCCGCTACAAAAATATATTCAATTAACCATTGAAAATGGAGCAAAATAATGCCTTACGCTTTAGAAAGTTTCCCCGTTTTCTCTCAGAATGTCCACTCACCTCGTTTCCGCTAAATTAGTGCGCAATATCTAGAACGAAGGAGGAACGAGTCAAGCATCCACCGGGTACTGCAAAAACCATTATCAATTCCTTTGAAATCTTCCACGACTTAATCGAAATACTTTTTACATCTCTCCCACCAGTCAACAAACTTTGCCATTTGAATTTGATAAAAAGGGGAAAGTTACCGAAACCAAGACTAATTTTTATTTTCTTTCAAATCTCGTTTTAATTGTTGTATCGCAAATTGAGGCGCGACTTAGAATACTAATTGTTAGTAGAATGGCTTTTTGTATTCTAACAACATATTCATCTTTAATTCTTTATGTAGTGTTCTATTAACACTTTGAGTAGCTTGGTGCGTTGATAATAATAATAATTAATAATTAATAATAATAATTAATAATTAATAATAACAATCAATATTATTAATATAAATTAATAATAATAATTAATATTATTAATAATAATTAGTATTGTTAATTACCAATAATTAATAATAATTAATCATTATTAATAATCTACCATTATTAATGTAATCTATTAATAATAAGTAGCGAATCATTAATAATTATTATTAATAATAAATAACGAATTATTAACAATTATTAATTACACTAATTATTAATAATAATTAGTCACAATAATTAATAATTATTGTAAGAATATTCCACTGACAAAACAGAATCAGCACTTGAAGTTTCGAGAGTTTCGAATCCTTAAAAAATTTCGGTCTCGGGTTTTGAGAATTTAAAAATTAGGTTCGAAGCCACCCCTACTTAATACACGTTCTTTATTTTTATTCACAGAACTCCTTCGGCAGACCAGACGACATCGTCGCGGCGGAGACGCTGGCGAATCATGTCCGCTGCAACAATTCGTTCGTGCACGCGGTGTTCCAAGCCCAGTTTCGGTCTAGTCTCACGTGTCCGCGATGCCACCGACAGTCGAACACGTTCGATCCTTTCCTATGCGTGTCGGTACCAGTTCCTCAGAATCACCGGCAGATGAACCTTTTCGTGAACGTGCTGTACACGTCGCAGCAGCCGCGGCAAGTGAAGATCGGGGTGAGCGTGAACCAATCGGCCAACGTGAGGGAGCTCAGAGAGATTCTGGCCAGCGACACGGGAATCGAGGAGAATCACATGTTACTCACTGAAATCCACGACGAAGGATTTCACAGGTAACTTGCCGCTGTTATTATTTCACTGATTCTGACAGAAATACGTCCGCATATATCCTTAATATGATTGAGAGATTTATACATCCTTAAGATAACTAGAATACTCCCCTGAACTTTGTCCACCTATTTTTGTCACACCTTATACAAGCTCCAATCCTAACCGATGTTATTGCTATTTAACCGTTGCTCGATGGATACAGGGTCTAAACGGACCCATGTTCAATACGAAACTACACGTGTTCCTGGTTATTAGTATTACTTTTTCAAAGAGGTAGCGTGGGACCAGGAAGCCCCATAAAAGGGAGCCCGGAATAAGAGACCACGGCGGGACGACTTTGGCGGAGTTGGCTAGGCGGCTGCCCAGTACGCAGAGGATCCGCAAGATCCCGGATTCGAATCCCATCGCCCGAGGTCCGTTTTTTCCGTGGCTCCCGAACGCATAGGAATTACAAAACCTTATTCCTACAAAAGTAATTTTCAATCAGAAGAAGATAAGAATCTAGTCTAAATGAAAATTATAGGGTGAAACGGACCTTTGTCACTAACGCTAATAATTGGTGCTTCTTTATTCTTTATAGAACTTTCTCAGATTGCCAACCTCTATCTGTGATCACCGAGAACGATCCGCTCTACTGCATAGAACTGCCACAGCTGAAGGAGCCCACGGAACAGGCGTACATCCTGCTAGTATGGATCAATGTTCTAGTGAAGGGAGAGCTGAGGCAACGCTTCGGCAGCCCATACACTATGCAGGTGTCCAGGGAGACATCCTACGACGACCTACAGAAGCTCCTGTTGAAGGAGATGCACAGCGTCCTAGCTGACGATGTCCTCACATCCAGCCAGAGCCCAGGCCTGTTCAACATCCGCGTGGCGGACCCAGCAGCTACCCCCATCCAAGACGAACACCCCTGCATCGACCCCTGCGTCGAGCACCCTCTATACACGGAGCAGATCGAGCAAGCTCTGGCTTTGTGCGCCGACGACTCAGGCCCACAGCACGTGAAGCTGATCTTGGAATGGGACGACGCCACTAAATGCAATATCATTCAGGACGACAGCGATCAGATCGAAGAGCACGCCAGTGTGAAGCAGCTGAAGACCAACTCGGAATTGGGGGGAGCCGTGACTTTGGAGGAATGCTTTGACCTGTACACGAGGGCCGAGATATTGGGGGCGGAGGACGCGTGGCACTGCCCCTACTGCAATAAGAAGCAAGAGGTGGTGAAGAAGCTGGGTCTTTGGTCTCTGCCTGATATACTGGTCATTCACTTGAAGAGGTTCCGACAGCAGTCCAAGCAGAGGTCCACTTCCAAATTGACCATGCTGGTCGACTTCCCTCTGTACGGCTTCGATATGACGCCGCACCTTGCCCACAACGGAGTCCAGGCGCATAACAACGTCGCTAGCCTGGGTGGGCTGGGCTGGTCGCCTTGGAAGAAGCCCAGGCCCCGGCAACAGAATATCCCCAAGTACGACGAGAATGTGTACGACCTCTACGCGATCTGCAACCACCACGGCCAAGATCTGCAAGGCGGCCACTACACTGCGTTCTGCCGGAACCCTTATGACACTCAGTGGTACTGCTTCGACGACACTAGAGTGGAAGCCGTGAACGACACGAATCTGATCACGAACTCGGCGTACATGTTGTTCTACCAACGAAGGGGCCTGACCAACAACTCGGGCAACTCCTCGGCGGCCTCCACTAGCTCGGCTGGGTCGGGGCTCGATCACTGGGTCTCGAAAATGCCACCGTTTTACTTCAACAATAAGACCAGTAGCATCACGAACAATAACCAAAGCAAGTCGCAGGAGGTACTTTCTCAGGAGAAGATCGTCGAGGAGAAAAATATGACCAATTTCAACAGAGGGTGCCGCAATTATGCCACCCTGCAGCCGAAGAAGAGGAACGTTGCCACGGAAACGGACATCGGGCAGATCGATCATTATTCTGATGATGAAGCACCTTGCAGAAGGGAATGGGTAAGCTGAGAAGCAATTATGTATTCAATTATTGTCAGCCGTAAGGTATCCGGTCTCGGTGTGACTTTCTATGCCTCTTTCTCCGTCTGTTACTACATCGTATGCAGTTGACCGATGAATAAACGATGACATTAGCTTCATTCATCACCATTCTACTAACTTCTTCATTCAGTTACCCTTTGCATCTTGTATAGGATAGTCAGTAACAGACAGAAGAAAATGAAATGGGTGATTCTACGTGATAAAATAAGACGAAAGTCAAGAGTAACGAAATTACATTAGAGGTTTCATTTTTTAGTTATTAATGATAAAATATTTTAGCAATTCGACTCAGTCAGTCACCGTCAAGAAGGAGCCACACAATAGTAACACCTCGATACTAGATCGCCTGCCAAACCTCGAAACAAGTTCATCTCCATCCCCACAGAGCTGCCCACTTTTCGACCATTTTTTTTAGCATGCGCAATGGAGAATTCACAATTAATTTTTACGTCCGTTTCACATTTTTGAAAGTGAAAGAAAGACTTGAATTTTCTGACTTGAATTCTTACAAATTAATAATTGAAAAACCAAGCGTCTACTGCAATTTTGTTTCCCTTACTTCTCTTCTTATTTTGTTGCCCAACCTTACCCACTTCATTTTCTACTGCAGTTGCCAAACACCCTGTATAATGTACTTTTTGGCATAACTTTGATCGATCATTGTAAAAATAAGTTTTCATCTCGCGTTTTATATTCGATTTTAACCCCTAGTATCATGATTTTTTTATTTTACACAGAAAAATTCTTATCGATGCATTTTTGTTCGCACTTGACCGTAAAAATAAGCAAAATATTCGTAGTGTAACAATTTTTTACATAAATGTAGAGATATGGATACAACTATGTATTATAATGTTAAGCCAATGCTCGGCTTTGCAGAATGTTACGCTAGTGTTCCATGCATTATTATGTTTCACATCAAATTTATTCAAAAAGAAAAACCGAAATAATTGAGAGGAAAAATTACCACTCGCCTGGTACTTTCAGCGGTCCTGGCGAAACTAAGATTTGTAATCAAGAATATGAGACAGTGTATCAGTAAAATATCCACGGATGTGTTTTTGCCGTAAGGGGACATTTGTAACATACGGTAATAGTAAACGCTTCAAAGTTCGTGAAAAAGCCCCTAGATGGCGCGCACGAATTTTTCAATTCGTGTAACATGGATTCGTGCTACACAATGATACGGGGGGTTAATATAGAGAATTCTGTATAGTCATGAGCGTCCGGAGGGGGGTGTAAAAGTTGGCCCCCCCTGGCTTTTGAGAAAAAAATCTCTTATTTTTCAAAACTGATATTTATTAAGTTTATACTAAAAAGGGGAATATTTTTAAAATTTTAATTAAATTGGCACTATAAAATTGGTTAAAAAAGCAGGAGAGGTGTAGTTTTCTTTATCATCATCCTAAAGTTGCCCCCCCCCCCCTCTCCTGTAAAAAAGTCTGCGGACGCCCTGGGTATAGTTCAATAAATTAAAAAGCGATCTTTTTCAGTAATTTTGTATTTATGTTTGCAGGCCTCGCCGAAACCTGTCCGAAAAATGTCGTCCATCACGCTGACGCCGCAAATACAGCAACCGACGATAATCCACACCGCCAGCAGCGATCCAGATACAACGATAATACACGAGTCAACGTTGTAACATACAATTTAAGCCAGGCCCGATCTGGCTGCAGCAACGCTCAATGTATAGTGCCTGGAACACAGTGTGCCGCGAAAGGTTCAAGAACGTTAAAACAGCTGTAGAGTGTAAAGACAATTTCTCGTGAACGTTAAATCCATTAATTTCCTGTCAAGCGAAAAAAAAAAAGAAGCGTCGATATACACGTATATCGCTTAGAAGAAACCTAGAACCTGTCGCTCTGAATTTCTTCGCAGGGACGCTTCTCTCTTTTGTATTCGACGTCCCTTGGTATTATTTCGAATGCGACGTATCGCGAGCGCGCGACGGCGTGTATTCCGAGAGGGGGAGAAACTCGAGGCATTAGTGATTTTTGTAATTTATAACGTGTTTGTATACAGGTTGTGTGAATCGTATTGTACATTGTAGCTGTTAGAGGAACTTTTTAAGAAAAGGACGAAATATTATGTTGAGTGTATCGAGGATCGGGAGTCCCTCGTTAACGAACTACGCCTGTTGTTAATACCTTAGATCTTCAACGCAATAGGTCGATGAGATCCTAGATATGTCCAGAGGGGGGGCGCGCCCTGTGTGTCAAAGCAATTCCTCCGCGACCTGCCAACATACACGCGAGTCGTTACAGTGAAACTATGACAATAACTTGAGTCCGTGGGCGAGTCAAGATTCACGCATTTACGGTAACCTCGTCTCCCAAGCGTGAGGCTTGTCTGGGCATAACGTGTAGAAACGCTAACCGTTGCTTCAAATCTATGCTTAAATAATAATATTTATATCGTATTTGTATCACCCACTAGTGGCCTTATCTCAGTAATTAAATATCGACATGTAATTTGCGATCGTACGAGCACGTTTCCGGAAGCGTTTTTATTAAAAGAAAACAATACGACGTCGCATTGCGAAAGCCACAGAAGTTATATATCACACCGTGTATCTGCCAACTGTTCTTTTGATTCGCACGCGAATCGACGACCAAGAAACTATACTTCCACTGTTCACCCCACACCCCGCCGTTCTTCCTGCGATTGGCACAATCCAGCGTTATCGTGCTCGGAAAGGGAGACCCGTCGTGCCCGAGGCAAAGAGTGGCTTTCTTTGTCACCTAATGAGATATCCTGCGTTTCTTCGATCATCGAATACTCTTAAATCTTCTAGTTGTAACGATCATTCCACTTGCGCGCGTTTATTGGAGGGCGATCGAAGCACGGGAGGCATGAAAGTGAAACAGATTTATATATATATATATATATATATATATTATACATATATACATATATGCACCACATGTATAATTAGCGAGTGAAAGATATTTAAGTTATTTTAACGGTAACATTAATTGCTAGTCACATGTATCTTGAGGGTAGCGAGTGCAGGGGTGCGTGAGGTGAAATGTAAATTCAGCCAAGTGTCAAGTTGAGCCTCGGTTTTACGAGATGAAGGCAATTCGGTAGGCCAAGTTGTGTAAAGTATAGTCAAGTATACTGCTTTGGACTACGTTGCTGCGCAAATTGATTCCTGTGACGAGTGCCGCGGCACTCTTAAAAAAAGTAAGACTTGATTCGACGTTTTTAAACTCGGAAATACCGAAGAAGATAAATATTAAATATCGTCTCAAATTTAACCAACACCTTCGATCCGGACGATATTTATTAACGGGTCGGGCCGAGTGCGGGGAACGCCTTATGAGCGTCCGGCAACTGTGGTTAACGAATAGCGACTAACGATTTCCGTACACGGGGTGCGAAAGATAAGAGGTCTACCGGGAGCCGTTCCGTCGTTGCGAAATAAAAGTAAACAGCCTCTATGCATACTTTTGGGGGCACTTAATGGATTGTACGATGGGATGAATGTGCGGGACGCGTATGATAAGGAATAGAAGGGGGAAAGAATGATCGCCGCTGCCCGTCATTATTATATGATTTTAGAAGTTGCGCATTCACGTTAATCGACTGAGAGATACACTATTGATTAATCATATTACCACTGCTATTTTGTTCAAATAAATAGAGGATGTACATAACGTAGAGAGAAAGAGAGAAGATGAAATGTCATTCCATTGTATGCACGCTACGCTATGTCAGCTTTGACCTATGATTCTTATACTCCACCGTCTTTTAAAAGTAACATTGCCGAAGACTTTTGTAATTCCCGCCGCTTCTCAAGATTTTCGTAATACTTCGTGGCGAGCTAGCTATTTCCACTTTATCGAACGAACAGCTACACGAGAATCGTTCACGTTCGTTGGAACCACCCTCCCATCGGAACTGTAATTCGCGAGAAAATAACGAGTTCCGTCGAGTTCAGTCGATCTTGTTTTCAATCACCGATTCGTCGCGGATCATAGATAGTAGACGATTAGGCGACAAAATGTTGAAGTCGAAACGAAATCGTTGTATAATATTATTCAAGGCGAATGTAAAAAGTTTATAAATAATTCATGATAAATGAAACGTACTATACAGAGATTTGTCAATAAAAAGTAATATTCGTACGTGAACTGCCTGGTAACTCAGTAATTTCAAGACACCGTTTATGTATTTCACTATTATTTACATTAAAGTTCGATCATGGAACATGGCGTTGATTTCAGAGATATGGGGACCCCTGATCATTCTTAATTTATATTTGTTATATCAAATGTTTATGTTTGGGAGTTCAGTGGGCAAATATTGATGTTCAGTGTAATGTAATATAGGTTATAATTTTTAATCATTTCAATTGTATTAGCAATAGAAAATATTCATTGCTTGAGATTACTAAGCGCATGCGCACCATATTGTTTCACCGTACTACCGCGCCACCTCTCATTTCTTATTGAACACGAGCGGAATATAGATTTAACCCTTTGGGTACTAACAATCTGAACGTTTAGGGCATACCACGTGCGGGTTTCCTCCAGACATATCTCTTCACCATAGTCGCTGAACGCTTATGGGCGTTTCTCGCACACATTGCACGCACTGAACGCGCACATGCGCCCAAAGGGTGTATACGATAAATAACCCTCAAAAGGAGGCTTTATTTCATTTCGAAATGAGACATTCAGAGCAACCCAAATTTTTTTGTGAAATTAAGTTAGCAGCAATAATGTATTCCAATAAGCTGTATTAATCGTATAAAAGAGGAAAAATGAATATTTTTTCAATGTCGGAAAGTCCGTTGTTGCTTCCGGATATTGGCCTAGAGACGAAGAGCTCCTTATAACGATTTTTTAATAACAATAGATCCAACATTTTCAACAGAAATAGACGCGCATACACGCAACCTGACAATTTACTCTGCAGTTAAGGTAGAACTGTGGAGCTGCAGAGAAACATTAGATCGATAACATTGAAACTCGAAATTCCTTAAAAACCTGCTACTTTCAGCTCCATCACATTCGAATACCTTTTACCAAAGTTAAGAATAGATACATAATTTTGGTACATTCCCATTTTATTGCCTTATTACTGAACGTGAATGTGGAGTGAGAAAACTCGGTCGGTAACGTCAATTCCACTATCTTATAGTGAATTTTTAAACTTCGTTTCAGAAATAGATTTTATCTTGGGGGGGGGGGGGGGGGGGGCGACGACTTAAACAGCTAAAAAAATTTTCAATGCAAATTCAATAAAATTTTTTTTAATCTAACTTTCTCTTGTTTCACAAAACTCTTGAATTACTTCAGTTGTGGTTACATTAATCCTTTTCCCTTTTTCTTTAAGGGTGCCAGCCCTCCCCCTGAATAGGCTACTGTTTTCAGCACACTCTAAACTCAGAATGTACTTACTAAATTTTATCATATACTTACCTGCTTTACTACTCGGTTTTGCCCGAAATTTAGATTCTGATTTTATAACAAAAAATTTATTTCAAATATTTTTTTTATGAAAATAGTCACATTCATCTGGATTAGATGAGCTAGGATACATTGCGCTTCCCCATAGTTTGCCGTTCGAAATTTTATAGGCGACAGACAAATACACAAACACTTTCTGCTTTATTTATTAAGATATTTATGCTTCCTCGTACATGTATTTTAAATACATAAGCATAAGAGATACAGTACATTGAAATTCACTGTATATTTTTCGCATGCTAGGGCAAACAAATTTGAATTCGGATAAATGGTTTCGTTTTAGAGCGATATCGCAAAGGGAAGCTTTTCTTGCTCGATGCAATTGGTCCAACTTGCGCCAGCCAGCGGCGTCGCCATGTATTTAACGGAGAAGTGCATCGCGTAGCAGAAGACGTCCGTTTGCAATATTTACATCGCGCGGGGCGATTCCTGCGAGGGAGCCGTGCATACGGCAGGAATCCGGAATGCGCGCACACTTTGCAGATATAAAATTCATTTCATAAATCAAACGTGTATAATCAGTGTGCTTCGTTGCGACAGCGAAAAGGTTTAATAATTCGTTGAAGGAAAGATGTGATATAAGTGCATTCTTGTTGATTTAAATTTTTTAAACGTAATCATGTTTCTGTCTTTAAGTAAACAGATAGAAGATAATTGTGTTGGAAGATCTGAAAATAATAATATTGAAGCTTGCTCTGGGAAGGAACGAGAAAACGAGAAAGAATTATTAATGTTTTCTGCCCAGAGTAAAAATAATCGTCGCTGGACCTTTTCTGTGTTGCAACACTACGTCTACATGCGACCCTGCTTGAGTAAAAAAACATGTTTACATTCTCCTCTCTTTCAATCGCAGCTTTAAATATCTTTCCACTCCATATTTGATAAACATATATTCCCAAGTAAACCTCAACCGTCCTCCCATCACAAATATTCCAAATACACATTCACCAATTAATAAAATCTTGCTTAAAAATTTCTCAAACGATCCTCCTCTTCCTCCATTTCTACGAAAAGCAACCGAATACGATTCAAGTTTCCTTACCAACCGCGTAATGTCGTCACGCTACACCACTGTACTCTATGCCTTTACTCGCGACATGCCCCGACGCGTATTCCTAACGTACATTTGAACAAACAACTTGAATAATCCTCTGTTTACTGACGCGCCGGCGTGCGATGCCATTAAACTTTAATCGTTTATTTGGGCCGTTAAGGACATCCTACCGAACCGCGCGTTGTTATCTAGACCGCGCTGGTGTGTTACAAAAGTGTCGTATGAATTTCATATCCGTGAGGTATACACAGTCATTTTTGACTGCCGCTGTACGCCTTACGGGAGGAGATGGGGATCGCGTGGTAGTACGCTGGGATTGGCCGTGGCGCCACCCCACTCCGCGAACGCGTTCAGTCGAGTTCGGACCTTCGTCGGGTGCGGAGTGTGTGTCGTTACCGTCTAGTGTCAGTGTTCACATCAACTCACTGAAAATCAAGGTAAGAGACCCTCCACGCTTAAACACGTATCCGCGAAGGTGATCCGCGAGGCATGCTCCACCGCTCGATGGACAATCACGGCGCCCGCCGCGTATCCCGCGAGAAGCGTGTTCGCTCTTGTTTTGCAGCCTCGGATTTCGACAGGGACCGGGAGTGTGGTGCGCGATCGAGCTTCGGCGATTCCTTCGCCGGCGCCCGAAATACGCGTACCGGGTACCGGACCAAGTAACCGTCGTTCCGTTCTAACGAAAGCAACAACACGGGGAGGACAGCGCCTCTCCCACGAGATAAGAGGGACAGAGACGGAGCGTGGTGGCGCTCAGTGTCGTCTTCTCCGTGTGTACTCTCGGGATCGATACACACAGAGCACCACGCTTGGCGCGACGTCCGTCCGCTCGCCTGTTCCGTGTATAAGGTTACGGGGGTTCGTACGGGATCCATGCGGGTGTGTGGGCCCCTCTCTGTGTCGCTCTACGTGCCTATGCGCTGAGTGCGCGGAGCCGGAGGGTGGATTTTCGGCCTAGCCGCGGAAAAATTCAAAGAAATTGTCAAGTACGCGCCGCGGCAATGCGGGCCCCTCGTGAAACGCCACCCTCCCTCTCTGCAGGCAGCCGCGCCGGCCACCCGAACGTTGCAACGGAGCGGCGGCGTGAGAATGACAGCGAACCAGGAGGTTTGAAAACGGGCGACCCGGGCTTTCGTATGTCGCGCGAATGGCAATGAGGCGACTTGTCACGTTACTCGGTAAGAAGCGCACGATTCACGGTCGAATGCGCGTGGTGGGGGGGGGGGGGGGGTCGTCTCTGGTTTATCTCACGATCTCTTTAGTTACGATCGGCCGGTTGTTGGTATCGTTGTTGTTAATGGGTTTTATTGAGTTTAGGATAGAATTGTGACGTTTTCTAACGAGTAACGTTAAGCGTATAGGCGAGGTTCGCCGTTGTAGAAGCTGTTACTCAATATAACTATAGTTAATATAACAGTCGCTTTTACCGACGAGGTAACGAATGAATAGCCCTCGGTGAATTCATATTCGGTTATTTGGATGATTGTTAGTTTTAGGAATTTTCTAGCGTTACATGATAATTGTGATGTCGACAGTATTCTGCACAGTTAGGTAGGGATAGTGTTTTACTTCTAATAATGCCACTTAGAGACCACTCGAACCGTTGAGAACCCATTTTGCGGTCTATTTAAACTAACTGATAAGCATCAAGTTGCTTGAAAAGAATGATTCAAACCGCAGCGGGCTTATTAATTTCAATAAAAAAAGGAACCCGATAGGGTCATGCTATGTGACTGAGTAAACGAGCTGGATTTCCAATGATATAATCCTCCTATGTTTTTAATCGTTCCAGCTGAATTATTAACGGAACACTGATTCTCACGAAACCTTTGGCGGGGAGCGCAGGGGATGTGAAGCTCGGGACCCAACAGGGCTGCCCATTTATTCTCGTATCGAACGATTCTGACATTTTTACTCGCGTGTTTCTGAAAGTTGGGTATATGATCGACAACAGAGGATAGTCATAATACGCTCGACTGATGTGGGAACCGTGACCGCGCGAACGCCGGGGTACTGATGGAATCGAATTTAGTATGTACTCGCATGAGCATGTAAAATTGTATAGGAATTTAAACTTTCATTAATTCAAATAAATATCCCGTTTTATCGACGGTTACAGGTCATTATTTTTATTTTATGAGAACGCCTATAATAGTATTTATATAAGATATTGTTCTGTAAAACTTATATCTGTTTGTGTTAAATTTGGTGAATGCTCGTTGCCACTGTTTTTATCGTTCAAAATGCTAATGTAAAATACGAACAAATCTCCATCGAGTTTTGACCAAACTCGCGAGACACTCGACTCTGTCACTACCCCGAGATTAGGAGAGTCTCGGCCAGTAGAATCCAGTGAGTTTTTGCGTAACGAGAAATACCCTAACCTATTTATCGGTTGGACGAGCAACCGTGTTTATCGGTGGAAAGACCGATATCGACATATTTTTGTCTGCTCCCTTATTTCTTGTTTCGTTCTCGATTGCTGGAGGGTTCGATGGGCACGCTATATTTGACAGGCTTAAAATAATTTCCGTTAACGTAGGTAGATATAACACATGTTTCAAAATGTCTCTTCAACATCTATACTTTAATCTTGATTCACGCTGTGAAAAATTTAATTAATATTATCAAAGCAATGGCAATCCAGTTCAAAAACGTTTCAAGTCTCTAATCTAATATCGATGGCATGTTAGATGTAATTATAGAATATTTTCCCCAAATTCAGGACACATATTTTTCTTCTTTTATCTTTATTAACTCCAATTTACGACTAACCTTTATTAAGTTAATTAGCAAATGCGATGTATGATACTAAGGCGTTGGAGAAGGTAGTACTAGTGCTTCTGCAGAAGTACAATGGGTCTTGATTAATTAATTATCTGTTATACGGGTAGGTCCGAGAGCTTCGTTCTTTTTAAAAGCTTTTATTTATTAGTCGGTTGCTCCCTTCTGTATTATTGGTAGGAGTACTGGGTGGTACGAATGCATAGTGGTTTAAGTTTTCACTCGACCAGTTATATTGACTGAACTGAACTATTTACTACTACTAGAATCATCTGACGGTCATCCTTAGCTGGTCTAGCTGCTTCATGAACCATCTGTGAAGCGTCCTGTGACTCACCTACGACCTATACTAGAGTTGCACGTGCTAAACGCACGCAGCACTCGACTTATGTGCACAGGATGTCCGCGTTATTATTCTCGAGCATTCCTCTTATTCTCTACTGAATAGTGTTAGAGCCAGATACAAAACAAGGCAGTTGTACCAGTTTTCTTATAAAGATTGCGATGTTTGGACTTCAGTCCCAGAATTTCCAATATATCTTCAATCAGAAATGTGACATTAATCGTTTTAAAGTGGAAAGCTGTGTATACTGTTTCTGTATTAGTGCGAAAAGAATGTCAGAGCAAAGTCAGATCTTTATTGTTGTTTACTTTTGACCTAGAATATTGACGAAGATTATATTATAGTGTACTCTTCAGGGGCGGATTTGAAGATTTGGCGCCCTTAGGCTAACAGGCGTCTGTTGCCCTTTTCATGAGATATCATCAAATATTTTAATTTGAAAGAGTTGAGACAATTTTAAAATTCATTCAATATGACAACTCATATATGAGTTATCGCTAATTTGCTACATGAAAAAGTGAATTGTTTTCTAAGTTGTCTCAAGCCTCTGTATTTAAATCTTTTCCAATTTCTTTGGCTCAAAATTAGTCACCCTCCAAAATTTTCCTTTCCGCAAAATTTGTTCCTTCCCAAAATTTATTGCGCTCCAAAATTTGCCGCTCTCCAAAATTTGATACTCCCAAAAATTTATCGCTCCACATTTGTTGCACCCCAAAATTTGCCGCTTCCTAAAATTGGACGCTCCCAAAAATTTAACACTCCCCGAAATTTGCAGCCCCAAATATTTGCCGCTTCCTAAAATTGGACGCTCCCAAAAATTTGACGCTCCCCGAAATTTGCCATCTATCAAAATTTACTGCCTTAGGCTGCAGCCTACTTAGCCTACACCCAAAGCCGCCCCTGGTAATCTTGCAAACCTTCGTGTCATATGTCATTGAATTTAGCTTGACGACCGTTTTCCCGGTACACGACTAAAAGCTTAAGATTTACACTGAAAAATGTTAAGGTCATCGTCGCAACAGGAAATTCATTCTTATTCTTCTCTTTAGTTCTTATTTTTCCTCTTAAGGTGGAATTACACATTCGGCATTCGACAAACTGAACGTTCGCCAAAGAATTCGCGTGTACTTCCACACTAATTGTAAGTATGCGCTTGTTCGACAAATGAGCGTTTCAAATTCGTCAACTGTGACAATTGGTGAATGTCGAATGTGTAGTTCCGCCTTTTATACGGAGAAAAATAGAAGCTACCAATTATCGTTCTACATACATTTCTTATTGTAGAAGTAATGCATTTTTTGTCTGGGCCATAGATATCACCGAGAAAGCAATCGAAAGTAGTATAATAATAATACCACCTCGATCGCCAGGAGCAGCACGACGCGTGCCGCTCGCGCGTTTTTCTCGCGTTGCCAAGGCGACCGAGATGAAACGGTGTTACTAACCTTAGTATTCCCTACGGGCGAGGAAACCTCGGATCGTAATGAAACGGAATAGCGTTGATTTATATTAAGTTTTCGCATTTGTAACCACCAAGTGTTTGTGTAAAATGCTCTCTCTACAGTCAAAGAGGAGGAGGTAGCTCGAAACGTTCCAACAGTCGAGGCTCCCTAGAGATTGTTTTCGTACTTCGACGAGGGATGTTTATAAACAATGAGAGGTGCGAGCCATGAAATATGTATGTACATTACATACGTCGTATTCGAGTATTGTTGATTTGAATTCGATCATTCTCGCATGTTTTACGATCGTAAAATCTGTTTGTAATTTCGGATACATTATACGTTCGGAGATAGAGAAAATGACCGGCGTACACTAGAGTGAAATTATGGTGGTCGCGTATATTTGTACCTTGGCCGTAAAACGATTCAAATATTAATAACTGTCGATGTAAATTCTCCTTTACGCGACGAATTGAATTGTCCGCTTTATTTGCCGCAGAAGTATCGAGATCCTCGAATCAATAACCAACGACTGAAACTGGTGTCAATTTCAATGAAACTGGAACGCGATGTTATTATTCCATTAAGCGCACGCCCGCGAGGTTAGGTTTGGAGCGTTTGCCATGAATTCGAATTTATCGACAGAGTATCAGACTCCAATGTTTTTTTTTCATACTTCGTTATTTTGATCGATTAACATCTCTGATAATTATATTCTATTTGACAACTCTTTCTTCTCGAATCGTTTTCTCGTATTATACGTTGATACGTCTGAAAATACTTTCCTGCGTATTATAAATACGTGTCTTTTGTGGTAGAGTTTTGCAAAAACAAATGGTTACAGTAAAGCTAGTGGAAAAATAAAGATAGATACCTTTCACTACTTCTTCTCTCATGGAGACTTCTCCTGTTTATTTTCTTCATTAACTCTTTGGATACTCATGTTCGTGCATTATTCGACAAAAGTAGTGATGGGTTCGAACAAATCGCGAGTATTTTTGTTTGAACAACTACCACCAGGTTCTAATCAATCACACTTTACGTACCGAATTAATTAATGCACCTGAATTTATATAAAACTTGATTCAAGTAGTGATGGGTCCGAATCCATCGCGAGTATTTTTGAACAAGATCTCAAAACTTCCTCTACACTGGCCTACCGAGCCACCGATCTCTACAATCATTATCTCTTTTCTATGGCTCGTGTGCGCGCACGTGCCTCTCGAACGCGAATCGAAAGCGGAAGCGTTATTGAATCGGTGATACACGGGCCTCGTGGCCGGTTCATCGGAATGCAATGATGCATCGCCGTATATACACGTCAGTCAGGAGCGCGCGCGTGCGCGTCTCTTCGGCCTCGGGAACAAACGATATCGGTATGCAAGGTGAGAGGGTGATCTATTCAGAGGTCGACGGGAATGCAGAAAAAGCCGACGTTTCAGACAAAAGCTATCGGCGGGTTTCGCCCCGACGAAGTGGTCGTCTTCCTGGCCGTCCCGTTATTCGCCTGTCGGCCTGCTTCTTCACCCTTGAAGTGCGCCTCGGAAATCCGAGATCCTATCTGAACAGACTCGTTTCACCGAGGGTTTCGCGCTCTTCATATTCGACGAGCGTGTTCCTCGTGCCTTTTTATGGGGGTCGGGATTTTTAGGAACGAAACACGCATCCGATATGACAAACATAAATAATAACGAGAGAGATACTGTAATATGGTTTACGCTTACAGGTAGGATTGCCAACCGTACTATAGTATATTTTCGACTAGTCTACTATGTATCGTTAGAAAAAGAAAAAACTACGTAAAAATACTATATTTCCGATACATCCATTAAATTCAGAACTTTAATTTGCAAATTTAAACTTTAAACAGAAGTTCAGAAGAACGCGACTTAAAAACAGTTGAGGGCGACAACGGATCAACCCACATTAAAAAATTTTTTTCCCCCTATTTTATATGATTAGTATACTCTATTGGAATACGTTATTGCGACTAACCCAGTTTCGAAAAAAATACGAGTTAGTCCGTTGTTGCTCTCACTGCCTCAGTTGTCTATGGTTTGCCAAAATTTATATAAAATAATTTCGTACTTTCTCTCTATTCCCGCCACTTCAGCTTTTACAAGTTTTATTTCTATAATGAATATAAAGGACGGGAAGAGAAAAATAAAGCCAGTCTATCTGACATAAAAATGAGCTCTTCATATACGTTAATTTGGACTTTCACAAAATGCACAAAAAAAATAAGACGTTGTTTTAATGCAGTTTTATTTTACACCACTATCCTCTGAAAAATACTGTAGTTTTCCACAATGTACTATATTTTTTATCACATTTGTCCGTAAAGTACTATATTGTCATGAAAAAAATTGGCAACCCTACTTACAGGCGACCTCCGCATAATATGGTGGTTAGGATCACAAACAGTTCTGTGTTATAAAAAAACAACAGAAATATAATATTTCGCTTTCATAATGTGCCATTTTGGCTCATAATTCCATTCATACACATTTCAAAATAAGCTTCCATGTTAGATTTGAATCTTTTATAACCTAAAATTCTTGTTATTCATAATGTGACGAAGAATATCTCCCTCGATATAGGGTGTTCGATAGTACTTTTTACACAAACGATCAGGAGATGTCACTCGTTAACAAAAATTATTGTGCGTTATACCCGCATTTTCCACATTACCAACCATTCTCATCATCCGCAAAGCGTTTCGAGCTGCCACGGAGCTGCATTCGCCGGAAACACGATTACCGGATCGACGAAAGGGGAGCCTGGACGAGCGAAAGAACTCGCGACGAAATTTCAATTAGCGAAATGAGCCGCGGAGCGATTCGTTCTACTGCAGAGAAACATCGTGTTTCCTTTTCGCCCGCCTCGCGTCGCACGCTCGAGCACGAAACAAAGCGAGTGGCCCCTACAAAAGCTGGGGCGACGGTTCTTCGGGCGCTTCGAAGGAGAAGGAGGAACCGAGAGCGTCTCGTAATCATTTAGACGTACAGTGGCGGCGGCAGGGGGGGAGCGCAGCTTTCAAGCCCGTGTCCGCCGCAAATTATCTTTGAATTAACATCTCGGACGGTCGTATATCCGGGGCGAGCGAGCGCGCGCGATACGCTGCCCCTTCCCTGCTCCCTTTCAGGCCTCGAATTTTCCGTGCAAACGCTTCGGGGCTCCGTGCCACCACGACTAGCCCGGGGAAGAAGGGAAGAGGCAGTTTTTTTTAGCCGTGGAATTGCAAAGCAAACTGTGCTGAAGCGCCTCGGGTGCTGATGTTGCGAGCACGCGCGCGCGCCTCGGTGGCTCCCGTCGGCGTCGGTGAAAGGAAAAATTACTCGGTGAAAACGGGGTGCAAATAAATTACCCCTGGACAGGGGCGGGGGGATATCACTGGGAGACCCACTTCAACGCCGTTCGGTAATTCATTCGAACTTGGCTGTCCAGGCGAGGCAGGGATGACCATGGTTATAGAGCGAGAGGCCGGAGGACCGTTCGCGGGCAATTGAATGTGCAAATGGGTAATGGAGCCGCAGAAAGGTCGAATTTTTCGGAATATGGTGGTGTTTGGTTTCTTGAAATTGAATCTGTAATATTGCAGATGCAATTGAATATACAAATTCAATTACTATACAAATTACAGAAACATTACGACTTAAATCCACACGTTTGTAATTATATTTTGGAAATATGAAAAATATAATTCTATACAGCAAGGAATAATAAATATTTAACACAAAAAAGTATACATTAAAATCCATACAATAGTTTCGGAACAAAATTCATAAGAATAAATCCCTTGTTCGACCAGAAAAGTAGAATGGTCCCTTAACATACAGTTTAATCTCCATAATCCGAATTTCAAACTCTACCTACACCGATGTCCCAGATATGTTCCTATTTGTCGATTCTTATTCTTATTGTCCTCTTGTCCCAAGATCTTGGCATCAATTTGACATATCGATCGCTTACTGCACGAGTATTGTATGTCCACTTTTTTAACAGTTTTAAAAATGGTACTATATCATTAAAGAAATAGAAATTCCAGAAGTTCACAAAAAGTGGCCATACAATATTTGCGCAGTAAGCCGTTGATACGTAGTATACTTGTAAGTACCATTTTTTAACGGCCACTGTATATTTCATCCGCGTCCCTGATAATTGCAGCTGGTCTTAACCCTCCCACCCTCGTATCATTAAGCCTCCGCTGCGCCCTTGTTTACCTGCCACAGGATTTCTTATTAAAAAGTAGGATATTGCTGGCTCGAATAAAGAATACGCGTCAAGTGCGAGTAAAGTAAATAAGTACAAGTAAAGCTTGAATTCTTAGCGGAATTTTAAAAGGGGGAAAGGAAGTGCTTTGACTCGCGACGGCGCGGTCCGACGCTCCACGCGAAAACGTTACGCCGTGATTAAATTCGTTTGCCCGCCGACTTCGTTGCCTTTCCTCCCTTTTCTCGTTCACGTGAGCCCTAGTTCCCCATTGTTTATCCCTCAACAAAGTGACAAAAAGCGTTGAGGCTTCGGGGCCGCCGCCTTTGCAGGCATGCATCGCGGTAACGGGCGCTTCCACGCGTTTTTCGACAACGACCTTTTGTCCTCGAGCCTCAGCGTGCGTGCACGCGTAAACAGAAACAAACCCGCACTTTACATGGACGAATAACCTTTTAGGAATGGCGGATTGATTGTCCCTGCGCTTTCCCCTCAAATGAGCAGCTATTATTCCAAATTATTCGTATATCCCCATTGAGAACCTGCAGTTCGAACTCTTGTACACGTACGTATCCCTTTCAGATGTGTTTATGTACCTGTGCGTGGAGTCGCATATACAGGGTGTCCCATTTAACTCGACAGTCCTATTTTTTTTTTATTTTAAATGAAGGATATTAAAAAAATGTTTCAAGAGGAAGCTGTTTTTGGTGGAAACGTCAAACTTTGTGAGCAGTGAAATTATTCCCTTCAACTTGTAATTTTCGAGAATTCAAGGTTATTTGTGTTCTCTTAAACAAAATTGAAAAATATCCAATTTGCAAGGAATCTCAGGATCGTCAGTTTTTCAATGGGTATACCATTAATTTTCTCCAAAAATAAAATATAGAGTATAAAATATATCAAATATAGTATAATATATAAATACTATTATATAAGAGAAGAAGTACCATTTAAGAAGAAAAATGTCGATGCTCCTGAAATGTCAGAAAAAAATAATTTTCAAGCGAAACGATATCAGAATAATGCAAGTTATATGGAGCACCCTGTACATGTACTTCCCAAGTGAATGCCCCAATCCGAAATCGAATTCACTCTCCCACTTCGGTATAATACTCGAAACTATGAACAGACACAGACAATACCACGTTGATACTCGAAATCGTTACGAAGTCTCCACTCCGAGTCAATCTCCCTCCCTTGAAAATTATTAAACGGGACTAAACGAAGTTAAGAGAGTGTCCTTAATTGTCCAAGAAACTTCGCCCGCCTCGACGGCTCCCTGGCGGCGATCTTTCGGCGGGAAACTCAATTAGGGGTACTTTCCTGAATTTCAAAAATCCTCGGGAGAGTAGGTACACGCCCCCGCGAAAAAGGCTTTCTACAAAAATTACCGAACATCTTCATCGTTCCTCTTTCTCCACAAAGGCACTACACCAACTTTCATTTCAAACCTTTCTGCACCGACTTTCAAACCGCGCACACTCGCCCCGTGCGTGAACCCTCCAGTCCCGCATATTCGCCGTACTCCTTGAACGCCTATAGGCGTTTCCCGGACGGCAGTCGCGCACTGATTAAAGTCATTTATAAATTCGTTGGACTGAAATGTTTCAAAGTCATTGGGTGAGACTGGTTCGTCAAGAAAACACGTTTCGAGAACTACTTCTCCGTGGTTGTTTGACGTGCCGCGATGGTAATGATAACCGACGGATGTTATCGATGAAAACGCAGAGAGGAATCGTTACGGGACGATTGTTCGCGAACGAGAACGGTCGAGTGGGTTCAAAAAGTTGCCAGCGAACTGGGTAACGCGAAAAAGGGGAGGGGAGGAAACTTTTATAATTAAAAAGCTGAGGCGGGAAGTGGTGGAAGCGGCGGGGGCAGCTCGCGTGCATCCGACAACAAACATTCATTCAGTTTAGAACATAATGGACGTTGGGGGAAGTAATTACCGTGAAACGCGGGGAATATTAGAATTAAAACGGCGAATATCTTTTCGCAATTGAATGACCGCGGGGCCTCTGTCTCCTTCTCCATACATAGGGTGACCTAAAGGAAGGGTGGTCAAATTGTTTGCACCATCAAAATTGAAATTTTTTTTAGGCGCGATTAATTGAAAATTCTCGATACGAAGTGATATCATTTCGAACGGGAATAGCTTTAATCGCAATTGTTTATGAAATCTGAATGATTCAGTGGGAGTATCGATGAGCGATTTATGAATCACTGTATGTGCGTAGGTGATTCAGAAATCAGATTCAACGCGTTTGTGCATCAGCGTGGCCTGGAGGATTGGCAACAGCTAACTTTGCCACAGTTCTTAAGCTTGAGAGTCCCTGCGTAGCAAATTGACGGTGTCATTTTAATCAGTTCATTTGCAAAACAGAGAGACTCGATAGGCTGCTTCGGGGACATTGTTATGCATCGGCCGTGAAAAAAAGCGCGTCCGCGTGGAAAATTTCCGATATATTAATTACGTAATTCCTTTGAGGGGAGGGGAAAGTTGAATGGTAGGGACTTGTTATGTTGCGCGTGAATAGCGAGTAGCAGACGCGTTAGCTAAATATACAGTTTCCAAATCTGTGGCGCTGATGATCACAGCTGTTCACTTTGTAAAACTCTAACGTAAAACTGTAGCCATTTGTAAATTTTTAGTATTAAAAATTTATATGTAAAAATTTTTAAAATATAAACGGACTTACGTCACTTTCAAAATAAACGGCTCATATCGAAGCCCCAATATTCTATAGCCCCCTCTCATCTCGTCGTACCTGGTGATGTCTATTTCAATATTTACATCGCCCAGTGCCATTTTTGCTCCACCGTCTTCGGGAGCTCTGGAAATGACAGAGGATGGGTCGTAAGGAAGCAGAGGCGCTTTCAACTGGGCGAGCATAGGAAACGGTCCAGAAAGGAAGGCTGACCCGAGGAAATTTCGTAACCATCTGGCCAGCACGTTTGTTTACGCGAACACATGACGCAGTCACATAGTAACCGTCTCGGGGAACCGATGTAAATCATCGCATTTACGAGCTCCTGTCCCCACGGCCATCTGGTCAAAAACTTGCGAGAGAGTGCCCTCCTCCACCCGGTAGGGATAGAGAGCCAGCCTCTAAGGACGGGGCTTTCCCGGAGAAAATCGTCCACCCTCCTCGGTTCCCCTTAAGTCCGTTCGCTTGGGGGATTTAAAACCGCCAGCGAAGTTGCAGGCAACGCGGCTCGCGCGGATGTTTACTCCGCACCCAAACTGGGATTTCTATCAGGAAATAGCTTGCGCGAGATTAGGTTTCATGGCGACCGAATGCTTCTATACTTCTCACGAGTGAAACTGAAGGGGCTGGTTAGAAGTGGGGTTCCGGAGATTAAGAACTTCGAGGCCACTTCTAAAGGTGTCTCCGTTCTAATTTTAAGGTGTAAATGGTAGCCAGAGGTGGACTAAAATTTTATTTACATAAAAATTTCGAATAACCAACGAAAGTTACAAAAATTATTGTCGAATGAAAGAATTAACTTTATTCGTAAAATAATCTAAAGTTAGAGTGACTTTTATTTGATCCGTTATTTAAATAATATTTTATTTAGTTAATGCCCTATATCTAATGGTGCCGTTCATATTTTTCGTCAAACATGGTGGCGTGGCATTTTGTGATGGTCACTGATCCACTCGTTGCAGCGATTATTCTGATGGATGTTGAGTATTTACTGGGGTGTTGTCGTCATTTCGATTTTTATACCCGAACTAGGATTTCTGTTAGGGAATAGTCTGTATGAGGTTAAGTTCAATAGCAACCCCACGGCTATACAAAACTTGAAGGCAAAACTGAAGTGGCTGGGGACAAGGAAGGTTTTCTAGATTAAGGGGGTTTTCTATTTTCGGAGCGTATATTTTAGAGCTATTTTAATAATTCCAAAAAGCCTTTGCTGGAACATTTCTAGGAGTATAAGGATCAAAATAACGGGGATAAATCGATTTTTTTAGCCGTCCAAAGTACAACCCCGTTCAGAATAAATCTGTCGTGCAATCACTTAAAAAAGTTTAGGATTTTTTTAAATAAAACTGTAGCACGTAGGGTAATAAAGTCTTTTTGGTATTGATTTATACATATTTTAAGAGGATATAAAAAATTTATTGTTTTTTCTCCGATGTAATCTTGAATAAATACCTATAACTCTGACGGCGTTAAAAAAAAAAAACGATATACGTGAAAACAAAAGAAGTAATTGACGAATTACAAAAATTCTTTCGGTATTCTTTTCGTAAATGAACTCGCCATCGTATTACCAACTTTTCGTATTACCGAATTTTTATTATTCTGTAGTAACGATTCTTAGTACAATAACCACACTCCTATATTTTTTGAAAAGCTTTCGAATTTTGATTTCAGATAAGCCTATCTTGAAATATGAGAGAAAAAACCATGAAACAATTTTTTTTATCGTCATAAAATATGTATAAGTGAATACCAAAAAGACTTTCCACCATATCTGTTACAATTTCTTTCAGAAAAATCGTAAAGTTTTGAAGGGGTTACACGAGAATGTGCCCTTAAGCTATAAATGGTGTCATTCATCTTTTTGTCACTCATGGTGGCGCGAAACTTTCTGACAATCACTGATCGACCCTCTGCATCGAAGATTCTGATGGACATTGAATACTAGAACGTCGTCGCCATTCCAATCGAGGAACTCGATTCGGTATTTGCATTCCGTAACCATTCCTTGAGCGACATTATTGGTTCCACGAAGCCCGAGGGGCATGGGCACGGGGTCAGGATTAATATGAAGAATTGAACGAGACCCTCGGTGCAGATGTGCCACTCCCTCTCCCTTTCCCCTCCGCCGCCGGAATAAGGGAAGGTATTTGAAGATTTAAACAGTATTTGCGCAGCGGTTCCAACCGCCCGCCATTTTCTCTCCCACCTAGCCCTGCCGTGAAGAAACGTCAATTGTATATCCCCATGATCTCACGTTTCTACCGATCTTCTAGACGGGGCTGGCTATTGCCTATATAAAATAGTTATTCAACACGTCCACCACCAGATGAGTTTCCTCGCGTGGCGCTCAATATGGCAAAGTGAAAATTCATTACCTCGAGATTAAGGATTAAGATGATGAAGCTTTATGGGGTATGGTTAAGTTTCGGTGCACCGTCTGGTATAGCGTGTATATTTAGAAATGATTTTCATGAACGTATTTCACTACTTATCAGTATTTACAATAGTATTTATATTTAAAATTATTAATATTATTATTATTGTACTTATTTTTTATTATTATTATTATTATGTATCCTTGTTTTTCTTCTTCTTCTATTTACTATTTTTATAAGGTATCATTATTATTCATCTTCATTTTCTGGTTTTTCTTCTTATTAGGTATTATTATTATTAACAGGAATTCCCTGGGAACATTATAATTACTACACTAACACTTTGACTGGTCCTACGTATGCGGCTTGCCATTCTTGCAATTGTTAACACAGATTTTTGTGTTCTTCAAACGTTGAGGAGCCGTTTTTGGAGGAGGAGGACAAAATTGAGACTGAGCAAGAATAAGAAAATACGTGTCCCACGTTTTTGTGCTCAATAATATATTTAAAAGAAAATATCGTCGTCGGGCATACCGATAGTGTCCCTCGTCGATATTAATTTCCTGGCAAGGGTTGTAAACGCCCCACTCATATTCATTCTCCAAGCGACGACGGATGAAAGCCTTCTCACCTCCAATTTGATATTCCAAATTTCTATCTGGATACAAGTTTTCCGAGTTTGGATTTCCCAGCTTTGTTTCCGAGGTGGAACGGGTTGCGTAGTTTAGGGGGTGGATTTTTCTCCGCGCCACTAGCGAACGATGTCAAGGAACAGGCGAGAGGGGGAGCTTCAAAGGGTTGAGCCTCGACGTTTTGAATCTCAGACCGCGGTTTAACTTTGTAACGCGGATAATAGCGTCGCGGCAAGTTCCCCCCACTCCCCCCCCCACACCCCCGCCCAGCGATAATTTCGTTTCGCTGGGAGCGTACGTTTTTATCGGGTTTCCACTTGCTTATCGGTCGCGTTCCTTCCTTCGCCGTGCTTCGCGCAAGTTTTCGCTCGCCGCTCGAACTCGAGGGACAGGAAGGAGGATCGTCCCGGCGCTTTCTTCTTCGAGCAGTTAACGACTGTGTACGGAATGAGGCTTTCGAAATTATTATCTTAATTCGCGTGGCTCTAGAGGGGACTAAATGTGGGTCCGATGAAACATACTGCGAACACTTCGTCTCTTTTTAAAAAATTCTTATTTTTTATTCGGTGATATAATATAGCTTTATTATTATTATGATTATTATATCCACATTGTGTTAACCCTTAAACGGTGACGTGGAGTCTCGAAGACTCCAGCAGAATTATTTTGCCTACACTTTCCTTCAAATTCATTCGAATTTGTTTTACAATATGTCGCGTGATGAAGACAACTTTCAGGGTTTTTCAACGAAACATGCAAATATATATATTTTCAAATATGTAATGCAGTCATTAATAACTCAAGTATGTATATGTTAAAAACAAATTTAGGCTAGAAACTGGTAAATTATTAAAGAGGAGTATATGGGACTCCACGCCCCCGTTTATGTCACAAAGTGGGACGTCACCGGTTGAGGGTTAAAAGGGTGTGATAGTCATTGCCTTCGAGGGTGAATCTACACCTCTAAATCGACGGAGATTTGTAAAAGAAACTTGTCTCAGAATTGTTTATAGCATTGTGAAATTGATGTTACTTTTTTTAAATCCATATATTCTGCTCGTTGAAAGAAGAAACGCCACAGAGTCTTTCTCACTGTTTTTTTTTCTTTTTGCAAATTTCTACCGATCCAAAGGTGTACATTCACCCCTGAAAGTAGTAACCACCATTTTTCTTAACACCCAAAGATTGCGCAACACTGTATTAACCGATATTTGAAAAAGTAATTATTTCAAATTTTGAAAATAATTTGCAAACATAATACATTGATAAGGTAAATTACTATTATAGTTCGTTATAGATAAGTCTTTTTTATTTTTGTAAACAGAATTTAAACCCCACCCGTATAATAACGAACGATAAAAATTTCTGTGCATTTCTTCCCGCACTTGAGGGAATAAAGAGACTGGAGAAAAGTGATTTTATTCGATTATAAAAGTAATTCTTTCTAATCCCTTATTTTTGGAACACCGTTTACCGAGTACGACTGGTTTAGACCGATCCGCAGCGAATTTTGTGTAAACAGAATTTAAACCCCACCCGTATAATAACGAACGATAAAAATTTCTGTGCATTTCTTCCCGCACTTGAGGGAATAAAGAGACTGGAGAAAAGTGATTTTATTCGATTATAAAAGTAATTCTTTCTAATCCCTTATTTTTGGAACACCGTTTACCGAGTACGACTGGTTTAGACCGATCCGCAGCGAATAATCGGATGGTGTACGCGTGATCTGGTACAATGTCAGCAATGGGTCGAAGAGGAAACGGTCGAGCGATACAGAGAAAGAGGGAAGGGGGGGGGCGGAAAACGAGAGGGACGGGAAGCAACGACTTCCGCCGATCGATTTCTGCGCTCGCTGGTTAACTCCCTTGGGCTCCTTTATGCCACGCCTTGTCGCTCGATACTTCCCTTTCGTCGTTATCGGTTCCTCGATACTGTCGATCGGGATCCTCCTGTCATCCAGAGATACGCGATCGAACCACCCCCTTATCGAGTCAATCGATACGGAATCGAATCACCAGTCGCGATCTCTCGTGCGTTGATACCGTGTTAGTGTCGCTAATAAATAACATAGGCCTGCGGTGAAATTTTTTTTTTCAATATTGTAGCTATTTTTAATAGATATGTTTATGGGTCCTCAATTAAAAAAACGTTCCACTAATTTCACTCAATCGCAGATTATAACATGAAAACGTCAAAGGAAATTGTGAAAAATGGACATACGTCGTGGAGCAAGTCTTATTTTTGCATTTAGAAGTCCAAATTTCTATGAAACTTTCTATGAAACAATTTTGTTAAGCCTGTGTAATGAATCCTAATGATACCGATTTTGTTTAAATCTTATACTCTTGAATGAGAAATTTCGGGAGAAATCATGAAAACAGTGTTTTTTATTCAATTCATTAGTGTGGAGGGATTTAATTATTGGGTGGAGGATAGTTTCCTGCTCATCGGATTAATCATGCCCATTCTGATTTAAAGTTCTTATCTTCTTCAAGAAATAATGCTAGTAATAAGGAACACGCGTAATTTGGCTTATAAGTTAGGTCAAAATTGACCCCGTGTCTGCCACTCATGAGTTAAGATTTGAAAGTATGAACCTCGTATTTAAGATGGGAGTATAGTAGTAGGAACACATTTTTTCGAAACGTGTGGTGTATCGACTGAAAATAGACACTTTTATCTGGAAGACAAAAAAACTGCCTTGAATTTGATCTAATAGTTTTCGAAATATGGGAAAAAGAGTTAGAGCTTGTACCGCGCGCAGCAGTGAGGAGTTGGCGATGACTATAGTAAGGTTGAAGAAATTCGGCTGCTTAGATTCATCCCTCATGATGCATATTTATATAATTAGTTATGTATACATATATATTTGTATAATTAAATAAACGTGTATATGTAGATATATAAATAATTTATTGTAAAATAAATCGTTTATATACATACGTTTAAATTTATATATATGTATATAAAATATTATATATTCCATGCATAGTGATGCATAATAACTATTTTATAGTCACATACTGCTACTTTTATGTCTATTTCATATTTCTATGTATATTCCGTATTTCTAAATCTTCATCGCATCACGATCTTCGACTTCCTCTTTCCTACTGTTTTTGCAGTGGTGCTTAAAAAAAGTTTGAAGTTCATATTTCTACACATCAGTGTCGAAAACTTAATACCTACTAGGTTTTAAGTACTATGTTGGTATCACTGGTGACAATATTAATGCAACTACAAACGTAGTAACAAACAAGGGTTCTCTAATAAATTAAAACCCCCCATTTCCACCATCGCCAGGCATTTCGAATTTGCTGTTTGTAGTGTCCTTTCAGGGTAATCCGGTTCCTCGTATTTAGTTGCTAAGCCTTCGCCATTGTATCCCCGTCTGAATGGGCCGCTGTGCTCGTAGCGTCCGAAACCAGCTGGCTAGCAGCGAACGAACTTCCTCACGAAAAATGTTTCGCACCCCCCCCCCCCCCCCTCGAATGCTAGCCGTGGAAATTTTTTCCTTCCGCGGTCGCTTCGACTTTTTGCTCGACAAGGGCGGTGCTTCGGCGTTCCAGCTCCAAGCGGGCAGCGTGGAAAACAAACTCGCGTTAAAATACCGTCCAGGCCGACTGCATCGACCGCCCGTCGGCCGTAAACGTACGAAGCTCTTGTGGATGATCGTATAAAACGCTTCCTTGAGAAGCTTCCGATGCAATCCCATCGGGAATAAAGTATTTCTCTGGGAAACGATATGGAAACGGGAGGGAAAAAATGCAATAATTCCACGCTGGGGGCCGTAAAGCGGGAGCGCTCGCCCGTAAAAGCCGGGTATCGAGCGTCGAAGGAAATCGTCGTTATCGGCCGTCGGAGATCGAGAAATGGAGGGGAGAGATCGAGGAAGAGAGGGAGGAGAACACGTTCCTGCGAGACCCATCGATCGGAAGTTTCGCGTGGCGCGTGAGATCGATGGCACGCCGTGGAAAGGGAAACGTCATGCTTGTACTTTCAGGAACACGCTCCCTTTTCGTGGATGGACCTCGAGCGACATTATTAACGCTAAAAGCTCGTTGCAAATGAAGCCTGATGGTAACGAGGAACTGTCGATGCTCATCGTCGCGAAATTGCAACGGGGGGCTCTGTTGTGCCGTTCGAAAACAATGAGGAAACTTTCGCTATTTTTTCTTTCCTTTTCCGTGGCGCAACCGAACCGTGGGATATTCGAAAATGCCCCGGGAAAGCTGTACGCGCGTGAATATTGCCGAGCTGAATCTCGTTGGACGCTGATCGCTCGTTATCCGATGCGGCCGGTTTTAACGAGTTCTCCGTTAAGAACACCGTGCAAGGCGTCTGGGGTGTTTAGGTTTTTCAGTGCGGCCATTCAGGTTGCATTTTAGTTTTTTGTTTTACTAAGTATGCAAATGATAATCTAGTGTAATAGGACTTGAGAGATAATGAACTTTGGAGGTTCTCAAACCTTCATTCCGCTCGCTGATGGGGCAATTGCGCTTCATTGGACGATATTTGGTGAAGGTAGTGATGGGTTCGAACGCATCGCGAGCATTTTTGTTTGAGTGTATGTTACTAATTTCTAATCAAATGTACTTTATAAACATTGAGGCAGTTTGCAATTGCGAATACCGATTGAAGCTGATTCCAGTAATAGTGGGTTCGGTATAAATAAAAACTTCATATCCTTCAATTCTAAACAAAATACCAATCAATATTTAAATAATCTGAACAAATAATATGATACGTAAACTTCCTCTTTCAATGCACTCTCGAGCCACTCACTCACAAACTATGCATACGCTGACCACTAATGCCACAAACATTTTACATTGCAAAATAAAAAAATAATACAAGTTAAAGCAGCTCGATAACGTTACGATCGAACATATCCCGTTCAGAAATCCCAATGATCTTCCTCATCGTCCGCGATCTTCGTTCCATGAGGGAAACCAGCGGATAACATTCTGTGCGCGAAATAATCTGCGTTTTATGAGCAGCTACCGCGCAGCTTCCAGCGTTCAAGCTCCCGCCGAGGCCCGGGAGGAAATTACGGTCGCGAAATAATTAATCGCGGCCTGCTCGGCCGTACGTTTTGAGTTTTCACGCGTGTCCGCGTAAACGTTGGAATTACCGTGGGCCGCCGTGCACAGGCCGCGGCCTGGAAACGGAAATTATCTAGCGCGTTTAAACAATTCCGCGGTGGCGATGAGTTATCGAGACGCGCGCCAACCGGAACGAAAGATAGCTCAGCTCGTGACTCGTAGCTCGTGGCGCCGCGCAATTACTTGGAGACAAATAAGGGGGAGGGGGATTATTTTTAACATTGTCAAGGTTTGTTTTCATTACCCGTGACCCGTGATATTTGTCGGACGTAATTCCTTCGTCGAGGGATAAGTGTATTTTTTAATGTACCGCTGGGGCAAAGCGGAATGGTAAAAAGTTGACGTTTTGAAGTGTTTGCACAAGAGCTAATTTTGTAGAATTGAATATTGTAGGCTGATAATAATAATGAAAATTTATGAACATTAGAATTATGTTCTGTCCACAATTCTGTAAAAATGACCATCGACTTTTACTTTTGACGAACTTTTTCAAGTTTGAATAGTATTTGTGACATTTTTTACGATGAAAAATCTGGAATTCCATGGTGACACGGAAGATGTTAAGCTTGGGTGCTTAGGTTGCAGCGTTACTCAGAATCAGTGAAAGTAGTGATGGGTTCGAACGCATCGTGAGTATTTTTGTTTGAATGAAAACTCCCCGATACTGATAAAGCGAAATTTGAGCTTCCAATTGATCGATAGAATACACACGCGAATTGATCGTAACATGAAATAATATTTTCGTATAAACAATCGTCACCACTATTTTTACGATCATAGTTACAACATAACGATAATAATCTATTATCTATCTAATCATGTCATCGTGATTAGTCTCGAAAACATTATTATCACTTCCTTAACATTCGTGTTAGTACATAGTTGTTATCCAAATTATTATTTCTACTTTGAATTTAATTCGTTAAATTCTCGACTTATCGCCAACATGCACCGTCATTTCTTATATCCCTAGAGAATATTATCTACGGCCAATAAATCTGTCTTCCATACAGCGAAGATTTAAGCGTCTAATTGGCGAGACGAGGTTGCATCACACGAGTTTGTTGCAAGGCCACGAGCAATTTAACGCGATCCAATTCCAACCCAATCAATCGTGAAAGATAATTCGCGACAGCTGACCATAACTATTTGAACGATAGTATTACTTAACCCGACAGTCCCGAGAAGGCCTATAATTATTCAAAATATAAGCTGATGTTATAACATACACGCGATATAAGTAGATAAGAAAGCAAAATCTCTCCCCAGATATATATTCGAGACATCCATATGGATTCACATTATTTTCTGCCCGTAAACCACAGCTATTATTCATCCAGCTTTGCGGCGACAAATTGTTTTATTATCTCGAGTGGGTACTTCCTAATTCCACAGTTTGGCTATTATAAATCAGTGTTTCCCAACCTTTTTTGAGTCGCGATCTCCCTTTATATTATTCAAATAACCTGCGACCTCCTCCCTCCCTCCCTCCCTCTCTCTATATAAGGTAAGATAAATTTAATAAGGTTTAAAAATAGGTATTTCAGAATGTAACTTAAAAAAAAAAAAAAAAACTTCGCCATCCACTTGGCGGCCGCGATCCAGCGGTTGGGAATCACTCTTATCAATATCTAGTTACGAGGACTCTATAGAGCCATTATATAATTTTTAAACCTCCAATTAAATCTTCATATAATTTATATCAGATTGATTCTGTAATCTTTAATTTACAATTAAATCTAATATAAAATTATTTACTTTTCAAATCTCCAATTAAATGTTAATATAATTTATATCAAACTAATGACCGAATCTTTAATTTACAATTAAATTTAATAGAAAATTGTTTGCTTTTCAAACCTACAATTAATTCTTAATATAATTTACATCAAATTTACACCAAATTTACACATTTACTATAACTCGCCAAGAATATAATTGTTTTTCTAACGTGTTACTGTAACTCTCGATTCTTATCGTTAGAAACACACTTTTATATTCTTTCTTCTAATATACGTAACTATCGATACATACGTGGTAGTAATACTTTAATTTCCCAGTGAACAAAATTTTTGTTTTTGCTGGCCCGTTGGCGAGCTCGCCTATTTATGTATTTACGAACGGCACCACAAAGGTGGGCGTGAAAAAGCTCGAGGAAGAAATGGTCGGTGCAAGGACGCCGACGCGTGGCAAAAAAGCCTGGACTGATAAGATAATCCAGGTAGCCGTGGAATCGTTGTCTGCGCTCGTTACAGGGAAAGCAAGAAGTTGCAATCGTTTCCTGGTGTTCGACGCGTCTAACTTTTTTCATTGTGCTTACGTTTTATCTCGTGCTCCCTGCTACCGCGCATCGGATGCAAGCATTCACTAGTAACAATGGTGGAACGTGTTCCCTCCACGATATTACCATCGCTACCAATGCTCTTTTCCCCACTGTCATCGCGTTCATCGATATTCTTTCTGTCGAAGTAATTGTCTATTCCCGTCTCTTTGCCAAATTTTAACGATTTTAGTCAATTTTTATAATCGTTGTGGGGGTGATTGTAGGGTAGTTCTTTGGGGTGTGTGCTTTTGGAGAAAGTCAAATGGAAACGAGTTAAAAATTTGGTACTTCAAGTTTAAGTGCTAGCTAGCACAGTGATTCCCAACCTGTGGGTCGCCATGTTTTTTTTTTGTAATATTATTAAGTTAGAATTATATTCTGAAATACCTATTTTTAATATGTTTTCTTTACCTTATTAAATTTAAAGGCTTCCGAAAGATTAGGAAACACAGTGCTAGCAGCTAGCAGTGATAGAGTACAGTGTTTGTTTGAGGATATTTTTTATTATGAATTCATTCTACTACCACTCTGGGGTCTTTTGTTACCGACTCAGGCTTTTTATTAAATCTAAAAAACAAAAAAGATTTTTTGTTCTTCTTTATACATATCATAAGAACCTTTTGTTACTAAATTTTAATTTCGGCGCAATGGTTCGGTCAATTTGACCGAACCATTGCGCCGAAATTAAAATTTACTATCAATTATTACGGTCGAAACTAAAAATTCATTTTGTTAAAAAACCTTTTGTTACACTTTTAATCAAATTCATAAATTTCTTTAAAATCATCTCCAAAGTTATGTCACCATTTTTTGCCTATCATCGTGGCGTTACCCCTTAAGGGCTCTTTGAAGATTGAGAGCAATATATGGCAGTTAAATCTAATATTAAATGTATGAATCAATTGGGGACCGCAGTAGGGTTAGTGTTCTTCGTTGAATCGGCTGTTCGAAGAACGTCGTTAGTGTTTTCCGTGAAAAGAATTGAATTAGGAGGAAGGAAGTGGGTTGTCGGGGACTGCGAGGCAATCGTTGGAATCTCGCAATTGTCTTCTCCCTGCTGCTTGATTAATTGGTATGAGTGACTCTTTGCAACTTCTCGTTTATGGGAGACAGTAAGCAACGTGGGCTATATGGTGGAATAAACGAGAGTGTAGTGATTGCTCTGTATTTCTCTTTTTTTATATACATATATTGAAATACAATGAAATATATTTTCAGAAACTGTTTATTAATAACTGTATGTTTGCAACGCTGATTTTTTATGCATTTTTAAAATTGACACCATTCCTCTTATCTTTAAAAATGCACTGAAATCACTGTGCAATTAATTATTTCACTACACAGGAAAGATTGAATGAAAAAAGATTAAAAATGTCAAGATTTTATGACATTTTTAACCTTTTTGTAAACAGATTTAACGAGAAAGACAACGTTTCACTTCGTTGCTGGTGTAATGGATACCTATGTCTTTACCAATATTTCTGTAAATTTTCAGACTTTAATAATGCAATTTAAATATTTTGTGAATTTTAAGAAAAAAAATGGCTTTTATCCAAAAATATTTTTTCAAATATAAATTTCAACATATCCCTATTGACATTTCTAGAAAAAGACTATTAGAGCATGCTTGTATGAGTATTATGAATGTACAATTATCACTAAAAAGTTAAAAGATTCAGAAATACGAAAATGGTAAAAATTGTAAAAAATGGAGCTGGGATGCGGGGAACCCTACGTGACCAATTTGTGATTATAAGAAGGTATGACCACGGAGGGTTAATCCTACGTTCCCAAGATTCTCCTTCCTCTTACAAATCTTAAGCAATCTTAATCACTGCAATCGTCCCAGAAACATTCTTATCTCTTCCTAGTACGTTTATCGTTAACATGATCTCTGACTCAAACCCTCCCCACATTCCCCCAGATTACTTCTCGCAAATCTTATCTGACGAGGGGACTATAGCAGCGTTTTACCCATGCGCGCGCGCGCGAGCGGTCACTGCTCCGCGCTCAGCTGTCTCGGCTTTAAACTGCGCGCTTCGGAACTTGGACCGTCAAAATTCAGTTGTTAATATCTCGAGAACGAAGCCTCGGGTCCGAAAACGGTAAAGGACTTTTCGGAGTCTTTTTGCGTCAGGATATTGCATGTTCAAGAGTGATCCGCAATTTTTGGGACACCCTGTATATCTCTAAAGAAGAACCAAGGACTTTTCAACCCTAAAGTCAAATAATTTGAAATTCAAGGAAACGAGAACCCAGTCAGTATACCTCGTTTATAAGTCCCTCCCGATTGGTTTCACCAGTGCACATAGCGAGAACATACTATATATCTCCAAATAAAACTCAAAATCGTGTGAACCCCAGCAACAAACGCTTCCGACTCAAATGAAACGTCAACAAACCTCGTGGAAGAATGCCCCGTTTATAGATTCCTCCCAAAAGACTTCGCGAATGCACGTACCGAAACGCGCGGCCCAACGTTTCCGTGCGCGGTATCAGCCTGAATTTTTCAGTCGTCGGGGAGGGCAGGCAGGTTAAACATCCGCGGTGGACCGGGGAATAGTTCGCGTGTAGCTGTATTAGCAAACAAGCATTGAAAATTGATGCAGGAATCCCGCCGCGGAGCCCGCCGGGATCGTAACCCAGTGTAGCCCGGTGGATTAGGTTCAGCGGGTATAATGGTGATTAACATTTACGAGCGGTGTTCCGCGCGAAAGAGTCGCGCGCAATCGCTCCCGTGGATACAGTAGAATATCTTCATGAATATTTTTCTATGTAAAAATGAAAAGCTAGGAAGATTGGGTTCGTTGCTAATGAAAGATCACTGTTTGAAAGGACTAAAAGAATTTTTATTAAATAAATTCACCCTCTCTCCCCTCGCTATAGTCGCTCAAAGTTGGTTCCTCGCGGAAGCCGGAATTCATGGCAACGCAATTCTACTCACTCAGCGCGGGACCAACTTTGAGCGACTGCGGCGAGGGGAGGGAGGGTGCTCTTTTTTAAATAAAAATTCTTTTAACACTTTAATTCTTTAATATCTTTCATTTGCAGCAAACCCCATCACCCTAGCTTTTTATTTTCATACAAAAAAAAATAATAAACAATGCTTAATTCTCGGGCGAAAAAAGTACTATGCAGCCTTAAGGCGGATTCACACGTACGAGACCAGAGACTGAATCGACACGGAACTATATGCAGAGTTTGAAGTAAATTGGTAAATCAGAATACTTTATACAGCTCTCTTGTCGGATGATGTTTGCGGGAAGTAATTTAGGGGAAAGTGGGGAGGGTTTGAGTGAGAGGTGATGTTAACGATAAACGTATCTACTACGTTCTTGAGATGATTGCAATGAATGAGATTGCTTAAGATTTGGTAGGAGGAAGGGGATAAACGAGGCATAATGGCTGAGTTCTGGTTTCCTTCGATTTGAAAGTATTTCATCTTAGGATCGACGAGTTTTGGTTCTTATTTGGAGATACTCGGATATTCTTTGGAGATTCGACGAGCTTTAAATATTCAATAAGCAGAGGTCAGTTGATTCCTCTGAGAAAACCAAGAAATAACGTTAATGATAAGAACTGGGGGCTTCAGAAGAGATGATCAATATAATAATATGATCAGCCGCTAATACACACACTAAAGTGATGCACTTATCATTTTACACGATTTTTAATAACAGTAGTATCTTATTAGTACATGCTTATAAATCTAAGACCTTAAACGTACCCGGTAACACGTCAAAATTTCTTCCAAGAGCGGACTAATAATCTCCAAAATCACCAACTTCAAGTTAGGAATAAATTAGCAATACGGTACCTAGAATTTTACTAAAAATCATCCAGCGACTCTAAACAGCGAATCGACCCATTCGAGTCACGTTTACCGAATAGGGTGGATGTACCAGTAAATGAACACATATCAGTGAACAGATGGACATTTTTTATTAAAATGAGTAAAATAAGCAACTAATTAATTAGAGACTTCTTTCAATTTCTTGCTTCATATCCAAACAATTTTTACAGCACGTGGAATCAATCGCGCTGCAAATATAGTTTTATAATTGTGCTCATTCATTAGCCTTAAGCATTCATTTATTGGTGCGTTTATCCTACTTCATTTATCGCGACAGCCCCACCATTTTAACGTAGAGAAATTCGAGAAATGGCCCCAGCTCTATCGGGAAGCCGCGGCTTGCATTCCTCCATCTGATCTTTTCCCACGCTCTTCGTGCCGTTCCGCGAGGAAGTTCAAGAATGGACCCAATTTCCCTCCGCTCCACCTTCCGACATTTTTGTTCGTCCTTCCCGTCCAAGATGCCTGGCTACTTTCGCGGCTGGGCATTTATAATCCCGCGGGAGACAAAGGGCCACGGAAGAATGAAAAGTAAAGTAAAGCTCTCCCTTCCTCCCCCCTCTCCGCTCCTCCCTCTATTCTCGTTTTAATACGGATGCTTCCAGTTGCGCGATCCAGTTGAGCCCTTTGTTCTGGAATCATCATCTTGGACGCCATCGACCTTGACGATTTAAACGGAAGAATCATTTCACTCGTTAACCTTGTAAAATGCAACCCCCTTATTTCATCTTACAAACGTCACTGATGGTAACTCCTCGTGTCTACAGGGTGGCCAGTGCTGGATTAACCAATAAATAAAACAAACTCCTGCTTAGGGTATCGGGAGATAGGGGGCCATTATAGAAATTTTCTGAATTCTAAAAATCTAATTTTTGTTAGAAACACTTTATAGTCAAATTATCGGAAATATGAAGCGACCACCATGTAGAAGGGGGCCTGAAAATCTTTCAAGTGCTTAGGGCCTCTAGGAGTCTCGATTCGGCCCTGAGGGTGGCGTACTTAATCCTTAACTGGTGAGGTGGGAAGATACCCCCAATTTTCATTTCTAATTATAGAGTGAAATCTTGACTTTTTCTTCCGAAGAAAAAATTCAAGTACTTTTTACGTACATTAGAATAAACGTTGTACAAAGGTTCTATTTGGTTTATGTAAAATGTTCGAGGGACAGATGGTTTGGAGAACAAAGTTTTTCGCTAGACGTAGGATGTTACAAAAGAGATTTGTCAATATCGCCACTAATTTCGGCCGAAATTAGCGACCGAATAGCCCCTGACTCGACGCTGGCCCATAAAACGTTCCCCAACGAAATTTAATCCCGAACGGAGCCCTTAAATCCGAAACTGTTACGATCGCCTATTTAACATATCCAAAGCTAGCGCGAGTTACGGGGAAAGTACTTTTGCGAAGATAATTTCCTCTCTGAATGGCCGTGTCCTGCAGTTTATCGCTGAGACACGGAGAAAGGGAAACGCGAAACTACGGAAAATTCAGCGGAATTGATGGGTCTCGTGCATCGAACAGTATCCTCTGCATCTCGTTGACCCGTTTCTAAGATTCTACCGGAAGCCACCAATTTTCCACAGCATCGAAAGCTTCGGTATTCCCGTTCGGCGATCGATTCGATAGCGAGCCGTCACTGCGAAATACAAGCACGGAGGGTGAGTCGTACAGTTCACGTTCGTTCTTGTACAGTTCACAGGTTCCTGTGTTTTTTTTTCTCGCAAAGCCCAATCAATGCTACCGATACGGGGTTCCCTATGTAGTGAACAGGTTAACCCTTTCGACATCGAGTTTCTGCTACGGAAGACGATCTTCGTTGCCGATGGCGCTTAAATCCGAACCGAAACATACGTAGTTTTCCTCGTTGTATTCTGTTTCGCATGAGTTATCGACGTCTGTGCGTTTGTCAGCGTAGCGCATGACGTTTAGAGTGCTCTTAACCCTTTGGACTACTGTAGATTCATATATCTGATCAGTCAATGTGTACTGGCTGTGCGGGAAACGTTTGCAGGCGTTCTGCGTAGATGGTTAAGGAATAGCAGTGGAGGATTTCTGCACGCAAATCATATAATTTCGGAATATAGTTTGTTATTGTTGAAATTATTATTATGGTCGTAATGACAATAGTACCTAATTATTTTAATATTGATTATTATTATTATTAGCTTTAGCATTATTATTATTAGCTTTAGCATTATTATTATTATTATAAGCTTTAGCATTATTATTATTAGCTTTAGCATTATTATTATTATTATAAGCTTTAGCATTATTATTATTAGCTTTAGCATTATTAGTATTAGTATTAGTATTAGTATTAGTATTAGTATTAGTATTAGTATTAGTATTAGTATTAGTATTAGTATTAGTATTAGTATTAGTATTAGTATTAGTATTAGTATTAGTATTAGTATTAGTATTAGTATTAGTATTAGTATTAGTATTAGTATTAGTATTAGTATTAGTATTAGTATTAGTATTAGTATTAGTATTAGTATTAGTATTAGTATTAGTATTAGTATTAGTATTAGTATTAGTATTAGTATTAGTATTAGTATTAGTATTAGTATTAGTATTAGTATTAGTATTAGTATTAGTATTAGTATTAGTATTAGTATTAGTATTAGTATTAGTATTAGTATTAGTATTAGTATTAGTATTAGTATTAGTATTATGTTCAGTCTTAGGGTATCGCTTCGTGATGAAGGGCATAAAGTTAAGTAGAGCTTGGATTATGCGAAGCTCGGTTTCCCGAGGCTCTGACCATCGCGGCTTCACTGCACTTAACGAGATTTTGGATGGTTGCTTTACGTTTCATATGAATTGCTAAATCCAGCCAGGATATTATTCCATACCCGCGGAAATTGTGCCTTGGATAGATCTACTGTTCGAAATCGAGGAAGACAAAGGGTAGGCGTGGGTGTGGCCGCTGAAAGAGGGATAGAACAGCGAGAGACGGAACGGCGGTTGCTATGTAAATCGAATGCACGCTTTGGGAGGCCATCTAATCAAACCCCGCTATCCGGGGGAAAGCGTGTTTTCTTCTGCTCTTCTTTCGATTCGCCGCACTCGCATCTTTCCGTCTTATTTCGTTCGTTGCGTCGTGTGTATTCAGCTCTTTACTGCCTCTGTCGATGGAGAAGCAAGAATCATCAACAAATTCATCTACAAATTTAAAATTTTAGTATTATTCTCAGGACTAGATTTAAGGGGAGGGGGATTATACTTTGCGTTACTTACGCTAAAGCAGCCCGACCTTTAAGATTTTTTTCTCGAGAAATTGCGAAGCAAATCATTCTGAACTTTTTTTGTCGCTTGATATTTAACACTTGGCGATACGAAAAAATCCAATTTTTGTGTTAAAAATATGCATTGTAGATGTCGCTATCGAGGCATCCTGCTACAGCGTCGTCGCCGAAGTTGCGAAACGGCGAATAGATTCCTAAAACTGACCTATTTTGTTGTGATTTAATGAAAGGATACCCTTAAACCTGTTTCTCTCGAAAATGGTAAAAGTGGATATACAAAATTTTTAAAAGCACTAAGCCATCTAAGATATGTTTCATCTAATCTCTGCTTACATTTCCCTACCCCAAAATATCCCCACTAAATAATAATAATAAAACGTCTTTATTACACCATCCTAAATCATTCAATTTTACCATCTTCTATTTCTCCTAGAGTTTCCTCTCTCCCCAATTCCTCCTCGGCGCCGAAACGCACGCGACCGCGAGCCTACCCAGCGCTTAATCCGAGTTGCCGATAACTCGCGAGCCCAGCGATCGGCCCTCGTGGTCTGCGCTCGAAACGCCCCGATCCTAGCCTAGTAATTGGTTAAAAACGGATCTCGAGATACTTCCGGGGAAGAGGCACGCGCTCGCCGGAGCCCACGGTGCCGTCGACGAGGCAGCTGGCACAGATTTCATTAATTAAGCGCTCGTTGCTTCCACAACGCCGCGCTGGGCGTAATTGAATCAGCCCTAGGCTAAGCGTTCTCGGAGCATCGGCCGTATCCAACAAAGACTAAACCGCGTCGGGGGGTCGTTCTGCCTGGATTCGATTTCAAACTAAACGCTGCCCCAGACCCAAACCCAAAATTCGATACCCAGTACCTAGACCGGGCCCCATTACCCATGTGCGCCGCACGTGCAAAGTGTATCTGTTGCTGGGAAACTTCCAGCACCGTTGAACCTTGGAATTTACAGGGGAATATCGAAACGTCGGGCTTCCATCAACAGATGCTGGTAAATATTGAGATTTGCCGATCAGGTCTGCTGGCAAAAGCTCGAAGTGGAAATATTTTTTAAGATATATCGAAATTACAACGCGGTAAATGCGGGGGTTCACCGGTACATTTGAAGATTCACTGGTCAATTTTAAGATTCACCGGAAAATTTTAAATTCCAAGATTCACCGATTCTAGAATTTTTACAGTAAGATGACTAGATCTTTGTTTACTTTTTGAAAAGATACGGAGTACTTGATGTTTCAGAGGAACAGAAAGAATGCATCAGCTATCTCAATTCGATTCTTGCCCAGAACCTTTAGCTTTGTTCGTTTGATTAATAATAATATTGAGTTATTAATAGTAGGATGATTGTTCAATGTGGGGCGTTGAAACGACAGCAAGCGACGTATCGCTAGAAGTCGGGATTATCATTCCCAAGGATCTGGCCACAATTTGGGGAGGGTGCATTTAAGTTACGTCCGCGAGAAGTCACACTTACCCTAGAATTTTGAAACCGAAAGTGTGTTTCTGCTCTGAAATCTGCCTGGCTAATAATCGAATCTAAAAGGGGGGGTCTGAAAGGGTAAATAAGTATTCATGTCGAAGCCTTCTTTCCCTCTATCGTAGGTATAACCATTAACCAACGCTAAACTTATCATTTCTTTATAAACCAATGGTTTTGGAATCAACATCTGCAGTGAAAGCAAATTTCACTTTGTATAAATTGAAGAGTCCTTGTAGAAAACACTGTAAGTGCCAAAAGTCAAATATTATACTATAGAATACTATAGCAAGAATACTATAGAATGGTAATAACCACCAGCACAGAACATTTTCCAATAAAATATATTTTTTTTAATTTTGCCACTTATAGTGTTTTCTACAAGGAGTCTTCAATTAATGGAATTGAATCAATTTATCGCAGCGTCATATCGACACATAAGTCAAAAATCGAAAAATTTAAATTTATAGCTTCGTATTACATTGCTCTAATTGTAAGTAAGCAATAAATTCAATTGTTTCGATTGAATTTCTGACTTTGGCCATTTTCTAATCACCAGCATATATGTATGAAACTAATTGCTATAAAGATGTGTATAAAACAGAATATTTAGAAACGGTAATTTGGATGCAGAAAGTGTAATTTCACCGCTCTACTTTTTCTACATTCTACAAGATGGAAGCCTTGAAGCTCCAGTCGAAAAGCCTGGGAGCAGTTGTTAACCTGGTGACTGGTCGTTGTTGCAGGCCTCGTAGCATGTCTTGACGAGTAGGAGGAGCTCTTCAACGGGGTTTTCGGCAGACAAGGGTTCTCCAAAATGGCGGGCGGTCAGCAGCTTCCCGAACAGTACACGGTACCGCAGCTCGCTAGGGTCTTCCACAGCCTGCCGCACCTCAACGTCTCTCTTCACTCGGTCAACAACACCTTCAATCCACATTCCGAAATCTACCTAGAGGTAAGCGCAGCTGTTTCGCTTGTTATTATCCTATAGGCGCTCATCTTCAGCCGTCGATTTTATGCGGTGTTTGCGGACCGTGGAATATTTTGTTGTTAGTCTTTTTCGATAACTGTATTTTTAAGTCGGAATTATCGTCGCTTAGCACGTGTTGATACAGATAAGTGACGATCTTGGGGACGTTCTTGAAAAAAATGGCAACTTTTCAGTATTCGATTGCAAATTCATGTCTGCCATGTAGGGTAATTTGATACTTTCAATTAATTTGATAATTTCATACCAAATTTAGTTATTTCGCGAGCATTTCAATATTGGGAAACCAAGAATTTCGATACGCCAACTAGTGACAGAAAATTAAACTACTGTGAGTAGGCCGAAGTCCGTCGAAGCCCGTACGATTATCAGTATTTATATAGACATGTTTTGAAAAACGAGTGTCTTTAAATTTTTTTGAACACTAAATTTTGACTTCTTCGATTAATAAATACTTATTCGCAATGTTTGGTGGGATCCGAGCCTACTTGCAATAGTTTGCCAACTTACCACCAAAGCGCTGAAATCTAAGCCAAGCCTCCACTTGGTTTCCCAATAAAAAGTGTCTCAAAATTCTCAAAATTTAACTTCCTCGAGTGCCTGCATTACGAACAGTGCACATATGTCGTTCCCCTCAAACCGTCTTCGATATTTTTCCAAAACTGAACCAAATTCGTACCAGATACGTAGGGAATCCGTTATTCTTTCACAATTTCGCAGTAACTGTCGCTCTGTGGACGAAATTATGAATCAGAATCCCCCCAAAATTAACTTGTCCTTGTAGTCAAAATGGTAAGTGGCAGGTACCTATACCTAAGTAGTTGTCTTAATCAGGCATTAATACTTCACAAAATCTGCTCCGAATTCGTACCAAATTTCCCATCAGACCCCAAATGAACTCTTACTTACAAAAATGAATTGGCCCCTAAATCGCAAATAGTATCTACGTCGAGTTGCCTCGAGCTTCCACCAGTATTTTTCCAAGCCTGTCCCCAATTCGGATCAGATAGAGATTCCGTCAGTTTTCGACAATTTCGGGACAACTGTCGCCCAGTGCGCGAGACCGTCGATCGTGATGCACAGTCGCAGATAAGCTTCTGCTGGTTCAGCAGAATAAATCGTCCGCTGCACGATTAACAATCCACTGGTTCCCAAGGCTGGGGCAACATCGATATATCCGAAAGCAATTTCGGCTCGATTCGGTTTTGGCGACGGTACAAAGCGTCCGCGCTGATATTTCCAGCAAAACACTCTTCTCGATCGAGTCCGAATATCCCCCCCCCCCCCCCCCTGGGATCGCGGAGAAAACGACCGGGAAAGGGATTCTTTGGCAACGCTTCTCGAACGAAGATTCCATTCAAGGGACGTTTTGCTACGTTCGAAATTGCACCAAGCGACGCACAGTATCTGGATATTGGAATTTACCTATTTGGGTTAGGATATGGTATGATACGTAATTGCAGCTTTTCTTGGACGTAACAGCTTTCTGGTCGAAATGTCACTCCTTCGCGTTTTAAGAAAGGCACTTATAGGGGAACATCGCGAACCCGCACTCACCGGCTGGAACGCAACTTTGTGGGTTTATAGAGTGACTCTAGATGAGAACAACGGTATGATTCATTCGTGCCCAATAGTTCATTAAGCGTGTGAAAACTAACCTCAACGACAAAATGGCACCCTCACTTTTTCGCGTATAACTCCTAAACTACAAGAGATAGAAGAAAATGTTTCAAACAAAAGTTTGATGGTGCAATAAGCGCTGCAAAATTGTGTTAACGAAATTTTGAAAAAAAGTTATTGTTAGGGATTTTTTTAACTTTTTTTTTTAAAATTTTATTAATGCCATTTTACGGCGCTTATTGCACCGTAAAACTTTTTGTTTGAAACCTTTTTTTCGGTCTCCTGTACTTTCGGCGTTATACGCGAAAAAGTGGGAATGCCTATTTGACTTTGGGGTTAGCTTTCACACCCTTAAAGGGCGATTGGGGACGAATGAAACGTACTGTTGTTCTTGTCTTGAGTCACTCTATAAACCCGGAAAGTTGCGTTCTAATCGGTGAGTAAAGTGTAAATAAACCTTGCACATTGATTTTTATTCTACATTAGTTCCTCGAAAGAAGGACGAGGTTTCTGTTTCGATGTAAGATGATCGCCATCCCCTCCACTTCTTCTGTTCTTACCGCGACGAATGGGACTTTCCTATTCTACGCGATATACATATCAATTAAAGCAGGCTGAAAAGATTATACAGTTAAAAAGTTAATCCGAAAAATAAAATTGTTCCAATGAATGAAATCAATAATTCTAGCATTATAATTTTGTATATAATTATTATTGTGATAAATGATATTGTTGAGATTTCTAGAGTTATTCATATTAATATTATAATTATAGTAATAAATAATTGATAATTAATTTTTTAATTTCATTACTTTAATTATATTTATATTTTAATGTAAAAGCAGATCAAATTTTGTATTTTAAAGAATTAAAAATGTTAATAAATATAAATTAATCAATAATTCAAAATTTTAATATTACTATTCTGAAAGAATATTTATACTAGTAAAAAATAAAGAATTTTAAATTCGAAAGATCGGATGAAGACTGGTCTAGATATTGGTCTATTAAACAAGATAGTTAAATATATCGATGTGGAGTCGACGAGGTGGGAAAATTATAGCTTACTAATTTTCTGTTTCTATCGCCAAAAATTTTTTAAATCGAATATATAAGCATAGGTTTAAGGCTCAACTCAAAATCAATCAATTTCCTTTATTCTCCATTCCACGGACTTGATCAAATTACTGCCATGGAGAGAGTATTTCGCTTCACTGATCCCCTACGGGTTACCATTTTCTAAAACCAGCATCTCCCTTAAGAACTTTTGAAAACCCCCAAATATTTCCATTTCCTCGCACAATTCCATCAGCCCCGATATAATCAGCGTAGTTACGCCTGCTGCCATCTCTCTTCCTGAAACCCACGATAAAACTAACTCGGAGGCCACCAACTGTCCCAAAGAATAAGGATCTCAGACACCAAAGGAATACGTATTCCTGGCGCACTCTGTCCCGGCAGAGTATATACTCCCGGCTGCTTGTCCCGTCGAAACGGTTGTTCAAAAGGCAGCAAAAGCTTCTGCATCGAGGAGAGAATCATACGGTTCTCCTTGGCTAGGGAGAGGAAGAAGGGGGTGGGGGCGGGCGCACGAAGAGAGGGCGGGGGAGGGGGAGAAAGATGAAGACAAGGAGGAAAAGGACGAAGCGAAACGCAGCTGGATGCCACGAGTGCACGGGAATCCAAGCTGTGTGTAACTGGAAAGCACAATGGCCGGGAAAGCTCAAACAATGCACAAAGGCTTTCGTATAATACGCCCGGGGTAACGTGTGGGCTTTAACGGGCTCGGAACGTCAAACCCGCTAACTAGCGATGGCCTCGACGCGCTATGAAACTTCTCCATTTTTTCCCCGCCAGTAATATTCGTATAAACAATTAAGCCAGAAATTATTAGACATTTCGAAATGTCCAACGTTTGGATTCTATTGTCCTGCAAGGCCTTCCAAACGCTTCGAATATGAAGCGTTAAAATTATAAGAAAGCAAAGATTTGTTATGTATTAAGTAAATTGATAAGTTATACGACGCGTAGACGCACGATTCTCACCACTGTTATTGTTTACATGCCCTTGCGAAGCCTCAGTTTGTGGCAGGTGTTCAGAAGTCCCTCCTTCTCCGGAACACTGACTTTCAGTACTTACTCTCCTAAAGCTGATTCACAGTCCCTGCTACTTTCGTGCGCACCGATTTTATTGTTTCACGTGACTCCACGAACAGGAATGAAGCGGCGCGCAACTTTGGTTAATAAGTCGCGAATATTTGATACTTATAACTCCTTAGCTTTTTCTTTAATTATATTCCCAGTTCAATTAAAAGTTGTCGATAGCAACGAAAGGATACATCGATATTTCGCGTTCCGTTGCGAGCGCTGGCCCATCGCTCTGCCAGTATAGGCTACTCTCCCCCCACCACTTGCCCCCTTCCCCCACTCTGTCAGCGTTTGGCTCTGCTCGTACTTAACTTTCGATGAGAAGCACGATCGCCTCGCGCAACGTCTTTCCTCGTAGATGCCGAGAGCGCGAAAGCCAGCCTATTACAACGGGCTCGAGACGGATCTTATTGCTTTCGAGCAATTTGAATGTCGCACGTTTCCGTGCGGAAGGCTACAACGGTGCTCAAGAGCGCCGATCTCTTTTTCTCCTGCATCCGTCAGCCCTGTTCCTCTAATTATCGCCTGGGCAGGTGCAAGGATAACGAGGGAAGAAAGGAGGGAACGAGAGCATATGGCTCGAGAAGGTTAATGGGGTTCTGCGTGGCTGTAGCTACAATGTGCCGTTTTTGTCACCACTTCCGCGAAATTTCGCGCAATTAGCCAGGATTCGGGGCGTCCTCCAAATTCCCCGTATTATAAATACACCTCACCTGTTCAATTTAAGGTAAATTTAGATCTGTATCTAAGAATGTGGATTTTAGGACTATTAATCACTTACTTCGCAGATTTAATGTTTGCTGGTAACCAAATTGCCTGATAGAGGAGTGGAAATGAATTTGTAATGACTCGGATTGTTTCCGAAAAATTACACAGACACGTTGTTATCGATACCGATTGCAGGTTGTCGAACATTCGTGTGTGCCCGAGCAGACGGTTTCTTCTTTCCTGTTCTCGTTTTCCCTCCCTCGTATTTCTTACTCTTGTGCTTTCAACCACTTTAGAGAAAACGACTTCCTTCGCTTTATACTCTTTCCCTCTCGTTCGTTTCCCCTTTTTTTTGTCACTTACTGTACCTCCCTCCATCCGCTCTACCCCGCTCAGTCGGTAAATACTTCAGCTCCGCCCCCTCGTTTTTTTTTTACTTTGTTTAACTTTCTTCGTCTCTATCACGCATCACTCTCTAGTTTTTCTTTCTCCTCCTGCGCCTGTTTATCTTTTTTCTTACTAAAATCTTCGTTTACATAGGTCCCCGTGCTTCGCTGGTCTCGCTTCTTATTGCGAGGCTAAAACGTAGGCGGAATCATTTCCAAGATACGACGATGGTTTGAATCACTTCGGTGCGTGTTGCTCTGTCAGCCCTTGGACATTATTGTTACGAATAATCGGGCAGGGCCGTTCCTGGCAGGGGTGCAGAAGGTGGCGCAGGCCATTTATTATATGTAAAATTTTGACTAATAGGAATAACGATCAAAACTTTTATGATGATTATTAATGATACCATTCCATTTCTCATTTAAAATATTTTTAAATTATTCAGCTCTGCTCTTCGAGATCAAAATTCATAAGTACAACCCATTTTCACAAAAATACGCAAAAATCGAAAAATTTGAGGCCATGTATTTTTTAAACAAACTTAACATATTTCATTTTTAACAAAATCTGTTTCTTCGGTCTATTTCTTTTGCATGATAACTTTTTAAAACTATGTATATATAGATATAAAAGGAAACACTGCGTATCAAATTCTTAATTAAAGAATGTTAAATTACTAATGGGCGACCAAAAGCCAGGAACAGCCTTGCGAACAATAACCATATATCGTCAATTCTATTGGTTGCTTGGGAATTGATTAAGTGCATCGTATTCTTTATAGAAGAATATCTAAAGCTCTTGAATTTTCGTTTGCCTCATTCTTTGATCAGTGACCATGTGAACACCTCCGTCTCCAGTGGCATCAAGTTGCAACAGAATCAATTGGCCGCTGAAGGACACTACAGTGTTATCCCCACTCTACTCTTTGACTCTAACCCCACCCACTCTCTCCTCTCTGGCACCTGTCCTCCCTACATTTCAAACGAGTAGGAATAGTGCATAACCTAATTCCTATCCAGGAAAGTCATTTTTAACGTTCAGCTTTCTCTGTCTTAGTATTTGTATTTTCAATGGCGACAGATATTGCAGAAGAAATTTTAGATAAGATTAGCTGGTGTCAATGAATCAACGGGAAATAAAAAGAACGTTCTTCGTATACAGTGCCGTTCAAAAGTATTCAATCACTTGTTACGTATACTTTTGATAATAGAGAAAATACTAAACAGAGTAAAAGTTAACATAGTTGATTATTCCTCGTCTATATCAAATCAATACAAATTTTTCTTACTATATATTATTTATTATTATATATGCAACTTTGCCACTATAATACACAGATAAGGTTATTATTTTTACTTTTTACGCGATTCGATGCAAATTTTTATTCGACCTTCTATTCAATGTTTTTCTTTAAAAATTGAAGAGTCCTTGTAGAAAACACTGTAAGTTCCAAAAATTAAAAAAAAAAAATGATTCGAAAATGTTCTATGTGCCAATGGTAATAATACAGTATAGAATTTAATTTTTTACACTTAAAGTGTTTTCTACAAGAAATCAATCGTTTAATCACACTTCAAGCTTAGTAATGTTACGTTTCATGATTGACTATATTACTGGCAAGTGTTTGGTTATCAAGAAACCGTTTGAGCGATCAAAAGCTGACATTAAAGAATATCTAAGTTGGGCCACAACCGTGTGGAAAGACGTTCCATTTTCTCTTTCGTCAAACGTACCTACAAGTGATCAATACTTTTGAGCGTTACTGTACGTCTGTTATTTACGGTAGATCGAAACGGATGACGGGGGAAACTCGGAAAGATAGAATTAACCAGTCGCGACTATACCCAGCCCTCGTGAAGACGCGTATCGATGACGTTGTTGGGGCGTGCGAAACAGCTGGTCCCCGAGCACGCATTTCTTCCGCGCGGGTCGGTAGGGTAGGTAGCCGGCGAAGGAGGAGCCTCGAGGAAAAGTCTGTCTGAGCACCCTCGACGCAACACGAGCCCCGGTAATTGGGTGCCTAGCTATTGTTTCTGCCGCTCGAAAATATTCCAGGACGCGGCCGCTGCAACGGCACCGTCGAGTAATTAAATCGTGAACTGGCGTTTTCTCGCATTTTTCATCGATTCTTTTCTAACCTCCAAATCGAGCGAATCACACGGAAGTCGGTGCTTGGGTCATTTTTGACCCGTAACAACTATCCCTCCATACGGATTACTTTTCTTAAGGTGGGACACCACGATGAAATTTTACACGAGACTTTTCTACCATTAGACAAAAATCTCGGCAACAAAATGTAAATTATTTATATAGTCGTGAGGTGAGATTTTTGAAAATATATCTTGAAACTTGTTTTATGAAACTAAGTAGCTTTACTACTCAGCTTCGCCCGGAATTTAAATTCTGATTGAAAAAAAAGTATTTATTTATTTATTTTTTGGGTTAAAAATAGTCAAATTCATCTGCAGTAGCCAGGCATAATAAGCCGAGGCACATTTCGTGACCCCAGACGTTACCTTTTTAAACATTTTTAGACTCACATATAAACTTTTTGCTTTATATATTATGATGTCAAAATAATTAAAAAATAATGCAATTAAATAATTGTATCGTGAGATTAACATTTGAGATTTTTGTCCCATTGTGGATTTGCATCTTTAGAGTAATATAGAAGTACCTTTTTGTATTAACTAAATAAAAAATTATTTAAATAACGGATTAAATAAAAGTTACTTTAACTTTAAATTGTTTGACGAATAACGTTAATTTTTTCATTAGGCAATAATTTTTTTAACTTCTATTCGTTGCTCAAAATTTTCATTCAAATAAACTTCTTGTCCATCTCTGCTATCATTACACTCGGTAACGTTACGCTTGGGTCCATAAAGACCCAGTACCGCCAGCCGAGGGTTAAAGATCCTACACTCCCCCTATCCTCCTAGTTCCCCCGCCGTCCGGCTTCCTCACCCTTCGCGCGAAAGTAGCATCGAATATCGGAGGAGCCCAGCTGAATACTTTCGGAATACCGAAGTTTTTGTAACGATTATCGCGTCGTTATGCAGATGGAGCTTCAACTACCCATGTCGCCGTGCTAAGAAGGCAATTTCCACGGAGCTCGAGACCAGGCGCGTTTCAAATAAAAACCGCTGATCTCTCGGACGAAACGCGTGACTAGCTTAAAAAGACGCGCTGCACTTTAGCCAGTTAAGAGGATTTTGTAGCTGTAAAGGTATCTTCATCCGTGCGCCTCGAAAGAAATCGAAGAAAAGCCGACGGGCACAACGACCCTGCTGCCAAACCCCTCCCCTCTCAGGCGTTCTATTTTCGGATTAGCATAACAAGCAGGTAATATGACACGACTTAATTACTTCGTCGCAATTTACAGTATTAGCATACCCGTAGCTGTTTAAGCCGTCGCGTATGCGTGCAAATCGGGGTATTTACCGATCGAGATTAACCGTCAAGGGTGGCGCAATTAATTTCGTGCGGACCGGTCCCCGTCGGGCGGAAAAAGAAACTTCTTCTACCTCGGTCTTTTTTGCCGATGGAAAATGATTTCCACGCTTTCGGCACGGTTACGCGGAGCAATTAAAATTTACAGCCCCTTCCGCGCGAATAGGTCGTCGTTTATTAGCGTGATTTACGCTCCGCAACGTGCTTCGCAATACGCCGAGGCTCCGCCGTAATTTTCGGTAAAACTTCCGAACGCGGATCATCGTGATTCACGATTTACGTTGTATAGTCGACCTACTTTTAATGGAAGTGAATTTTTCTGGGGAAATTAGTCTGGGTCCTTCGCTATGTAAGTCGACTCTTCTGCCTGTGACGTTAGGATGTGCCAGGACGTGTGAGAAATTATAAGTTATTTCACACGGAATTCCGTAAGGATTGTTTCTCTGTATTTATGGATTTGGAAATGTTTGAGTTCATTCGATGTAAAAGTTCTGGAATATCCGGGATAAATTCTGGTTAGCCTATCAATGAGATAAGTCTCTTGGCTGGTTACAAAGATTTGTATCTCATCTGGCACGGGCACGGGTTTTCTGATTAAAACAGATTCATGGCGAACGTTCAAGCACCGCCAACCTATTCTACCGAGCAGTGCTGACAAACTTCTACCAGCTTACTCTGTGACTACGGAAGTAAATACACTTTAGATTCTGAGCGGCGCCCGTGCACGCTTTGCAGTCTGGACAAACGGGAGGAGGGTAAAATTGCATTTTCGGGAAAATGTGGGCTAACGGGGTGACCCTTGACGGAACGCGAATCGTGTTGCGTAGTGACGGTCACGGTAGTGATAGGCTGCAAGAAGGCTGGTATTAGAACCACTTCGAGCTTACGATAGAAAATTCGAATCTTTTAGTGTATTATTCGACTCTCAAGCATTTGAAGTCTTCTGAACGTGTGTAAAAGTTCGAAGACCGGTAAACACAATCATTTACCGCTACGCGGCGGAAAAGTTCCGAAATATCCCAGAAACCATTGTTAAGTTAAGACGAGAACTGTCAAAAAACGAGAGTGTGACACTAGACTAGGGATGGGCGATATAGAGTATCGACACACCCCTGTATCGATATTTATGGTGTTAAATATCGATATTTTATATTTTATTTTATATTTTATATCGATATTTGGTGGTCCGATATTTGTACGTGTCGATACATACCCTACCAGTATTGAATCTCGATACTTAAATGATTATGCAATTCCATTTATTCGCGAAATATTAATTGATTAAAACAAACGAATATTGTAAGATTTAATTTATAAATTGTTTATAAATAAAGAGTTTTCATTCAACCACAGCATATATGTAAATATAAATCTACGAAGATATGTACAAAGTATATGTAAATTTTTTGCTTTCTCAATTTTGAAAAAAAAATGGACTTGTACTATTTTCAAAATAAACGGTCCATATTTTAGAATAGAACTACTGGTACAATAAATGTGTGTGTATAATAAAACAATCTAGTTTTAATTAAACCTTGGGTCGTTATTGTTTTTTATTTTCTGTATCGAAATGTATCGATGTTTTTATTCCAATATTTTAATTGTTTCGATATTAAGGCTTTTCGTGTCGTTACGCTGTATCGATATTTTTAGGAGTATCGCCCGTCCTTAGTCCCGATAAATGTGAACCTAACGTAGACTCAAGCCTGATGTTAAAATATTTTACAAGACTTTTACCGCCCCGTAGCGGTGAATACTAGGATTTACCGGTAAATTCCAACAAGATTCCCCCATCTCCGAACTTTCACGATAACATATACACAGGACCACTCGAATGGAAAACCAGAGTCTTCACAACTTTGGTTACCGATCCTAGCTTCCAATAATATCCAAAGCGATTCGAAACAGGATTGAAACGAATTGAATGGCCCACCACTGCAACTGTTTCGCCCACCACACATGAAAATCGAGCGTTAGCAGCACAAAAGAACTAACGCGCGGCAGAGGGAGCCACGAGCCCGTATTTACTCTTTCAGGGTGTTCGCGAGCCTCGAAAGAGAATCCATTTGCGATTTTACATGCCACCCCCTAGACACGCGAGTCCCACCAACTTTGAGACCCTCTCCTCCTCTGTCCCTCTAGCTCTCCCCATCTCGAGCACCCTTCCGGATATATTCTAGAACTTGCGTCGCGGTAGGTGCAACGACCGTTTTCTCCCGCGCGTTCCGTAAACAGAGAATTCCTGTCTAGACACGGGTCTTGAATTTCGGGTCACTTCTTCAACCTCTCGAGGACTCAGTTTCTGAAGGTAAACGATTAACTCTCCGAACACAGTTTTTTTTTCTCATCCCTAACGTGCACTGCGACTACTTTTGCTGCTTCTCTGATTTATAAGTGGTCGATATACGGGGTGTCCGAAAAAAATTGCGAAGCTTTGGAAACACTTCCGAACCGGAAAATTCTGATTTTAATGAAACGTCGCGTGAGTGTAAAGCATATTCAAGTTTGCGAAGGGGGATTTTTTCGTATGGAAATTCATTCCGGAGCCGGTAAACTTATCGCATTTTTTTTTCTTTTTTTACTTTTTAAATTTAAGATATTTAAAGTTCTCTTCTATCTCGCAGCGTTACAAAGTTATAAGAAAAAAGGAGCAATCGCGAGAATTTTAAGGGCTGATTTCTCAACTTCGGAGTGAATTTCCGCAGAGGAAAAAAACTTTGGAACTAAGATTTCTTCAATTTAAATGAGAATTTGGAAATTCGTGTTACAATCTATTTCTGCGCATAGTTCTAAGGTTACTCGAGCGGAATGCAGCTTTCAGCTCCCCAGGACGAGGTGAATTTATAGGCAAAATTCTCTGGCTCGGATAGGTCCGTGAAGTTCGTTGGAGGGAAAACCGTGTATCCGTGGCAGAGTAGCAGGAAGAAAGATATTCCATAAATTCACGCGGGCCGCGCGTCCCCGTTTCATTCGTCTTCGACTACTCCCAGCTGTCGGCTAAGTTTTTCGACAAAAGTGAGAAGCGGCTATCTGCCCATCCACGACCCTGCCCCGTGATGACTTCCGTTTTCCAGTTTCCCAGGCGCTGGGGACGCGTCGCAGTTTCCTTCGAAGTGCCGATCTTCAGCAACTCGCTTCCCGCCCCCCTCCAGCAACTCTTTCGAACGAACACACTTGAGACAAACCCCCGAACGTATTTTTCACGAGCGATCTCACGGCTTTTCGAAGCTCCCTCTGTTCTCGGTGCGAATGGGGAAACGGAAAAGCTTATTCATACGGGTGCATTCTTAGTATTGAAAATTCAAGTCCCTTATTTCACGACGAAGGGCGTTACGTCGAATTCGAAAGGGACTGCGATGGATGAGAGGAGCAAGGGTGGCGGAGCGTGAAGTAAATAGAGGGTAGATTCTGCGATGCTGGTATTTTTGAATCTTGAGGCGGGGAACGCGAGTTTTAGGTTAGGGGCCATTTTTAAATTCTGTAAAGGTAATTTTGGCGATTTCTTACCCCCTCTCTCCCTTAGTATGAGAATTCCTAAGATTTTATATTTCAGCCCCTCCCCCCCCTGCTTATCCTGATATTTTTTACATTGCAACTTTTCAGTTTTTAAAATTCTTTTAATGGTTTATGTACCTAATTCATTTAACTCGGTTTCGCGTGCGCGATGAAACGTCGTTTTTTAGACTCTTCTGCCCGGAGGGCCCCTTTGGGCCCCATGTCCCCCCAAAAATTATGATTATATACAAACACTAAATTTTTATCTGTACTATTACACTTAGCTTGTTTTTATTAAATTACCTCTTCGCTTTCCCGAAAAATGGGCCCCTTTACTAAAGACCCCCTTGGGCCCCAAACTTAAAAAAAAATACGATTTCATCCACACTATATTTTTTTCTGTATGTACTATACAGTGAGCCCGTTTTTAGTAAACTACCTCTTCATTTTCCCGAAAAATGGGCCCCTCAGAACGTTTGGCACCTGGGCCTTTTTTCTTAAAACCGACACTGGGTTACTCATATTGAAAATCAGGTTAAGAAAAAGTACGCGTGACGCTACCTGACTTCCTCTTCCTCCTTTCTAAGAAAACGTTAGAAATTCGAGGCCGTTCTCCCTGAAAAAAGCCTCGCGTAATTTAAGGACCACCCCTTATTGAAATTTTGCTGTTACGTGGTGGATGATTATAGCTGTTGGAGCTCGGCTAGGAATTGTGAGCGAAGTTGTATCGATGTACAGTAAATAATGAACGCGATATGTACATACACGGGTCGATTTACCGAGTTTCACAGGGTGGCACGCGAGCTGGGGGTGGTTGACCCCGCGACATGCAGGTCTTTGAGTATCGCGGCAGAAAAATCAAATTTTCCGCGAGCAGACGACGCCTGGAGCGTGGAACGCCTTTGAAATGCAGTTCGTTCGCTCGCTCAGAGGGAATGTGCAATTGCATTTTGGAGTAATTTGCGCATTCGCCGCGCCTCTGTGAAATGGATATTCGACGGAGCGACGGCAGTTGCGATGATAACAGGAACGATAATAACGATCTTATTCGCCTGCTTTGGGTTATTAGGTGTATATACAGAGATGTTGATTATAAAGTAATCGATGTTGGTCGGTTTTTAAATCACTTTAAGTAGGTATCACCTCCGGGAACTTCAATTCGAAATGTTTGAATCTTCGAAAGCTAGAAAACTTAGAACTCCCCTAATTGGAAGACTTGTATTTATTTTCTTCCTTGAGGGGAAGATACATTAAGTCTATTATAAATGTATAATACACTTTATTCAACACTGTAGCTAATATTCTACTGTAGGTATACCAGTGATTTCCAACCTGGAGTGTCGCCACGATTTTTGGTTCTCTTTTACTATTATTAAGTTAATACATATTTTATTAAGAAATACCTATTTTTAATGTGTTTTCTTTATGTTATTAAATTTACTTTAACTTATGGGGGGTGGGGCAGGTTATTTGAATATCGTAAAAGGGGATCGCGACTCAAAAAAGGTTGGGAAACACTGAGCTATACTCAGATCAGAAACTACTGGCTGTTCCAGGAATTCATAAAAATCTGAAACTTGGCAGAAATAGAGCTCAAGCGACGCTAATAACGTAACTATTTTTTGGTTCGCAATAAAACGGTCCCAAAGGTGAAAACACCCCCTTCAAGAAAATTATGAGTTTTCATATTATCGTGAATATTTGTTAAACCGTATAAGATATAGAAAAAAAGTGCAATCTAAAGATTTATAGCTTTTGATATCCCACAAAATGGTGATAAAGGTTTATCGAAAAAAAATGGTGGTGGGGATAAAATTTGGAAAAAAAATTACGTAACTCCTTTATCGCCGCTTTATAGGACATACCAAAACATAGAACTTTGAATTTAACTTCTTTTTTTAAATCTTTTGCAGTTTCGTAGATATTAACGATAATCTGAAAACTCACAAGTTTTTCGAGGGGTTGTTTTCACCCTTAGAACCGTTTTATTGCCGAATGAAAAAATAGTTACGTTATTATGTCACTTGAGCTACATTTCCTGAAAATATCAGATTTTTCTGAATTTTCGAGTAACCGATCTTCCCTCGCAAGTTCGAGGCTTGTTAAGTGATCTAGGCTTTCCTATTGTCGGGCTGGCTTCCCACCCCCACCTCGCAACCCCTACAACCTGCAACCCTCACTATTGCTTGGCCCGCCACTATTAACCCTTTGGGTACTATAGCCGCATATATGCGTTTGTTATTTAAGTGCATGTACTGTGTGCGGGGAACGCCGAAGGGCGTTCAGCGAGTACGGTTAAGTGATACGACTGGTGGAGTCCCGCCCGACGTGTACGCTGAGCGCTCCAATTGTCAGCACCCAAAGGGTTAATCGTCCGCGGCAAGTAACTCATCTTACCCAACCCAGAACCATATCTCTATCACGACTTATCTTCCCAAGTCAACAAATTAAGACAGGATAACCCTGTCGAACCTAACCTATCGGGAAGTGACCTTCAACACCCAATGCGTCGTTCCGCCTGGATCAAAGCCGTTGCAATATGAATTTATCATAAAAGCGACATTCCCCGGTCGAATAGCGCAATATGAACGGCCGTGACTCACCGCAAGTTCATGACTCACGCCCTGCTCGCGATAATCGTCTCAATTCGCAAGACACGAATCCGATAGCGCCTCTGACATCCGGGCCGCGCGTTAATTAACACAGACAAGAGGAACAAGAGGAACAAGAGGACTCTTCCCTAACACCGCCCACGAATTAATAATAAGCCCCAATTCGAACGTTGGCCGCTGCAATCGCTCGACGCAAATCGTCCGCAACCGTTTAAAGGTCCATGCACACATACCTAGCAGTTCCGTGCCGGTTTCATGTTAGTTCTACGCGTAATTGGGGACGTTGCAGCAAGAGCGGTGGAGTAACTTCGAGTAAATTAGAAACGACTGTTTATAAAATGATTGCTTTTACTTAACATTGAAAAGAAAACACTAATTGAAACAGATATAGTTTCACACAGTAAGTAAGTAGTAGTTATCGAGTCGATAAGTTTTTATCTTTATTTCTGGTGAGAAAATATTCTATAATAAAAATATTAATATTAGTATTTCTATTCTCGTTTATTTGCAATAAATCGCTCATTTGTTACCGGATTTGCATCGAACGTGCACCAAACGACGCAGATTATTTTTACGCATATTACACGCCATAACTCAATAACTGTCAAAAATGTCTCCGCGCTTTCATTCAACCTTCCATACAACAATTAAAAATAATCAGAAGTATATCATGTTGGGTGTCATTTTACCCAGAAAAACACCAGCAATCCATTACTGTCACGTCTGTAAAGATCCAACATGAAATATAGAAATCGGCGTTTTCATTATGTACTGAATACTGAATGGCCTAGTGCTGCCTTTGTCTTCGTGACTCTAGCGTTTAGAGCCCTCGAAGCGCGTGGATCGATAGCTTCGACCCGAGTACCCATCACGGTCACAAAAGAGATCCCATTCAACCGATTTCAAAATTGAGAGTTGATCGAAGAAATAACGTGAACGTTTGCGCTCAGCTACTTGCGCTCGCTTTGATGCTCCCTAGCCAAAGTATTTTAACACATTACTCACCGGCAGCGAATTCGAATTTGAACTTTTACGTGGATCAGGTTTCAAGGTCAATTTTTGAGGGTTAAAATTCTTATAACAAGTTTGATAAAACAAGTAAAATACTGTTATTACTGGCAGTACTAGTGTGAACATGTTTAACGATTTTTCTACTACCGCTGATTTTTAGTCGACCGGTCGTTAAACGCTGGCCATTAATCGGCTTGAATCGTTAAACTGCTCCCGGTAAATAATGTGTTAAGAGATGATCCCTGATTAGTATTTCAGGTAAACCTTCTTAAAGGTGTGAACTTTAAGAGAATGTAATAAAAAAATCAAAAACAAATCAGACTTCTCTAACCAGTCCAATGGGAATACCCTCTTAATTCGAATGGACGTTGCGTCATCGACCCCGGCGATTACCAACGTTGGTCGTGTTGCTCCAGGACCACGGCTCTATCCGTTTCACTGGAAATACCCGTTCGAGCCGGGCCGCGCTTCTTTTGCGCTTCTTTCCATCCCCGCGCCTACTCGCTGGCGGGATTTTTGTTCGCCCCGGGACTCGTGTTTTAGCCTTAATTAACGGTACCGCGGGCGTACGAAGACGGGCCGGCGCAGAGAGCGGCCGACCCGTTAATTAGTGGAAAGCGCGCGCGGAGGCTCCGCAGGACTCGATGTTGCGCTCGTATGAAATTTCGGCGCGGTGGCAGAATGGGGGAAGGAAGCGAGCGACGGCGACGAAATTAGATCTAATTAAGGCGTTGGGAGTCGGCTTGATCCGGCGAAAGAACGTTTTAATTACGGGGGGGGAAAAGATGGCGAGAGAGGGGCGGGGACGACGGTGCCATTAAAGACGCGCATCTGATAACTAACGTTTAACTTTTAATTAACAGAGCCTCGGGATACTTGGCAGTATCCCTGCAGCCTGGTTAATTCTGACGTTGCTGGTGCTGTTGGTGTATCTGGTAACGAGATGCTGCGACCGGAAGCCGCGGCCCAGGAGGTCGATAACCCTGCTGAAGTGTTCGCTGGCGATCCTCGCGTTGCTCTGCAGCGGGGCTGTCGCCGTCGGCCTCTACGGCAACGACGACGTCCACAACGGCCTAGTGCAGCTGGTGGCCGCCGCGAAGAACGTCGACGGGATCCTCATGGGTTTTCGGAATCAGGTTGGTAGTGCTGGGGCTTGACTTGTTCTGTGTTGGAAATAAGGTGGAAGCTCGACTCCACGAAGGAATATGTATGTAACCGAGCGTTTGGTATCTCATACGTACGCGCAGTGGGCGCCGCGCACGTACAGAACAATAGTGAGGTTTGCAGGGAGAGTTCAGAGGGGGTGGAGAACAATGGAGTACGTGTCAATCTTGTCAAACCTCGAAACTAGTTCATCGCTGTCCCTACAGAATTCACGCTGTAGAGTCGCCCCACTTTTCCGTCTTCTGGTTAGACGTCTGCACTGGAGGCTTCACCACTGTTCGACACATCTGTGGCCGGACAATTTCTCGATTGAATACGATCTCGGTGTAGTTGAGAATGATCAGAATGGAATCAAACTTGCGGCGAATTCACTCGGTTTTCCTAGTGCGGGGGAATTTTTTAGTGACGAGTTAACTCGTCTTACCTGGGGGAGAAGAATTTCCCAGTGACGAGTTAACTCGTTTTACCCGAAGTAGAGGATTTTCCAAATGACGCGTTAACTCGTTTTACCCGAAGTAGAGGATTTTCCAAATGACGAGTTAACTCGTTTTACCCGAAGTAGAGGATTTTCCAAATGACGAGTTAACTCGTTTTACCCGAAGTAGAGGATTTTCCCAATGACGAGTTAACTCGTTTTACCCGAAGTAGAGGATTTTCCCAATGACGAGTTAACTCGTTTTACCCGAAGTAGAGAATTTTCCCAATGACGAGTTAACTCGTTTTACCCGAAGTAGAGGATTTTCCCAATGACGAGTTAACTCGTTTTACCCGAAGTAGAGGATTTTCCAAATGACGAGTTAACTCGTTTTACCCGAAGTAGAGGATTTTCCAAATGACGAGTTAACTCGTTTTACCCGAAGTAGAGGATTTTCCAAATGACGAGTTAACTCGTTTTACCCGAAGTAGAGGATTTTCCCAATGACGAGTTAACTCGTTTTACCCGAAGTAGAGGATTTTCCAAATGACGAGTTAACTCGTTTTACCCGAAGTAGAGGATTTTCCAAATGACGAGTTAACTCGTTTTACCCGAAGTAGAGGATTTTCCCAATGACGAGTTAACTCGTTTTACCCGAAGTAGAGGATTTTCCAAATGACGAGTTAACTCGTTTTACCCGAAGTAGAGGATTTTCCAAATGACGAGTTAACTCGTTTTACCCGAAGTAGAGGATTTTCCAAATGACGAGTTAACTCGTTTTACCCGAAGTAGAGGATTTTCCAAATGACGAGTTAACTCGTTTTACCCGAAGTAGAGGATTTTCCAAATGACGAGTTAACTCGTTTTACCCGAAGTAGAGGATTTTCCAAATGACGAGTTAACTCGTTTTACCCGAAGTAGAGGATTTTCCCAATGACGAGTTAACTCGTTTTACCCGAAGTAGAGGATTTTCCAAATGACGAGTTAACTCGTTTTACCCGAAGTAGAGAATTTTCCCAATGACGAGTTAACTCGTTTTACCCGAAGTAGAGGATTTTCCAAATGACGAGTTAACTCGTTTTACCCGAAGTAGAGGATTTTCCAAATGACGAGTTAACTCGTTTTACCCGAAGTAGAGGATTTTCCAAATGACGAGTTAACTCGTTTTACCCGAAGTAGAGGATTTTCCCAATGACGAGTTAACTCGTTTTACCCGAAGTAGAGGATTTTCCAAATGACGAGTTAACTCGTTTTACCCGAAGTAGAGGATTTTCCAAATGACGAGCTATTACGTCTTAGCCAGGGTAGACGAATTTCCAGATGACGAGTAAACGCGTCCTGACCTTTTTCCAAAGACGAGCTAATTCCTCCTGATCGTTAGAGAGAAATTTTCAAGCGACGAGTTAACTCGTCTTACTTGAGGGGGAAGAATTTTCCAGTGACGAGTTAATTCGTACTGATGATTAGAGAGACATTTGCAAGTGACGAGTTAACTCGTCTTAACCAATCCAAAGGATTTGCCAAATGACGAGTTAATACGTCGTCCTCATTTAAGCATCCATACCCTAATCATAACTCTTATTCTATCGGCGCATTAATTACAATCTATAACACCTTTCTCCTTTTCACTTTTTAACTCGTTGCGTCTCGATATACAACTCGCGTGTACACATCCGCCGTCGTTTTCCTTCCCGCCACTCTCTTACTCGTTCATTCAACGCCGCCGGCTCGTATCCGTACTTTAATCGCGGCAAGTAGACCCGCAGCCTCCGCGTAATTAGTTTACGCTCCACTTTTTTTTCTCTTTCGCTTTTAAATGTGCCGCTTGCCCGCGCGCGCTAATTTGGGTCAAGAGTGGCAAGGAGTTCCGTGGACACACGCACCGTAATGGAATCGAGTCCCGGGAACTAGCGCGATCCGTCCCGAGATAAATAAATCTGACTTACCGTGGCAATTCCATTCTTTAATTAAAGATTCTATCTAATCGACCTCGCTTAATGGGAATTTTACGAAAAATCGCTCTGGTACTCCAAGTCCTCCAGATAAGAGCAAACTCCAATAATTGGTACGAGGATTGTAAGAGCTACATCAAACACTCTTTTCTCTAAAATATTATTCACATTATAGTTTGAATCGTAGAATCGATGCAAAGAAACTTCGCCTGAGCAAACCGCGAGAAGAAATAACGCTCGATCCGAGCTCCATATTATAATATTACTTTATTCTATTCGCAGTTTCAGATTCTAGAAGATTAAAAATTTATTAAATAGTGTTTTTATTTTTTAATTTCTGAAGCTAAAAAATATATTATATAGTATTTTTATATTTAATTTCTAAAGATTAAGAATATATTAAATATTTTTCTTTTTAATTTCTGAAGATTAAGAATATATTAACCAGTATTTTTATTTTCAATTTCCGCAGTGTTAAAAATAAAAATATCATTAAATTGTTATTCATTCGAGCCTTCGTTTCGTTAGAATCTAGTGTAAGCACCACTCAGAATATAGTATCTCAAAAATAGCAGGTGACCGAGCCATCCTATATGTTATTCGGAATGATAGGCGAGGAAACGTTCCTATTCCAGACCGACACCATCGAGGCGACGCTGAAGAAGAAAGTGCAGCCGCAGCTGACCGCCCTGGGGGACGATTTCGACGCCCCGGTCAGCAATAAGACTATGCTGGGCTTGCTGCTGGTCGCTCTAAATAGCATGACGCAGAACACGAGCATCGCCGTGAACCGAAGCTTCGAAATTCGAAAACCGCTGAGCGGGATCAGCCTCGCCGGGGCGATCGGCATGGGGGAGAAGATAGAGCAATTAAGGTGGCCCGTCACCATGGCCGTCCTAAGTGCGCTCCTCGTTCTTTGCGTGGTGCTGGTGGTCGGTGTTGCGCGACATTCCAGATGCGTCCTCATAACGTACGTGTCCCTTTCGCCCAGGCATGCAAAAAGCGTGCGAAAAGATCCATCTGGATCCAACCAGCTCCTCTTAGCTTTCCCACCGTTTTTCTTGGTCTTGCTTGGCTAAGGCCGATAACCTCCAACCGAGTGCACAACTTTCATGGATATTTCAAGAGCTATGATGCAAATTCTGTGGGTAAAGATTGTTGGATACGTGGGACTGGGGATTAGCATTGTTGCATTTAAGGCTAATCCTCAACTGAGCCCAGTTATGCAGAAACCTACCATCCCTCAATGATCTGAAACTGAGTAAATTTAGTTCGAACGTTTTCTTATTACATATTAAAGAAAAATAGCTTTACTTCTATTGTCTGTATTTTATTTCTTCGTAATGGATTATTTAACAGCGAGTAGTATAATTAATATTATTTTAAAATTTCTGTAGCTTTTGTTTTTGAAGACTAACATAGAACTTTGGCTTGGTACTTTTAATAATTGTATAATGTAAGAATTGTAACATGGGTTGGTAATTTTTTGAAAAAATAAAGATCACAAAATTTTGGCACCCGTAACTAATTTTTTGTCATTCTGAGGGTTGGTAGCTTTCTGCGTAACTAGGCCCAACTGGTATAGTGCCATTCATAGGACACAATGTGATTAATATTGTAGCAACGGATTGCTTGAAGCTTTGTGTAAATAGGCTCTTCTGAAGTCAACGAAACTTACAAGAAAAGAGGTTGAAAATCTCGACTCTTTGTACAAGTACCGACAATGGCCCAGTTGGCATAACTTCGTAACTCTATTCAAAGTGGTTTAAAGCAACCTTGGATTCGATATTTCTATTACTGGGTGTAAATAAGCTGAAAGTCAGATTGCGATGAATTCCTTTTCTATGTAAAAGTATGCCTTCTTATCTGACAATGGAACTCCAAGTGTGGGTAAGTATCTCCATAATAACGATACGAATGGTACACTGGAGTCAGAGCCTATCGACGACGGCTCATTAGTTCAATGTATCGCCTCTCTCGCGCCAGTCACATTGCAATCGCATACACCTCGATTCTCCTATCGGTTGAGGATCAAAATTGCACCAAGCAGGGCCAAAACTAAAAACGCCCCCTTACCGCCCTCGATTCTCAGAGCCCCGACAAACTGCCACAGTTCCTGACCACCTAAATCCCATTTCAGATTCTCCGTGTTCGGCCTGTTCGCCGTGATCGTCTCCTGGCTGATGGCTTCGCTGTACCTGGCGACGTCGGTGGCCTTGGGAGATCTCTGCGTGTCGCCAGACGGTTACCTAACCAGGGCAGTGCCGTCCACCCTGGCCTCCGAGGTTCTCTCCTACTACACGCACTGCGAGAACACGCGCAGCAATCCGTTCACGCAGAGATTGCGGGACGGCCAGCGGGCGATCAGCGACATGAGGCAGAACCTGAACACCGTCAATAGGTTGGCTCTGGAGCTGTTCAAGGACCAGCAGCTGCAGCCGAAGCTGAGCAGCCTGGCAACGGACGTGAACACCGTAGACAGACTGATGTCGGGCCTGGCCACGCTGCTCGACTGCAAGCCCCTCCACAAGCAGTACGTTCACGCCGCGAAGAGCCTATGCCACTTGGGGCTGTAAGTGTTCCGCGAGGTCCTAGTAGAGTATCGAGCGAGCCGATCGAATTGTCTGATAAACCGGGTGCATAAGGAGTAATCGAATTGCCCAGGTACGGATTGACCTTCATGCTGCTGGCGAGCCTCGCGGCGGGCCTCTTCTTCACCGTGCTAGTGTGGGTGGACTCTCACACCTGGATCTACATACGGAAACGGTGAGCGTCGCGCACGGTGGCAGCGCCGGGGCCAGTCCGCGCGGACTATGATTAACGACGACTTTGTTCTAGAAGAGATTACCATCAAGTGGACGAGCAGGACCCGTACCTACCACCGTCGGCAGCGTCGCAGGCGATAGCAGCGCGGACCCTTCGAGGCCAAGGGTCGTACCCGCCTACAGCCCCCTCTCTTTATCCGAATGCTCATGGCACTCAAAATACCATTAAGCAGCCTCTATTGCTAACGCCGCCCCCGCCGTCCTACGCTACTGCGACTGCTCGAGCACGTCAGCTGCACGAGAGCATGCTAAAGTTTGTGCATGAGATTTTTTCTTCGTTTTTTATTTCTTAGCTATGGTTAACCTTTATCGCACCAACTGACGAATTCGAGGGTTTGTTGATAAAATTGGGGGAGTTGAAAGGTATATCGGGTTATGGAAAGCCTGGCGTTCTATTGTCGGCTTACTTTAGGGAGTTAGAACCTGGCAGGTTTAGTGGTCCTCGAGGTCAATTGGGTCTTAGCTGTTACGTTTGCGTTTATAGTGTAGGAGCAAATTTCAGAACGGGGTTGGGGCAGAAGAATTTTTTACTTGCTCCGTTTTGTGCGCCGAGTAACACTTTGCACGTGGCGACACCGGCGATCGTTTCGCTGTTTTTAGGTGACATCGGTATTTGTGCGCCTTTTCTGCGAAATATCGTCAAATATTTTAATTATTAAGAGTTAGGAGAATTTCAAAATTAGTTCAATATGGCAACTCGCATCTGATTGTGAGTCATCGGTAATCGGTTACATGAAAAAAGTGAATCATTTTTAAAGTTGTTTCAAGCCACTGTGCTTGAACATTTTCCAGTCTTTCGCTCAACATTTGTGGCCCTCGAAAACATTCCCCCAAAATTTGCCGTTTCCCAAAATCTGTCGTTCCCCAAAATTTGATATTCTTCCAAATTTATCACTCCCAAAACTTTGCCACTTCCCAAAATTAATCGCACCCAAAAATTCCCCGCTCCCCAAAATTTGTCGCTCTATAAAATTTGCCGCTTCCCAAAATTTGATACTCACCAAATCTTGTCGCACCCCAAAATTTGTAGTTCTCGGGGTAAACAATTTTCATTTAGCTGCTTTTGTAAAAAAAAAAACAAATAAAAAAAGAATCTGGAGCAGTGGAGCAGTAAAAATTCCCCGTACAGCGGCTTCGCCGCTGCTCCGTGTGAAGCCCCATTTTGCTCCACTGCTCCGCGCCCCAACTCCGCTCCAATCCTCTGAACTTACGGAAGCATTAAAAAGGAGAGCTAATAACGAAGAAAGCATATTTACATTTAGATGTTTATTTTTCTAAGCAAACACAGACAATAAATTTGTACGAAAATTACACATCATGTATTTGCCGCGCATTGTCGCTTAGTTATAACTGTTGGTTGGGGGAACATTGACCTTGAAGACACCGGTATCGACTCCCTACGCTAGCTTTCAAACCACAAGGAACTCGATATTCCAAAGCTGTCTTTAGTTTCGTTAATGGCGCAATTAGGTGAGTAACTACAAGTGCGATAAGGGTTAAACATTGAACAGCTGTGTGAGCTGCGAGAGTTATTCGAACTAATTTCTCAGTGCCATCGAAAAGGGATAGAATTTTATATCTGTGTATTAAATACACGTTTTGGCTTGCCTTTATTCATTGTGATCGTGGAAAGGCTCGAGGTAACTAAACGGAATAGAATCATTCTCCCTTTTCACAATTGTCAACAAGTTGAAGACTTGATGTGAAGACTAAAATTGTCCAACATACGGATTACAGAATCAGTGATTCGTGAATCGTTACATCAATTCTTTATTTTAATGTCCGCTTAATACGGTGTTATTCTCTTTACAATGCTCTGTATTGGTGTTCGATTTTCAACAAGTGAGTTGTCGATGTCGATAGATACTGTGTTAGGTTTGAATGCCGCTTTAATTGTATTACAACGCCGCGGTGGCAGCGACACGAGCACACTGCAGTACCGTTATTGATCATTCATCGTTCCTTTCGGGCGAATTACACGCGGTTAATAAGCAATTCAGGCCAATAACTGTGCGACCGCGCCGTCTTAGCTTCGCTGTCCTCACAGCGTCCCCGCCACTCCAAACGTTCATTTTCACATCCGTGCGTTCAAGAAATACTCTCTGTGATCGATGTTTAAACTAAAAAGTCCGTGTTTTCTATGGAGACATTAGCGATAGTGCGCTTTCCTGCGTGTTTTCGTTTACTTTTTCATAGCGTTCGTACCTTTCTGTTCGTCTAGAGTGTTCCACATAAGAAACGAGAATGACCCAAAGTTTCCTCGATAGGATTTATACATATATACGCGTAGATGATATCAACGAACCGTCCGAGAGAGAGATAATGCTGCAACTTTGTTCGTTTCGGTTTGCTATTTACAGAGGTGGGGGTGTTAACGGGAGCGGAGGAGGAGGGGATCACAAATCGGCTCAGCATAATCAGCAATCGACAGGTGGACGAGCTGAACACCGTTCTGGACTCGGAGATCAACCTGGCCAGTACGCGACTCTGAGCAAACAGTGCAAGACCCTAGAATCCAGTGACTTTTACTGAGGGCACGCCCCCGCAGGGCCCGGTAAATTAAAACTTTCTACCTTCCTCCTGTCAGCCTGGCCATGCAGCGAGGGTTGCGTTTGAACGGTGCCGTTTCACTTGCAAGGGATGGAGGGAACGATGTCCCACTCTGATACAGATCCAATGTTAGAGAAATAATTATCTACATACGCTGGAAAAGCGTATGGAACTCAAAGAATATTTTCTTGCAACATTCCACACTTCGGTGCTAGCAAACTGTTTATTAAGATTTCTGTTATGAGCCAGGGAAATAGTTGGTAATATCACTATATATTATACAACTTTGATACAGATACCTTATAAGAGACGTTGGATAACCCGAAAATTCAGGGAATTATGCAACTTTGCGTGCAAGTAGAGTTTATCCGTAAGACAAACCGGTTTTAGGGGAAATCGCCTCTTGAAAAAAATGCGGAATTTTCTTTTTCGTGGAATATTTTGAGAACTGCGAGAGATATTGAAAAGAAGTTTAAACAAAAGTTGCATCTTTTTTTAATATCTGCAAAACTGCGTGAAAATAATGATCGAAAAATCTTTGCGGCGGCGAAGCCGCTGTACGGGAAATTTTCACTTCTCCACTGCTCCAGATTCTTTTTTTTTTATTTGATTTTTTTTATAAAAGCAACTCAATGACAATTGTTTAACCCGAGATCTACAAATTTTTGGGTGCGACAAGATTTGGTGAGCATACTTTTACGCAGTTTAGTAGATGTAAAAAAAAGTTGCAACTTTTGTCTAAACTTCTTTTTGCTATCTCTCACCGTTCTCGAGATATTCCACAAAAAAGCACGGCATTCCTTTTATGGGGTGATTTCACCATCTAAAAACGCACTAACTGCGAAAATTGGTGGACACCAATAAATTGTTAGTACCCGCGTCGCCCATTACTAATATCGCAAATAGCTTTAACCTCAAATCCTCTAACCCTGTTCAATTTCAAACCACGTCCATCTAAGGATTCTGTGTGTTGATTCGCAGGTAGAGAACCACCTTGGACACCGAGCGTGGCGTCCTTCACCGGTACCCTGTCTCACAATTCGCACGGACCCGCCCACCTGGCCACCTTCCAAGATTCTCGCAAGACGCAGACCCTGGATCCGAAGAATCTGGCGAACCTGAAGCGGGGCCCGACGCCCGCGTGGAACCAGAATCGGCCCCTGCCGCCGAATCCCGGCGCGCAGCCCACCTGGGAGTTCGAGTCCCGCTCGCAGACCAACATGAACCAGTTCCGGTCGTTGGTGCGCAACAAGGCGCCGAACATACGCATTCAGGACCAGATGCAGGACCAAGTGCGCACGCTGGACAGGAACTTCACCAGGAACCAGTTCAACGGCGCCGCCCAGGGCAACGCTGTGCCGAACATGTACGGCACGTACAATCGGGCGCAATCGAGGCAGGAGAACAAGTCGACGGTGGCCACCCTGAGCCAAGTACAGGGCAGCGATCCGAATCTATACGCGGTCACGGAATTGTAATCGCGAAACCGAACCGTGCAAACTGCCATAACCCTGTGAACGACATCCACGATGTTTCTTATTCTATTTATTCAACGCTGAGGACGTTTTACGCGTCCACGCGGGTGGGAGGGATATGCTCAGGCGGGTGGAATAACTTATAGCGAGCTCGAGGCACGCTCAAATTGAATCTCCAGCGTTACGCTTGCGAGCACAAGTCGCCGAACGTGGTTTTCATCATTCCCTACAGGGCTGTATATTTGCGCGGGGATAGTGAATGCTAGATTCGAGGTGCAGGCTATCTAGTATCGGGGTGTTATTATTGGGTGGCTGGTAGTCAACGACATTCCATGAACTCTTCTCTTCACTTCTTGGTCTAGTTAGACAGACGCAGGGAATCATTCGACTTTGAATCCACCCGCAAAGTCGCTGCCTAGTAGTGTTCAGAAACTACAGAGAACGTGTCTCCGTGAGCGAAATTAATGTCCTCTGCCGACTGCATTTATGAGCTCAATATATGCCTCCCACCAACAGCACAGCACACTTGCGCGCAAGGAATATCATCACCCTCGGGGAACATTTTTTGAGAACCTTCTACATTTTTAACGACCCACGGTAACCACGTATGCGTATTTTAATACGCATCCTTCTTTTTTACGAAGTTCACTCGAAAACGCTCAATTTATTCTCGTTTGGGTAACGTCTTTTGATAGAAGCCCCACGGGGCGGCAAATTTATACGTTTAAACGTAAGATTTTTCGAAAACCGGAATTTTATAGGGGCGACCGAGGAATCGAGGGGGGAGCGAGGAAGGCGTAAAGCCGAGGGAGCCGCGTATCCCAAATTTTATAAGCACCAACGTTTGCACGTTCAAAGTTTCTCGTCGAGTCTCCCAACGAAAGAACTGTTGCGCTGCCGTCACGGCGCTTCGGAGGAATCGACGAATATTTACACGCGAGGAGGTGGCGACGCGATCGAGGAGGTCGGCGAGCGATGTGAGCGGTTAGAACGGGGGCAGAAGTTGCTTGGAATCCGATGAATCTGCTGGGAGAACACATACTGCGGTGTAAAAATTCACGCGAGAGCCGAAGAGGCAGAAAGATTCATTTACATCGATAAATAAGATACACTTTGATGGATAACACAGCGCGCAAAATTTTCCGCAGGAATTTCGAGAGCTGGGGCGACCTTTCTTCTCGTTCGCGCGTTTCAATGAACGTTCATAGAAAATCCGGAGGGCGTGCGAACGACACTTGGAGGAAGAGGGTCTTGTATATCGATTTTGAAGATTTTGTACTTGTATATCATTGTACAGTGATTGTCATTTTACGTTAGCCTATTCTGTAAATGATCGTTGCTTCTCGGCTAAGAAGCAGGCGAACGGTATACTAAGCGACACGGAGCTTCAGATCGGGAGGTCGTCGTAATTTATTGCTTGTTAATTCTTTGATTTCTCGAAGACTACGAACACGAGGGAGAGCACAATGAAGCGTACACGCAACAAATTAGCGTTTAGATTGCCTAAAGACACTGCGAACACTTAACCGTTATTAGCGATACACGGAAAATGTTGAAAATTTTTTATTCCAACATTCACCCTAACTCGATACAGTTGATCCCATTGTACTTAGTTCACTGTTGTTTCTCGTGGCCTACTATATTTTCACACGTTTTGTAAACTAGCTGGTAAGTTCGCTCGTTCGTACGAGACACATTTCCACGAATTTTGTAAACGTTTACTTTCCATTCGCTTTCACGTATTCCGCGCGACGATATTGTCGCGCTCCATTGCTTTGCGAACGGGCGAAACTTTTAAAACGAACGCTCACACGAACGCGCGGCGATTCTACTAAACGCGAAACACAATTTTTATATATACTTTTTACACTTTTACGGAGCAACAAAGCGCGCAGAATTTTGCATTGATTTCTTCGCTGATTTTTTACATGTCCCGTCGAGGAATATACTTTATCTATATATATAAATATATATATATAAGAAGTTACCGCGCGGAACAGAGAACGAATGTTTCGCGCAACGTATGTATATTTATCAACGTTAATATTTAAAGTTTGTAGCGGCGTCCAAGGGTTTCTACGAAAGTAACAAATGATATCAATGATCGGACCTAATGAACGATTTTGCCAATACTCAGGCGCGAGCATACGTTTTAAGTACAAAAACCACGGTGGAAGCGCAGCTGTTGTGTATGCCACCTTTCATTTTCCTTTTGTACAGGGCGTTTCGGAGCTATAACCAAAAATTCATCTAATAGAATTTACAAAAACGAACAACAAAATCACAATAAACATAGGTTCGGGGATCGATCGATTTCAAGATATGCAGGTTCCTATTTTGCAAGTCACGTTCATTGTTTAACCCTTTCAGCGTTATGAATTTCACATGCCCGTGCGAGGAACGCCGATGGGCGTTCAAATAGTATGATTAACGGATAGGCGTAGCGGATTTCCGCACACGGCGAATGCGCTTGAATCTGTATTGAAAGAGGTGACGTAGAATCACTGGTATTTCGTCTGGCGAGTGTATCAATAGCATCGACGTGTATTACTTTCATTTACATTTTTAGTAGTAGAGTGATTCACGACAGTCTGAACACCTGCTTTAAACATATCCATTACGAGGTCAACTGCGCGTCACTGATACTCTGAACCTGTCGAATGCCAACGATTCTACGGTATGTGTAGTCGCGCAGAGACCTTGGCTCGCAGAATAAGAAGCTACACGTCTCGAAATCAATTAGTTTGCCAAACTGTGTTCATCGAAACTTTTCTGTTTCTTTTAGTGAGTGCTTTTAGACGATTAAGTTGGCCCGTGAGTTCTAGAACGCCCTGTATAACGATAAAAAACGATTTCGTAGTCGTCTGATGTATCGGTATCCTTCGAGAGTTCTTCGATAGTATTTGTTTGTCGTGAAGTCCTCGAAGGATACTGTCGATGAGAATACCAGTCCACAATTCATCGATTTTTATCCCCCCCAAAAATTGAAGTTCGCCGTAGACGAAGATTTTTTGTTGCGGAACGGGATTTGAAATATTAGCCTCCAATGGTCGACCGTTTTTATAAAAACACAACTTAATATTACACTTCTGGTTGAATGGATTACGTTAAAATTTAAATGCCTTTCAAATACTGCAATAACATTTCAAATTCTGCCATTTTTTAACTACCACGTGCATAAGAAATCATGGGCCCGTGTTTTTAGATCGCCCTGTACATCGTTAAGAACCCCGTTATTCTGATTTACGAATGCAATTACGATTCTATCGCTGCCAAATGGTATTCTCGTCGACGCGGAGTTCCCTTAGAACGGCGGTGTTGTACCCGATATGTATCGAGATTGAATTATTTGCGGAGCGCAAAGTCTTCCTGTACGACCTTAACCGAAGGTCCCCCCCAAAGGTCGATCGCGATCGACGATGGATATATTTGCAACGAAACAGCGGACGGCTTTATATTCCGCATCCTATTCAGCGAGCAAGTGTATATAGAAACGGAGTAGCGTCGATATAAAATTGAAGCATAAAGAGGGGATGTAAGGGCGTGTGATATCGAACTTGAATCTAGGTGTTTACAAGTTCTCGCAGAGATACGAGATATGTACATCGTTCTCTACCGTTTCGTTTCACCGTTTCTTTACTGACAGAGGGAGATCCCCGCGAGCGAGAACGTTTGCAAGTGTGCCTAGCAGCAGCGACATCTTTAACGCGCATGTGCGAACATAGGAGGGGGAAAGAGGGCGGAGCTATCGACCCTCCACTCTACAACGCGAATTCTGTGTTTAAATTCAAATTTTCCCGCCCAATTGCAATTCTCTTTTCCACCGTCTGCTCGAGCATGCGCGTTGGAGACGTCGTTACTGCTTGGCACACGTATAATGGATGTTTCGCGGTATTATGAATTGAAGAGTTTAAGGTGGATGAAGATGAAGATCGTCCTCTTAATTCGCGGCGAGCATGGAAACGGTGTTAGGTAGATGAAGCATGATTTAGGTGTAACGTTTGGTCTACTTGTACATAGTTGTAATATTTATTAAAGAAAACAAAGTAAGCAGAGCGATCATAGCGCGTATATAGAATAGCGACACTTAGTTCTTAGCCGTTAAACAATTAATGTTAAGATCGAAAGGAAACCGGCGCGACGGAGACGGACCAGAGCGTCGTCTCCTTCGCAATTTATCGAAGAGAAGAAACATCCTAGTCAGTAATAACAAAGGTTTTTCTTTTCGTAACACGCTCGATCTTATCCAGTTGCGGACGAGGGATCTCTTGCCAAAATTTCCGATGAGGCTCAACGCGCTCGAACGTAGAGGGAGACTCGTCTGTTTTCTTCGGTCCACACATCGTTGCTTTATCTCCAACTAGTTGTGAACGGCGAGGAGGGCGATTAAAAGGTCGTTAACTGGATTCGATCACCCTGATGTTTCTAGATCTTAGAACTCGCTAAGCTCGAGTACGTCGAACAAGATGGCGAACGAAGGATCAGCTGTGCCTTCGGTGTTCCTTTGGGCCTTCGAATTGATAGGATAGGCTATTTACGATATCTTAAAGCAACTGTGGGACATTTTTGCAAGAACAAGAAAAAGGGCTCGTGTACATGTATCTTCTATTCTTTGGTTATAAGCAGTTTTTTTTTTTAAATACAAGGGGACGCGCCTACAGAACTGTACCCTGGCTTACATAGAACGCCTATGGAACTGCCACCCGACATACACAGACCAGTTTGCTACAAGCTACACTTAAGTCTCTAATATTATTACAGCCTTTAGTACTACTTTTAAGCTGGAAGTTGTGTACGAGGATATTAGGGCAATTAATGCACAGCATTGTGTTGTGGTTGCTGTTCTACAGGCGTCCTTGTTGGGCCTTTTGATGAATTCAAACTATATTTAGAAAATTAAGTGGATATACGTGTACGTGAGCTGTCTTCATTATTTTGACGTGCAGAATGAATTCTGAAAAAATGTCTCACTTTTTCTTTACCAACCTGTATAGTACTCGGAATATCTACGCCCATATTGTTTTCCTGTATACTCAATTTTCGATAGTTGGCTGAAAAAACTGTTTTAAATCAAAGGAAACACGAATACATAAAGGAACACTGTGGACATGGTCGACACAAAAACAAAAATCCACGAACTTTCTTCGCTGTCATTGAAGACTGTTACAAAACGCGCAAACGGGATCAATACAATACTCTTCGGATCTTTTGCGAAGCCTACGAGCAGAAAATGTTACGTTCGTTCGAGACGCGTTAATCATCTTGTGAACGCGGGGACGTTTTTTGAAATTGTCCTGCCGAGGTGAAATTAAATAGAAAGAAAGAAAGATGGAAAGAAACTTGAGAACTGGAGACGGGGATAATATTGTTAAAATTTTCTAAATAACGCGAGTGTGTAGCCTAGATGATTGTTGACGAACGTTTCTTATTCTAATCGTTTGTCAATTTGTACGGTTATTATTGCGAGAGCCATTTCTCCCGACGAGTACAACTGCATTTAATTTCACGCATTATTTTGATACGGTGAGATATATGGCGAATGACAGAGGGAGAATATGTATGCGTAGATGTGCGAGAGAGCAAGAGCGGGAGAGAGTTAATTATTTTCAGGAATGCTAGTATATCGAGTAGCGTGATCACAGAGGGCGTGGTGAAAGAATTTCGAATCGATGCGTCGTTCTGGCCTATGGGAACTTTTTAATCGAAAATATTGCACCGATAGCGTTAGGCGATAAGAGAGAGATGAATCAAAATTGTCGAGCGAATCGAACGAGTAGTATCGATGAGCGCGGGGAATGGTATATACTTCGAAGCTAACCTCGAACACGACGTATTCGAAACTGATATTTTGTTAAGCCTCGATACACAATTCTCACGTTTTGCTTTTATAAAAGGAAGTTCTGTAATAGTTGTTTTAAAATTACGAATTAATTTTGGCACGTGGCTTCTGTTAGAATTTTACACTTTTTTTTTTGAATTATAAAATTGTTAGGGAGGTTGACGAATATTAGGATCTTATGCTTAGAAAGAAAATATCCAACGATTTCGTGTTTTCAGTAAGGGGTTTGTAAATTCTTTTTTGAAAGAAAATTCGTCACTGTATTCTCCATTCTCCTATTCATATTTTTATCTAGCTGGGATGTTTGTTGAATTAGATATATTCGAGTTAAGATCGTTACAGCGCGCATCGGTAAACATTCGTTCGATTATTCGACAAAACAACGCTCCACCGCGAGATCCTTAGGCCTTCGAACGTTGACCGGTGAAAAGATACATACGTTCGTCTCTGTCCTGTTCTTTTGTCTTGTTATTTTCGTTTCTTCTCTCTCGACGTGCGAAAGAGATTCATTCACAAAGTGTGTAGAGAGGCTATCGAGACTTTACGTAAGTTTAAGGATTTCTATATGGTGTTTTTTGTACGCGCGAAAAGAAAGCACTTTAGAAGCGTGTATTGTAAAGAGGATTCATTGGGAAAAGGCATATAAAGAGGAGCATAAACGAGACTCGTGAATCGATACCGTTTTTGTGCATCACGTTTACGTCTAATTGCCATATTCCAGACTTAATTCCTCCTATTGTAATGGTAAACACGAATATTACGAGAAGAGAAATAAAAACGTAAGATCCACAATCGTGTACGTCAACGCAATTACGTTCCTGCTGTTTTATGACGAGGCGAGCAAACTGTTGTAACTTTCTTCTCTGAACTTCTGTCTGCCACTCGGTACAGATATCTTAAGAGAATATGGCGGAATTCAACTTGACTTCGAAATTTGAGGTTAAAGGTTACCTTATTTCCACGTGTTTTGATATCATACTCGCAAATGGAATACATTCACCACTCAAGATCACAGAATGCTTACAGTATTGTCTGGAACTGAGAACGGGGTTTCTGCTTCGAAAGAAGATCATAGCTATCCCCTCCACTTCTTCTGTTCTTGCCACAGCGAATGAGAATTCTCATTCTACGCGTAAAGCAGTGATTCCCAACCGGTGGGTCGTGAAGTGTTTTCTAAAGGACCTCACGGTTTTTTGAATTATATTCTCTTTCGAATATATTCTGAAATACTTATTTGCAATGTTTTCTTTACCTTATTAAATTAACTTTACCTTATATAGTGTGGGTGGGGGGGGGGGGGTCGCAGGTTATTTGAATATCATAAAAGGAGATCGCGACTCAAAAAAGGTTGGGAAACACTGACGTAAAAACAATAAAGGAAAGTCGAAAAGCAGTGTTGCCGGAAGAATTCCCTCTCGGCGGGACAAGGTGACGTCACATAGACCTGTGTACACTAATACGATGCGTGCACACTGCACACCATGCTAGGATTCCCCCTCTACTACTCCTTATTAGCTATTACGTCATTGAGCTCCTGCCGCGGCCGTTTTCCCTCCTGACAACCCCGTCGAAAAGACTTTCCGTCTTTTTTCGAGATAAATCTGTAGTTCCACCATACAATTGGGAGATGGCACTAAAATATCTGAGTACTGTATCTTCTTTGCTCCTTACGCAGACCAACATGTGACATTCATAGCAGATTACGTGCGCAATCAAGGTTTGAGACCATATTCTGAAATTGATCAATAGAACTCTTTTTCTCCCCTTTAGGACCATCTTTAACACTTTGAGTGGCAAGAATTTGAGAAATAAATATTCCGGGTAAAGTTTTGCTTCATTTGCCTCCAGTAAACATTGAGACATTCACTGCTTTTCAAAACACGAAAGCGTGCATGACCCCGTGCAGGATGCAGCCTTCTAGGCGTGAAATCGCGCTGACGCTATTCAAACTGTTAACATCTCCCAACTCCAACACACGGCTCCTTCCTATATTTAATCGAAACGACAGCATACACTTGAATTTATATATTCGATCGTAATACTTTATTACAACAATTTGGTACATAAATATACATACAGTTTAATTTCTTTTCGCTCAATGTATCTGTCAACAGTTTACCGAATACCATAGCATTGCGAACGTTTTCCTTATTCATGTTCTTAGATTCGAACCCCATCATAAGTTACATATTACAACAGCAACAATTCGAGTCGTATTCGAAGATCTAACGAGGCATGTTGCGCGACATTCTAGTTTCCAATTTCGTTTAAAGTTTACACTGAAAGTAGGGTCACTCTGTGCGTAAAAACATACTGAATGCCATAAGGTACACTATTCAAAAATCGTGGAAAATTGAAATCAAATTTTTCTCGATTATCGTTTATGAACATCGAATACGATTTTCTTATAGAATTCCATGTAGCGCGCCTTACGCAATCAGTACGTTATTTATGCACGAAGTGCATCGCTACGAATGGTCGTCAAAAGTAAGTTGACGCGCGTTAATAACTCAAATACTAGGCTTTATTCAATATGTTAATATCACTGATCTAATGTGGAGAATCCCCTCGTTTTATGCAACATGAAGATAGTTTCTTCTCGTGAAATTGTAATATATACTGTTAGTATCGTTCACCTTCTAAATTCCCTTTTAACACCTGTTTATGCAGTTCGAGCCAAAATGACGATCAATATGTGATTCAGTCCCCTTGCAAGTGTCTCTTTGGTGAGTTGTTACTTTAATGATAGAACGTCGTTCTTATTTCGACGCGTTTCGTTGGATTCTCCGTATCCATAAAAAAGGCTCTTACAAATTATGAACGCGTTTAAAAGTATCTGTCCTTAAAATGCTCGAAGCGATCACGATTTCGTCTCGTTGGATCGCTTTCGATGGTTGTGATAAATATTGTTGGAGAGTACGGATGGAGGATAGAACAGAATTCTTGCTGCGGGAGAAATTTATTTTGGGACGCATGCGCACACAACTTCGTGCAGAATTTCTATCGTTTAGAACTTAGTTATTCTATTATAGTTACGTTAGCTCTTAGCCTGTATTGGAATATTGTTATTCATTTGAACTAACTAAAGCCAACCGAATGACTTTGGAAATTGCATCAAGATAATACGATATATCTCTGACCATTGTGCTGTGAGGAATATTTCGGTAAACAATAGTTAATGCTCGTTAATTCCCACCGTGATAATGACATTTTTTACATGGTACCGGCCTAGTAAGTACGCAAAGCCACATTCGATAGATTCTCAAAGAAAGATAAAATAGATGAGAGAAGATTGCGGTCGACTCAACACGGCAGAAAAGTAAACGTAAAGTATTTTATTTAGAGAAGAAACGAATGACAAAAAGGAGCCCAGGCGTGTTTACCTCGATTGAGTTACCAAGCTCTTCGACGTACGTACGCTTTAGGGACTAAATGCTTGGTTGCCGTTACGCTAGGAGCGCATGGTGCAGCTTCCACTGGGAAACGTTTCGAGCATTTCACCTAGAGCGCCGTTCCTTTGCCAAGTCCGCGGACTTAGGCGCAATTTACTGCCGATCAACTGTGTCTTTTGACGTTCACTACGACTTCACCTCGCCGGATTCCTCTTTCACCTGCGGATGGGAAGCGGCGTTCGTAATCACAGAGTTGCTTTTGCCGCTTTGCAGGCTGGAATGGCTTGAGGAACGACTGTGACTTTGGCTCCCCGCGCCAACTGGAGTTTGCACCAGAGGCTGCGGCGGGGTCCTCGCGCCAGACCCATTGATCACTGTCGAATTCGGTTGAAGTTGCATATGGTACTTGTAAATGTTCTCTGTGCTTTCAACGACTCCTGTATTTGGAAGATATTTGTGTTTAAAGCAATGGTCCTAGATGGAAGTGCCTATACTGTATACAGCGTGATTTGAATATTTACCAGCTTGAAGATTCAAGCTACGTCCACGAACACCGGTCTCTTTGGAAGGCGGACTCCACCAATTGACGAATGTTCCGACAACAGGCACATGCCTGAGGATACCTTCTTGCCACAGCTTCTCCGCATTCTCCCTCTCTAAATCTGTTTGGGCTGCTTCGATGCCTCTCTTCACCACCTCGGATATCGTGTCCAGTAACTTGGAACTGGCTTCCACTTCCTGGCCGACTTGGAGGACCAAAGACAATAAATCTGCTACGTCTGCAAATACAATTAAGTAGACTTGGATTCCAGTAGCAACACTTCGAGCCTGTTCGGAATATTCAAAGTTACCTGTATCTTGCGTAACCATTCCAAACCGCACGCAGGCTAAGCCGTCTGCCCCTTCGCCCAAAGAGAACGCCGCATCCGTGCTGCGTAAAGCTTCCACTAATTGTGTATTCAATCGATTCACTTCCTCCTTCGCTTGGTCCGACATAATGTGAATCCAAGTGGGAGGAACATAGCGTACTCCACCTAAGCCTGCCCACCCTGGCATCTCCACTAATTGTAACAACTCATGTTCCGAGACTAACTTTACGAATGTTTCTTTGTGCTCCACTGTCGCCAGGAGTATTTCCTGTAAATCAACAATGCCAACGTACAGTATGCTTTAGAACTACGAATACCCAGTCAACGCTGCAATCAACTCACTATTTGTTGCTCGAGACAAGCCACCACGTTATCTATGTCCTCGGTGGAAGGTGGTTGTTCCGGATTCTCCAAAGGACAAATGCGAATCGCAACGCCATGGTGCTCGATCTCGCACAGCTCTATTTCCACGTTCTCGATGTCCCTTTGAAGAATCTGCCCCAGCCAAGAATTTAGCTTGTCATAATATGGGGGAACGCGCTCTGTCGCTTGGGGATCCCTGTCCGCAGGCACAAATTGGAACACTAGGGCGCTGGCCACTGCTTCGAAGAGTTGAGGGTTGTTGACAGGGTTCGTTAGTAGCTCGTTTATCGTATAGGATCCTGCTTCGCCTCCTGGTGGCTGGCTCTGCAAGTACATTGATCGGTGAAAACTGGACGCGAAGCATGAAACTGGAGATATTGCCCCCGAATTACCAATATCCTTATGCAACTGAATTTCTTGATCTTATTGTACAACTCCTCCACAGCCAGAAAGCACCTCTTCAATCTGTTATGTACACCTTCTCGACCCAACGCCTGCAAAGCAGCCCAAAGTGGCAAGGTCGGTAAACGTCTTGACAGCGAGTCTGCCATTAAGCCCGACACCAGCGATAAGGTTGTGTCTCTTGGGGTAGGTCGTCCACCTTTCGTGTCTGCCAATCTGTACAGTGTCTGCGAGTGTATGTTAAGGACAAACTTAACCTTTAACGCTGCGTTAAAACAGCAAGCTAATTCCATCATATGGCATTTACTTAAAAGGATACAACTACCGGTAACGATGGTATACCAAGCCAAATGCCAAGAGGCAACGTTATACTGTCTGCGACCTTTGAAGGCTGAAGAACAAGAATATGTATTACAGTCACGAATCAAAGTAACTCAACAGTGCTTCAACATACCAAATCCTTCGCTGTATTATTCAACGCCAAAGAAGCCAGGGAATGTCCTCTGAGATGTAGCCAGACGTTGTACTTGTCGCAAATGGCGCGCAGCCTGGCGATGTTGTCGCAATGTCCCGTTAACACGGAACCTGCTTCAGCTAGCACGAGCAGCGGCGTCACGCTGTTCGACTGCGTGTCTTCCGCCAAGCGTCGCTCCAAAGCCGAGACGTCCATACTGTACCGTGACCCGAACATCGTGTTATGGGGGATGGGCCTTACGCAGTGAAGCGGCAGAGAGAGCTATGGGATGCAAGATACAGGGTCTTAGCTGTTGCTCGCTGCGACAGACGTTAACCCCTTGCATACTAGCAACCACTTAGCTGCGGCAGATAGCGATACGTCGGCTTTGATGTATTATTCACTTCAAAGACATTGATATTCAGTGAACTCTCGCTATGGGCTCGCGCTCGGGGCTAGCGGCGAGCGCTTAACGAATATCGTCGAAGATTCCGAGCCGCCGATGACGCGGGAGAGGGACAGAGCGTAGCTATTTCGTAACAGACGGTAACGTCGCCTCGACTCTTTCGTCCCCTCTCACTCTCGACCGAAAGGTTCTAAGAAGTGGTGGGGATAGCGACGAACGATTAGCGCATAGTTGAAGCGAGCTTATAGCGAAAGTTTACTGTTCATCTCTAGTACGTAGTATGAGGCGAGCATTTTTTCCATAGGGTTTCCGAGAACACGAGATTTTTTTTAGGCATCACCTCTATTTCTCATGGACTTGGTTACACTGTTACCAAATTAGTAGAATTTTAATAGCAAACTCGTGGCTTCGCGTTCGTATTGATTATTTTCTAACTTTAAAGAAGAAATACAGAATCGAGGATTATTACCGAAAATCGGGGGTTCAAATGATTACCATAAATTCAGAATTGGGGAGAAAATCGGGGACAAAAATTACCGGGGACACAAATCGTGTTCCGGGGACGTATGGTCACCTCAACATAGTATCGAATTAATTCGTTATGTAAGGGGTTAATTAAAAATACAGTTGACGGTTGGTACTTGTCTGCACAGATGCTGGACGACACCTAGAGGTGCAGCCACAGAGCTGTAAATTAACGGTGGCGAGACAGCAAGCGCTGTGAAGCCGTCTTCCATATACCGGGGGTATTTTCGGTGCAGCGCCAACCTCGTCACCCTAACTAAGCCTTCTAGGTGGTCCTCGTGGAACGAGGAGGCGCAGTCGACGAAACGGAATATGTGGCTCAGCCATCTGGTAGTGTCAGCGGCTAAACGACCCGCTAGCTTCTGGGCATGCGACTTTGGGAGCGCGAGCGCGTAAGCGGACACGGTGTGTGTGATTACCGCCAATCTCGCTGGACCAGTCAAGGCTGGCAGACTTGCCACTTGGCTCGCAGCCGTCTCCGGCGAGCCATCTTCCACTGCTTGTGGAGCGTCTTCGTGTATTACCAAATCCTACGAACAAATTATTCAATTACATTCAATTCTAGTAGAAGCATAAACTTTAATTCTTCTTGTGCTATCTCTGTGGCACTGACTGCCCAGGGAATTTTGATGATCTTGCTGAAATGTAACTCGTTTAGTACATATCGCACACAGTATATCTTGTCGCTGAGATAACGTGACCCAGTATTTGGTGCAGACGTTCCCATAAAATATGAATGATAAAGCATCGAAAACTTTGTCTCGTAAATGTGACTTGATCAAATTCTTTTTAGTTTTAAGGACCATATTCAGAGGTTACATACTCCTAGAATGGTCGAAACAATCGATTTTTCCAATAAGGAATTCGCCGAAGCTTAAACATTAAAGGAAAATCAGTAACTACCTCCCCGGAAATAGATGATTTTCTGTAAATTAAAAAAAAAATAATCTCACTTTTATCTGTACCTTAAAATTAAACCACTGTTTTCTCGAAACTACGTTTTTCAAATTGGTGCCAATGGTATTTCAAAAACTACAGAACCAATTTGAATGAAATTTGGCACGATTATTTCTCACTTCAATATCTAGTCTTTATCGTACGGATTTTTTTGTGATATCCACATTTTGGTTTCAATCATTAAAAAATTGATGAAATTTGTCTGGGAAATTGCATTACGGGGTTGAGTTAAAGTTCGCTCATATTTTTTTTAAAAATGAAAATTTTAAAAATAGCATATGATAAAGACTAGTTTCTTTTGCACGCTTTAAGGTACTTTTTTTTTATGACACCCAGTGGAGATATTTTTGGCACTGCAAATTCCTTACGCGTGAAACCTGCTTTGTTCAACAGCAGCTACATGGCAAACAAAACGAATTATCAGCGTTTTTTTTGACAATATTCTTTAAATTATAAGCTTTCAAATGCATTTTTAATTAACAAAATTAGTTATAGGTAAAAAAAATCATAAAAAGTCCCCTAGGTGTATGTAACCCCTTAATAGCTCTACTGATAACACTGATAGGGTAAGCCTACTCTGCCTCTGATTATATTAACATACACGTGTACAAGTATTCAATATTCCTCACATAACTTTTCTAATTATTTCCTAACAATCAAGATATAATATTTCCTATCTTTACCGATCATTGACAGTTTGCATAAAACATTCATTATCGATTTCTATGTTCAGTTTGTACACTTAAAGCGTCTAATTACTCTCATCACACATAAAATACTGAATTCCATCCAAACTTCCGTCGAATAAAACTCGGGATATTCAAAAGACCCGCCACTTGGCAGCCCCCCTCGCGAGCGCGACCAATCGCTTCGCGACGATCCTACGACCACGTGACGAGCGGTCGCCGATGACCACACGAGCCCTCCTCCAATCACAGAGCGGGTCCCACGGACACAGCCAATGTCGCCGGAGCAATGGCTTCTGCTAGCGTTGTATTTACCTGAATCAAAGTTAATATCTCGTCAGGGGTTTTCGATTGCGAGAGGAAGCCCGAGGGATTGTTCCATGTGGTACCGCCACCGTTGGCCGCCCTCTCCACGGCTTCCTCGAGCCTCGCTGTCACCTGCGAGGCTTGAAACTCCAACGCGGCCACTTGGTTCGATGCGGACCCACCTCCGGCACTGACCTGTCAAAATCACAGAGAAATACCCCGAATAATGCTGCGTCGCTGGTACCCGTCACACTCTCGACACTCCGAAAGGCGCTATTACGTTGTCGAGCACTGTCCTGATCACGGCTGACACGAACCTCGAGTATGTTTTGCGCTATACTTTCCATCGTCGCTTTATCGTTTGTGTCAGTCTCCTCGGCCATCGTGGCAGTAGTCGTCGTGGCGCAGTGCCGTCGCGTCCCCGTCAGGTCCAAGTCCGCGGCACGTCGGGAGAAAGGGAGGAATGAAAAAAAAATATATATTTCTCTCAACCTTCCCCCTTGGACGGTCGAGAATAGATCTTCTATAATCGGGGGGAGCTTAAAACGGAGCGGCCGTAGCGCTCGATAGCGGTTATTCGATGGTTTGTTATGGCGCAGCCGTGCCGCGCGGGGAATTAGAGGACGACGGACGCCGGTTGGTACGGCCCTTATTTTATCGATACCGCTGTTATCGCAGCGCCAGTTGTTCAATTCCTTGATTAACTCGAAAGCCTGATACTTTGCATACGAAATGCTTTGTTAGCGCACCTGCGCTTTTTATTCGCGCGAAGGACTTTCGCTGATCCGAGCAATTGGAATTTAAGTTCGTCGCGGATGAGAGGCACGCGAAATGGCAAGGAGTAAAAATATCGCGAGCTAGGGATTTAATTCATTTCGGTCAATATGTATTATTTTTTGGATGCTTCACTGCTTTTATACTTAAGTGCACTTACGGGCTTGGCAAACTGGGCGTTTGTGGTTGAGAGAGAGAGAGAGAGAGTAGGGCAGAAATGGAATGAGTGTATGACAGAGTAGAGTGATGGGACAGTTGGTATGACTTGTCAGTCAACATTAAAATAAGGCCATTGACGATGCTTGTTCGTGGATTTCCTTATCGCAATATATGTATTGGTATTCTTAGTCATGGAATTGAGGCGTTCGGATAAAAGTAGAATTTTTGAGTACCGAGTATTAAAGTTTGGAATATAAGTATTCGGTTGTGAATATATTTTGAATTAAGAGGGAACCAGGGAGCCGGCCGATAAAGGCTAATTTCGCGGCTTTGTTTTTGGTAAATTAAAAGCTTTCATAAAATATCGTTATTGCCATGAGAAAGTATATATCTTGAATAAAATTTTTCCGGAAATATCATGTAAAAATATTGATCATTGTAGTCCCAGTATTCGAGGGCGTGATGGACCATTAAAAGTTTGTTTAAAACGGGCGAACCTCTAGCGTTGCAACTGTAATTCTAAAATAAAAATTTGTAACATTTTCTTCAAATCTGAGGCAATAGCTTCAGTTGTACGTAGGGGTTTAAGAAAAAAAATGATTTCTTACAAAATAGCGGACTTTCGAAGTGAAAGTGACGAAAAACGGTAAAAAAATCCACAGTTCTTTCAACGTTACGAAGAAACTAATTAACCAATCAAAAATTCGTTACGTACGACTGAAGATAATCTTTTTTTGCAGCCAGCATGGAAAATTTGAAGTAAATCGGATTAAAATGAACTGAGTTATCCGTGCGCCCGGTTTGAAAAATGGCGTTTCAAGAAAAACGCGTGGTAATTTCGGGCGCTCCGATTTCGACCGTTGTGTATAACTCCCTTATTTCTTTGAATTTTATTGTAAAACTTTAAGAAAAAAATCGATTTTTTTTCAACACGTCACCCTATTAAAATTAGACGGACTGAGCCACTACATAATAATTTAATACAATAAATAAAACGCAGGCGTTAAAGGCCCCCATGCCATTTATTTACATGCTGTCTACACAAATTTCACGTTGTATGTACAAATTTGTAAGAATTACAAATTTATCGAATTATTGGGCACTTCTGTTAAAACACATACAATGACTTATGTAACAAATATTGTCACACGTGCACACATGATTGAATTAGGTATTGCAAATGCAAATAACGATGCGTTTACAGAGTACTGTAGCATATAAAAAAACTTAACAACGTTTGTATCAGACGTGGAAAATGCACATTCGCAGGAAAGAAACTTATGTCAAATTGCATTTATTCTAAATCTAATTGACGTAGGAATTCATATGAAATACTATCAGACGTTACAAATGATTTTCTGGATGTATATTTACACAAGCTAATGGCGAAGAATTACACAATTTCGACCGTGCCACCGACTTTAGTGATAGCTTCTTTCAACTTCTCCGCCTCGTCTTTTGGGAGATCTGATTTGACTATCGCTGGTGCGCTTTCCACGAATTTCTTAGCCTGGAAAGAAAAAAGATTAGGTGACGAAAGAAACGTGTTACAGAAAGTCTCGTGCAATGAAAGAGGCATCCTACCTGTACGAGATTGCAATCCGGCAATATAGTCTTGATTTCTTTTATTAGAGCTACTTTTTGTTTGTCGTCAAAGCCTGTTAGTTTAACGGTGAATGCTGTTTGTACTATTTGCGGCTCAATGTCTTCTTCCTGAAACGGAATGATTCCTCGTATATATTCAGATTTCATACTGTTTTAAAAAGGGAACGAATATGCGTACTTCAGCTTTCGGTGCCGCGAAACCACCCATGGCCATCATCGGAGCATCGGGCAAGTTTAATCGCTTCTTCAGCAAGTCGCTCAATTGTGCTACCTCTATTAGATTCAAAGAGGTGATTTGATTAGCAATTTGGTCTATTTTGGAGCTGACTTCTGGTTCGCTGCTCGTTGAAACGGAGGGAGATGGTGTAGCTTCGCTGACAGCGGCAGCCACTTCTGTTCGTTGAACAACGCTGAAAGTACGAAGCAGAGTGAGCGAAATACGGAAGTAATTAATACTATGCGAAGCTTCCGCGTGTAAACTGTATCCTCTCAGAAAAGTGCATTTCATGCTTTTATATATTTTCTGCTATTGCCGAATGGCAATTCTCAAAATTCTTTAATTAAGGGACGCTAATATAGGGCGCGGTTATTAAAACGTGACATATAAAAAGTGAGTTCAATTGTTCGGGGAATGTGAAGTGCGCTGTGTTCGAGGATATACACAAAAGTGAGGTTATGTAATCACGGTTCGTTTAGAAGCACATTTATGAGATGTTGGTTCCCACCATTTGTGAAATTGACGAAACTGATGAATGTTTCGTCGAGAGACAAATCGTAGTGTGTTCATTATGCTTATTTTAATTTATGCTGGAACTCGTGAACGAGTGTTTCACCCACGGCAATAACGACCGGTGGACAAATATGGGAAGAAACACTGAGAAACACAAACCGACGGAGATAAACCAATGAAGTGTTTTATCACAAACCACGTATATGATAGACCTAACACCCAATGTAACTTTGTTTCGCACGCTGACGGCAGGGGGGAGGGGAAGGGGCTCGCGTGCCCCCTTACCATTTTCGTGTCACTTTCTATGTTACCGATACGCTGAAGGCGGCTCTAAAGCCACTGAACCTGCTGTTTTCAATAGTTTTTAAAAGATATCGGGAATGTTGAGACTACAATGTAACACGTGGTTCAATTCGTTGTGGTTCAACCGTTCTAAAAACTTAATCCAAGCCTGTAACGTTGGTCATTGTAATTCCTGCCGCCTGGAGGATGTTTTATATATTATTTTGACATTCGGACCCAATGCAAATCAGAGTTAGGCTGTATTTTTGAATGAACCAGACTCGTTCCGACACAACGCATTCCACTTGTTCCGGATATTAGTATTGATTGGGGCTAGATTAGAGTGATGTGATTTCGGTAATTATTTGTTTTAAAAGTTTCGACCATTATACATTATACAATATTGCGTCGGCAAGGTAGGGAATGATATCAAAATGGTAAAAAAATTTCAAGTCGCCAAAAATCCTTCTCCCAAACATTATATCTATGCAAAATGAAACTGTTTCCAAAATTTCACCCAATTTGGAGCATGGGGCTTTTCGGAAGTTTAGCCCCTTACGAAGGGCTTGCCGGAGTCTAAGAACTTGGAATGCGTCAAGGGACTGGGATTCACCTCCAGGATTGCGGCTCGCGAGCCGCTAGTTCGACACCCGTGCCGCAGAGGACGCAGGTTTAATGTATTAGAATTATACTATGCGCGATATTCGAGTAGTTTCGCAAGTTTAGAATCGTTGTGAACAGTTTCAATAAATATACATTCATACCCTCGTCCGTGCGCATTATAAGTAGTACTGTAGTTAGCGGTAAATTAAATACTAAATTTCATCGAGGTGTGTATCTGTGACGTGCTATCACCGCTCACAATTTACTGAAAATAATAAGTACATTCACAATGCCCGATGGTATGTCCTCTTAAAAGACAACTATGCGTTATAAACACGAGTTCAACGTACGCATATTTCTTTCCCTATTGCGCAGCTAATTATTTATTCGATTGGAGATAAAGTTTCTACGGGGATTAATTGCACAAATTTTATTGCATTAAAAGTGGAACATAACATAACGAAAAGTGGAACATAACGTACCATTACCAACGTCACTGTATTAGTTTCATTGCTCTTGGGGCGCTGCTCCGTAATCTTTCCTGTGGACATGTCGCGACTCACTTTGAGTCAATATATGGCGACAGTCAGAAATATCTGGCTTAATCACGGCAAAAGTCTATTGAGTATATAAGTTGGCCATAACTTCTCCACACTGATGGGTGCTGGAAGCACAGGGTACCGCCACCCCTCTTACGCTGTGAATACTAAAGACAGACATTCATCCGACGTTTTGAAACATAAACTGCTACATAAAATCCAGAGAAATGTTTAAAAAAAAGTGTGTATATTTACGGCTCTGTTAATGTCACCGTTGCAAACCCAATTCATACTGGTCGCCGGATTCTGAGCGGTGTTGTCCGACGTAGCCCACTTGGAGTGATCGTGACTACTCGGGTAGTAGGCATTAGCGGGTATGTATGTACCGTTATCAACGTTGTAAATGCTTTAAAAAAAAAGAACCGAGCTTGTGAGAGAACCGAACGAAAAGCAAGATGCCGGATACCGAATGGGACGATATTACTTTCTATTAGAGCAGATGGACGGTATCGGGTCTCCAGTCTTCAGCCACGATTGCACGTACAGATCCGTCTGCAATACTGGCGCGACGAAGGCATCGTATAAATCTGAAAATCAGCTTCGTGTAATGCGATAGCGGGGATGAGACGCGATTCAATTCAAACGCAAATACGTACCACTGTTCCAATTTTTGGCCTTGGCGAACGAAACGAACCGGGTGAAATTCAAAGATCTTATAACAGCTTGATTGTAGTACGGCTGATTATATCTTCGTTTGTTCTGAGTCGCAGCTACTAGTGTTGGATACTTCGTACGAAGCGCGCTCGGGATATTTATCGCGTATGTACGTATTTCATTGAATGCTAGCTGGTTGCCAACAGTGTCAAATTGATCGCTGCCAAGGGAGACGCACAGAAAGTTCTGCCCGTTTACCTTTCCATTGGCCGGATAATTAAATGGTACACCGTCAGAGACTGCAGCTAATTTAGGAACACTGTGAATTAACCAAAAGCCCTGTTCGTTATCAACCATCACTACACCCTTCGCGTGCCCAGTTGCCCATTGCGAGCCACTCACTGGCGGATCGTCGTTGTATAACGCCCATAAAATCGCTCCGTTGTTCTGCGCTACCTACAATGAAGTCTTACGATACTTTATTGAAACATAGCGAATCGTTAGAAAAATACGTCTACAAGCTCCCTTCATTAAGGGATTACGCCATCGTGAGTCGCTCCAAAACACCAAAAAATTAGAGAGAATTTTTCTTTATCATAGTACGGGGTAGTATGAGGTTGAAAATTACTTCTATACTTCTTATGTTCAGGGCATATATTAACGAATAAGGATATTGTATAAATATTTTACAGGAATATTAAAAAATGGCCGAGTTACGCATTTTTTTGCGAAGCTCATCGGACTCACTTTTTTTCAAATTGGCTAGCAGCATAACTTGAACAATTTTTATTCGATTCACTTGAAATTTTAATAGTACCTTCTACGATAGATTATCTACGGTTGTAGATACGGATTTTACGATTCATTAAAAATTGTATTTGCTACAGGCAATTTTCGATAGAATTTAGGTGAATTTTTCGGCTGAAACTGATATTCTCTTTAAATGTCCACCGTTTTAAAAAAAGTCAATATTTTGACAAATTGTTATCTACTTGTAGTAAATGTCATGTAAATAATGAAAATTTTCGGTTTTTTTATTCTACGTCAAAGTATCTATACCTAAGGGACTTCTACTGCTAGCCGTGGAGAGTGTTGTTTGAAAAAATGCAAGAATCAATCGAGCACCAGCAACGGCATTTTGTTTAAAAAAATAGTTACCATTTTTTTTATCTACCATAAGCCGTGAAGAATGTAGCGCTGAAAAAGTGTATTGATCTATTTTCTAACTTCGCCCCAAGAAATATTCCGAAACACATAAGATTTTAGGGCTTCCAAGGTGGCCTAAACCCTTAATATCCTACAGCTTGCAATTGAATAATTCCTATAAATCTTACGTTATTGTAAAGAGGTGCTAACGTTTTTCCAAGGATTGAATTGGTGGCACCGATGCTCCTAGTGGACAATTGCCAACCTTGGCCAACGGTTCGATCCGTCATGAACAGATAAGCATCCCCTGTTTTAATCAGGGGATTCGAATTATCAGGGATCTTTGGTAATTTATAAAGCACGTACCTAAAATAACGTTGCTGTGAAAACTTCGAGCCACTTTAGATTGCAATAAACATACACGATTTCTTATGAAAACTGCTGGAACGAGGTCCGTTATTCTTTCTTTGGATATCAATGAAATGATTCGCGCCGTGCTAATGCTTTCCACGTAGCCCCGAAAATGGCCTAAGCGGCTACGCCCTACGGCTTAAGGCAATAGAGAAAGCACGATGGATGCATTTGAAGATCGTTGTGGGCGATAACGTTGTAAATACTTACCAATCAACTGGCCGATTATTTTCGTCTCTACATTGCGGCGTATCAGCTGCATTAGCATTTACAGCGTTATCCACGATTAATAACGCAACTGTGTAAACCAGAACATGCCTCATGGTACCTATGCTAAAATAAAAAAATGTGTACTTTGCACGAGATTCTATCTTTATCGGATAATGCAGAGGACAGTAATTATTTAAAACTTAAAGATTTTATACGAACTACGAACTCCGAACTACGAATTACATTACGCGCTTCCAGTCACGGAGAATGAAATTCTAATTAAATTTTAACTGAAATTCCATTCCCGCTTAGCTACATAATAGATACTTTTAAATGTACCGGTGATTTTGAAAGTCGTGTAAGTAAAAAAACCGACAAAACACTTAGTTTATATTATATTGATTTATATTTCAATATTATGAAAGGATTGTTGCAAATAAGCCGTCAAGTAAGCACTAAAATGCTAGTGTCACTTTCATTATGAGCCGCGACAATTTCACATTCATTCCGATAGTGGTGGAAGTAATTTGTGAGAAAAGAAATAATTACATATTTTTGTATTATGTACGAGCCTTAGATGTGGGGCAAGGAAATAAAGATAGAAACAAAGAAAACGCGAAATATACTTGATTAGGAAAAACAGTGGTAAAGAATACATTACGAAAAATGCTATAGTTGTCAGTGGCAAAGTGTCTGAAAATAAAAATTGCTTTTGTTCGACAAAATGTTTGAATTTATTAAGTTGTGAAGAATTTTCTTCAATAATGGAGAAATGTTTTTTAATACGCCGAAACGCATTAGTTTCAATATCTGGAAACAAAAAGTACGTAACTGTGGCAAACGGTGTATGCGTGTGCGTGTGCAGCAAGAAAAGCGATGCCTCGAAGCGGCAGACGTTAGTCACTATAAGCGAGATTCAAAAATCAAAAGCAAAAGATGCTGAAAGGCAACAGCCGCATTGAGTCGAGTTTTTCAGTTTAATCTTAATAATATCACCCTGTATTTCAGTTTGTTAATATTTTGCTTAATACATAGTCACACCTTTTCAGTTAAATTATTAAACCTCGCCTAAATCATGTCCTATACAAATCCCACATGACTTACACATACGTACTTTCATTATCACCGGCACAAATGATTGTTAAGATATTTCGCATAACAATAAATTATATTACTAGCACCTCATTCTAACGTTGCAAAATAAAATGAATACTATTCACAGGTAAATGGAAATGCAAGAAAAGTGTTCTTCAAACGACCCGGAATTAAAAAATTAAACAATTAACATTTATAATTTGAACGCGTAATGCGTATAGTGTGTACAATACTTGCGTGTCCTGGCCAGTCCACTGTGCAGCACTCCTTTGAACGCACTGAGGCTTATATATACATATATGTATACCGAAAAGTATCAAATATTCAGTAGTAATACAATACAAGGTTCTACAGCTGCTTAAATGATGGTTCTCGTGTCACCGGGATCGGGACACTGCGGGCAAAGACCAGGTATACCAAGAGGCGACACTCTGACCAAGAAACCAGTTTTAGAGAGAGACGAAATGCGCAACCAAAGTTAAATGTCCATTCGGTAGTCGGAAAGAGTAGCGATTAACAAGAGGCGATAGTAAGACGAAGATATACAGCTGCCTATACAACCAATTTAAAGGGACAAGCCGACGAAGAACTTTAAAGATACCGCTCGGAGTGTCGCCTCTTGGTATACCTTCTCTTTGCTGCGGAGACATTGGAGTGACCGTAGAATAATGATTACCTCTATACCAAGAACCATAAACGGAGTAGGGGTATCAGATGTAAGAAGCGCTTACGTCGCGCTATTTGATCTACAATCCTATTGCTGACTGACGGTAACGTTATCCGGGGGGGGGGGGGGGCATAGAATTATTACTGCAACGTTGCATCAATGTTGTGATGCAATATTGCACGGCAACGTTCCTGCAATATTTCTGCAACGTTACGGCAACGTTCCTACAATGTTGCCGCAACGTTCCTGCAATATTTCTGCAACGTTACGGCAACGTTGCAGCGACGTTTCCACAATGTTGCCGCAACGTTGCTGCAATTACCACTTAAACCTAAAATATTTCCTCTCCTCCCCTCTGTCCTTTTAGTTGTAAGCCCAGTTCATATATTTTTTAACTTCTCGCTGTACTCCGACAGATCCTGGGGTGTTTTCCCCACCCTCTGGGCGCACTTTTTTCCCCACGCCTATGTCCCTTCCTGCGACAACTCCGATGGTACGTCACCCTGTTCTCCGCTTTAACCATAAGGTTCTTCTTACCTCCCCCGATACGCCCTGTTTCGATATCGTAGAGCTGAAAGTTTTCGAAGCGCTCGAACATCAGCTCTTATCGCTGAACGGAATAGCGCGGGGAGCTGCTGGGGGTCTGGGGTCTACCACGGTCACGAGTCTCGGGCAGTTCTCCGAGCTCTCTTCGTCCCACCAAGTGGATGACAATTTTTTTGCATGATTCGTTTTTGGTGCCTTTCTTCTCAATGATTGTACGTGATGTCCAGTAAACAAAAATTTAAAAAAAAAGAGTGGTTGTGGCTGCGGCGGTAAAGTGTTCGTCCACGACGCAACAGGTCGCTGGGTCGAATCCTCTTTTGGGGGGGGGGGATTTTCTATTAGGAAAAGAACACGGACCTTGTACTTCAATGATTCTGCACACATTTCAATATCGTCGCGTCCGTCACAGACACATAGGGTAAACCAACCAGTAATTGACCACATACCAGTGAATGAATGACCATTAGACAAAGAAATGTCAATTGTAAATTTAAAAATATTATATTATGTTTATAAATGAAGTGTAGTTGCACTTTTAATATCCCATATTTTTAGCTGCGCGTACTAAGCAAACATTAATAAGTACAATTCTTATTAAAAGTATGCGGTCATTTACTGGACTTCTACACGTTTTGCATTTTATAATTGTTTTTTTTCTTAAATTATGATAACAATAAGTAATTATTTTTATAGAAATTTCAAGAAAAATAAATTTTAATGCAATTTCAACAATTTGTTTTGTTGTTATACACACATATATTGAAGTATTAATCTCAAAGGTTCATAAATCTAACAATTCGGTCATTCACTGGTTGGTTTACCCTGTATATAATATACCGTTATTTATATTTCTGGACCTACTGCCTGAAACGTTGCAGAAGGCGGACATAGGAATATTGCTGCAACTTTGAAGCAATGTTGAGTGCAACATTTCAATCTTGCACTGCCAACGATCCTTCTACTTTGTTGCAACGAGAGTGTGCTGTATGCGTTATTATAAGATAATTAAAGGTCCCATGCAGAAAGCAGTTATTGAACAAACATTATAAGTTATATAAAATTAGTTATATAAAATCGTGTTAGTGCAGCAGTGACCTTAGATCACAATTGCATAATCGACAGTTGTATAATTAATGACAACATCGCAAAAAGCTATCGAATAAGCAGTTGCAATCTAAGGTCACTTAGAGTGTGTAAGTTCACTGCTTAAAGCGTGGGACGTTTAATTATTTTATACTAATTGTATAACCACAGACGAAGTCGTCGGTTTGGTTGTGCGTGACATCAAAATGGTAAAAAAATTTCAAGTCGCCAAAAATCCTTCTCGCAAACATTATTTCTATGCAAAATGAAACTGTTTCCAAAAGTTCAGCGAATTTGGAGCATGGGGTTTTTGGAAGTTTAGCCATTTTAATCGAGAAGAATTAATCTTTCACAATAAAGTTTTGAAATTCTAAAACTATTTGAAGAAACATGGGCATATTTTTTTTACATTTGGAAACAAGCGATCTTCGAGGAGAAATTTGCAAAATAAAACTTTGGTCATAATTTTGAAAATAACAAAATTCATTTTTCAGTATAAAAAAATATTATTAGAATAGCCCGCACTTTCTAGAATCTGGATTAAAATGGAAAAATAATGAATACAATGCGATAAAGAGTTTCCGAGATAAAAGATCATAAGTGCAGCTCGGTTTCATGAAAATAGGCAAAAATTAATCAAATTCAAAGCCAGCAGTGATGACTGAAACCCTCTCCTAATATGTCAGTTTGAGCAAAATCCCTGACATAAAGTGTAAAAAGTGATCGAATTGCCGTGGAATGACCCTAAATAAAATAAGAATCCTATGAGCCTGTATTTCTCAATTTGTTCGCCATTCATTCTGCATGGCGCGTGCCGCCCGCAATAGCCGATAACATTCGACACTCTGTCAAATTTTTATAGAAAGGACGTTGTCCTCGCCCTCTGGAAGGGGATAGTGATATACACCCGACAAAGACAGCGATTACTCTAGGCCCACAGGTAAGTAGTCGAAAGTCATTGGCCAAGGCGTAGGGTGCCGCGTAGGGGAAGCACCGATCACGAGCCTGGAGTAGCGGCAACATCGCATTTTCTGGTCCCGTCTCAAGGTGCCTTCTTTAGTAAATCCGACTATAGGTTGTATAACTGATTTCTTTATTTTCTGTTTTAATACTTAAAATTCTGGACCGAAATATTTGAAAACATGTTCTTTTTACGTTTCTTACGAAATAGAAATATTTATTAATTACGTTTAAATTAATACATATAAGGTCGTAGATATAGTACACAGATCATTATGAATACATAACAGTTATCGCATGAAAATAATATACAACGAAATGTACAGATTCTTTGCCGTATAGTACAGCCCTTTATACAATTTTTAGATTGAATTAATTATCTTATCAATACATGTATTTCTATCGTCGTTCTATGTGTGCATCGATTCTATGATGTATCAGAAATTCCATCGTTACGGGTACTTTATGAAAGTACACTTTTCAACTAATTTTGATCGATTTTCGAGTAACTTCTAAAATGGTACATTCCCCATTTTCATTAAATAACAATTCTAATATACTTTACCAATTATTCGAATGCAATTGAAATTAAAAGGCCGAATATCGTTTCAGTCTAAGATTACACAACGTTTAATAATTTATTACTCCGTTCTCGATGCGATGCAATAGCGAAGATAATCAATTCATCTTTTCTATGTAATCAAGTATAAATTATGTTACATCAACCTCAAACGATTTCTTCAAAGGAAACATGACACGAAGGAGGACGAGTTAACGAGATAACGAAGCAATTCGCCTAAACTAACTTTACACAACTTCTAAAACGACGCGTGACCAGTAGTGTTCTTTTTACATCTATAATAAATTCGCGAAAACATGGGAACACGCTCCTCCACGTTTCTGGCAAACCTTAATGGGCAAACACAACGACCATCGAAAAACCTCAGGCGTTAGTTATTAATGTATAACCGCAGATGGTAGAAAGAGAAGATATTTTGTACAAAGGTAATTCGAGGACGGGTCTCAACAGTCACGAAACAGTTGTCCTATTAACGATCGAATAGAAAGTGCAATATAATCTGAAAACTACGATCGAATACAAATCACCATTTTGTAGCGCAGTTTGCGTTTCCCTATTTTGAGTAATAGCGTAACGTTAAAAAACTTATGCCCTACGATTCATTCACCTATAATTTAATTCTGCGTTTCGTTATTAAATGTATCGTAATAAGGCGATTTCGATGTTCGACATTTCCTTGTATATGGCAAAAAGAACGTGAAGTTTTGAATTTCCGTTACCTCGTGCGCGCATGACGGATCTGCTGTGTTACGACTAGCTTGAACAAGATCTCAAAGGCACCCGCATCTTTTCCTTCTCTCTTTTCTTTTTCACTCATTCACGCATTGACACGAAACACGACTGTGACTCAAGCTCGCTAAGATTCAGATAAGTCTTAAACTGGGAAGATTTACATGTTCAAAGGTTCCTAACCCGAACACGGATCTGTATGTTCTCTTAGAATAAACACGGAGAAAATATGGTGAAATGTGGAGATACTATTTGATATTCGGAAGTTAGAGAGTTGGAAAATTCAGATCTTTGAAATTTTGAAGATTCGAAATTCGGAGATTTCAAAAAGTTCAATTCTTGAAATCTCAAATAGTCGAAATGGGGAAACTTCAGCAAGTTAAATATTTGAAAATTCAAAAAGTTCAATTTTTGAAATTTCAAATAGTTGAAATGGGGAAACTTCAGCAAGTTAACTATTTGAAAATTCAAAAAGTTCAAGTTTTGAAATTTCAAAGTCGAATTTTTGAAACTTCAAGAAGTTGACATTTTGAAATTTCAAAAAGTTGAATATTTCGAAATGAAAAAAGTTGAATATTTGAAATTTCAATACGTTGAATATTTGAAATTCCACGAAGTTCAAATGTTGAAATTTCAAATATTTGATACTGAAAATCCAAAACTGCTGGGTCCACGTCTCGAAAAATTCAAAACTTCGGAATTTCGAGAATTCGAAACCTCATAATTCGGAATACTTGGAAGCTCCAAGATTTTGGTTCATCGATGACTGCTATCCGAGAAGTATTATTCTCGGGAAAAACAGGTTTACGAACATAAGTGCGATTAGCCTTAATTAATACACAAAAATATAAAAATGTTTCTTTATAAAAACAAACTGTTATTAAATTGAATCCAAAAAATTGTTTGAAAAAAGTTCATCGTATTTTCTACCCTTCTTACTCAGTTTTCCCAAGGGACTAAATCGAAGAAAGTAACTGGAAGATGCGCATGTTCGACTAACATTGTTTACCTGGAATAAGACAATCTAATAAATCATTTCGAGTACCCAGCATTCGGAGTAGTCAAAAAAAATCTATCGGATCTGAATTCTGCTCGTGTTCCATTTCACAGTGGCGATCAGAAGAAAGTTCAAAACTGATATGTTTCATATAGCTATAGAAATATGTAATTTCAATACTGGACTTCACTTATTATATTGGTGTCACTGGCCTATCCTAGGGAATTCCCCTAACTGTTGCGCGATATAGAAATGGACATAATTCCTTACCGAATAGCGATACATTTGTTGTCGCTCAACTTCTAAACTTTCTTTTAACCATCACTGTAATCCGCGTGAATGTAACTACTGTCCAGGATGCAGGCTCTTAACTGGATCTCATCAAGTTGCTATTTCAACTTTTCTGCCCTATCAATAACTATTATATTGCAATATATATATATAATGCGCGAAGCTACACGCTCCGCGCCGCAATATGTATATTTCTCTCTCTCTTTCTCTCTCTATATATATATATTTATGTATATATTTATATTTATAATACGTAATATATTTAAAAGAAAGGGAAACCGATATCGCCTAGCCTACAGTCACATAATTGGCTAACCACGCCACGATTGCCAACTGTACGATAATGTACAGTTCAGGCTAATAGTGACATATGAAAGGAAACATATTATCTAGCCTTATCTATACGCGTTTCTTTCTCGCTTTCAAATAAATACACGACTATCACATATAATACACGCGTCTTACCGATCCCCCCTCACGTTGAGTCTTTGTCCACCGCTACGTTCCTTCATATCCCGGCGAAGCACGCGAAAGGATACAATGTGCGAAGCGGTATCTGTACAAAATAAATATCCCACGCATTCTCGGGCTGCCCGAAGCGAGGAAGTTCGAACCTCGACGTAATTTCCTAAAGCTGCCAGGAAGTAAGAAAGATTTCACTCTTTCCAATTCGCTCGCTTCTTGACCGCCGAGAATCACACCTTCTTCCCGCCGCGGCAAGCTACTCGCGTCATACTTGTCTAGGGACTTTCCGCCGAAGCTACGCAGGACGACGTTTTTAAATATTTCCTACAAAAAAAAAACAAGATCGTCGTTGTTCCACGTCTGCCGATGCTGTACTCCGCTATTATCTCAGTCGCCGATTACAAGGGAGTACAAGGCTCGAGCATGGAATTAACTCGAACCCTCGAGCATGGAATTAACTCGAACGTCTCTGTGCTCGTCTTTTTCCAGGGGGGAACACTTTGAGGAGAATTTCTAGGCCCCCAAACCGCGGCGTGTTCTCGTATCTATACGCAATGCCAGGACTTTATCTTGCCCTTAGTCAATGGCATTGCTCTCTTCCCTGTCTGAGATGCGTCGTCCTTCGACACTGTCGCCAACGATGCCCACCCTACGTCGACGATGATTATCCATCATCCCCCCCAGGTAATTGGTTGGAGCCTTCTTTCTCCCGCGAGAGATCGTCGGCGTGCACTGTCCTCCGACGGATCTCCGCCCAAATTATGTGCTTTTGATTGTATTCCACGACCCTGAGCCATGGGCGCAGGCTCGTGAATAAACCAGTCTTGTGTCTCGCCAAGCTTCCTGTCGGAAGCTGTGTCCGCGGCAGCGTTTAACTCTTCGAGTGCACGTTAGTCTTCTGCGCCTTCTTCTTCCGGGCCGCCAGCATATCGTAGAAGGGGTTGTGCGATATGCTTTGCCTGGAATCAAACGGAAAATATCGAGATGTAATTGAGAAGTCGTCGGATTTATAAGGAATGAGAAGTAACACAGTTAGTGAATATTTTTCACGAAGAAAATCGTGTGAAAAAATAACTGGGTCAGAGGAGGTGCGAACACGCGAACTTCGGAGTTGGAAGCTAATAAGCTACCCGTTTAGCCAAATCATAAGATAACAAGAATTTTTATTTTATTAGTACCTAGAGTCAGTTTACCCATACTTTAACGTCATACAGCCTCGTAAATGTTTGCTCGTAATGCACGTAACGCTTCCACACAGTTATTTTTCTGTTAATAGACGCGCGATAGCGTAAAAACGCGGCTAAGGAAGCGCAACCATCGCGACCTCAAGGATTTTCGGTTAATTATTCGCGTACCCGAGCAACAACTTACCGCACGCATTTGATCCATTCTTCCTTCTCCTCGTCCGTGGCCGCCGACATTCTGTACACAGTATGTTTACCTGGAATAAACGAGAGAATAACGGTTACCGCGATATCCTGCCGTAATTACCCTGTGCACGGCGAGGCGTGCTATAAAAAGGGGGCGCTGAATGGTAACGAAACACGCACGGGATTCGATCGCGGCGTGAGAAAGACGTTTTGTTCACCACGCACCTCGAATTCCTCCATTCCCCGCGTTTCGCTAATCCTCTGTTCTTTCGCCTCGGCTTGCGGGAATTAATTCACTAATTACGTAAGTATTTTGATACGTGGGAAAATATGAAAAACTAACACGGCACCTGGGGACTATAAAATGGAGGAATTTACCGCGCGAGCAAAAGTCATAAAGGTTCCGCATTTTGTAGAATAGTTAAGTGACTTACTGCGAACTTCCTAATGTGTCCTACAGTTAATTCATAGTTACTAAAGTAAATTGGTGCAGTTAGTATCGTTGGCTCCTTATAGGTGACTAGTGACGCGATTGTTAGCCATTGATACAGTGGAGATTACAGTGATATTATATACTAACTATAACTAGTGCACTAGAAGTAACTGTAGACGATTAGGTCACAGTAGCTATAGCACGATTACTATAAGTGACTATAAGCAACCGCGCGGAAGTGACTATAAGCAACCACGCGGAAGTGACTATAAGTGACTATAAGCAACCGGGCGGAAGTGACTATAAGCAACCGGGCGGAAGTGACTATAAGTGACTATAAGCAACCGCGCGGAAGTGACTATAAGTGACTATAAGCAACCAGGCGGAAGTGACTATAAGTGACTATAAGCAACCGCGCGGAAGTGACTATAAGTGACTATAAGCAACCGCGCGGAAGTGACTATAAGTGACTATAAGCAACCGCGCGGAAGTGACTATAAGTGACTATAAGCAACTACACGGCAGTGACTGCAGCACGGTGGCCACAAATAACCAGATGCGACTATTCGTGACTATACTAGTGTCGATAAGTAACCATATTATACTGACTATACACTATTGCTATGCCATTATAACTGGGACTGACTATACCACGATGACTAGAAGTGACTATAATCGACTTTAATCAACCACAGCTCAATTGTTGCAGAAACTATACGCAATTGTACTACAGTGACAATGTATCACTGTTCATAGTAGCTGTAACCCTCTGCACTATAGTAACTACATTGAACTGTACTGTACCATAACTATATATATCAGTTACGCGGGTGATTTGAAAAGATCGCAGCCAAACAGAGAACGAGTTTGTAATACACTTGGTCCATTGCTCAGTCACGATCGCAATCTGGTAAAAGTTCTCGCCCATTAATGCCGGCGCAAGTTTTCAAATCACCCTCGCACCACAATATTATGATAGTCGCCCCGTTGCCCGCGGTACGTAACATTGCCCGCGTCCGTCAAGAATCTAAACGCCCTGTCAGTCTCAGAAACTCAGGCTTCGGTCGCTAAACGCACGAGCTGCCAGCGCGAGAGCGATACGAAACGACGTCCCGTCGCAATGCAGATGGCGGCACGGATTAATATCCGTCCGCCTGACGTACCTTCGACAACTTTCCCCTCGCTGTCGGTCTTGCACGCCTTGATGAACTCGGACCCGGCGGCGTACAGCTCGAAGCAGTGCGGCTTGTGCCGGTCCTGCACCTCCCTCACCTGAATGTTCTCCAGCGGGATGATGCCCCGTGGCTCCTTGTCCGTGGTGTACTCGAAGTAGTAGAGACAGTTGTCGTTCAATATGAACCACCGCCTCTTCCAGCTCTTGTACCGTCCGCCTGGAACAGCAAACGCCCGATTTGAAGCCGAGGATCGCCTGGCGACACCGCCGCGCGCTATTTACCTGCTGTCTCCGTCAGGGCAGCAGAGGGACAAAGCGATACGACATAAGAAAAGTAGCTACAGACTTAACGAACATATCGTCGTCGTCAGGGGACTGACTAACCCTGGAGCACCGTTCCCCAAACTTCCTAGCTACCCCCTTTCGCCCCTTCCGCAAACCAACCACCCCGGCGCGAACTAGACCGGTGCGCTTCGCCGTCGCTCAAAGCCAGCCGAACACCGAATGCCCACGGTGGCGCGACGCCCTATCTAAGAGCGCCGGGCGTAATCTTCGGAATGTCTCGGGATAACGCTGAAAATATTCCAGCGATCCTAGGCCTTCAGCCTCCGCGGCGGACTGACAGTTTGGGAAACGCCGCTCCAGGATGTTCTCACTCGTTCCTTTAACCCCTCATAGCGTCGACACATCAGTCCCGTTTCGCGCGTTACCGGTCTCCCGTTCGCCAATCGATCACGCCAGGCGGCCGATGCCCGATCCTCTCGAACGACAGTACGGCGGCTTATCTCGAGCGCGCGTCCGCTGACCGCCCGCATCATCGCGGAAACGATCCGTATCGCTTTACGCGCGGCGGGTGGTATTTCGCGGAAGATGCAGGAGATCCTTTACGAGGATGGAAATGGTGTTCTGATCGAAGTTCCGGCAGAAAGAATAGAATTTTGAGGGAAGAAGTGAATTATATTGAGTTTCTTGGAGGGGGAGTGCTTGAGTCACCAATTCGGCTCGAATATCTGATTTCTACGATTATTTATTAATCCTTATACGGAATTTGTGAAGTTACACGGAAAATATATATTTGGGTCAAATTTACATAATATTATATATTTACACGAAACGAGCGTAGAAAAATAAAACTCCGTTCATTTAATTGTTACAAAGTTATTGATAATAATTTTATAATACATTTATTACAAATGATAATGAAATTTATTATAGAATTTAAAAATAAAAAATTAAAAGAAATAAAAATAAAGAAATAAAATTTAAAAAAAAATGATAAAAAGTATTACTTATTATTGACGGTTATTAATTATTTAAAGATACGAAGAAGTTCGAAGAACTTGTGATTCGATTTGGTGTAAAAATGACCCAATTTCCGTAAAAGGGTTAAACAGATTTCTTCTTACCCACATGTAAAATTCTTTGAACGCGATTATCTCAAGAATTATTCCGAATGATGCTCCACGATTTTGCAACGTTACTGTACACGGTATCCACAAGCTCTGTGCAAAATTTCAGCCAATTCGGAAACCTACTTCTGTAATGCCACCGTTATATGCACTCTATTGTTCAAGGCTGGTTCGCATATAACCGATTCAGGCTCGGAAATTAAGACTCGCTATGAATTTTCTCCAATTAATAATGCAAGGCGGGTGGCACAATGGTTCTTTTTCGTCATACACGTCGCTATGAAGGGTTAACGTCATCATCCACTCGGGACTCCTCGAAAAAGAAGGGATTCACGCGGGAGGCGAGTGAAACAGCTCGCGACATTCTTCGATCGGGCCGCGCCTCGGCCGACATTCTTCTCTCAGCCACGCAAAGAGGTTTTCTCATTTCAGATCATACCAGGTCAAGAGGGAGCCGGGAATACGTCGGAAAGGGAGACAGTCGAACTCTGTAGGTCGGCCGCGTACGAAAGATTACCTTGCTTCCAGAGCCAGCCCTCCTTGTCGGGGTTGAAGAACGTGTGCATCAAGTCGTTGCCGTCGTCCTCCGGTATTTTGAAAGGTTCTGTCTTTATACTTTCGTACAGACTCTGCAAAATAACGGAGAAAAGTTTCATCTCGGTAGACGGTTTCCGCATTAATCCATTCGCCCCTTAGCGTACGCCACGTGCGGAAACGCTTCAGCCCTATGCCTTATCCATACCCTTTGAACGCCTATAGGCGTTGCCCGCACAGAACGCAAGCATATATAAATTGACAGCGCCGACGGGGCTAACGCGGTAAGTGGGTAAACTTGCGTAAATTACTCTTCATAATTTGTGCTAGCGTTAGCGCCAATTAAATAGTATTACGAGAATATTTTGCTGTGAACTCGCATTTTGACTTTAGAATAATTTACTTTACGTAGCTCAGTTTTGCTTTCAGTTTCCTGATTCCTCCCGTCGTAAATAGGTACCTAAAGATACTCCCGGCCGTAGGAGATCGAACGGAGGAATCGAAAATATGGAAGGAATATAGAATCTCCCAGTGCGTCAGTGGAAATTCCAGTTTCTCCGAGAAGCCCGTCTACGTTTCCTCCCATTACCGCAGCCGACTGCCTGCTCGCGAGGTAACGTTTACGAAACGTAATAAAAGGCGCACTCGTTACAGTCCGGCGGGAGACGCGTCTCACAAATTTCCACCCCATTCTTATCCCCTCGTAATTTCCGCGATACGTTGGCGGATTAAATTCTCCGCGGTTTTTAAAATGTCTGTAATTACATCCCGACCTCTCATCCCCCCCCCCCCCGCTACCCCGGCGCAAAAATCGGCGAGGAAGCTCAGTTAACAATGCACGGAAGTCTCGTTCGCTTTAATTGCGAAAACAGTGCGGCGACGTTGTCGAAAAAGGCGGGGGAGAATTTTAAACGGGATGGCAAGCAAGCATTTCGTCCCCGGCTCTGCCGTTGCGAAGGAAGACCGTCGAAGGCTCGTCAAATCTACGGCTAATGCAATATTAACGTCGCAGTTCCCTTTTATCGGGGATCGATGATTTTATCGCGGAAGGATGATTGCCTTCCTGCCCGTGGAATCGACGTTCCGTATGGTGTACCGGGATCGATCTCCGTGGCCATTTTTCCTCGCGAGCGGCGCGTATCGTCGCGGCGGATCTCTGGCGCGCATCGTGGCACTTTGCATAAATCTATCATTAAGGAATCAGCGCAACGGACTTCCCCGTTAGCCTCGTCTAATAACCGCGATCCGTCGGGCGACTTGTATGAAGCGCGCCAATTGCTTTATATCCTGGCCAGGGATCGCGCGAACGGAGGCACGACCTTTCGGCCCGCCTATAAGTATGCGCGCGATGACGTGCGTCCGTTGTTCCGTATAGCTATCGTGCTATCTGCCGCGTTCGTTAGGGCCCACTTCACTCTTTAAAACGGCCGCACACTAACGGCCAAGGGGGCTATTCGAGGGAATTCGCGGGAGAACTTGTTGGGTATTTAAGTGCGTTGCGTCACGAGGGTTGAGAACCCTCGTGCACTCACGGAGTTGAGAACCCCTGTCAGCTCAGGGTGTTACTACATCGTGGATCGAAAGAAATTGCGACTCTGTTACGTCATGAGAATTGAGAACCCTCATGTGCTCACCGGGCTTGAGAACCCCTGGCAGCTCACTAGGGATGTTCGGTTACCTGAACGCTCTGATTTTTGTGAAACTGTGCGGGTTTGTAGAGGACCTCGATAGAAGTACCAGGCCGTGTTTCGTTTCTGCCCGTTTTCGGTTCTGCAGGCTGAAAACACGCCTTAAAGGTTAATGTGTGATTTCCTACTTTCGTGTATATCTTGAAAATTGTAGTAGATATACAAAAATTGGTATAATGAAAATTTAATGGATTTTTATGCTGTATAAAACTATGTAATCGAATTGTTTAAAACTTGTTGTGGGGGAACATTTTACGGTTCAAAAAATAAATTTTAAAAAATTTGATTACGCAGTTTTGTAGGTCATGAAAAGTCGTTAAGTTTTCATTGTAACCATTTTTTTATATTCACTATAGTTTTCAAGATATACAGGAAAGTCGGGAATTACATATTAACCTTTAAGGCGTGTTTTCACCTTGAAGAATTGTCTGGTACTTCTATTGCGGTCTTCTACAAACCGGCACGGTTTAAAAAAATCAGTATATTTGGGTAACTGAACATTCGGAAGACTGATTTGTAGCCTAACCATTCGCCGATAATCGAATGTTTGTGCGAGCTTCTTTGCGAAAATTAGCAGTTCCTGATCACAAGTCGAAACGCTCGCCATTTGCCGAATAATACTTTGGTGAACATTATTCGAATGCCGAGTATGTGGTTCCGCCTTAATTGTGGTACATAGAAGCTCTTGGGTTGAGAATTCTCCAGCTCTAGTTTTAGTTCAGTCTCGGTAGTTGGTAAGCGAATATATGTACCGTAGCATTGCCTGGGAAGTTCTTCGGGATACGAGTAAAGAAGAAGTTTCGCGGAACGAAAGTCAGGAGTCATCATTCTTTATCACCTGAAAACTCAAGCGAGTCCGAAGGTGGAAAAAGAGCTCTTCTCTTAAAACGCGCAGCTTCTCCGCAAGAAGACGTCCACACACTCGAGTTCAATATTATAATAAATCGTTATTCCAAGCAATCCTAACGTTTCTTCCGTACCTACGCCAAAGCGAAAATCTCAACGAGGGCTGAAATCTCTCTTACGACGCTCGATAACGTATATGCATGCTAGTGCCACGGGAGAACGATAAGGGGGACGAGTGTGCGTGAACTGGAAACGCGCACGGGGTTTTGGGGGAGTTTTCATGATTCTTGATTGGATTAGTCGTTTTTTGAAGCGGTTCTTGGGGAATGCTTTATAACCCGTGGGAATATGGTGTGGTGGATATTGAGATTGAAGCGGGAGTGGATACGAAGGGATAGCGTAAGAGAGGAAATGAGGTAATTTAATGGATATCGACCTAAGGATGTTTGGTGTCTGATGTCTGGTGTGTAATAGCTATTACTATCCCCTATCGAGCGGTTGGTATTTAGTACGCGATATCTAGCTTTTAGTATCTCTAGTATTTTCAGTATGTGGCATCACGATATCTAGCATTTCTAGTATGCAGTATTCCTAATATTTCCAATACTGTTTATATTTAGTATATCTGGGGCCTATTAGTATCCTTAGTATTTACATAACTTCTAGTACCTACTATCCCCAGTACTCGGTGCATTCAGTGTCCTGAGTATCTAGTATCAGTAGCATCTAGTACTCCCACTACTAGTAGCATCCAGTACTTCTAGTTTTAGTAGCATCTAGTACGTCCACTACTAGTAGCATCCAGTACCTCTAGTATCAGTAGCATCTAGCACTTTTATCACCAGTATCCACAATTTATATCCTTAGTATCTGCAGTATTATAGTATCCTTACTCGAGTATCTAACGTAGCTAGTGCTGGTTTTATCACTTGTATCTAGCATTTGTATCCTCAGTACCTGCAATATAGTATTCCTTGTAGTATCTTGACCAATATCTCTAAAAGCCTACTACGTATCACCACTAGTATTTCTAATGTTCCGTAACAAGTATTCGTATCTACTACCCCCAGATCCATCTAGTACTTAATCCCCGACTGTATTATCCACAGTTCTCCTCAAGTTGGAAAGGTGCATTCCACAGCGCCCTCGGAGAGTTCGATATAAGTATAAAACCTTCCCGGGCACCACAGGCATCGCAACAATCCTTTTCCCACTGCAATAACAAACTTCCGCAAATCGCGTCGGTATGCAATTTCAATCTCGCGAAAGCCGGCCGCACGCGACGCTCGGACACTGTCCCAACAACAGTGGGTGGAGGTAATCCCGCAGTGGCGCTACAGCAAAAGCGGTAAACTGCAAACTGTACGGTACCGCAGCATTGAATTACGTTCACCGGCCCGCCCGATAAATATTCCCATTAATTTACTGTTACAAACCCGCTTCAAAGCGACCGTTTCCGCTGTCCGAGCCGCACTCGATCATTACAGCCGCGCGTTGCCCGCGCAACGAGACTGTTGCACCTGCGGCGCCGCTCTAATTGCAGGAAATCTTTCGCGCATGATACATCTGCGCGACGCGGCTGACGCAACGGCGCGAATTACCATATTTTTCGAGGTATTCCAATTACCTGGCGAAAACTCCGTCGCTGAACGCTGCGATCATCGAGATCCAAACCACGCTTCGACTTTTACACCGCCCCATTCCCGACCGATCCATTCCAAGCTCCAATGCTACGTGTATCGCGTCGCGAAAGAAAGACAGGAAGAGGCTCCTCCGGTTGTCTTAAATCGCGTCCCCACTGAATCGGTATTTGCCGCTTGGTAAATCGATCGGCATGCGATCGGCTTTTACACCATGCGGCCTCAGCCGACGGACACGTCTACACTTGCTTGGTAATACTGAGCGGCCTTGCCGATTGGCAAATGCCGACGCAGTCAGGACACGGCTGAAAGCGGCAAGGGAAGTCACTCACCACGAGGAGTTCGCGGGGCAGGTCGCCGCCGTTGTTGATGCCGCGGTTCATGGATATGAACTGCTCGACGCTCGGCTTGTCCTTGACGCTCGGGTTGTGCAGAGACGTGTTTAGCATGATGATAGCGAAGCTCAGGACGTAACAGGTGTCCGTGTTCGTGAATATGTTGGGGTTGAGCTGGCAGTACCTCTGCGCGAAGCACTCCATCATCCTGTCGATCTTCTGGGCCTCGCCGGGCAGCCTGAACGACCAGAGGAACTGCCTCAGCGCCTGCACCAGTATCAGGTCCGTGAAGTCGTGCAGCTCGACGAACGCGCGCAGCACCCTCTCGTTGAAGTCGTGCCGCTCCCCCAGGTAGTCGCCGATCGCCGTCTTGTTCAGGCCCTCGCCCTTGTAGAGGAACTGGGCGACGTCCTCCGGTGTCGGGGCCAGTAGGTTGTGCTCGATGAGGTACTCGATGCCCTTCTTCGGGTCCATGTTGAACTTCTTCCGGCCGATCGACGTCTGCTTCGCCTTGTTCGACGGCTTCGTCTCGTCGGCCGCGAGACCTCCGCCCTCCATCGCCTCCATCTCGGCCACCACCTCGCCCAGCTCATCTTTCAGTTGCTGCAAAAGAAGGATAGGTGTCAGAGAGTCGCGCGACAATGGCTTCTTCTCGCTTTTACGACGCTAGGCGAGGCTCGTGTAATCCTGGGGGGACGGCAGCTCCGAGCTCCAGGGATCGTGGAAGGCGACGATCGGGGCAGGTAAGGTTCATCGAAGGTTCTGGGGGCGGGGTCAAGGCTTTATCGAGTTCCTTAGCTTTTTGGGGGTTTTACGGGGTTACAGGTGGATGGAAGGGAAATGGGGAGAGTCCAAAGGAAGGTAGGGGGTTGAAAGTTAACCTTTAGAGGGCTGGGTGACCTATAGTGGCCAAAGGTAGGCAACTATTTAATGTGCATATACATATAGGTATATTCTATGTACGGGGTGTATAAAAAATGATGGACACCAGTTTCCGCAGAATTGTTTGTGACATTTAAAATTAATGTTTTTTCTTTACGAGAAGAAAAAGAGTTCAAAAGAAACCGCGTGCCGCAAACGCACCGTTTCGGCGCAAAAATTGTTGCTTGTACACCGTTAAACTACTGCTGAGTCCACTAGTAGGCTCATAATGGAACGTCATACTCCTTTTCAATTCTTTCTTCAACTCACGCCACTTTCGTTACTACTTATCTTCTCACATTTCTGCCAACTCATTTTTGTCGATGCTCGAAACATATTCAGCAGGGCTCAACCGAGCACAGAGCTTATAGCTTCGCAGAAAATGGCAAAAGTGCATTTGGTAGTCGCGCCCTCGAGGGTATTTGCTTTAGACACCGCTGGAATGTGCCCCAAATACATCGCCGTACCTTCTCCACCCACTATAAGTATATTGTCCAGGGTACCAATCGCTCGGAGCTCGAGATTGCAGATACGTGGGCTCAGCAGTCTGGGTAACTCGATTGTTTCAAGGGGGCTATCGGGAAACGAAGGTTCCGAGTGGGAATATCGATCCAGCGAACCTCGTAAGAGCGAAAGCTATGAGGAAGTTAATAATAACCTGTTGGCTGGCTCATTTTTGCGAACGACTTTGGGTGTTTAAAAATGATTAAAAGCGAATTAGCTCCGTCTATTCGTGGCACCTGCTAAATGTATTTACTTCCTTTACGGGCCAGTGTGATTTTCAAATTTTCACGAGGTAAATCGGCCTAACCAACGTAAAAGCATCTCCTAAATGAGAGGGCAAACAGACATACCCAATTCTCGTGATAAATACGCGGGACCATATTTAGTATTCACTCGTGGTTGCCTTTATTTACCGAGACCCTTGAATTTCGACTGTCGTTAATTCAGTGAGGAGGATCCAATAACAGCTTACTTGTAACATTGAATTTACTCCAGCATTGGTGGTCTGATCAAGTCAGAGTTGGGAATTAATATTCCCAATATATATTGGGAATTAATTATTAATATAATAATTTATATAAATTTTTTAAAATCAAAATTTCTATATACATTTATATTTTTAAAATAAAATTTATATGATATAATAATTTATATAAATTTTTTAAAATAAAATTTATTCGAATAAACAATTATTTGTTATTCTCGAATAACTTCATTTTATCTAAAATTTGTATTCGAAAACTGTATTCGAATAATGCCCAACTCTGGATCAAGTTGCTTCCAGTAATATTTGAATGAGTAATCTCTCGTTGTAAATCAAACTCAAGCTCGCAGGATTAGAGGCTCCTCCCAGATCGAAGAATTATTCCTTTTCATACTTCTCAATCTCGCGTTCGCCCCACTACCTCCATTTTTCTTCACCCTCTCCCCTTCCTGTTATAAAAATCTCCACCCCTGACCCTATATTTAAAGGAAGTCCTTCACCCGAGGCGCTCTCACCTTCCCAATCTAGATAAGGGAAGAACCTTTCGGGGGTGAATGCCGAGAGGGAAGCATTTCTAGTGCGACACGAGTGCCCCTCCCACGTAGCGCTCATGGAACACTTAATTGGTTCAAGGTGCACTAATCACATTAATAAAGGCCTTGTTAAATTCCCCTACGTTTTCGCGTGCACTTGCAGATTTGGAAAACACGCGGGGGGGGGGGGGTACACTTGTAGCGATTATTTTCAGTGAATACTATTTCGCGTTCATTTTCAAAATTGATTGTTTTGGAGACAGGGGTCTGTAACATCCTATTTTACATTTTTGGGTTATTTCTGCATCACAAATCAACCCCTTTTTGGCTGTACTGCTTATTTCAAGGCACCCTCTGTAGTTCAACGTTAAGGGTACATTCTCGTGTAATCTCTCACACACTTAGAATTTTGAAAAAAAAGTAGAAGAACTAATGCATAGGGTACAAATGACGAGCCTATCTTGAAATATCCTGTACAGCGTGCTTTTATCACCGTCAGAGCTATAGCTACTATATTCAAGATTACATTGAAGAAAAAATTTAAAACATATATATATTAATGAACACAAAAAACCTTCTCACCCTATGTGTTAGTTTTCTTAAAAAAATCCTAAAATTTTAAAGGGATTACACGAGAATGTAAACTTAAGAGATAACACTAATGTTCTTAGCAGAGAATGATTTAACCTTTCTATTTTGTTTAGAAAAATTGACGTCAATTGTTTTCAGGTCATATAGATCCCATGAGAAAATACATGCATAGTTTTGGAAGCATAGAAAATAGAAACATACATAAAAATAAATTAAACAAATCTTATCCCAATAAGATTCTATATGAAAAAGTTATGTAAACCTAAAGATTCCTCTTTCAGAATTTTATTTAACAAGCACAGGAAAAGAATCTCAAAGTTTCAGCCAATCGGATGCAACAGAGTTGCTTCTGTGGGCGGAGCGTTGCCCCACGCCACCTCCACTAACGGTGGGCGTAGAGAGGGCAAGCCCACGCAAGGAATAGTCCCACTAGCACCGTAGCATAATACGTAGTACTTCGTGGCCCGCGTTAAAAGGCAAACTGCAGTTCGAAGAATCAACTCTGGCCACCCAAATTAACTCAAACTTTAACAATCTTTCACGAGGTAACAGTTAATTTCCCTTCACGAGTAAACGCTTCATTTCCCACTTCTCTAATAGAATACACGCGAATACAAAAACTTTCTCCTTCACGATCAAGATTATTATATCTGCAGGTTTTCCAAACAGATCCACCTCGAGGTGTGCACATACGTTTCCAAAAGCAGACATTCCCCTTTTCGGACTTCCTGCAGCGTGATCGGTTGTTCGCAGTTTCCTTGAACGCGGAATTTCCGGTCGTATGCGCCGGGCGTGCCGCGGATTCCCCTGTCCTTTTTCGATATCCCTTTCGCTGTACAACGAGGCGGCCTAGGCAGCGGCGGGATTCCGTCGCAATTATCGAAAGTCATCGATCGACCGATTCGGGGTGCGCTCGTTACGGGGAGAGCCCGCGGAGGAGCTGGCGGATACGCTTGCTGGGTCGGGAACGGAAAAACCGTTCGATTATCGACCCGCGACTGGTCCCCATTTAATCGAGTATCGGGCCAGTAAGCGCGGTAACGTGCAAAAGCCGCGAGATGTTTGCGCTCGATTTAATACGGCCAGTCAAGTACAGAGGCTCAATAATTCTGTGTGCCCGTTGAGGGAGATTATTATCGACGAGATTGCTGCTCGCGTAATGGTATTCCGCGAGTGGATTCTTTTTAAGGAATAATTGAATTTTGATTGGCTCTCGGCGTGGAATATGGGGAGCCTGTTCTTCGTACACTTATTCGGTTTAATTAGCTGGAATCTGTGATAATTATAGGGGTTGGCTGGTTAATGGGGGGTGATTGAAGGGCTGAGGTGTTAATAGGGATGGTGAAGTTTAGCAAAGGTATAGAAACTGTGCTGCTTGGTTCCACTAGGGATGAGTAATAGGGCAATAGGAAGGTGGGTAGAGTTAGGAGGGTTTAGATATGCTAGCATTATTTTCCTGTGTAACTGTGGCCCTGAGGTGTCTAGAAATGACGATTGAAATATAAATTGGAGGGTCACGTATCACTCATTCTTCACGTGTACCAGAAATCATATATACATATCTCAGATATTCTACATTTTTCGATATTCGATATTCAACGTTTATAATAAATCCTACATATCCACTATTAGTCACGCAACTTGCATTTTCCACATATTTTAAGTCCTCCTTGCACTTGTGACACACTAGCCATGCACTTCACACCCTATTTTCGCACTAATCTTACTGCACTCGTACGCCACGCCCACAGTAGCTCCACGCCACGCCCACTAGATTGCTACACCACGCCCACACTAGTTCCACGGCACGCCCACGTCATCCCTACACTATTTTTACCAATTTCACACATTCCATATCGGTTCACACTTCTCACGTTCTTGTTCTCTTCCCTTTTATATCTTAGCTCCCCCAACTGTTCAAAAACATAGCACACCACCATCAGAGATCGAAAACGAAACCCCTCAGCAAATCCTCTTAATGGAGAACCGCGTCGAGGGTTTTCGGATAGGAGTCTCGACGAAATTCGTCGATCGAACCGGCTCTCCCTATTCGCGGCATTCGACCAGCGGGGATCGAGAACCAGTCGAACCGCATTTAAACAGACTCCGATTGAGCCACAAGCGTGCGTCAAATAGAAAGTGAAAAGCGATCCTTTCGAAACAAAAGCGATACTGAGGCATTCCAGCATTCTGATCCTCCTTTAACCTACGATTCCTCATTTCCACGATAGCGGAAAATTGAAGTGTCGAACACAGAGGCAAGCAACGACCCCTCCCGCAGCCAGGAACAGGTGCCTCTGCTTTCAGCAATCAATTTTCCTTTTCTAAGGTCAACGGGGAGGGGGAGGACAGGTTGGAACGAGAAATACTGGAATAATTTCTCCCTTCTGCCCGACAACTTTCCACGACGTGCGCAACGCCCTGTGCTCCACGCAGCACATTGTCTCACGGTTACGTTTCGACCCGGAACACGCCACCTACGACCTTAATCCGGGATCAGACGTTTCCGGAAAAACGTTCTTAATTGCGACGCGAGACCGAGGAAACTTCGAGTGCGCTTCGGCATAGTTGTTAACGAGTGTGTCGCGGTGAAATCGTGCGAACCCTGCTCCCGTTCCGACGCACTCGAGCACATCGCTTTTCTGCATCTGGCTTTGTAAATAAGGGAAATATCGAGGCCACGCGTAACATATTTTTGCCGCATCATTTGTATTTCATGGCAGCATGTGTTTAGCATTCGTCGCCCACCGTGCGGATTTTCTCGAACGCAGAACACGAATAAATGATTTGTTGTGGTATCTCTAATTATTTTGGTCTCGAGATTAAATGTGGACCATGTGGAAGTTTATTTGTCAGAGTAAATTTTGTTTGAAGATTTAAATTGTTAAAGACAAGTAGCTTTATTTCTATTGGGTATATTTTACTTCCTGATATTGTATTACAATGCTTTTTAATCGGTTATGTAATTAATATTATTTCAAATTTTCTGTAGTTTTTGTTTTTGAAGTCTAAAATGGAACTATGGCTCGGTAGTTTTAATAATTGTATAATGTAAGAGCTGTTCTATGGGTTTGTAATTGTTTGCAATGGGTTTAACTATTTTTTTATTAATTTTAGAGTTGCAAGCTTTGCTGGCTCTCATTTAGAATAGGTGAATTGAATGAGCTGTTGATTGTTCTAAGATTAATATTTAGTAATAATAAGGTGCTTCTTGCGTATGTCCAAACAGGAAATGAAATATTCTAAAGAATTTCGTGGGGATAGCAATCACCTGATAAATAAATTTGTGGTTCATTCAATTACTATTAAGCAGCTGGGAATCAAATACTAATTAATCCTAAATCGTCCTACAGGTCTCCTATTGCTGGACACATGTATAACACATTAAACTATTCTGCTTTGCTTTTGCGTTTCACAACAGAGATCACAGACTGCAGATCCCCGTTGCTTATCACTTAAGCGCAGCAGGAGGGCGGGGCGAAGAGGCGGGAAATAAAGTAGTGGGCGTGGCTAAGCGCTGTGGTGGGGATGCCCACTTGGGGCTGGCCATCTGTCAATACTTTCCGCTCTGAGTATAATTCCAGCAGAATAATTTCAAAGATAAATGAAGCGTGTTAATACGGTTTCAACCAGCCTAATGTACTTGCACTCGAATGAATATATATCACTTTTGTAAATAGAGTGTTCTCAGTGTTTTATATTGCAACTCTTTCAATATTTAGTTCAACCACGTATGGATGTCCCTTTCAAGAGCTAAATCCTTCCTCAAAATGACTTCCATAGGGGAGAGGTGGAATGAAAGGGACACGTGTTGAAAGGGACATTGCCATTATCTCAAAGACAAAGGATCTTCCCACGTCGAAAGTGTCTTGTTTTGTTTTGTCACTTTTTAAAAAGCGAAAAATAAGACAGGTAAATGTGGTATGGTATGCTGTTATAGTCAGATAACTGACTTTATTAATGTTACCAATTAGAAGTAGAATGGAACTTTAGTTCTTTTGCATTCTTGTTCTAAACAAAAATGTCCCTTTCATCCCACCTCTCCCCTATATTCTATCATGTCTCGTACGAAACGAGAGTTATCTTTTGTTACACACAGAGTTGAAAAGATTCACAACATCGAAAGGTTCGTTAAAATTTGGAGTTTGAAATTTCAAAACTCCATAACGGCCCCTTCGCGGTTTCAATTTTTCCGTTTCGTTTCGAGTTTCGCTCCGCTCGAACAATGCTCTCGTCCGTGATTCACCGAAAACGAGCTCTCCTCCTCCCCCCCCCCCCAGCTTTTTCCACGATTCGCCGGAGTCGAAAGAACCTCGGAACTTTCTGAAAACCGCGATTCGGCCGCTCGAAAAAAAGCGGTGGAACGGAACCGCGAAAGGAAAAAAGTTGCCGTTTGCTCAGGGGCCGGGCTAAAAATTCTGGTTAATTACCGACGAAAGGAGATCCGCCCTAATTAATGTCCGACAAGCATTTCTTCTTATGTCCACCAACGAGAAACGAATCTTCCAAATATTCGTGCATTTTACTAAAAAATACTCCCCCCTTATAACACCCGCATAATTATTAACATTAACCTTTTAGCTATAAGGTGCTTCAAATAAAAATTTACCACTTTATCCTTGTTGATAATTTCACGGTGATTGTTGGGGTAAGAATAATGAAAGGAAAGAACTATGAAAAATATTTTGTATTTAGTACAATACGAGTACTGTTTCTAGTACTAATTGCAATATCGAAAAAATACAAAGAAAACTGAAGAATTGAATAAAGATTGTGGAGCAGACTAAAATTCAGCGAAAATAGATTTCGATGCTACATATTTGATATGCTTTTAATAATCTTGAAATACTGATGCATGCACTTCAGAAATGACTACTTTTTAAAATTTGTAATAATTGCTTAATTAACTATAAATCAAATTTTAATAATCTGCCATTAATAATAAACAAATTTTTAATAAATCACCCTTAATGATAAATAAGTTTTTAATAAATTACCTTTAATAACAAATAAATTTTTAATAATTCACCTTTAATAATAAATATATTTTTAATAAATCATTGTATGTACCTATACGATTTTTGCAGGTAAAGGTAATATTAATAAAATTACCACCGACAGTCGAAGTGATTGTTTTCACACTCAATTTGCGCAACGATGTTTTCCACAGCGACCACTTTCGAATTGAAATCGCGAGGTCTTCCCCGCGAATGATAGAGTTTTCGCAATACTTTCATTTATTGCAGCTAATTGGAGGGAAGTAGCGGTGTGTGAAGTCTGGTGAGTGAGACTGCACATTTGTATAATATACTGTATACCAACAGCAAAATTGCGTAAAACTGGGTAACAACTTTTCGCGTCAGTCGCCAATCAAAATGTTGCCCTATCGCGATACAATTATACAGAGGGAAAGTAGCCAGTTTCTCGTTCATTAAAATAAAATTTCACGAAATGGTAGGCAGTTGCCACACGAGTCGCTCAGGTATCTATTTATCGAATTCGTGTGACATAATTAATTACAGAAAGTAGATATTAAATTACACCTTTGCTGTCTTTACCAACAGTTTCACTGTTACATCTATTTTACACGAATATTCAATAAATTCAATTTGCAAAGTTAATGAAACTTTTTTTTTATTGAAAACAAATTTATTGAAGCCTTCGTGATCACACGGTGTATATCGTACCCCAGGGTACGCCTTTGCCAATATTTTTGTAAATTTTCAGACCTAAATAATACAATTTGAAAATGTAGTGAATTTTAACCAAAAATCGGTTTTATGCACAACTATTTTTTTTTTCAAATACAAATTTCAACATATCAAAATTTGCATTTCTACAGAAAGACTAGTAGAGCATTGTGAATGTACAATTATCACTCAAAAGTGAGAAGATTAGAAAAATAAGAAAATGGTAAAAAAAATGACGCTGGGGTGCAATAAACTCCACGTAACCAAATTGCGATTATAAGAAGTGAATATTAAATAAATTCTATTTCAAAAGTTTACTCCAAAAATTTCTCATGCTTCAGGGTTGCGGACACTGCAATCGTGTCGAACTTGTATTTTAAGTGTTTATCATTTGGCTTCAAAGTGAAACACGACAAATGAGCTAACGAGGGAGCGCGGGGCAGATAGGGTGCTATCTCCTCGAAATAATAGAAACGAAGGAGAAAAGAGGAGCTCATCGGGGCTCCCTAAATATTCCACTTCCTTTAGGGCCGTGCTCGTCCCAAAACTGTTGATACCGTGTTTATCGCGGTCCTCCGCTAAGGAAGTACGGTTTATTTTTAACCGGATACATTCACGACGCGTTCCAGTCGTCGACGTCCGTTTGGGTCGCGGAACACTTGTCGATGGTAAGGAACGCGACAAGGGGCCACAGGGATGCTTCGAAGGCTCGTCACGATCGAAATTGGGGAATGCGGGAGAAGTATTGTGCCTTGCAGAGATATGATGATTACCTCGTAACCCATTCCAGTGTAAAAGGATACTCCTGAAGGTAAAAACCACCAAATGTGTTCGTCGTTAACTATACAGACGCAATTATTGGGTCACATTCCTCTTCTTGCAAAACCTTCTGAGCCGACCACCCGAGTTGTTGGACACCGATTTTGATGAAAGTTCGTGGAAAGATGGGGGACTGAAAAATATTTGATCCCTGTTTAGCTGTAAGTGCATCTGGACACCTAATAATTTACGAAATATTTAACAATAAAGATTGCGTTTGCCCGTGGGCGTTAAGTATGTGAAACTTTAATGGTGTAACAAGAATAGTGTGAAAAGTATGGTGTAACCGTCGTCTTAGTATTATTTGTTTCATATTTTGAGTATTTTATAATTCTTGTTTCAATATTTGGAATATTTCATATTATTTGTTTCGATACTTCGAATATTTTATATTTCTTGTTTCAATATTTTACATCTTTGTTTCACAGTTCCTTCGAATTTAGGTTTATATTAAGTACCCAATCCCCGCTGTAGATCATCGTAAATACCCGTGCCTGCAATCAAAATCGTGGGACAATCGCGAAAAAGAAAAATAATAAAAGAGTCGAAGGAAGGCTCCGTTTGAAAGGAACGAGAGCATCGTTCCCCGTTCCAGACAGCGTTCACTGTCCCTCTGTGTCTCGTTGCAGATTGAACCTGCAGTCGGCAGCGAAACGGCCTGGGAGTTCATCGAAGGCTCTCCGCGGCGATGACACCGTAGAAACAGGGGAAAAATCGATGCCAGCGTGCAAACGGCGCGCCCATTCGCGCGATACCCAGGCGATTTTCGTGGTCGCGGCGGAAAATGACGCGAACACGCCACTGTGAAATATTTATCGACGCGGGAACGTGTTTCCTGGAAGGGAAATCGTTGGGGCAGGGGACATTTCTCTTTGAATTAAAACCTTAGGCTGGGTGCAGGCGGCTGTAATCCAACATGCAAACTACCGTCCAAGCCTCGCAGTTGAATAAAACAAACTTCCTCCGCTCTAGCACTGTTCCTATATAATTATACGAATACTAATTGGTAGATACAGGAAGGGACTAACAAGAGAACATATCGAAGTGACGGTATCCAATTTGGGCGCGACTTGGTAGAAAGTAGTTTTGTATATTTTATAACAAAGAATGCAGCTGTGCATACAGATTCCACACAAATCCCCTTTTTAAATTATTATTTAAGCAAACAATTTTTTTGGAATCTGTTTGCATAGCTGCATTCCTTATTAAAAAATATACAATCTAGCTGGTTACAACGTTCTCCTAGCTCTAGTAGTTTCCTAGATATCCGACCAAACATGATTCCCACCCCCAACTTTGAGGGCTATTTTCACCCCTTTCAAATAACTCTCAGGCAATAAAAAAAATTTGTCAAACATTTCTGTAAGAACAACTTTCTACCAAAGTCGCGTCAAAATTCCCTCGAAAGTGAGTAACAAGCTCGGCCGAATATACAGGTGTGTCAAGCGATGGGGGCCCGTAGGCGGAGTCAAGAAGAGAGTGGGGGTAAGAAGTGGTTAAGATTTTATTAAATTAATAGAAAGTATTACTTCTATCCAATATTTTCAAAACATCTGTCTATTCAGACCCGTTAACTAGATTTTATAAATTAACTTATCTCAATATTTGTTTAAGATGGGATCGATAAGAAAATAAGACAAGTATAATGTTGTAAAATTTTGTCTTAGTTCTTTATATGGATATTCAATATGTTTCTCTTTAAAATTTTCTTGATATTATAAGGTAAGTTTTAGTAAGTGACTTCGCAGGAGATCCTCGACTGACAGTACTATTGAAACTGAATTAGTTATCCGGGATACTAAGCTAACACTATTTACAATAATTCTACAGTCTCTTTAAAAAAAAGGGGGCCCGCGTAGTTAGTGGCTACCAAGGAATGCAACAAGGAAGAATAAAAAATGCACGTGGTGGCGAATAATTCTCAACAGATTCGATACGCCATTTGTAGCTTCAATGTCGAGTACCAGAAGCATGTAGACGCCAGTCCAGTTCGATCAATCGGGGGCCGGGGAATATTCCTCGAGCATGAAAGGATAACGAGCGCAAAGGTGAACGACAAGGGCGGTCGTGTACGCGATACACCCTTATCGAGAGAAGGGGGAGTCGCAGACGTTGTCCTGGGCTACCAGCGGGCGTATTAACCGCGTTTTACGCCGCTCCATTTGTTATTCAGGTTCCCTCGATCGGCGGTCGGTCGTCAGCGAGGAAAAAGGAATTCCTCCTTTCCCTTTATTTCCGCCCCGGCGAAGCCGGCGACTAAAAATACTGAAAATTATCCGGCCGCGTATAGAAGGCCGCAGAAGCTTCCAGCTGTGCTTGGAGATCAGCGAGGACTTCGATGTAACCGAATTATTAATGGGGGAGATGTAGAGGGCAACGGACCGGCGAGCTCGCGAATCCTCGGTATTTTGGTCTTGGCTGGTGCGTGATAATAAGTTTCTCTGTTTAGAGGAGAGGCTGTGTTTATGAAACGGCGACTGTTTAAATTTAGCTCGGGGACTCGTATCAGCCACCCCTTCAATGTTTACCGGTGGAAAAGGAAGCACGGCCACCCTAACTTTGTGTTTGGCTTCGACTTACCCCTTTGGCAGGGGTTAACGAGGGTGCACACGTATATACGCTTTGTAATCGTTACTCTTATCTTATAAGCAGCAACGTACACATCTTGGGTTTGCGAGGGAGGCTTTCAAGGTGGGGGAAAAGGGACAATGGCGAGATAGATTCGTGATTGTTAGTCACTGCTGGTAAACCGCGGACTAGAGGGGTAGAAATATTCATGGCAATTTTGCCAGTAACTGTGAATGACCAATTTTGAGACAGTTAAATGTGTTTTGTTTTTAAATTCTTTTTAGTTGTCGTCATGAAGGCTCAATTTCTAATCAGTGGCCCTTATGGAGGCCCAACTTCTTCTCAGTGGGCTCTCATGAAAACCGGATTTATTTTTAGTAACCCTCAAAAAGGCTCAAAATCGTTTTTAGTGGTCTTCAGGAACGCCTAATTTCTTTTTAGTGACCCTCGCGAAGGGCCAAACTATATTTGTCCATTGCAGTTAACAAAGCTCGATCTCTCAATGCTCAAGGTATTCAATTAGCCGTTTAACCGAGTTCTATCTTCGCAAAGTAACCTAAGCAAGAAGAAAGACACACAATTCTCTCCCCGACGACACATCCTCGCAATGTTACTAATACAGATACTCCCATGAGAACGACCACGTGGGATTTTTAACCACCTGCGATAAAAATGAACGGAGCTCTAAAAAAGACAATTCAATCTACTAAGACCGCCTAAGGATTACGAGGACAAAAGAGCGCCGAGTATCGACGCGTGTGCCCAGGGGGTGAAATGCGAAAACCTCCAGCGGTGCGAAAGAGACGGAGTCCCTGGTCGTTAAGCCGCAACGCATTCACGTCTGCGGAAGGTGTGGCCCTCCCCTCTGATAGGGTGATCGGAGTGCCGATAACGTGACAGAGGGGGAGTGCGAAACCTCCACCCTCGCCAACCAAAACCCTGTTTGCACAAAATATAAGAATAATCCTTAAAAATTACCAAAAACAGAAATTCTTCTTCCTGTCCTCCAAACGTTGCTTATTTTGTTAAAATTGCAACTAGCGCGATATCGCCGCTTGAACAATAATTGTGCATATTGCTTGAGTATCGTTGAGTGCATACGCTTGAGTAATATTAATAATTATTATTAATAAAACTTCCTACTTGGTCTTGGCTCATACATAGTTATTATTTAATTTTAAGGTCTACGCACACATATCCGTGACGGGTCAGTGTCTTTAGTTTCAATGGTCTCTTTGTTTCAGTACCCATCAATAATTGTTACGCACAAGTGTGAACTGCTCCATTCCAGAATAGGAAAACGCTATTTTCCACCACTCACACTTACGACACTGAACCCTCACAGAACTGATATATGTACCGATGATTATGAAAGTGGCGTAAGTAAAAGATCTAAAAAAAATTGAATTCATCACTTACTTTGCGTTACATCACCTAACACTACGAAATAAGTGATGAATTCAATTTTTTTACATTTTGATTTATACCATTTTCATTGTCACAGACACATATGAGGGATTGAGAGTAAAAACGGACAAATCTATATTGAAAAAAAATTAATTTTCTCTATTTTGTATGAGTAGTAGAGCCTATTGGAATATCTTATTGCTACTAACTCAATTTCACAAAAAATGGGGGTTTGTCCGTTTTTGTTCTCCACGCCTCATATGTGAATCCGCCTTAACACCTTAAAACCCACCTCCCTACTATTCAGCTCCTCGCCACCAGCCTCAAAATTCCACTCCCATAATATTCCGTTCGATAGAATAAAAAGCAAACGCTACTTTCAAAAAACAAACAGTGTTTCATCCCAGTTCATAAACATTTATATATTAAAATAGAAATATAAAGAAGATTGTAATTTTTTACCATTTTTCTAAAATTTAGTGTGGCACTCACAAAGAGTGAACAGAATATGGGTTTAAACATTTGTATATTAAAACAGAAACATAAAAAGAGGTTGTGACTTTATACCATTTTTCTAAAATTTAGTGTGTCATTAAGAGGGCAAAAGCTAAACAGAATATGGGTTTAAACATTTGTATAATAAAACAGAAACATTAAAAGAGGTTGTGACTTTTTACCATTTTTCTAAAATTTAGTGTGTCATTAAGAGGGCAAAAGCTAAACAGAATATGGGTTGAAACATTTGTATATTAAAACAGAAACATAAAAAGAGGTTGTGACTTTTTACCATTTTTCTAAAATTTAGTGTGTCATTAAGAGGGCAAAAGCTAAACAGAATATGGGTTTAAACATTTGTATAATAAAACAGAAACATTAAAAGAGGTTGTGACTTTTTACCATTTTTCTAAAATTTAGTGTGTCGTTAAGAGGGTCAAAAGCTGAACAGAATATGAGCTTGTGTCTAACAGACCAAATTCCTTTCACCGGCAGAAGGGGGGCATGGTGCGGAGGCCGGAAGTGGTCCTCTGGTTGTCTTCGATGGGCCTCGTTAACGGGCCCGCCGACCACTGTACCCAGAGGCCCACGGGACAATAAGTCGCGTTCGTCTGCGGAGGTATTGTGTCTGTTATGCAGCCGCGTACCTTTTGTCCGTTCCTCGGCCTGCATCCGGCCGGCGTCCCGCATTTTGTTGGCGATGCGTGAGAAAACGGCGTGACTCTCTCGCGTCTGGACGTTCGAGCGGCTTGCTTTCGACCCCTTGTTTCCCGCCGCGAAAACGCGAGAGACGTCTGCGGGGGCGGGATCGATCGTCCCTCCCCGGGTTCGACCTTGTGCAACGTCGACCCCCAAGGGCGAGATAACTTCCTGAATGGGGAGGGCAGTGATCGGTGGTTGCGAAGTGAAATCAAGACCCTCAGCTTCACTTAACACAGTTTATTATGACAAGTAGGAATTTAAAAATAGAAGGTGCCGTTGATGTAAGTCGGTTAAGAGAATACTCCAGTGCTCTGGTAGTTGCTGATTAAGTACTAACGATCGAAATAGCTGTTACTACAGTGAGTAAAAAAAGTATTGGCACACTTTTTAAAATCGCATAACTTTTTTAGAATTGGTCCAAACGACATGAGTTTTTTTTTAGAAGGTAGAAAGATTACTTTGCTAAGTGACGTGTTTCGTAGTTTTGAAAAATATGCAATTTGTCGGAATAGCAAAAAAACATAGAAAGGGCAGTTTTTTCAACTTTTTTTTCTGAGCCTGTAATGAAAATTCAAAAAAAAACCGTTTGTAAATTTAAGTAAGCTGTATACATGCTGAAAATTTCATCAAAATCGGTTAACGGTGCTCTGAGTTACAAACGTTTAAAGATCGCAGAATAAGGTCGAAAATCGCTTGATTTCGAGAATTTCGCGATTCTCGACCTATATGAATGCCGAAAAATATTGTTACTTATAGTCTCCCATGCCACCTTTGAAGCCGGGACCACCGAGTGCCGTATGTTTCAGTGAGAAAGAATCAGGTTCAGCGTAATTTGCAGTGTGACTTCGGCGAGGTTGATTACTCGCGGTGTAAGTAATCGAATTGGAATGGGTCGAGCACACAAATTACATGCACCCCGTTTGCGTCGCTTAAAATGGCACACACGCGCTATATTTATTCCCGGCAACGCGAGGGCGAACTGTATTTTTACACGTCAACCCCAGCAGAGACTTTTATTAATCGCTCCATACACTGACCTCTCGTCAACCAAGGAATTACTCCCTTCGAGCGAATCGAGAACGACACTTCGCCTCGTTACCTCTTCGTGCATATTTTAACAGTTAATTTAATACCTTAATACCTCCTGGTGGTAATTTCATTTTATCTTGTGCGTAAAATATAATTGCTATTTATGTTTTAAGCAGTACTTAGCCGTGTATATATGACAGGGTGTCCCAAAATTAAATGACATCCCAGAGCATGCAATATCCTGTTACGAAAAGACATCGAAAAGACTTCGTTCCCGAGATATTAATAATTGAATATTAGCGTTCCAAGTTCCGGGGCGTGCGGTTTAAAGCCGAATCAGCTGAGCGCGCGGCAGCTACGTACAGCGGTGGTCAAACGAAAGTTTAAGACACAAGCGGTTAGTAAAAATAAAATATTTCCATTGGAAAGAATTATACCTCAAAATTTATATCACATTGTTTTGGAAGTTGGCAGGTTAACCTAATATTAAATTATTTATTTACGATATTCTTTTCATGTAACGGGTAATAAACTCTTTGGTCTACGCAAAGTTATGGAGACGTATAAAAATATAAGTTTCAAACTTTCTTTCGACGCCACTGTATACAGGGTGTTCAAGTTACCATTACCCAGCCTTTCCCTCCCAAATAACGAATACATGAAATGAATGTCAGAGTAAATAGCAAAATGGCACTTAAATAAATAATTGTATAGGAAACTGTAGGCAACAAGCAGCGTTCACGTCCGCAGCGATTAGAGGGACGTGTTCCAAATCAATCGACAGGCTTGATGGATTTACTAATGTGGAGCATCTTATCAGACGTTTCGATGATTGGCTCAGAGGAGCAGAGGTTTCGTTCGACTGTGGAGCGATAGATTTCTCCATCCGCTTGCACAAATATTCTTCGACGAAGCTAGTTATCGCGCAATTAGATATCGAATTGCTTGCTACTGGCTTTGTTCGCAGCCGCAGTCGATTCATTTTCGACTCTCTGGCGTTCCCGTTGCGATCGATGGGGAAACACGCGGGCAATTTGCATTTCAAGTCAGCAGCAAATAGAGGAGCATCGCGAAACGATGATTCATCCGCGGCTGACAAGCTCCCATGTACGATCAGGCGTATTATCATCCGCGTCCGCGATAAGGGCTTACGTAACATCGAAGGGAAAACACGAGGCGAACAATCTCGCTGATAAGAGGGCAGAATTTAATTGGCGCTCGTCTGGTAGATATTATTCTAATGACTCTGCGTTCATCCCCCGAGATACTGAGACGTAATTAACTATTTGGGCGCTGTGGCCTGTCTTCGGTGCGTGCGGTGTGCGGGTAACGCCTATGGGCGTTCAGCGACTATGGTTAAGAGATGAGAGTAAAGGAGTCCCGCACGTGGCGTACGTTGAGCGTTCAAATGGTCAACAGATACTGATACCGACAGTAGGTGTACGAACTGAAGAATAAAATTGTAGATTAATCAGAGTAACAAGAGATAATAAATGAAGTTGTAAGGTAGATAAATAAAATAATAATTGAAAGTATCATTTAATTTATTAAAGTACGATTTCTAGTAGATATTAAAATTTTAATAAGTTTTCGATAAATTTCTAAATTTGCGATGATTGATCTTAGATCCATATACGAGTTACAGGATCGCGCGTAAAAATGGTTCTTGTTATTATAAATCATCATTGAAACGATTCGCATGGACATTAACGCGATTTCATAATCTCAAAGGAAACGTGCCTTTCTTATCGCATCCTGTATGCATCACGACGCGCATCGCTCCTTGTTGCACCAGGATGCATCCACGTCGGAACGTATGTACGCCCCGTTATTTATCTCCCTCCCCTGTCCCTCTATCGCGGGGCTCGTCCTGGCGCGCCGTATCTTTCGTTTGCGCGGAAAACGAAACTCGGCCGACCCAGATCAATGGAAAATGCTCCTTGCGCTTAAATGCACCGCGCTAATTGCATTCCTCTCTGCCATCTCAGCTCCCTATCCTCGAGAAGGAAGAAGGAATAAGGGCGAGGAGGAAAATTGAGGCCGCTTTGAATTCTCTTGTCGAGATATTTCCTCGATCGCGATTAGTGAGTTTCGTGATTTGTCTGATTAATTTCTCAATGTCCGATGACCAGGCTCTGTGTACCGTTTAAAGGGAGAATTAGTGTACGGTTAATTAGGGAGAATTTCTACTGGGAATATTAATTGTAAACTTATGTGATAGATAAGAGATACTTTAAGAATTTTTTATCTTAAATCACTAATATTTGGTAGAGTGTAGAAGTGCTGAGCAATAGTGAGGTAATGAGTGCGTCATTAGGGTGGCCCTTATTTATTTCCTGGCACACACTAGAATAGTTCCAATCAATACAAAAGATATGTGTAAAGTTTGAGCCCGATTGGGTAAGGGGAAATAGAAAATACAGTTTTTTGACTTCATAAATGAGAAATGTTCGAGAACCATTTGAATCTTCAAAAGTAAAAAAATTGTTCACTTTCTCCAGCTGTTTGGCTTTCTTTCGAATGTCGTTTGTCGCACGAAACAAAGTAGTAGAAAATGAAAGATGCTGCTTGTCCAGAGCTACAACTTTTCTTTGACACATTTTTTATGCAATCAATAACTTAGAGGATAATTAAATAAACTCATGAATTAAATGCTACTCGGTTCAAAGTCGTCCCTACTTAAATAAACCTCGGTTCAATGACATCGAATTAATTGAACCTCGGTTCAAAGAAATCTGAAATTAAACGAACCTCGGCTCAAAGACATCGCACATTAAATGATCCTCGGTTCAAGTACACATCGAATTAAGCGAATTAAGAGCCTCTATTATGATTACTAAATTGAAAAGCACATTTCTGTTCACAAGACCGATAATATGGATCCCTGAAACGAGTAGCATTAGCCTCCCTAACAAAATGACAATTCCACTTGACGAAATTCGCCAAACATTTTCCCACTGATCTTCTGCAAATTGCCTGCGGGTTTATATAACGTTCCCAAAGTACTTTCTCAAACTTCCAACTCGGACTGCCTCCTCCCCAAAGTTATGACACTCCGCACAGTTGCTCAGCCAACGCAAACTTTCCAGCTCTCGATTCCCTGAATTCTATGTTCTGGAAATGCTAGTAGCGTGCTTGTAGAACGTCAGGTAAGAGATTTTTTCCTTCCTTATTATTTCAACGCGAGGGAGTGACCCAGAAAGGTGAGAGTTTACATCCAGTTGCTCAAACGGACTTCTGCAGTCTAGCTCCAACTTTGCAGGGCAGTGACTTGAAATTGTAGGATTCACTGGTCCGTGTTCCTAGAAAACTTTTTTCAACCTGGCGGAGAGTAAAAGTAGCTCTCCTTTAATAGGGTACTTTTTAATGCAGCAGACAGTAAATATAAAATTATCTACTAGTTTAGAGTAACCCAAAATGGCCCCTTGTAAGCATCTTATGTACGCTTTTCTAATTTATTTACTAAATTTGCCATTGCAATGATTATCATTTTCCCAAACTTGAAAATTTTCAAGGTCAGTTCACTTGAAATTTTCATTACAGTAGCCCCATTTTTTTTTCATTAATCATGGCTAAAGTTAACAGTATAAGCACAAAAGTGTAGATAATTTTTCTCGAAAGAACACACTACAGTTTACTGTGGTAGAAGAGTAATTATTTTCCACCGATCTCATTGTATATAGGAAAAATATTTTCATGTCTAGTCAGTGTAGAAACATTAAATAAATATCGGGCAATTTATTTCACGGATTTCCATTCCACAAATTAGAACTGTTTATTTTTAATTTTTCAACATCCAGCGAACTCGATACTCGACAAACGAGAAGAAGGCTTCCAATCGGAGAATCCTAGGACTTTCCAGGGACACGAATTCGATCTGTACACCCGATCACTTGACCCACATGGGGTGAGGGGGCTTTTAATCAGAAGCTAGGTTTGATCGTCCGCAACTAAAAAGCCTCCCCTTCTGCCTCGCTTCATTGCTCCCAGCGAATCCCTAAAACATGCATACGCAAATGGAACGCGACCCGAAATATTGAATTCCATAACAACGTCGGCCAGCGTAAAATCGCATCGTATTACTCTTCGTACCGAAAATCTCGACTCTGGCCGAAATGGAGCAAAACTAGTGCACTCCGCGTTTTGCACAATTTTGGATATGGACGCGCGTGTCCCAACCACACTGGATGCTCGTGCACGGATTTTCGAGATTACTCGAAGGCTTGCTCGCGAAAACTATAACAACGGCGGCTCTGTTTCCCAACTTTTGGCGACACGTTTCCAGGAGCATCGAAATTCTCAGTAATATTCCAAATTTGGGAAAGGAAAAACGGTGAAATTGGTGAATTTTTATATCAATAAAAGTGATTTCGGCGCACTGGTTCGGTCAATTAAATTTTAATTTTAAATTTTAATTGACCGAACCAGTGCGCCGAAATCACTTTTATTAATTATTACGGTCGAAATAAAATTTTTTAATTTTTTAGAATTTTTATATCTCTCATTTTTGTAATTTCAAACATCGTGTCGCGAATTTTGAATTCTATCGAAATTCAAAAGTGGCAGTGAGTAAGATAACGACAGGTACGTATAGATAGCGTTCTGAATATGTAATTGAATTCATAATTTCGAGTAGTTTGGGAAAAGGGAAAAGGGGAAAGGAAAGGGAGAATGGGAAAGGCTGAAGTCATTCCACCTTGATTTTTGTAATTTTTTAGTTTTAAAGTTGGTAGTCAGTAGTCAACCCTGCAGGCGAAAGAGGAAAGGAGGAATAGGGAAAATGAAAACGGGAGAGGTCCCTGCACCTTAATTTCTGTTATTTTTCAGCTGTACCATTGGTAGTAAGTTCTTCAATTAACAATAACAATATTATACGCAGATAACATATATATGTGTAGATAGCACTTTAAATATCTGTAAGTAGGTATTTACAATTTTGACTAGTTCAAAAGAGTCAAAAGTTTCTACATAAACTTGCTAAATCAGCATGAGAAAAAAAAACACTACGTAAGTAAGCATATTTCAGTTGCACTGATAAAGTATAGGCACTCTATAAATTTAACTCACACGTGAGGTGTTCCCAGCAAACTAAGTAAACAAACAAATCCTTTACACCTCAAAATGCATGCCCATTCCTGCGTCCCTAAACAATCCATTGGCCGGTATTCATAGTCGCTACTTATTCTTAAGCAAATGCTTAAGCATTCGGCATCCTTTACTAGCTACTAAGTTAGTAGAGGATGCCGGTTGCTTAAGCATTTGCTTAAGAATAAGTAGCGACTATGAATACCGGCCATTGTCTTCGATCTGCTACTACAAAATACCCTATCCCCTCCCCCATCAGTACTGAAAGAGCGATTCTAGTATCGGTAAATACCAGACATTTCTTTCAGTGCTTCCGCAGAGTACTGCCACGCTTCTAATCCCCCCGTTGCACGTGAAAGCGCGCCACGAAGGTCTCGAAACATCCGAGTCGTCGCGAGCACAATAACAGAAGAGAGATATCATTCGGGGATCCTCGGGGAGGGGGGGATCGGGGCTAGCCCCGCGTCGAAGTGGATTTCGCTCGCGCGGAGACGAAAAAGGAAGCGGCTTGGCTGCTCCTTTTCCGCGTTTCCCTCGAAGCTCCCAGCCGGGGGGGAACAACGGGGCTGGCTCCCTTACAATAGGCCACAATCGCAGGAACAACCAGCCCCGGGGAATCTACATCGCGAGCGATCCCGTTCGACGTATTTCTCCGCGCTCGCGCCGCTGCCCAGTCGGACAGACACAATGCCAGTTATTTTCTGCACGGGACAGCGAGCGGGATTCGTCTTTGGCGACCGAGCAAGATCCCCGCATCGATTTCCCCCGACTCGGGGACGAATCGAAGCCGCCTATGTATCGCATTGCTGAATTGCTTTACGAGAGATTCTGATTGTATCGGAATGGAGACGATCGGGGAACGAGGCGGAAGTAAAGCGAAGCTGTTTAGTGGACCGGCGAGCGCTTTCTGAAACCAGAATACTCTGACACCAGATATACAAGCGACGACTGTGTTTAATATAACGTGTATCTTCATTTTGCCGCAGAAAAATATGCTTTATGTCTGTAGTACGTGGATCTTGAAATTAAATACACTTCGATACTTTCAAGCGGTCACCCATTCAAGTACTAACTGCGCCTAGCGTCACTTAACTGCGCATGTGCGGTAAGAAAGAGGGGGGAAGTGGGCGGAGCCGATCAGACTCCGCCCACTTCCCTAAGTTGTCATTCTTCATGAGTTTCTGTCTACGATACAAATTTTTCTTGGAAGAAGGTAACGGTGTGGGAGTAAACGTTATTCGTTTTTAGAGACAGGGAGTCTGCTTGGCTTTGCGTTTATTATCTCGGGCTCAGACACAATGTCAAGAACAGGAGAAGTAGGGGGGATAGCGCTCACCTTAGTTAGAGACAATACTGTATCCTTTCCACTAGAACGTGAACGAATACAGAGTGGGGGCGCTTGAATGGAGATTCAAATGGGGGAGGGGATAGTAGCCAAGTAGCAGAGGGTGGGCCGGCAGCCAAAGACATTCCATGGATTCTTTCGTTTTATATCCCTATTCTTCATTTCTCTTACAAGCCTTACTACTGCTCGATATATGTACATGTTTCTCTTCGACCGACGTTTTTATAGGGATAGTTATACTGACGTAAATCGAGGTAGGAATTTCCAGTACGTCATACTGCACATAAAATATGTAGGTATCTTTTAAAACTGCAACCTGGTTCAGCATTTTTTTTTGCTTTAATCGATAGTAATACTCTTAGAAAATATTTTCCTAAAGCTTCAGAGTGAAATTCGAAATTTGTTTCGGCGAAATCTAACTTTTTAAAGTCCCATAATTTTGTCAATTTTAGATTTTATTCTCATTGCTTTCAGTTCAGGCGAAAAATAGAGGATCCATTTTCCACGGCTTTTCACAATTCCAGTGGCAAGGTGCCTCAATGATTAATCAATTTCGGCGCGGAGAATTTGAAAATGTTCAATTCAATTTTCATTTTGTATCGTATAAATGTATAGTAAAATACCCGTAAAGTTTTAGGAATATCGACTTTGTTTTTCTCCGTTAAAAAGAAAAATCGCAAAAATCAGCAATACTGACGTCCACAGTGAGAATTAATAAAGGGGCCTTCCTGCGCACGGCATGCGCACTGGTGACGTCACTACTGCTCGGCGCGCCCGAACAACCAAAATCAACAAAGCCACTGATCTTTATCGCTCCAAGTCACACGCAACTACTAATTCCCAGAATTGTGGGTCAAGAATTTCTACAAAATATTTATACACATATTTTCCTTGTTCCTGTTGAGTCTGGCCCAGAATACACGTTCAGAGGCTTGGGGGGAAATTGCGGAGTTGAATCAAGCCGACGGCTATCGCTTATTTAGACCGCGTTACGTAAGGTCCGCTAAAGATACCAGCCCGACGATGACACTAAATTCACCATGAAACCGGTCCGAGACACGCGGGGCAGCCGTCGGAGAAAGTTCGATTTATTGACGAGGAATGCTCGATGGGAATTAGGCTCTCGCTCGCGCTAAATACGCGTCTGGTCACCGAGCGTCGGTCGCGAACTATTTTCCTCGTCGGGGGAGCCCCTCCTTCGACCTCGTGACATTCTACTAGAATACCCATCCAATTGGCACGACCCGCCGCGGTTATGTTGACGTCTGGCACCGCATAACTCACTCACGCGCCGAGGTGCGCGCTTCCTGGGTACTGTTACTACGCTGCTCATCTCGTTTACGTACTTTGTTCATTCAACACTTGTCTTTCACTTTCGGTGTAATATAAAATTTTATTTCAGCCAGCTATTCTTTGTTTCCGCGATTAAGGAACAGGGAATTGATGTGGTGTTGCTGGTAAACCTTCACGGGCGGATGCTGGGTCAATTTCGACCCGTACTGGGGATGAGTAAAGCTGTTTGTGTTATTTATTTCTTATTAGCGATAATTCTTTAAGGGAATAGGAACTAAGGTTTTCCTGATATTCAGAGTTCAGATTTCTAAAGTAAGAGAAAAAAAATTGGGGATATGATCATAACGATTTCTTTTCTCTTTCTTCCATGACTTCGTAGCAATTTTTAATTTAAATAAAAATGTCGAGTAACGAATTAACGAATTAGTTAAAAAAAAAAATGATTCGTCATGCGTCGGATTTTCGAACCTTGAATAACGAATAAAGTTAAAGTGACTGTTATTTGATCTATTATTTAAATAATTTTTTATTTAGTAAATGCCCAACTCTACTTCCTAGATATTCAATATGCTATTCTTATTATTCCACCCAGTGCATTAAATTTCCCCACAGAATCGCCACTTTTCAAGTCCGACCGCCACTTTTAAAACACCTTGTACCTTATTCGCAATACGCGAAACGGTGGCGCGGTTTCCCTTTCCCGCGAAATTTTAAGCCAGACTCGTTATGGCCCCGTAGGAAATTCGCTCTGGCTCGTCGTTCGATATCACTCGCCGAAATCAACGCCCCTAATCGCCGTTGTAATCGTACAGTCCGCCGTGCCGCGAACCGAGGGAACAGGATGCACCGCGATAATCAAAGGAATCTCATCGCGCGTGAGACCCTCCGAGGGGACGCGCTCGGAGGTAGGAGGAAGCTCTTTGAGGGCTTTCGTGGTCTTCGGTGGCAGTGTCATGGGACCAAAGCTAACGGCTCGCCTGCCGATGGAAAAGAGGGTTACCGGTCGTTAAAAAGTTCCTGGAATGCGGTGGCTCAGCATTTCTCCGCTTCCCTCGACTCCTGCTCCTACTGCGCGCGAGTATATATCCGCGACCGCGCGCGCGCGCAACAGGCCGTTAAGCTCGGGACACGCTATTCTGACGCGCTCACGCTGCTCGACGCATTTCTCCAATTAAATCGACGCTCGGTGCCAATATTTTTGAATTTTTTAAACGAGTCTTTGATTGCTCAAAATATTTGGTTTGGGAATAAAATGGGGAGCCTTTAGTAGGATAGCTTTGGTGGAGATGAATGTGGGAGTAGATTACAGTTACCGGATTCAAAAAGGAAAAAAGAAGGATGTTCTTCTTTTCAAACGCTTTCGGACTAGATTGTCCTCCGTTTTTGTTTTTGGATCTGGTAAATAGTGATGGAATTTTGCCGCGTGACGCTGAGGAGAGTGGGTCGCTTGAGTTGTGGATAATACAAAAAAGGGTGACATTTTTAGGTAATAGGACACTGCATTTCAGTGAAAAAAGGAGGGCATATCCTCTTGTTGGATACCATATAGTAACTGTAAAAAGTTTGAATTCTTTGGATTGGTGATTCTTACGTCTCAGCCACGATATGGGATGGCGACTGTTAGTGCGCGCCACCGCCACCGGAGGTATAACCTTCCGAACTCTTTCTCACAAGTGGCAGGTACCACTCTCGTTCGTATATATATAAGTTCCAAGCTTAATACTCTCGGTCTCCATGCGTCTAGGACATGGTCCATTATTGTAAATATTATCCCCCCCCCCCCCCTCACAACATAAGGCGCCCCTGTTAGTCAAATAAGTGTAGTACTTTAGTGTAACTTAAAATTAATGTAGACTTTAAATAATTAAATCTACAGTGATAAAAAAAACATTAGAGTATTATATAGCGCAATGATAAATAATTATCCTCAAGCTTATTTATTAACACCACCAAACCCAGAGAAGTGCTCTTTTCTCCCTAACCTTAAGCCTACTTAAATCAATTCGGGCGAATAAATTAAAGAGAAATAATAAATATCGTAAGAATTTCTGTAAAAATTGTAATAAAAGCAAAGTAAATTAAAAAGGCCACTCGATAAGGATCACCACGAAAGAACCGCCACAGCCAATTAGATTTACATAAATAATTAGGAAATGTTTTCTGTTTTTATAACATTGTATCAATAACTGTGGCTATAATAAAAACAATTTTTGCCTCGGACTAAGGTGCCGAACGCTATAACCCCTCCACTTCTCTTCTGTTCTTACCGCAGCGAATGTGGGAGCCTATAAACGTCACTCAATTTTTCAGACTCATTCTACGCGATAAGGCACTAAAAGGAAGCCGAAGAGAACTGGAACCGTCACGTTATTTCGAGACAAAGTATATGATTGCGACGCAGCGTAGTTGGAGCAAAATGAGAAGCAGTAGATTGCCCTCGAGTCAAATGAAATGGAAAAGTCCTCCTTTACTTCGTTCCCTAGATACTTCAGACTAGGAATTGCAGACTCCGACTTCCCGCGCGCGGGCTATTCAAATACAGGGCGACGTTCGACTCGTTAACGAACGCCCAGTACCGAATTTCAGGGATCAACGATATCTATTTCTCTTATTTTTTAATTAAATTCAAGCCTCAGAAATTCGCAAAATGCGAACCACTTGGCCGGGAAACTAAAAGTGGTACAAAGCCCCGGAGGTTGAAAAAGCGCTTCCATGGAACCGAGAGATCGACGATAAAACACCCAGCCGGAGAAGTATTCGGGATATGGATTCTTTCGACCGTGCGCCAAATGGAAATTTCACAACTCGCCCTGAGCATTTCTTTCATTTAGTAGTAATAAAAGTAAATAGCGGTAATAATACATCTTAGCGCTAACAATGTACAGAAAGCGAGGTGCAGCTGAAAGCAATTATACAATTGAGGAGATGAAATGGTAAATAATTGTAATAATTAGTGTAAGTGCCAAAAGTGAAAATTATCAAGATTTTCTTTTCAACCATTTTGGTGCTTATGATCTCAGCTCTATCACTCAGCTCTGGAAACTGAAATAAATTATTCTATCACTCAGCTCTAGAAACTAAAATAAATTATTCTCTCACTCAGCTCTAGAAACTAAAATAAATTATTCTCTCACTCAGCTCTAGAAACTAAAATAAATTATTCTCTCACTCAGCTCTAGAAACTAAAATAAATTATTCTCTCACTCAGCTCTAGAAACTAAAATAAATTATTCTCTCACTCAGCTCTAGAAACTAAAATAAATTATTCTATCACTCAGCTCTAGAAACTAAAATAAATTCTCCTCTCACTCAGCTCTAGAAACTAAAATAAATTATTCTATCACTTACACTGTTCACTAAATAAATATTTTTTTATTTCTTTGGCACTTACCACTTTTACCATCGTTTACCATTTTGACGCCACAATTAATCGAATAGGTACAGATACACAGAAAGGGAAAAGGGAAACGAAGAGCAGTACAGTAGAAGTATAAAATCAACAAACAAAGCAATAGCACTAAATAACATAAAATAGCAAAATGAAAATTCGTGAATAGAATCGAAAAAGGAAGGAGCCAATTTAAAGGAACAAATGCGAATGTGGACTGATCGTGTGCGAGAAATTCGGAAGCAAATGAAGAGAAATCAGAAAATGCACAAAAGGAGACGCATGTAGGTCAGGGGTCGGGCCTGTTCAAGCGCGTATGTGCCACAGGCGTGTTAAGAGGGGCGTTATTAAAGTTTCAGGGCTTTTGATGAAATCCGTCGGGGCCACTTCGATTCACGGCGTAAACGTTCCATCGCTAGTTCTCGCGCATTGTGCCGCACTTATGCAAATTTGCCCCTCGTAAATTCGCGGCATTGCCAGGCGCAGCGAGCGGAGGGATTAGACGGACTCGCGATGAAGCGAATTCGCCGAACAAGCGGCCGAGATGTAAGACGATGGAGATTCGAATTTCAAGTGCTTCCAACGCATCGAAGAAGTCCCAATTCTGGCGAACGAGCTCCGCCTATCTTTCATTCCGCCTCACATTTATCTTCGATTTATCTGCATATCTATCTACGACTGGTTTTGGAAAGCGCTGTAAATATGAATTGAAGAGTTGGCGCTTTAACCCTTTTAACCCTTCAGCAGTTTTAACCCTAGATCCCGTTGAAGGAGAAACATCCCGATATCATTTTATCGTTAAAAATGCCCATGATAATATAATGGGTTCGTCCCGTAAATAAATAAATAAATAATATAACACATCAGTTTCTTATCATATTGCAATCAACACAGTATTTATCTGTTTTCAACTGAAGGGTATTACTACTAATTATTAATAATAATTTCAATTACCTACTATTGCATTGTGCCATCCAAAAATTATCGACACAGTGTACATGCATAATTGGTTCCCAACGCTACCGAGAATAAAATATTCAGCCTCCTCCCTTTTCGACACATTTAAATTCCCTCTGTTCTATCGCATATTCATCGTTGGTGTCAACCAGCGAGTTCCAACTGAACAAACTCCGCAAAGCGCAGTGTGTTTAAATAACCGCCGTTATTTTATACCAGTTAGCTTGAATATTCATGGCAGGGGTCAGCCAACTGAACAGACTCTGAAAAGTATCCTCAGGATTACGTCATCGCGATGAATAAAATCCTCTTAATATATGAACTCCATTCGGAACTAAATAACAAAATGTCTCTACAGTGCACCTGTACTCGAACGAATAGAGACAAGCTAGAAATATCTGCCATCAGATATTTCGCGAAATATTAACCATCTCCTCCAAAACCATATATTACTTAATTCTGTATCAGAAGCTATATCGTTACGCAAAACTTTAGGAAAAGGTCAGAGTTAGACTTTCGTTTCCAAGATTAAACGAATGATAAATTACGTCAGAGTCAAAAGCTTCGTACCTCCGCGTGCTGGCAGAAAATTGCTACTGAGCATAATTAATAATAATACAAACGTAGTTTAGAATCGAAGTAACGGAAGAGTTTTTAACTTTTTTCAGGATTTTTGTTTATGGACTTAAGAAAGACTTTTATGCTGTACTTTTTACTGTTTATTTATTATATCTTAAATTATGAATACAATTTTTGGGGCAGGGGGGGGGGAGAATATATGAAATAAAGATGACACTACAGCCTATGAAAGCCGACCACCTCGAAAAAGATTTCTCGATTCATTGCCATGATTCTGGTCGTTTTGTTCATCCGAAATAAAACATCGAAAAGATTCTTAAATTATGGCTATCGTTGGTAGCAGACCTGGATTGAAATTTCAAGAATTCTTAAAGTGGCTGCAATTTGAAGATTACTAAGTGTCGACTTTCGCGATTTTTCTTCGTCTTTTTCGGGCTATAAAATCGGGAAAAAATAGAAAAGAAAAATATTTCGGCGTAATTCTGTTGTTTATTTTATTTTTTACTTTATATTCTTTATTATTGTTATTAGTGTCCTTTCCTTCGTGAAAAGATGTTATACTTTTTTATCATTAAGAAATTATTTGGGGCCCCAAAATATTTCTTGCATTTGGGCCCCTTTACAGAGGAGGCCGGCGCTGGTCCCAGAAATAGAGGGGATAGCGACGAGCTTATAACGTAGGAGGACACGTGAGCTTATAACGAGTAACTACTGTAAACCTAAAAAAAAAACGACTGCTCTATCTTTGATCCAACACTAGTAACTATAGCTATTACGATGCTAATTCCCAGCATTCGTTTGTCGACATGGCGTGTTCATTCTGAGGGGTCAATATTAATATTTACATAACGCATCTCATGTTTCTGTCCCGCGAAACACGTGTCCCAAGCACAATCCTCAACCATTTTTCCTACTTCTCCCCTGCCTGCCCTCCTTTAATCCGATAATAGCGTGCGCGTTTATTTTAGGCACCACGAGACGAGTCTGCTGTTTCTGTCACAAGCTGGGGAGGCTACCTGGCTCGACACACTTTACGTGAGTCAGAATAGCACTGAAAGGTCCTCGCACAGAACGCTCCGTTACTGCACTCCAGATAGAATAATTTTTATAATATATTAGCCCCCTTAGCGCTAAATTTAAAACGGCGAACGTTCGCCGCGTGCGGACATCCTTGAGTCGCGTTTGACGAGTATGCTGTATGAACGCCTATAGGCGTTCGCCGCACAGATACGCGGACACATATGTCCCGAAAAGTTTAAAATCTTAAGGTGATGAAGTGGTCTCTGAGAATCCTCTGTTTCTCATACCGTGGTAGATCGAAAGGTAGAAATAGGGGTGACTTAAAGTATTCAAACAGAAAATCCCTCTATTTTGAAAGAATTCATTTGGGAAAGCCCTGAGCGATATCCTACTTTCCAGAAATCATGTTAATTATGTTAGTTATACCTACTAACACCAGCTATAACTCAAAATTTAATACAAAAACTTTATTAAGTTATTAATTTATTAACTTACTCGTCAAGTAGTTTTAAGCGAAAATGCGGCAAACTATCCCTCATGCAAGGATGATCTATTTAATCCATTGTCCAGTTCAGTTTCCCATTCAATTTCCAATTTCCATTTTTCCCCCCGCACTCAATTATTCAAAATTCAATTTTCGAACACCCCCGCGCGACAGAATTCTTTAACATCACCGCCAGTCCGTCCGCGGGTCACGAGCAGCCAATTACGCGCACTGTCGATTTTGCTTGACCCCCCCCCCGCCCCTCCCCGCGAAAGAGGATCGTTTAAAGCGCTCCCTGTCCCGCCGGAAGCGTGTTTGCGTCAACCCGCGGGTTTCATCCTATTTTTTCCCGCCGCGCGACCTACATCACGTCGTCGTCTACGCGCCGCGACTCCCAAGCGAAAAAGAAGAAGAAAAAAAAGGAGGTCTGAGCTGTATTTTTTCTGACCACGGAGAGCAGCCTTGCCGGCGTCCTTGGAGCCGCGCCGCGGCTCGCTATGCAAAAGAGATGACTGCTCGACGCTCGTCAACCACACAATTTGCATCTCGCTCGCGACAAACGGGCCGGAGCGTGTAAAACGACGCTGCGGAGAGCGTTTTGTCTTTCTGTTTGCCCCCCCCCCCCCCTCGGACCCTTACACAGCCTCAACGCGGCCTTCAGAGGTTAATTTTCCAATTTGCCCGCCCTGCACTCTCCCCCCTTGTGCGTCCTCCGTCGCTGCACTTTTGCCTCTGGAAATAACAGTGGCTGACTGATGGTCCTCAGCTCGGTGAGGGTAAATCGAGCTCGAAGTAATCGTTTCGGGGATTCTTTGGATGGAAGTTGTTAGGGAGGGTTCTTTAGATGTAAACCTCTTGCTTCGGGGATTTTATATGTTTCGGGGTTTCACGTGTTTGGAAGTTGTTAGTGAGGGTTCTTTAGTAGTCTTTGTTTCGGGATTTAACGTATTTGGAAGTTGTTAGAAAAGGTTCTTTAGTTGCCCTTGTTCCGGTGTACGGTGACTGTACTGCCTTCTTTAGTTAAAATGTCCTATCTAGCATTTCGAAACAACCGAGAAAACGGAGGTTTTATCATTTACTTTGCACCATACTTATTTTCCTTCATTCAAATTAAAACATTTTGTCATTGTCTCGTAATAGCCTAATATATTTTTTTGTAATATGTGTACCGGTAGGGAATGTTTTATTAACGTGCCAATTAATTGATTGCTTTAGATAAGATATTTTAACCATATTAAAAGAAGTTAGGTTAAATAGATTAAACTGTTTATAAATCTTTACGAAGCACGTAGAGTTTTCTAACTTTACTTAAAAGGTAAAAGACGTGTGGAACTTCAAATATTTCAACATATCTAAAAAAAAATGAAAAAATGCTAGATAGGGCAGTTTAATTAAGGAGGGCAGTGTATACCGTCGGAGTAAAAGCACATCGTTCGAAGAATTTATTCCAAGTTCAAGCTTCTTCTAATCTAATTCTGTGATGTGACCTTCTGGACAGTTTTTGGAATTTTATGAGTTATAACTGGTAGGAATTAGAACGATAGCCATATGATGAGTCCACCCGTCCAGCGCATATCAATTTGAAATATCGATATCAAAACCCTGTCGTAATAAGAATTATGTATCATGCAGTGATCGAAATTGCGATGATCTGACCCCGGTGTCGTTAAAATTGTACGCATGGAGGAAGTATAAAAGCGATTGAAAAATAATTGGCAGACGCCCGGTTCTCGAGGAACGAAAAACTCGTTCAGATTTAGATTCGCGTCTAACCAACGGTTTTTACGCCGCGACAGATACACCAGACGGTGGCCATGTGCTAGCCTCCACTCAACCATCGGATCCCCTGGAAACTATGCGTAAAACGAGGCTACACTTTCACCTTCTTCAAATCACTGCTGCACATTTAGCTCCTGGAACGCTACTGCATCGCGCGGCTACCCTCCATGCAGAAGACCACAATCGTTCTGCCCTGGAATCGTCGCTCCACGAGCTTTTCACACTATAATCAGAATCTACCGAGTCTCGGCTTCATGCAAAAATAAGAAAATTAAATGAACGTAGATTACTGGGCAATTCAAATACAGTCAACTCGAAAACTAAGTTCCAGGCACTGTGGACGAGGTTCCGGTCACCGATTTCGCCCAAATTTTGCATGTAGTTTGTATACAGCGTGTATAATTTCAATTCAAAGTTTCGTTCTTCAAACCTGTTTAAGGTTCAGCCACAGTATAATTATAATTTTTACTAATTTTCAATAATCCAATGTGAATTTGTGGGGTATGTAAGACCGATATATGTACGAAATCTAGAAGACGAAATATCGAAATTGATTTTCTCAAATAATTCTAATCAATGCGTTCCGAGCATTGAATATATTATTACACATAGGATGACCTAGCTATACGTACAATTTTAGCCAAATCGGTGACCCAAACCTTGCGCTGGTCTAGTACGAGAAAAACAAGGGTGGGTTCGAAGCTAATTTTCAAATTCTGAAAACTCGAATCTGAAAATTTGTAAGGCTCCGGGACTCGAAACTCTCGAAACGTGAAGCCCAGATTCTGCTTTGTAAGTGGAATGTGGTGCTTTAAGAAATGAGGTGAAGAAAGTTTTTGCATAAGTCTCTGTAAGATATTGACCACCGTTAAAGAAAATACAAACAAAACTTTAAGTTTACAATTTATACTTCTTTTTGCCTGGGTTTCTAAAATTCTCGAATCACGAAGAAGCGCAAAATTTCGAATTCTCCAGTCACGAAAAAAGTTCAAATTCTCAAATCCCAAAAAAGTGAAAATCTTCAAATTCTCCAATCCCAACAAAAAGTGCAAAATTTCGAAATATCGAATCACGAAAAAGTTCAAATCTTCAAATTCTCAAATCCCGAAAAAAGTGCAAATTTTCAAATTCTGAAATTCCCAAAAAGTACGTATCTTCAAATTCTTGAATCCCGAAAAAAGTGCAAAATTTCGATTTCGCGAGACTCGAAACTTGTTTGAGTTTCGAGGGGGTCTCGCAGTTTTGACGCTTAGAAAAATCCACCCCTAAGAAAAATTATAGCGCAACCAGTTTTATGCACTCCCAAAGAGCCCGTATATGCGCTACCAAGGGGATACGCGATCTCGCGAGAAAATAACTGGCTTCGCCGAGTGGACGCTATTATAATGGGCTAGCAAAGAGCGGAACACATACGCCAGCCCCCCCACCGTAACGTTCCAGTTCCTTTCTTCGCCAGGTATTCAGCGGACAGTCCCTGTAAAGCGACCTCTCAAGGCCGTCGGGCGAGCAAGAAGAGAACAGAGGACGAGGGAATTCCTCCTTTCGCTCGGTCATGAGTCGCGCCGTTTCTTCTAGCCCGTAGCCAAGCACGAGGAAGAAACTGCGCGAGGTTGGTACTTTATCATTGGGTCACGAGTCACGAAGCATTTAGCGATTCAGTGTCTTCAACTCTGACAATTACCCGCCGAACGTGGATTAGGTAGGTACTCTCTTTTCAGGGCGGATGTATGTCGTTGATAAGTATTAGGACACCCACTTTATGTGGAATAATCGTGAAAAACGTGTCAAATTTATTGAAGAGCTCTAAAACTATGTACCTCATTTGGTACTTTAAATTAAATCTTTGCCTGACAATTTAATTCCGAGGTTGCAGACCAAAACGTACCTATTAAAAAGAATAGGTACTATTAAAAGCGAAGAGAAATTTGCGTAAGAAAAAAACGTGACGAATAGCTTCAAGAATCGCATGATGTCCCCTTCGGCACTTTCCTTGATGAATTTGTAAAATTTAAAAACCTGTTTTTAAATTTAAAATATAAATTTTTTTAAATTTACCAAACTGGTTTTAGAAATTAAGATTAATATGTAAAAATTAATTAAGTATTTCATTAAAAACGTTCTATATCTTGACTTGAAATCGCTTCAGGAATAAGCATAGCTATTGTAGTAACAGTTTAGTGTAAAACTAATCTTCAAGAGTTTACATTTCCTGAAAATAGTACTAAATGAAATAAAAATTCATAGCTCATATTTTGTACGGATTTTAGTTATTTCAGTTTCTTTATTTACTTGGTTTTGTATAAATAGAGTATATTTTATTTTGTTACATTTTTGTAATTGAGTAAGTATTAAATAAACTGAAAAATGTTAAAGTATAAATATTTTTTACTTAATTAAAACTATCTTTGCAACAATTCGAAAATCGAGTTTTTTGGAATACTTACTGAAATTCCAAAATCGTTTTTTTTAATTGTTTTTTATATAAACCCGACCCGAAAACTATGACATTTCGAAAACGTCATTTTAAGACATGGGATTAAAATGACTGAAAACTATTCAATCTGTACCAAATATCGCAGTAGCTAAATAATATATCATGACGAGATGAATTCATTATGAAAATTGTATAACAGTAACCGATTACGGGTCAGATCTGACCCGGCGTTAGCGCTCAGTCGTCACGCCATCCGCCGAAGTGTTAAATAATAGTTCGCAACACGCCAAGTGGCTCGCACGCTGCGCAGAACCGCGGTCAAAGTTCGAGGGCGTCGCGATAATCCCGATCCATCGAGATTCTAATTCAATGCAACCGACACGCCGGAGTTTTAAAGCCCCAATCATAGCATTGGAACTCAGGCTCCCGTTTAATGGCACACGGAAACGTCCCAATCCCTGCGAAATCGCGTCGCCTTTAATTTACCACGGCAATCCTGCATTCGGAGCGATTAAGAACGACAATGGTTTAATGGCCCGCGGCAGACTTTCTGCCGGGCGGGATTTTTTCGAACCCTCGTTAACCCATTAAGTTTTTCACCGAAATGGACAGACTGCCCGACGACGTTTGCCGGTCGTTGCGCTAATTGGAAACCAGCTAATGAAATTGCCAGCTGTTCACGCGTCGTCGTCTACGTACAGGGGATTAAGGACGACTTAATTTCCTATTTAACCCTTGCACGCTGTCAGCGACCAGCCAGAATGCACCGATAGCAAGTGATAATGGTAATTCGAAAAAGTAGCGAATAGGTAGCTATTCGTTGCCGATTGTGATTATCGGGCGCGGTGTCTGCTGTTATGGGGCCCACACCTGCGCCACTAAAATGTTATCAGCCGTGGTAATTACGATTTTATCCTTGCTTCGATTATCTCTCACTTGGGGCCATTATGTATTGGCAATTTCTCAACGTTTCTTTGGGCTAATGCGAGGATCTGAAATATGTACTGTTTTACAATGAAGTAGTGGGAGATTGTATTCTTTCAGCATTGCATTCCGAATAGTTATTTTAAAATATAATTTCTATAGGCAGCGACATTTTTTTGTAGATATTTGTTGAATAACAAGGCCTTCCTGTTTTATAAAAAAAATCAAGTTCAAACACCTTTTTTATTTTTACCAGCGACAATAGCACCTAGGAAATCTTTCTTACTTTTCTCTATTACGTTTTTTGTTTATCCATTTTTAGAAGTTGAGGAATGAATCGAAAAGAATATAAGAAAAAGGGAAAATTCCAAGATGTTTAATATATGTACGCACATTTCCCTAGTACGTGTAATAGTAATTATATGGGCGATTTGAAAACAATATATAAGTTTGGTAATAAATTTAAAGATGTATTAAATACTTTTTTACCGCTTTTTCAAAAAAGCTCGTAGTCCTTAAACCGCGCAAGATCGGACGTTTAATTAACGCGCCATAATTAAAGCTTACTGGACTGCAAAGTCGAAGCAGGAAGTGTCGCCTGACGAAAGAAACCAGGAATTTATCGTCATTCGCGGAAACATTTGTTCATTCATGCCAACGGTCGTGTTAACCTTGCCCGTATCGATAAAAGCAATCGCATGTCGTCGCTTCCGTTTCCCTCTTCGCTGCAAAAGTTCGGCCTGAACAGATCACGAAAAAAGGAAACAGCAACGGAAATAAGAGTTTCTTTCACCCATGCAATCACTTCCGCCGGTGCCCGACTACTCGCGTCCTTGTACGCCCTCCTTTGACCTTCATCTCCTTCACCCTCCTCCCTAAACCTCCTCCTTGAATTCTACTACTTTTGAAATGCAGAATTTTTAATTTCCATAGTAGAAAAAAAATAGTATTCCCCCGAGAAACACTAATACCCTTTCACTCGTCGTAAACAGAAACGTGGGAGGTAAAAAGTGAGGTGAAACTTAACCAGATTCAAGGGATATCCTCGCGCGAAATTGAGTTCGTTCCCAATTATTCCATAACAGCAATTTGCCAGTACTAATGCGAAGAGTTTGAAGGTTGAAAAGCAATGGCTGTCGTACTAAAGATATTGCCCCCAAATATGACTTTGCCTCGAACTACGAACAGAGTTCGTGCCTCCAACTAAGGTTAGCGCTATCCCCTCCACTTCTCCAGTTCTCGCCGCGGCGAATGAGTCAGCGTATTCGCAGGCTCTCTCATTCTACCCGATGAGGTAGTAAAGGCAAGACGGGAAGGAAGACTACCTGTTCCGTACTGAACTGTCATCTTCATTCCAGATAAATCTGTTGTTATTGTTACTATTATGAAAAAGTTATCCAGTCATCAATAAACACTACAAAATGTGTGAAATCCCCACAAAATTACCTTTTATAAAAAAGGTACAAAAAAGAGGGCCAAGTATATAATTCCATCATAAAGAATTCTATTTAAAAACATTGTCGTAAATTAATATAAATTTCTTAATATGCTATATTTAACTTTACAAAAGTGATGAGATACAACAATTGCGCCAATTATCACAATGGCTATTTATACAAAGAAAAAAATGTACTCGATAATATTAAGCCGACATATTTTTATACACATCCATATTTTAATACGAATAAATATTTTACTCAAAATACTTGGCGCTGCTCTCCGAAAAAATGTTAATTGTCTTGGTTAATAAATAAAACAAGACAAGACACCACAGAGACAAGAAAGAAAGAAAAAGATTTTAATGCAATTTATACATATTTATTCAGTTTAGCAACACCGATTCAGATTATGCATAGATTGAATTAAAAAAAAAAAAAGAAGAAGAAAAGAAACATATATAATATATCCAAAATATACTTATAATAGAAAAATGTGGTAATGAGAATGAGAGTGAAAATCAAGAATTTTTTCACATATATTATATTAACGTCGTAACTCAAAAACTGTCAATACCGGAGCTACACCCCTCTTGCTGCAAGGTCCTTAAATAATCTAGAGGCGAGGAAGTCAGTGAAGATTCGAAATGGCAACGTTCAAAAGTCCCCCAGGGTCCTTCGAATCGCGGAGGCTCGTTCACAAAAGGGAGACGAAAGAAAGCGATTCGTGCGACGACTTGGAGAACAGCGAGCTCCATCGGGGGAGCCTACTAATCGTATGAGGAAGGCCCGTGAGCAATCGAATCTCAATGATGGAAATAAGCGAAAGGTGCGTCATACGCGGTGCGCGTATCAGACGCACCGGTGGAATTTCGCGCGGGCTATTTAAACGGGTGATTCATCGACAGGCGTAATTTCGACGGCTCTTCCGCGCTGCTCTTTCCGTTCCGTAGCATCGCAACGTATCAATGAGATGCCCGCACGTGCGTTTTATATTTAACTCCTCTGCCTCGTGTTTCGCACGAACCCTCGGCGCTCTTCCACGCGATCTCCACGCTTTTCCGCGTATTTCTCCTTCATCGTTTCGTATACGTATACCGCGCGGCGTTGCGCAACGGTTTCGATAAAGCCGGCGAGACGGAGCCGAGCGTTCAACGGTTGTCGATAGAGCACATGCAACGCCTTTGCTCCCGGAATTATCTGCGCGCTTTTGTTCGCGGAAAAACGCGTGCGCACGCTTGCAAACGGGCAGAATTCGATCGCGGCACGTGTTCCGTGGATTTCCAGGATGATTGCGTAAGTGGAGGCTGATTTTGAACAGCGAAATTAGATAATGGCAATTACGGGTTATTGGCATCAAACACACACCGCGCTATTTATTTTAGATGAAGCCCCTCTTTGTTTACCCATTTTCTGTCTTAAGAGGTAATGGCACGACGAGGGGCCAAAATGGTAAAATAACTTTGGAGGTGATTTTAAAGAAATTTACGAACTTTATTAAAAATGTAACATAGGGTTCTTATGATACGTGTGAAAAACAAAAACCCTTATTTTTTTCAGATTCTTTGAACAAAGATTTAAAAAAAAAATATTGATTTTGGATGGAACGGGGAACATTTGAAAACAAACCTTTTTTTATAGAAAAATCAGATGTTCGCCATTCCTTCAGAAGTCAATATTATTTCGAAGTCTTCGGCACTTCTCTAGTATTTAGTGTGTATATTACAAAACTTTTTGGCTTTTTTGTTCTAAGTCCAACGGTGTGGACGTGAAAAACTCCACCCTGGAATGACACAAATGGAAAATACGTATCAGCTGTGCGGCTACTGTGCCCGTATTTTTTCTTCAAAATTCTGATAAAAAAATTTGTTCCTTTTTTATACGTATCATAAGAACCTTGTGTTACATTTTTAATAAAGTTCATCAATTTATTACCATTATTACCGAAAATGATAATTTGTCCTTGAAATGACCTTGAAGTGAATTTGAAGGGAGCAGCAACAATATGCAACAACGGCAACTATATGGACCCCATATGTGTTTCAATAAGAAAAATTTAATCTGGGAATGATCGTTGAATTATGGAGTTTAAAGGCATATCACAGCTGTCAGAGAAACATGCAACAAAAGCAACACAGTGACCTTCAATGTGCTACTGCATTTGCGTGGTTTTGCAATAGCATCGAAATTGCGATTTTTATTTTGAATATTACGCTCGTAAGAGCGTGCAATAAAGTTAGTCGCGCAAACCCCTGCATGCAATTTAATCATGCAACGATAACATGTGCTGGTTGAAACAATTGCCAAAAATCGAAACAGTTGAAGTTATTGCTTATTTAGACCAATGCAATCTGAAATAAGCAATAAATTCAATTTCTTTGATTTTTGACTCGCCGAGAAAGCCTCCCAACCGGAAAAATTCAGATTTTAGTGAAACTTTATTTGAATGTAGAATAGAGCTGTAATTATTCGAATAATTCAAATAATTCAGAATATCTATAATTTCTTCGAATATTGGAATATTCGAATACTTGCATTATTCGAATATTCGTTAGAGCCCTAATGTAGAACCCATTGGAGTGTGCACGGAGCAATTTTCTTTTCTGCGGAAATTCACTCTAAAGGCGTCAAATCAACCCTTAAGGTTACCCCATTTTTTTAATAACTTTGTAACGCAACTCTACATTTAAGAATCTTTAGAATTAAAAAAAACATAAGAATTTAACGAATTTAACAAACTTAAGAATTGTTCAGTTTTTGATGCTCCATCAACCTGCCAAAAGAAAAATAAAGTTGTATTTAAAAAAACGCGAGAACTTTAAGAGCTGATGTCACCCCCTCCGTAGTGAATTTCCACAGAATACGAAAATTGCTTGTTGCCTACTCCAAGCTGCTCTAAATTCGCACCAAGCTCCATTAAAATCAGAATTTTCCATTGGAAAACATTTCTTTATCCAACCACTTTTGTAATCGCCAATTAAAATGACCTTGAAGGCGAGGAATTCATGCAAAGCAGCACTGATTGCATTTCTTTACAGCCTCGAAATAAGGCTCACGCGTGTGCGCACGTGCTTGCCAAGCGTCGCTTAAATAATCGCCGAATCAATTTCAACGTTCCAGAAAGGCCCGGCTTTGTTCGTCTGCGAAGGGTGCGCGCGTGCACCCCGAGAAAACAAAAGTACCGTTCGCGAAAGGATGCCTGTATATAAAACGGCCAAGAAAGCTTGAACGAGCCCTGTTACGCCGCAAGCCTCTGTACCCAAGCGACTTCGCACGTCCAAGCCCTTTGCATTTAACGTCAACCGCGGACGGGTTAACAGTCGTTAAGCCACTCGCAGGAAACGATGGAAGAGGGAGCTGAGGGAACAGTGGCAAGGTTAAGTCCACCCTCCGAGTGTAATTAAAATGCTGAGGAGTGTACAGGGGTGAAGCTCCGCGGCATGGTTTTCAGAAATGAGCAGGAGTTCTAAATTCTACTATATTAGACTTATAATAAAACACACCTATTTGACTAATAAGTAGCGGTGTGCGGATATCCGAAATTACGGGGCCCGATTTGCGATTTGAGAGCCGACTTTCTTGCTTGAAAACTCTTACGTCTGATCACACAGCAAAATCACAACTTAAGAGTTATCCGGCACCCGAGACCCGATATATGAATTTATAAATAAATAAATTAGTAAATATATCAGTTTATATACTCTTAAAATTATAAAATAATTTGAAAGAGCGCGGTATCGTCGGGGTCGTCCTTAAATTACGTAAAGCTTTTGGGGGGGGGGGGGGGGGGGTGACGAATTTCTTACGTTTTCTTACAAGAGGCAGGGGGAGTCAAGTAGCGTCTTACGTAATATTTGTTAACCTAATTTTCAATAAATACGAATTCTATCATTAACGTACAAGTTGTTTTAGTTTAAATTTCCCGAAACCGAGTTAAATGAATTATATAAAGCTTTAAAAGAATTTTAATAACTGAAAAAAATCAGTGTAAAAATATTACGTAAGAAGGGGGTTGCAATATCGAATCTTACGAATTCTTATACTGGGGGAGGCAGGGGTAAGAAATCGCCAAAATTACGCTTACGTAATTTAAGGACAGCCCCTCACTGCACTGTATATAAAAAAACATGGAGTTTGGGGGTTCTACTAAATTTTACTAATTTTAGTGATGTTTGCAAGGATTTGTGGGAAGACTTCATTGGGAAACACTGCCATGACTAAAAGTTTACGAGGTATTTAACAATAACTAGTGCGGTATCAGCTTCGAGTCCCTTTGGCCCACAATTTATTATTAAATAGCTCGCGAGATGTTATGCAACTATTAGGGTGAATCGACCAGTGAATGAACAGTGACCAGTGAACGAACAAATTGACTTTTTTCGTGTATAACAAGAATACTATTTCATTGAAAACAATAATCTTATATTTATAACGAAGAAACATTTATTGAGATAACGGCGATACTAATGTTTTTTGAATCTACGAACGTCTCGGTCGCTTATTAATTTTTTTGTTTTGTGGTTTCGGGTGCTGCCATTCACGGCGAGAAACCTAGTAACAAAACACGTACGATGACAGTTAACCATTATATCGTGTAAACTGTGTTCTCACATAAATAAATTTATCAGGTTCCTATTATTATAATATATAGATTATATTTTTATATTCTTATGTTAGGTCCCTCACCTAAACTTCCTTTCTTCTTTTGTAGCGTTTTCTGGTCGGAAAATGAAGTATTATTCTATGTGTTCATTCACCGGGTAGAAGGTATTCATTTATGGGGTATTTTGTTCATTCACTAGTATATTGGGCATTGATTACATTATTATGATTTATTTCAGACGCCGGTCAAGTAAAAAAATCACAAACAATTTTTTTAGACATTTTTAAAGGCTATTCTGTTACAAATTCTCATTTCATTAATAAATTAGGACATTATTTCATTTTTATCGTTATTTGAAACTGAAAAAACGCTTAGCTGTTCATTCACTGGTCAATCCACCCTATCTAACATGAATGAAATCTTCTTTCGGTAAAGTAAATATTCCATGAAAATCGGTACGTAACACCTGAAGCGGTGCCCTTGCAAGTAGTCCTCTGTCGAAAAAGTGTGTCACCGTTTAAATTTACAAGCGCTTATAACCGCCGCGCTCGTTCAAGCCTGGACTACAATCGACGTCTGATACTCCGACGCAGCTGTGTGTGCCCGGTCGGCGAACGGTTGCTTTCTGGAACGCGATATTTCGCACGCGCGAGCGCGGGAAATGTCCGTGATCCATGCGTGATAGCGACGGTACAATAAGCATCGTTCAACGATGGTTGCGATCTTCCGCGGAAGAGCTAACAGAGTGCCCCCCCTTCTTGGAAGAATACTCTGCGACAGCTGCGACGAAAGTTCTGGAGTATCCGTTTACCTGCAATATTGGCACCACTTGCGAGACACTTGCGAGCTGCGTGTTCCCGTGGGGAAACTGTGCAGGTAGAAAGGTTGCCTTCTCTCGGGGGCGAACAGAAATTTACGAGGCCTGCTTACTGCGAGGTTATTTTATCGTTAGGGGATCCGAAGGAATTGTAACTGTTTTTGGGGGGAGTTATTTCACTGCTAATGGCGAGACTTCTTCAAAGATCTTCTTTCGTTAGTAATAAGAAGTATTTACGGCTGTTGTACATTATCGACACTTTGTTGGATTCTTTAGAGAACTGCGGGTGGAGCTACGGAACGGTTGTCGAGTAGGCTTACGTGCGGAAGCGTTGAACAATGGCCCGCGCAGGTTAGAGCAACTAGGGTCATTAGCACTTGGATGATGTTAAGGAGTTTTGTTGCTGTGGCAGCGCGGTGGAATAGGAAGGCATTGAAGTAGAATTGAGTGCAATGGATTTGGGTAGACTGCGGGAAATTGGAATATAAGGAGATATAGGGAAATTGTTATTATTATTATTAAACGTGTTTATTGCCCAACACAAGCAGAAAGCAACGAAAAGAAAGTGAAGAACGACAAAAGCCACGGCGAAGTTCAGTCGGGGACTGTTTTCTTAACTTAACCTAAGACGATAACTTAACCTCGGCTTAAATTAATACATTTCATTCGAAAATCGCGGAAATTCCCGAAATCAGCGATTCTAGACCTTTTAGTGCGATCTTTAAACGTTTGCACCTCAGAGCAACGTTAACCAATTTTGATGAAATTTTCAGCATGTATACAGCTTACTTCGATCTACAAACGGGTGTTTTGAATTTTCATTGCAGGCTCACAAAAAAAAGTTTTAAAAGCGACCTTTACTATTTTTTTTTTGCTATTCCGACCAATTGCATTTTTTTCAAAACGACGAAACACATCAGTTGGCAAACTAACCCTTCTAGCTTCTAAAAAAACTCAAGTCGTTTGGACCAATTCTAAAAAAGTTATGCGATTTTAAGGAGTGTACGATTATGGCTGCGAGTCACTGTAGTAGATCGGAACAGAGTAGAATAGGGACTGAATAGGGGAGTAAAAACAGAGTAAAAGGAAGTAAAACAGTGGAATACAATAGAATGGAACACTGTAAATAGAATGATCACAATGAAATCCTCCCCCGCACTCGCTCTACAAAGACTCTCGAATGTTTTGCCTCGCAACCGCGTGTCACGCGCTCCAAAATAGCCCACAATCCCACGATCCTTGATCCGAAACCACCCCAGTCATGATACAAAAACATCGACGATGTTCCAATTAACGCGTGTCGCGCATAATCCTCCAAATGAAAATCGGCCGCTGGGCGTGGGGGATGCTGATGTTCCCGTGCGTCCGGCAAGGCCGAGGACGCGCAGCGTAATTGGATGGCGGCCAACTGCCTTAATGCTACCGAACATTCTTTTATTAAAGAGAAAACCGTGCGCCCGCCTGGCCGCGCTCCAGCAAACTATGAATCGTTAAGGGAAAGGGTAGCCGAGCGCATAAATGATGCACCAAAGTACACCCGTTGTCTCCCGAAGCTTTTTCTCGGTCGCGGCACAACGGGCGATGACTCCGGACTTTTAAGGTTTCCTTTTAGTAGGACGAAAACCATTGTATCGGTTCTTCCACTCGCCAGCTACCAATCTACTTTTCTTCGAGCCACAAAACCGACACTGATTTCTTGTTCCCAGCTCGGAAGCTGGAAACGCGTCCGTGAGTAATGTGTCAATGACTCACGCTCACCTCTGGGCTCGTTAAATACGAGCTGTAATGAGCTATAGTCGAAGCAGAATCGTGCGAACCTCCTGGACCTTGGAACTTCTTTTAGAATTCTCTCTTCGAGAAATAAATTTAGCGTAAAGGATAAGATAAGAAATATAGCAGTGACCCTTTAGTGACCTCGACCAACAGATTAGAAACATTCATAACTTTCTGCAAAAGAATCCCTTAATTCTTAAAAATAAATCTATGCTGCACGTCTGGTTAAATATTCTTCAGTAACAGAATTACCGTTTTACGGGTCCCAGAGAAAAAAGTCACAGTAACTAATTAAGAAGCAATTTCAGTTATACACAACAGAATCGCGAACTTTAGATGCCAAACCCAGTTGCGAAGCTGTTTCAACAACACAGCCCGATCCCCAAGCAGAGAAATGTCCCCGTTACACGCTTTCAGTTACACAGAAAGTTCGCCCGATTATTCCATCAAGAGAGCCTCCGCTAACCGATATCCCTCTTTGGCCCACTCGAGCCAACGAATCAATCATCGTCAAGTGCAACTTCCGAGAGATCTAATTACATGTAGAAGAGCGACTCGAAGCAGATCAGCCACCCCCCTCCCCGCCACGAGCGTTCCTTCAAAGGGGAGGGACAAAGAGGTATCGACAAAAAGCTACCAGGTATTACAATCGCACGAAAGACGCCTTTGCAAACAAACGGGGAGAAGCCAGTGAGCTGTGAACCGCCGTCGGCGCCGTACTCGAGTTACCGATTAGTCATTAATTCAACAGCGACCGTCGAGGTTTGTTGGCTTTCGAATTGCTGGACTGATCACCAGCGCGTCACGCACGGACGGATTCGCGTGGAAGAGAGGCTTCCCCCACTTTCGTGCCGCACGACGCGCCAATCCGAGGAGCCCCGTACTCGCAAGCGCTGACGAAGTAACCTCGTCTTTCGGGAAATTCATTTCCGCGCAATCTTCTTATTACGCCCGGAATCTCGACGAGCAAACACGGAAGATGAATGTCCCTCAAGATGATTACCCTCATTTCTTCCGTAACGCTTCAACGATTCCGCGCTTTCCTTGGCGCAGTGGGCAGCACAATTTGAGGGGTAATGATTCGCCGCGAAGGAAACAGTCGAATGTGCGGAACGGTAGTTCCGAGGCCGAGGCCTCGTTTACGAGAGGAGAGCGTCGGACATGCGTGGAGCTGCGTGCGTTTGGGTAGATGGCGCTGCGGGCGTTCGGCGAGCGGCTCGGCATAAGCGAGGAGCTTGCAAGCTTCCTAAAACTAATTTGCTAATAAATAAAGAGTAGTGGTTAGATACTTCTTAGACATTTTCTGTGTGGTTTTGTCAGAATATTCATTCCCCTGTGGATTCTACTATATATTCGATTATTTAGAATAAAGTATCGACAAACAAACAACTCTGAAACTATGCAACCCTGCGGAAGAAGTGTATATTCGATTATTTAGAATAAAGTATCGACAAACAAACAACTCTGAAACTATGCAACCCTGCGGAAGAAGTGGTCACAGAGCTTGCAAACATTTCAGAACAAGTCTTCTCGGAAATGAAGGCTCGTAGAGGAAAAATTCATTGGACATTTTTTATTCAGTTCTAGTAGATGCATATTCTTAGTACATATTTGATTATTTGTGATGAGGTAACATCGTGTAGGGGGCGATGAAGTAGAAAGGAAGTCTGGTGAATCGTGAAATGCTTTTGCTATTGCGACGTATGGTCGCTGGCGGAGCTCGTACGAATCCCTCGGCTGCACCCTTCCATTCCATTCTGTACTTATTCGCAGACAAATGGCCGTCGATGCGCGGTATGCATACGAGGCGAGAATAGATCGATACGTCTCCAGTGTAAACACAATGCCGCGTTTAAAGCCGGCCAGTGACACGTGTTCCGCCAGGATAAACACACCTACGCGCCGCGTCGCCGAGATAAATAGAATTTTCCTTTACGGCTCGGCTGGCCTCGCTATTATTCAGGTAAAATTATCCTACCCTCTTTTCACCGTGTGCTGAATGGGTCCACGAGTTAGATGGACCATGGAAATTATGCAATTCAAGGATTCCAGTGGCACGTGGATCAACGTGATCCTATCCTGCTATTCATTCGTAGATTAAACCTAATCTTCATTTTTGGGTCTCAGAATACTAATGCTGGTGTACGGGGGTGAGGATTTTGTGTTTGGATAAGATGAAGGTTTTCTTTGAACTTAAAAGGGGAGGATGATAATGGTCGAGGGGAATGAAAAGGAATTACACAGTCGAGAGAATTAGGAGTTCAATTGTAAAAAATTGATCGACTTTTTGAGGGGCAAAGTTGAGAGTAGCAAAGTTGAGAGTAGAAAACTTGGGAGTAGCAAAGTTTGGAGTAGTAGGCTAGAGAGTAGAAAACTTTTGAGTAGTAAGCAGGAGAGTGGCAAACTTCGGAGTTGCAAAATTGAGAATAGACAACTCGGGAGTAGCAAGGTTGGGAGTAGCAAGCATGAGAGTAGCAAACTTGAGAGTAGAAAACTTGAGAGTAGCAAAGTTTGGAGTAGTAAGCTAGAGAGTAGCAAACTTTGGAGTAGTAAGCAGGAGAGTGGCAAACTTCGGAGTTGCAAAATTGAGAGTAGAAGACTTGGGAGTAGCAAGCTTGAGAGTGGCAAGCATGAGAGTAGCAAACTTGAGAGTAGCAATCTTTCAAGTAGCAACCTTTTGAGTAGCAACCTTTTGAGTAGCAAGCTTGAGAGTAGCAATCTTTCAAGTAGCAACCTTTTGAGTAGAAAAACTTGGGGGAAACAAACTGGAGAGCAACAATCTTTCGAGTAGCAACGTTTGCAGTGTGCAAGATTTGTGTTACCTTGGAATATAGAGAAAGAACATCCTTGGGCTATATGCTCCAAGGATCGGTTAAGCTTGCACGTAAGCACGAAGAATGATTTATACATAGATATTATATTTGATAAACAGTTTGAGGAGCATTATTGTTTCTCATAACTTTAGCACCCTCGTCACCGTACGCCACCGCGACTGGTGCCAGTGTTATTTGGTGTTCGCAATTGTTGCACTGTATGTGCTCCCTAGCCTTGAAGAACTTGGCCCGAGTTTACTAAATCCGCCCGTGCTAGGGTTTATATATTTATTCAGACGCCATCTTATTTCGCTGTCTATTTGTCCATGCATACATGATCGTCTTTCATTGAATTTACAAAAACCTCTTTCATCCCTGCATCGTTCATTTCAAAATCTACATTCCAGGCATACAATGTGCCACAATCATCCATTTCAATTATCGCTATCTAATTCGTTTATCTCCCCATTCATGTACCCCACGTGGTCCATCTTCACGTTTACACAAAGCCTTCCTCACCTTTACCCTATGCTTTCTACGTAGAATGTTCCGAGAAGAAATGTCAACACTGTGCCAGCAGAATCTACACCTAATTCTCAGCCAAAGATGTTATATCAATATATGTATGCGAATGTAGAAACCAGGTACAAGTGCCTTTCGATCATTATTCATTCAGTCGTAATTTGTCGCATCGAATTTTCAGGATAAAAACAGTATCATTCAAACCTTTCCAACAACTGCAGCAATTGAGGCAGTCAGAGCAGCAACGGACTAACCCACATTTTTTTTCGAAATTGAATTAGTATCAATAACGTATTCCAATAGGCTTTACTAACCATATAAAACAGGAAAAAAATAATTTTAACGTGGGTTGGTCCGTTGTTGCTCTGATTGCCTCAATTATACCTTTGTTCACAAATCACCCTATAAATAGGAAAGAAACTACCACATATAAGGTCTCCACTTACGAGCCACCCGATAGCAATACCTCGATATTAGATCACCTATCAAACCCCCAAACTAGTTCATCCTTATCCCCACAGAGCTCCGACCATTTTTCCATTTCCTCCTTGAACACGTGCATTTTAGACCTCTCCCTAACCCACTACACCTGTAACATCTCTGTTTTAATATCCTTCTCGCCATTTTCCTCGTCCAGAAATTTATATAAGTACTTGTATACCTCCCGTAGGTCCCCGTCGCGACGCACACTTCGTTGGCGCGCAGCCAACGATATTCTTTTTTCCGCTCTGCCCGAAAAGGGAACCGTGTAACCCAGATACACGAGTGGCGGGCGCAAAAGACGGGAAACAAGCAAAGCGGATGCGGAAAGATGTATACGCGCCTGTTTTAAAACCCCTGCCCCTCTCCCTTTGTCCACAGCAACTCCTTCCTTTTCCCCTTTGTCCGGTCATCCACTGCGGACGAATGGGCGCGTGTATACACTTTCTCGACAGATCTATACACGCGCGGAGCTTCGAGCGTCCAATTAATTATCTTCGACGTTTAACTGGACGGCCAAAGCGACAGCGGACCCGGCCGCGCGTGTCTGCTTTATGTAATCGTCGTCGACGGCGACGATGGCACCCTCGGTACCGAGCAACGCGTTGACGTCAAACCGGCGATTAAAGTTCGGCCGGTAAACAACTGTACAGGCACGGGATACAACGTCAGGTGGTGATGGGCTTCAAGGCGCTTCGAATCATTTCCTGACGTCGACCTCGAGGAGCTAAGAACGTTATTCGTAGCGATAGCATGTTGGTCTCGATGGTGCTTTTATTGTATTTCCGGTTTGCGCACAGCAAGTTGGCAATGGGAAGTGTTCTTAACCCCTTGCGTTACGATGCTTGTAAAGGTTGCGAGCGGCAAAGTTAACTTGAATGGGAGGAGAGAATAGACAGGTTAATGATTAGTTTGTGATTCGTTCGAAACTAGATTAGACATCGACGACTGCTTAAGAATTTTATTCTCCAACTGATACTTTCTTTATTCAATTCGAACACGTGACGACGAGCGTCACTAGTTTTCACGGGGCAAGGAGTTAAAGCACGCGCGAGCATGTGCACGTACGTGAACTCTTCGGATTCTAATTCTAACCTTACTTATCTGTAACTATGACGTTTAAAATTGTTTAAATTTGAGTTAGGCTCGAAGTGGCAAATTGGTACAGGTCGTTGCCACGAAGTAGCGTTATGACAGTGCAGAGGCATCGCTGTGGGATGATGGAGGGACTATTCAGAAGAAGAAAAAGGCGCGAAGTGACACGAAGCGTTTCAAAGTCAATCACGACTTATTGCCATTTCCAGGTACTTCGTCTGCCAATGAGAATGAAGCTGACTGCTCGGGGCCGTGAAACCTGCGTTACGAGGAGCATTGGATCTGACATCTTTATAACGATGACTGACGAGTCGAGGTGATGTCATAACGAAATAATGTATTTGCGAAGTGACGGACATCTGATGGTTACGGGGTTCCAGAAGTTATCACGTCGAATAGATTCCATAGCTTTATTTTGACCATGAGACAGAGCAGCAGGGAAAACTTCCCTCGCTAGGACAACCGAAGAGAGGAATATCTTAACAATGAGTTAATTCTTTCGTGATTATTGAAGAACAATGAGTTTGCTAGGCTGTAAACAAACAAATTTCAAGTTTCCAATGTGAAAATTTCAAATTTTAAATTATCTAGTTTCAAATTTTAAATATTTCGAGATTTAACCTTTAAATTTCAGATTTCAAGTTTCAAATTCAAATTCAAATTTCAATTTTCAGATTTCGGATTTCCAGTTTCAAATTTCAAATTTCAGAGTTTAGATTTCAATTTTCAATTTTCAATTTTCAGATTTCAGATTTTAAACTTCAGGTTTCAAATTTCAAATGTCAAATTTCAGGTTTCAAGTTTCAGATTTCAAATTCAATATTTCAAATTTCATATTTATAAAACACGAATTTTTGTGGAAACATGCTACTTCACGTTTGAAACTGGACTTTTCACAACTATGTACAATCCTTTTGTCTATACCACGCGTTGCCCTCTACTGCACACAAACACACAACAGAAGTAGAACTTTCGCTACCAAAATATTTGTATTCAGCAACGATAGACTCGCAGCCCGACGCGAAACATAATTCATGTAAACGCGGTGGAGGTTCATGCAGGCCAACAGCGAAACTCGAAACGCACGATCGACACACTTTTCCCTGTCGAACGATTTACGAGCGCTGGGTGCCTCGAGCATCACACGCGACGGATTCTATCGATTCCGGAGAGTCGCCGCGGGGAAAAAATGGCAGTATTCCTTTGAAACGATCCTCGCTCCCGTTCCTATTTCCCGTGGATCGCTTTTTTTCATCCCAACCCGTGCTCGTCGTCGACGATCCATTAACCTAAAAATACCGGCAGCCACCGAGCCGAATAACTAATATCATTAAAGCTTACTTTGCGCACGTAACGCGTTACGTAATGCCCACAAATATTCATGTACCCACCGTCGATAAATCCATCAATTCCCTACAGGCATAACAGACAACGAGAGATTCTTGGTTCACCGCCTTTCACCTCTGAAAAGGAGAAACATTTTTTTCCACTTGTTCTACTTGCTGAAAGGAAGAAAAATTCCAAAGAAACCATGTGCCGCAAATGAACCGTTTTCCCGCAAAAGAGTGCTAAAGTTCTGACCAATTAGATCGCGCAGGGAAGCTCCTGGGGGCGGAGCTCTTCCCCCACTTTGTCGCCTGCTAGGAGCGCGGAGGTGGACGACGCGTAACGCTACTCCACTAGTGCATAACATGAGTTATTGGACAGAAGTCTGGCAACTCTTTTTATGACAAAACGGCTCGTTTGCAATACATGGTTCCTCTTCAAATTCGCCATTCCCTGCCCTGTAGGATACGTAGAAAGAAATAAAGAAAATTTTCCTCCTATTACAAGATAAAAATAAAATCATTCGCTCAGTAAAACAAGAAATTCGGAATGTGTCAAATAATTTAATCCTCACCAATCTTAAAGCAAGAAATTCATTTACGAAAACCATGAACAAACTTTTGGTACACCCTGTAGATCCTCCACTTCGATCCACCGGAGCATTATGCAACTGCAGGTTCTTCCCGCGAAACGATTGCTCGAACAACGTGTTTTCTGATCATACTCGAAGGAAGAATGCATTTACAACAGCCGCATCATCGCTTCATTGAAATTCCACGAGACCTGATTCGATTACTCAGCGAGTATCGAAATCTGCCACTTACTTCGTTAAATGACCAAGCAAGTTTGCCCCACGCTAAATCCACGTGCCCCCTAATTACGTGGAAATGGCATGTGCTACATTGGTGGCTAAAAAATTACACAGATGACGATTTAAATCTTAACGATAATATAATCGATCGGGGAAACCAAACGTTACACAGTAAACAGTATCGAACGGTGGGAATGGTCGCCTGTTTGCGCGCGCTCTGTTTGTATCCTGATTCCCTCTATAAATAAGTCACCCTGACTCCGTTCGTCCATACGATCTTCGATTCGTGACGTCCGCAACGTCACGGGATGATATTCTCACGTCGGAATGCAACAGAAGCCTGACGCCATTGTCAGCGATTAGCCTGCACAGTCACACGCCGCCGATATATTCAAATCGCATAGCTTTGCTTAAGTCATTCATAAATACCGTGATTTATGAAGGTGAACACGAAAGAACTTTTTAGCGAACTCTGATACACTGTTCTTTCAACGCGGTCGTAAAATTGTGAAACTTATTGCTAGGCATTCGGGAAGACTTGGGTGAAAAAGCTTACGAGATTTCAAGGACCCCTGTGGTATTCGGGTCATTGGTTTAAGTAAAACTCTGCACCACGAGATTTGGAATCGAATGATTTTGGGACTCACCTTCGTTGATATTCATTTTTAAATTGGGTTTATTTTTTATATCAGTTCTCAATTATTTAGACTAGGGGCGGATTTATATGGAAGCATATTTGATTAATATGTGAATAAAATATGAAACGTAATTTAATAAAACGGGCTATTTTTTATTTTTGGCCATTTTTTTATTTTGGCCATTTTTTTATTTTGACCATTTGGCCCGGGTGATCTTTAAACACAGGGGCTTCGGACCATTTTAAGAACAATTCCCTTTTTTTCTTATAGCAAATTAACAATAACCAAATATTGAATTAATTTTAAAATTGTCCCACCTCTTTTAAATTAAAATATTTTGATGTTTCACGGAAAGGGTGGCAGACGATTGTTACCCTAGGGGCGCCAAATCTCCAAATCCGCCCCTGATTTATACCCAACCGGAGAACCTTATTCAGAATGGCATTTAAATACCATATAATTAAAATTAAAATCGTTTCAATGTTCCTACCAGGTATTCTGATTCACATCACGTAAAAGCAACCGTAACGGACTAGCGATAGAAAGTAAAAGTGCTCGAAGCGCAAAGGGTTAAATGTCCGCCAAAATGGTCCCATTCCCTCTCATCTCCCGCGTTCTACGGTCACGTACTGTTCCTAGAAGCGTGGCAGCAACGTCGTAGCGAAAATTAGCAGTCTGCCGTGTCAGCTTGCTAATTTGCAAGGTACACCAAAGGTCCGCTTTTTGCAATGCGAATGATGGTTGTTTATGCGACGCGACGCTTGGTCATCGAACGGTATCGCGGAGGGGCAGACAGACACGCAGGAAAGATTCAAATCGTTCTACGGTCGATCGATGCGATACGCCCTTTACGACCGATGTTTTTCTCTTTTACCTGCGCTCTCAGCTTTCCTATCGTTCAACGAGGATATAAAGGCGAATTTACACGGTCCACTTTGGGTGAACGATGCGGCTGATTCAACAAAATTGAGAGCAAAGTCAACAGTGCAAATGACCATTTAAAGTATTCAAACAAATTGAAGATTGAAAGAATTAGAAATTCACAGAGTTTCTACTTTTGCTCAGGATTATTCGTCCAAAATTAAACACATGTAAACACGCATCTTAAAGATTAAAAGATTTTATTTCAGTCGCGTGGATGTTAAAGTGATATAAAATTAAAAATAAAGAGCACTCGCACTCGTTATATGGCGGAATAAACAGGGTCATAAAATCTGAAGAATAAAAAAATGGCACTGTTAAGAGGGCGTTTATGTGGCTAAATTATTTTGGTACGCAGAAGAGGATTCATTCAAGCCTTCTTTGTCGTTTTATCTTCGGGTTTATTTTAATCACTGCCATTAAATGTCCACAAATGCTTTCAACACCGGTACCTGCAATTTGCTTCGACGCCATTTTTAATTGAACCAGTTTAGTCAATTTCATTGAAACATCGAATTTTCAATCTCATTGTTGCAATTCGCTCAAAGTCAGCTGTGTAAATTCGTCATAAGCTGAATGCAAAACTGTATTGGCTTTCCATTACTCGCACGCAAAAACCTTTCGTTCTAGAAAAAGTCACGGACACTACAGTAGTGATTCAGAACGATAAGTTCGATTTCACGATGCCACCTGGCGAGGAAGTTTCGACCTCGATTAACGATACGAATTAACATCGTGGTCACGAATGGCACCTTTAGTTTTCAGAATTTAGGTATACAAAAATGGTAACAGCATGCTTTAGTAATAAAATACAAACACTGACAGATAGCCACAGAACTATCCATATCATATTTCACGAATCCCTTCGACATGGTAAACAATAAAATACAGTAACTCGTAAATTTCAAATGGAACAAAATACTCCATCAACTCTCCCTCCAAGTTTCTACCAAAGCAAAACAAATTTTTATAACCACTGCACGCATCGATCCGGAAAGCAGTACTTGTATCGTTGCCAACCATCCTCGCAATTGAATAAATCTTCGATTTGAAATTTTCGTGCCAAATGCAACTATAGTCCCTCTGATCCCTGTTTTATATAATTTTTCCACCGTGCTCTAAAAGCCTCGTGCCCCGTTAATCGAAAGTTAAATTACGGGACGAAAACAACTTTCGTAGCAGAGCTACGGTCACCGATCGGTCCAGCTCCACCGCTGCTAACTACCTAGAAATAAATTTGGTCAGCCAGCCAACTTCAGAGCGCCACCGTGCTCTCTTATTTTACACCGTTCCTCCGCTCCTTAATACGGCCGACCATTTATTTGCGAAGCGCCTTTTGGCTCCTTTTCAATTACCGATCGTTGGGATCGCGCGCCCCATCGATTGCTCACCGTTGGCGCTACGAGGTCTGGACATCCCCCCGGATTACTAACCTCAAAATCGAACCGAGCTTTCCATTGTCAGACGTTTATTCAAACCGATTTCATATCTCGACAACTAGGCTCCCCTCCATTGCTAAATTCAATGGGAATTATTTTCATTCTTGATCTTCCTCTATATTAGATAAAAAAAATTTACAGGAGTTGTTAGTATATATATATATATATATATATATATATATAGAAAGGGACAAGGAAACTAGAAAAAGATGGCGTCGGTATCCCCGATCATATGGGTGTTTTTGTTTAAGTTTATAATTTAGAAAGGAGAAAACTGAAGAGGGCCTATAAATCTTCATAGAGTTAAATTCTGAATTTTAATTTACTAATTTTTCGTAAAGGGAGAGTCTCAACGAAGCACATTTCGGTTAACACAAGGATATGTCACAATTACGGCTCGACTGGGCTTCCTATACACGTATCGTGTTTCACAATATTAGTGTCGCGGTATGCGTAGCATGTAGACGAGCATTTACACATCGAAAATACGCACGGCGATGTTTTTAAACGGTCTACTAGCGGGGACACGGGCGGCACGAGGAAACGCGAGTTGTGGCAATATTTTAGTTAAACTTCAGGCTGGCATGGTCGTTTGAGTTGCGAACGTCCATGTTTACTTTTGTATCCACAAGAAAAACGTAGTGAAAATAATTAATTTTAATACTCTCCTATAAAAATCGATTTTCAAAGAATTCCTCCTTCCACTTGACACATCCAAAAATATAAACACCCCCATGTGTAACGCTGACAAGCAGACATCGTCAAATTGACGCCTCACTTTTTCATAAAACCCTACATATGTCCTAGTATCTAAAAAAAAAAGAAGGGGAAAAAATCCCCCAGTAGCTAAATACCAACACTTAACCCTGTAGGTACTATGAACGTTTCAGTGAATGCGGTGAACGCTTATAGGCGTTCAGCGACAATGGTTAAGAAATGCGACTAAAGGTGTCCCGCACGTGGCGAGCGTTCGAATTATCATGACCCAAAGGATTAAATGTTTCGTATACCGAAACTGTAGTCTCATAACTGGTAGAAGTATATACAGTCTCATCAAAGCGTGACACATCAGTTTGACATCTGCTTGTGAGTCAATCCACAGGAAAGGCGCCAAATTCAAGATCACAAGATAAGACATACCGCTGCCTACTATTAACAACTCGGGATAGATTACAACATATTCGATCAGATTAGACAGATGTCAAACACAAATACCGCCAAGAGGCTAATTGTACCTAGCAACAATCCCGCAAACATCGAAAGAAAAGCATGATTTACGATATAGCGCGTAAACGGTGTAAATTAAAAAAATCGATATTGAAGGCCGTAGATCGAGCTCTCTGAAGCGACTAGACACGAACGGCAGAGAGAAGTGGCCGCAGACAAAACGTTCAACTAACCGTGGATAACGTGCTAAGGTCCCATGCGCTCTTGGCCTGCTTTTGGTAGCCCTTCTTGTTCCTTTTGCCGGGTCTGCGCAGGCTGGAGAACCATCCTGCGGCTATGGCGACCGCACTAACTTCCCGACGGCTGTCCGTGTGAACAACGTTTCCGCCGCGGACCTCGTCGAGCGCGTCCACCGACCTGCCGGTGAAAATCATTCTCCTGGCGGCGTCCCCGTCGCCGAACTGCGGGTGAACCCGGCGGGGAATTCGTTGCACTCGGCACGCCCCTTCACTTCGTCCACCGCGTTAGGTACGTGTTTACTTTCAGGAGCAACTCAGCCACGCTATCTGACACCGCGCGCTGCACGCGTCGCAGGAGCTATCCACTAGTCCCGAGGGTGACATTGACGCCCGATTCCTCCGCGACCGCCGCCGAGGCGAAACGAGAAGCTCGCAACGCGGCAGTCAGTAACCGCAACGCTCGCAGACCAAAGATCCCATCGGTTCAACGACCCTTGGCGATTTCTTCCGATCGGTCGATAATTCAATGAACCACCACGTGAATGGGCGTGCAAACACACGGAGAGAAGATTAATCGAGGATCGTCCACAAAGGACTTAGATCGTATGCTCGAGGCAACCACTGTCAGCGGGGACAATTGTTATTGTATTTGAATGGAATCCCTTGAGTAACTTCCTCACTCGGCACTAATGAACTCTCACTGTACGATAGTCATACGGGAACGAGTGACTTGTAAGTTTGAAACTTTTCTGTTCAGTAATACACGATCGTTTCGTTCTGATATGCTGTGGTAGAACGAGAATGCAGTAAAACAGAGATCGTGTCACTTCGCCGAATCAGCCGGTGGAGGAACGAAAAACGAACCGCTCCGTGCAGCGGCCGACGTGCGACTGACGAGCGTACGAGTACAACGGTCGCACCAGGGACGCGCTGGCGCCTCACGGTGGACGTGTCGCGAACTCAGACACGCGTATGCGAATAAGGCTGCTCCTTGCAACTGGGACGCCCTACTGGTTTCTTCTAAAGAAAAGCTCGTGCAGGGAACATCCTTGTTTCCTGATCGAGAAGGTTGAAGCTCCCTCTGAAGAACGAGAAGAGAAATGCAAAGCTTAATTGCCACCGCAGTGGTATAGTAAGGTCTGAAAGGAACGGTGTTTGTAGGTTGAAGTAAGGTGATCGCTATTCTCTCAGCTTCTTCTGTTGTTGGCGCAGTGAATGAGATAGACTGCGAGTGAGCGAGACAGACTGAGTACCATTTTTTCTCTTTCGTTCTACGCGAGTATTTTCGGAGATATTAGAAATTCGGTAGATCTAGATTACAGCTGCAAATATTCAAACAATTCAGCATTACTTACTTCAATAATTTGTTCGAATGACGATTGTAAAATAATTAGAACAATAATACTAATAACTGGTGATTGTTTTCGTTTCAAAATTTATGAATTTACCAAAGATTAATGAACGTCCAAATTTATCGTTTGAAAAACAAATAATTCTAAAGACAATATGAAAAGAATTTCACGATAAAGCGTGAAGAAATATTTCATGTTCAGATCCCTATTCGGTACAATCCGAAATTCGATCACCCCAATATTCGAATATCCGAATACGCGAATATTCGAGTACTCCTACCAATTATTCGAATATTCGTTATAACCCTACTCTAAATGTACTTCCGAGACCAACTCTGGACCAAAACCTACGACGCAGCACGCACCATGCGTGGGTGCATATTATTCCCCAAATATAAGAAAGGCGTGGGACGCACCCTCGCAGCTTCTCCACGCGGGGAGCTTAATAAACAACGCTCATTGTGAATCAAACAACACATTACGCGACACCCGCAGATTGCGACTGACCTTTGGTGCGGTGAAAGAACGATAGCTGGCCCCTAAGGCTTTATCTCGTAATTGCGTTTAAAATTCACAAACATATTTCCTAGTGTCCAACCCCCCCCCCCCCCCCCATCGTCCCACAATTATATCTCCCGCAGTCCAATAAGTTCGCCGTTGCATTCCAAGTTCTTTGTCCCTTCCGCCGGGTCATTCACAGCTACTAGTTAATTACTTCCAATTGCACCCCGACGAACCGCTGTTTTTTTTCTCAATTGCGCTCGTCACAAGACTCTTCGAAATGGCCCCGATTTCCCGTTTGCACGGCGGCGCGCGTCACATACTCAATAAACGCAGATCGATGCGGCGCGGTGGCGGGCAATTACTCCAAATAGAATGGCTCTTTAATCAGGGGACCGTGCTGGAAGAATAATGCAGAAGCTGGACGAAGGAACGATTTCTCGAAGAGATAGAACGGCTAGCCACGTTCAGCCGCGGCCTGTCGACGCCCTCGGCGACACTCGAGAGCGCCGGCAATTGATAAGCAGTCGGCGAAATTTCAGCGCTCCCCACCCTACCTTACCGTTCTCGGAAGCATTCTCCCCACGATCCTCGCAAGTATGCGCCGCGATGCGCCCACTTGCTGCTAACAGTGTGCTCCAATCGAATCTGAAAGCCTCCGTGCTGACTTCTAATTTTAGTCGATCGCAATATTTTCGTGAGAAAAACACGCTATCTGGGTGGAAAACAGGCATTCGTCCCGAACGATATGCCCCACGTTCTTGTCGAGGGAAAAATAAATTGTTGTAAATATTCAGCTTGCGATGAACATTAGTTATACGGGGCGTTAGGAGCAAAAACGGACCGATCCAATTTTTGTTTACAAAATCGAGTTAGCAATAATGTAGCCCGATAGGCTGTACTAATCCTATGAAATAGGAATTTCTTTTTAAATTTCTTTTTTTCCATTTTTGCTCTCAATTTCTTATATGTACACTGAGTGGGCTGAGTATACACGCGAATATTAATATGGGGAGGTATTTTCAAGGTGTATAGATGTCTGTGGATGTGGCTAGCAGTTGGGAGATTTTCAATACGCATGCGCGGAGGAAAGGTGGAAGGGGATAATGACCCCCTCCAAAATAGGGAAGGAATTCTGTGGGGATAGTGATGACTACATTGGGGGTTCGACGAGCAATATGGTTTTCCTAGCTTCTTCTTTCAGCCCCTATAAACTTCAATATTGCTTTGTGGGATCAGGAAGCCACTTAAGAGGGAGCTTAGAATATACAGACTTCGGAGGCGGTGCTGGCGCAGTTGGTTAGGCGGCTGACCGGTACGTGGAGGATCGCGGGTTCGAGTCTCATCACCCGAGGTCCGTTTTTTTCGTGGCTCCCGAACATATGGGAATTACAAAACTTATTCCACACACAAAATGGTAATAATGTCTATATCCAAGACCCACCTGAAGATCTCTTGCTGATTTTCGCCCATTGTGGAACTGTGCAACATCGTGACCAGGAATGGAAAATATGGATAAGATTTTTGAAATCTCAAAAAATACGATCCTCGAGAGAAGATTTTAGATTAATGGTGGCATTCAACCCTTGGGAAGAAAAGAGAGGAACGAAGGGGACACACGCTCTGTGTATGTTAATGGATTGCTAATCGGGAGTGCCTGACATTTCCCCGCGCATTAATTAAATATACGACCCGGGATGTAACGGGGTTCGAGATGAAATAACTCGTATTACTTTCCTTTCGGGTTCGGAGGAAAATTGCACGGTGCAATTTATGATTTTCCGTGCGCGCGTTGGTACTTCGTAACAGAGTCACGAGCAGGATCGAGGCTTGACCCGGCGCGAGAGCTAACGCAAACATAAAGCAATATACAGGGTGATCCTCGCAACTGGGGCGAGTCGTATTTCCGTGCTACGGCCACTCTTGTCCAACTTTATACGTGGTACCGTAAACAGGGCGTAAAAAGAAGTAATGGCTAGAGCCTTTCGCAGACGAATCTACGTATCAGGATCGATGGGGGATCCGTTCCTCCATTCTCCACTTCTGTATGAAATACTCTGTTCTGTTTCTACACGCTGTACTCGATAACAGGATAAAAGGCTCAGGAGGCATCGTGGACAACAAGCAAAGCGTTTTGTCATAAAAGATGGATCAAGTTTCCATCAATCAAATCGTGCAGAGTAGTTTCTGGAGGCGAGGCATTTCCCCCACCCCGCCTCCTGTTACAAACACGCCCACTTTGTAACTGTCACTCCCACTGTGACCACTACTTTTCTTGCACCTTCCATTTCCTCAACCCTTATACGGAATTTGTGAAGTTACACGGATAAATAACTTTGGGTCACATTGATCCGATATCATATATTCACAAGAAACGAGCAGAAAAATATAAAAATAAAACTTAGTTCATTTCATTGCTACGATTTAATATTTTAAGAACTTATTAAATTTCTACAATAGAGGAAATTTAAATATTTAATAACCGTCAGTAATAATTTCTAAATTTTTTTTATTATATAAATTTTATAAATCCATAAAATATTAAACACTAATAATTTAATGAAGGACTTTCACACCAAATAATACATTAGTAAAGGAGAATTGAGGATTTGCGACTACATTTTGGGCCAAAATGGCCCAATTTCCGTGTAAGGATTAAATCAACTACCCCTTCACCAAACGAACACTTTTATCCTCTCTCTCAAAAAAAAAAAAAAATAAATAAATGGTAACGCAAGATTCAAAATGCTACTTTTTAAAAAGCGTTTGTATTATCCTCAATATAAGCTCCATCAAGTTCCCTAAATCCGAGCATTCACGTTCAGGACACCTTGTATATACACAAATCGTTGTATACCCGACCCGAAACCGTCCTGGCCCGTGTACAGGTCAGGTGACCGCGGGCAATGTGCGTTAAGCAGCACTGCAGCCGATCAGGATGGCGTTCGTAAAAACTAGCGCAGGAAATTGGACGCTCCGGATCGCATAGAATCGACGTGGACGCGGCTGCCAGCGGAATTACAATTGTACATACAAACGTCGGGGACGCCCTGCATTTTATCGTCTCCCAGAGCTGATTCCGTTCGTAAATAACGACTCCCCGCTGTTCTAATTCGGTCTCTGCTTTTGAACGGCCGATAAATATCGGCGAAATGGAAGGGGGAGGGGGGGGGGGGCGAGGGGATATAGTTGCTGGATTCGCTGACTGCGAAATCCGCTCGTCGCGGAAGAGTATCGAATTCCTCCCATGTGAATTACAATGAGAAGATCGTGAGTAGAAAGCGCTCGCCTTTGTCTGCCGCTCCCTTTATCTTCGGAAGTCGACGAATCTCCCCAACCGCTGCCATCGATAATCGAACGAGGAAGGCTGTAGTAGGGCAAGGAGGGGGGGGGGGGGATCGTGTATTCCAAGCGCCGGAGAGGCGAGCACGCGCGTCAATTCGCATTTCCGACGACACTCCCGAAATTATTCCTCGCGAACTCGCCTCGGGGGTTGAGGCTGTGCACCTGCTACGGCTGCACCGGTCCGCCGGGCGATCCAGCGCGCATGCGCGTGGGAACTCGTCCCGCGCGACGGTTGGCTGCGCGCGCGGCAAGTTGCGCCGAGTCGTTTTGCCCTTTTCACGGCGGACGCGCCACGGTAGATCCTATTACCGATATTCTTCAATGCCGTGCGCTTAAGTTTTTGCCGCGTTAAGCCGCGTTTACACTGAGAAAGCGGGTGCAAGTGCTTCTCAGATTTCGGCATAATTGAAGTGTAAAGAATGCTCGGTTACACTTGAAGTTTGCGGGGGAAGAACGAGCATTCGCTGGCTTCGTGGAAACGCGGCTTAACGAGATGAGGAATGCACGAAGCGGTTCGAAGAAGTGGACAGGTGTGTGGCTCCCTTCCAGGGGAGGTGGGCATGATGGGCAAGCTGGCGCAAAACTCACCACAGAGGGCGCCACCGGCGCACGTGCCAAACTAAAGTGTTGTAATACTAGAAGTTATGATTGTTTACATTTTCTTTTTCGTTGTTTGCTGATTTTCAAATTAAAATGACCACAAGAGGTGGAAATTAGGGACATTCAAGTGTTGCCCAAGGTAAAGATTTAGTACGGAAATGTGCATTACGATTTATCAGTTTCAATTGTTTTTCGTGGCGACCTTTCATGCTCTGTTTTAATTTCGGATTCAATTTTTTAACCGAAGCAGCTTCTTCCTTAATTATTATTCATGACGACGTGACGACCATCAGGCATTTCCTCCTAAAAAAATACTTCGTTGGCCACCTCTCTCGTATGACCATCTCCCCCGGACTTACCCTACATCGATTTTAGATATTATAAACAGAATAACAATTTCAGATCGTAAGGGTCTGAAATTTTAACATACAAGCCTATTTCGAAGCTTTGTACATGAATGAAGTTACGCTATGAATGGAAATTAATAGTGAATCCGATTTGTGGCCAATTGTCAAGCTGCTCGAGGGCTAAGATGTGGTTATCTAGTATATGAGAAATGAATATCCCATGTTTTATTTTGGAGCAGTGTATTGTGTGGAGATTTATCACGGAACACATCGGAAAATTGTGACGAAGGGATGGAGCTCGGTTGGCGCACGATGACTCACGTTATCCATTCACATTACCACGAAGCAGATGCTACCGGTTATTGCATTGATGCGTCCACTTCCTCCGTGGCTGCTCGTCACTGTCATTCAGCAATTTAGTTCTCAACCTGCTGCGTTAATCGCCCCGCGAGGAGGGGGGATACATGAGTCGATGCATGCAGAAATTTAGCAGCAAAATGTAACAAAATATCTATCTCTTTTTACTGAAGCACAATGGCGGATGAAAGGCACGAAAGTTGGACCAAAAAGTGTGGTCACGAGTTACCATTTACGGAAATGGATATTGGTGTGGGGACTGCAGTATAAGATTAGCATTAAAACTACATGGTACTTTTTAGATTGACGAGACTATAATTTTGATTTTAGAGATGTAACGACATGAAGATTCAAAATGCTAGAAGACGCTTAATACACGGAGTTAAATAAAACAGATGGATTAGAATCTGAACATACTCTCTGCAGTTTTCCTGGAGACTTATCACCGAATCACAATGTCATAAAATTGCAATAAAAGGATAATTAAGGAGTGCTTGTAGAAAACACTGAAAATGCCAAAAATCAAATTCTATACTAGAATATTACCATTGGCACGTAGAATATTTTCCGATAAAAATGATTTCTTTTTTAATTTTGGCCATTATAGTGTTTTCTATAAAGACTTTTCAATGTCGTAAATTATCTTGTAACAAATCCTCATAATTTTTAGTGACATTTATGTATATATTGTGCTCTACCCCGCTAAATAAAACTAATAATGATAATAATTTCAGTGTCAATATTGTAGTAGTATTATTGAATTCATCTCCTAATCCAGAAAATAATGTTTAAACGAAGTAGCAAATATTGAATGTTCAAGATCAGTAGATTACAAGATCACACCGCACTCCAGCAAAGATGCTCGATATATGTATATACTCGAATAGTCATCAGGGGTTGCACAATAACGAAGTGACAAACAATTTTCACGATAATTACGCCCCCCCCCCCGCGAGTGTTTCGTAATTTCGACGTCGTATCGGGTTAAGCTGTCACAAAGAGCAACGCCCGAGCAGATTAATTTTCTCGCCCATATAAATTACGAACTTCCCAAATTACGGGCTACCGAATTTCTCTTGTATACATTATTCCGCAAATGAATGTCGTAGCATTCTACAAAAATCTTTCTGAACCCTCAACTGCCGCGGAGGAGACTTTTATACTTAACTTGTCAGGTTTGATGTGACATACCCCAAATCTTATGTCTATTCTGAGAATAAAATGTGAACACTTTCGCTTCGGAACAAAAAGTTCAAGTCTTTTCGATAAGTATATTGAGGGGTTACATACTTTTAGGAAAATTTTTAGATGTTTTATTAAAAACAATAGAAGAAAATATCTACTTATTACACATTATTTAATAGTCCATAATGTGCGCGAAAAAATTAATTAACAATCTTTTTTGTATGAAATTATTTATGTTTTTTTAGGTTCTTTAGACCATTACACAAAAATGGTCAGCACCTTGTAATTTTACCATTATCGGCGGGCAAGCCATTTTTTATATATTTTTTTTAATAATTTTTTATGCACAATTACAGAGCAACATTTTTACATGGAAAAATTCATTTAACTTTAAAATGCCCCAACTTGTTCTTTTTTTTTTAAATTAAATATTAATTTGCGAGAATATCATTTTACTTTTCAGATCCATCGATGAGGTGATAGGTAATCATGCTAATCAGTTTTTCTGCAGTGGTCTACAGCACCTCGAAAATCATGAATAATTTAATACAAAAATTAATCGAAATAAATTTTCTCGTGCACTTTATGGACACTATGGAATAAATAATGTGTAATAAGTAATATTTTATTTTTGTAATAATAAAACCTCTAAAAAATCCTGAAATCATTCATTTTCGCCGCGGTTAAATAAAATCTTATTTGTAAATATTATAGAGAGAAAATAATTTGTTTTGTATTCTCAGGTGAAAAATGTTGAAATAAACAAGCATCTCAAGCATAATGGGGTCCATCAGACTCCATCTCATTATTTGAGGGTTAAGTTAAGAGAATAGTTTGAAAAATTCGAGGTGAACGCAGGACGTTGTGTAACGCTGGATCGAACTTCCTCGTAACGACCTGTGAATCAAGCTTTAATGGGAACGATCTAATTGCTCGCAATTAGTGGTTTTCTAAGTAACACACCTTGAGTGCGCATCATCAAACGATAAGGATTGCGAAACGCTCCAAAAGATTCGTGCACGACACTCCGGGGCCCTGAATAAGATCGTATCAATTCTATTTGTTCCAGCTCGTTGGGGCAAAACAAGATTCTTCGCGCTGGTAATCCAATTTGCACGCGGTAATCTTAAGAATAGGAAATCTGGGAACAGTCTTGAAGGACTTTGCGATTAGCACTTTGCTGCTCTTATAGCGCATCTTTGGGAAAACAAAAAGGAGGAGAAGATAAATAATAATAATAATATGAAGACAGAGAAGAAAAATAATAATAACAATAATAATATTAAACGAATTTGACCGTAGTTTTATACTAAAATTACTTCAGCTTAGGTTAATAGCAGCAGAAAGCTGTACTTCTGCACCAAAATTTCTATTTCTTTTACATTTTCTCTCCTCGTTTCTTTTCTTTTTTCTACTGATTTTCTACTGATTTTCTAATAATTTTCTAATAATTCCCAATAATTTCTAATAATTTTTTAATGATTTACTATGTGTAAAATAAAGACCTTGCTATTGTTACTGTATACAAAAATATTAATATCGTTCTCAAATTAATAGAATTGCGTTAAAAAGAGGACATAGTGCTATTCCAAATATTACCTACCAGATTTAAATTTGGAGAAATACATAGTATCTGCTATGTGGATGTCTGCCATTTCCAAAAAAAAGGAGCACATCGTAGGAAGCCACCGAGAGGGCAGAAATTTAATGGACGTTGATTTCCTTGGCAAAAAAAGGCCAAGGGGATGGAACGAGGCTGATTAAGGAAACATTCGTACCGGCAAGGTAACTTTTTATGATATCAGAAAAAAATCGAGAGTCACTACTTTCCAGGGGAGGATAAGATCGAGGGAAAGCTTTCGAAAACTCTTCCGTAGCGCGTGTAGGTGAAAACGGGAAGAACTCGACGAGGCGAGCGAGAGATATCGCGGGTGAAATAGCATTTTTTACATCACACAGGGATTCGTCGCGACCAATAAAACCGCGGGAATCGCTTCAAGGCCCACTGACCCGATTCTCATCGTAGTTTTCATATTTTCTATAACCATCTCACGTGCCATTGAACTCTTCTACGGTCCCTGAGTTTGCACCACAGAGCGAACAGTGCAATTCAAATACCAACTAACCCGATTAAAATATTTGCAAATTTGAAAAGCTGCAAATCGTTGTTATTTCATTTTCAACATGCATTTCACCTATTATTCTTCAAAGTCCGCGGGTTGCAAACATTCCTACTCGAATTTATAAACAAAAGTACAAAAATTTTTTTTATACTAAATTATTGTTCAATATTAAAAAAATGAAAAACCGCGATAAATCTAAAAAAATCAATTGCTCCTTGGATACTCGATTATTTATTAATTTGTTTATTTCTTTATTAATTTATTTATTTATTTAATGCTTGACATTCACACCGAGTTTCATAAAAATCAGAATTTTCGATTTCGCAACGTTTCCTTATTACCGATAATTCTGAAAAATTAAATAATCTTTCTCCAACCCAGTCATAACACCATTTTTTAAGAGAAGCAACTCAAAGGCCCCTAATCGCTATAAGATACATGTTCCCTTAGCAACAAACAGCTTCAGCGCGAAATCGTAAACAGCCTTATCAAAAACTGCGATTCACCTTTCGAGCGCGTCGCCGTTTGCCTCGGAGCAGCCAGATAACAGGGCAGCAGCAGTCGATCCATCCTCGTCTGCTGGTGCGACGGGAGCTTGACGTCATGGATGTCGAGGGTCAGGACCCACGTGGATCTGACGACGGGCCGCTAAATCGATTAAATCCATTTAAGAAGACCGGCGAGAACACGAGAATCTCCGGGGAAATTCACTGAGCGACAGTTTAACGACCGTGCGAGCCTCTCCTCTTGATTCTGCTAATCACATTCGCTTTCCCCTTCGCGAGGGGCCATACACTATCCAGATGCACCGGCGATAACGCAGAAATCGGTAAGCGAGAAATCGGTAAACGAAAAATCGGTAAGGTAAAAACTACTCCGAACGATGTACGCGTGTGTGTCTATGACTTCCAGAATCGAAACTGCGATGAAACTTGACACGATACGCGAGACCCTGCGTGAAAGTCTGTTTGTTGATAGCTGCAGCCTTGCTGTGGTTAGAGCCCGTACGAGTGTTATCGAAAGTCAACAACACGCTGATTTACATTTAATTACGTTACATAGAAGGTGAAACCCGCGAACCGTCGATGGTCGAGCGTGCTGTGCGATTAACAGTATCAGGCGTACTCCCCACGCTCGATTCTTCCGTTACCGACTAATAAAAGCTCCGGTGATTAGAGAGTTCGCGTAGAAACCGGCGGGGAACAGGCGTAGGGTGTTCCCCTTGATAAAATACGTCGAAAATGTTCAAGAAGTTTTCTCGTAGGACGCGTTGTTTTCGAGAAAGTCGATCTCGAAGAGGAGGTTCGGGCGGTGCGCGAAGCCGAACTCGGCGCGCGCTCGGGCGCGCATGCTCCGCACACGTATTCGAAACCGATTATCTCGAAAACGGAAGCTCGTACAAGGAAATCGTGCTGTACGTTTTTTGTCCATTTTTTCGCGACGAATCGGATCCGATCGGATTTCACGTGGAATATAGTTGCTTCTTGTCAAATTGTAATAGTTCTCAAAATATTCGCGTATGAGATTTTAGGAACTAGTTCTTTACAACTGGCAGAAGCTTAACGGTGCACGTCGATATCTTTATTACCCCTTGACGTAGTCGATATTCAAGAAATTCGTCCGTCAAACTTTTTAATTAGGTCAGGTGGAATCAATTACTTGTTGCGGGGAGGTTTAATCTCTTAACGTCCGAGGTCAGAAAGTTTAAAATGTTAAGTCCTTCCGAACAAGGGGCACTGAAGGAAATTCTTTACAGAAACTATGGCTACCAACCACGAGATAACTTGATTCGACGGGGATGAAGTTTCGTACGCGCGAAAGAAAATTGCGTCACGATCGCGCCACAGTCACGAGTTTCGGTTTACAGAGCATCACCAGCTCGAATGCTCGCCGTTTTTAGAAGAATTACGACGCTCAAAGCGTATGAGTGTGCACGGCTCTATCAACTACCGCGGAAGCGTCTTATCATCAAGATGACATCCCTGAATTTTTGTGAGGACAGATACGCGCGCGTGTCGAGCGCCGAAGATAGATTGAAATCGCAGAAATTCTTAAGCTACCAGGCATCCAAATTTACAACACTTATATTTACGATTTTTTAAGAAAAAATAAAGTAATAAATTTTAGATTTTGAGTGTGTGGATTTAGTTATTAAGTATTGGGAATGAGGCCATGGAAACTCAAGACACAGAGGAGAGATAAATTAAATTATACTGAACAAGTTTATGTAAGTTTGTAGTGCCCGCATTGAAATGACTGTTCAATTTCAATTCCTTGAACTGGTTAACTCAAAAAAACATTTATTGCACATAGTGAAAACACTCAAGCTATCTCCTAAAAAATTGTTCGCGAAACTAACAAGAAATCTTATCTAAGAGGATCGGTTTTATTTGCTAAATGAGTACGCGTGAAATGTTAAATATTTATTTTCGGTATTTTTAACGTAGTGTCACATGATAATGCGATGACATCACAAAAATTCAGAGGGAAATACTCTTGTTATGAACTGCCATGGAATTAAATCGCTTTGATTGGCAATTCCACAGAAATTGAAGAATTAACTTATATTACAGTGGCACCCAATAAATGTTAAGGGAAATCTTTGTCAAAGTGATACGCGATCGAAAAAAGTCCCATAATCAATTAAAAGATTTTGCACATCTTTCAAGTGACATTCATCTTTGGCGATTGCTAAATACTCTTTCCATATCAGAGAGTAATATTCCATACGTAATTCGTATAAATAAGAACGAAAATAACAAGTAATCATTCGCGTTGTTAATTGATAAGATGTTTCGGCGAACTGGGTGGTCGGAGGACCATTATCTGCGCGCGAAGTTATTATACGTGGCTGCTAATCGAGGCTTATTTTCGATGATAAATGAAAAAAAGCAGCTTCGCAGTTCGCACCCACTTTTACAGCCACCTGCAGAGCATGAAGAATTCTACATGTTACACACTCTCGCGTCAATTTTAAGAATGGAAACCGGTCGGTAAGTTCCTTCCTTACCGTCAGAGTAAACTTTTGCTACGTCGGTACAAACGATTTTATGCAATAGAATTAATTGTAAGGACCAATTAAGCATTACGAAAGGTGATTCAGATTAATAAAGTGTAGAAATCATGAAGAGAATTGTAATGTAATTACATACCTAAAAAGGAACCTAAGAAATATAAAAATTCAAATTTGGTACTCTCATATCACTCATAATAAACAACTTTTTTATTGCTTCTTAAGCAAAGTGTAGATCGCATAGAAGTTTCATAAGGTAAAGGATGAACTTACCACCTAATTACCGTTATGATCGGTATTTTAGACCCAAGGAAATGTTTTCTAGTGCCCTCTAGCGCAACTACGAAGTAGTAGCTTCGAACAAAGTTATAAATAGGAAGTAAACGCAGGTAATTGGTTAGGGCGGCTCTTTAAATGCTTCGAAGTTACTTCGAAGCAGGCCGATGTACGTTTCTGGTTCTAGCTGAGGTCGATTGAGGGGGCTTCGCTTAGTAATGAGTTTCCCCGACAAACCACTGGCGTCTGCTCAATTTCCTCGTTGTTACATACCTTCCGCCCTCAAGAAATAACGGTTTCCTGCGCGGCAAGTGCAAGGGAACGCGTAAAAAGTCTATTGTTACCGACGGAAGAGGTCAAGGACTGATTTCTGAATGTGGTGTACGAAAGAGGAAAGGAGCGAACAGGAACACACTACGGCCACGTTAACGTGTAAGATTAAGTAACCAACACGAACAAGCGGATACTTCTCAGTCTTTTTACTACTTACAAATTTCCGGCTTTTAATGAAAACGTGACATTACCATTTTCGGTTGATCGTCTCACGGTGATATTTAACGGTACTAAGTTTCGAACAATGTTTGCTAAGTACTAATTAATTCGCTGGCATAGAAGCAGCATTGTTTTGCCAGAACGAGGCTACTGCTAATATGTATGAAATTGAATGTGGAAATCTGGTTTCGATAAATCGAAATCCCAAAATTGATATGTCGAGACCACAATTTCAAATGCGTCAAAATTGCAATTTTGTTAGCTCCCACCTAAGAATTCGACAAATCGAAACCCCATTTCCGATGTTTCGAACTTCAATTTCTAATATATCAAAATCTCAATTTTGCTATCTCCAATTTCAAAATTCGGTATAATGAAATTCCGAGCTTGATATCACGAATTTCAATTTCCAATACCTGAAAATCAACATCGATATATCGAACTCCAATTTCCAAAATCTGCAGATCTCAATTTTACAATCTCCCACTTCAAAATTCGATATATTGAAACCTCAATTTCGAATCACTGAAAATCTCAATTTTGCTACCTCCCACTTCAAAATTTGATAAATCGAAATCTCAACTTCGATATCTTCAAATTCAATTTCGATATCTCGTACTTGAATCTTCGATATATCGAACTTGCATATGCCACATATCGAACTTGAATATTCGACATTTCGAAACTCAGTCTTTAATAACTGAACATGGATTCAACATTGACGTCAGACATCATCCAACTGTTTCTTTCCTCTAAATTTTTTATAAGCCTAAAAATTCCTCTAATTAATATTCACGCCACATACACCCTTCATACGTCAACTCCGACTTCCCTCAACATTTTCATTTGCCCCCACGGTGCGCGCAAGCGGCATAACAAAAGAAACACTCCAACTTTCGGTGTCCTTTTTTAACTGCAAGCGGAAATAGATCCGACCACTGGTATCTTATACAGATTTCAGCCGTTCCAGGAAGCCTTTCTCGTTTATCATACGCTCGAGTTTTTACGGGCGCAACGACGCGGGAGATAAAGCCAGTCGTTATTCCAGAGACCCGCTAGGTAGACGCACTTAAATCAAAACTTTAATAAAACACACACATCCGTCACTGAATTCTCACGAATATCTAAATCTGATAATATAAAACATTTACAAAAACCAATCCACCATCTTCTAACTCAGAGAACAACACAAATATTCGATAATAATATTATTATTATTATTTATTCCACGGGTACAAACCCTTTAGTTTACAATAAACAATTCATAAACTTAAGAAAGAAACAGTGTGAAAAAAAGGAAAGTCAGTAAAAAACTAAACAAACAATAACCAAAATAAAGTAAAGTAAAATTAAAATTAACGGACGTGTACAGAGACGTTACTGCGAGCCAAAGCCCACAAACGATATTTAAAGGAGGTGAATGTACCATTAAAAAAGTCCCCACCCCAACACCTTTATATTAGAAAACACAATACGATTAGCAAACATTCACGTATCACTGCTCTGTCCCCCAGACTGAAAGCAAAACTTTTCCAATACCCCACATTGTACAAGGGACCTTGAAGTAGGTGATCTGAACTTCCAACGACACAGCGCCAGATCTGCATTTGCGAGATCCACGCGGCGAGCCATACAAGCCGCGGGATTCGAAGAAAGTGGTTAAAAAGCGAAACGTTTACACAAGTCTAGATACGAGCCCGATTGCCCCGCTGGAACGGGCCGAAGCTACGGAGCAGTCTACGCGCGATTCCGAGATCCTCTTTCCATAGATGGCTCTGGGGAATAAAAAAAAGCACCTGACCAGTCTTTACCGAGGACTCGGCCGCCTCCCGTCACCCTCGGAACCCCTATCTGGTCAGACTGATCACAATGAAAACACGCTGTGCGTGACAACGGCGGCAGGTTGCACGTGGGTTTAAAAAGAGAAACGTACAATGGTGCCTGGAGGCGAAACAAAGCGAACGGCATTCCGAAACGATGCCCGATGCGTCCTGTGATTACGGCGACACCAATCGACTTTATCATTAGGCCTTTGGGATCTGGAATATTTTCGGCCCTTCTGTTTACCTGTGGGGCGTGCATTTAGCGTAGGTTTTTTTCAACGGAGTCGCATAGTTTGCCTGTACACGGTGATGGGGCAGATAGAATTGTAAGTGGTATGGTACAGTTGTGAATATGAAATATGTTCGAATCATATACCGGGCGGGACAGAAGTAATTGAGCAAATTTTCGTGTCTTATTCTACTCTTTCTAAGACTGAACAAAGGCCATGTATACATGGGTTAGGAAACTCTTATTTTTCGAGATATAAACACTGTTTGTTTATATTGAAATTTTATGTGAGCTACTGCACACGTGTAATTACAAGCACTGTCATAAGTAATGAGGCAGAGCAAGTCGCTATTAAAACTTTAGTTCATGATACTATATTGAATTGGTAGTTTGGAATAGGGCTGTAACGAATAGGTACCAGAGAATTCGAATTTTAAATTCTTATATTCGAAATTATTCGAATAATTACAGCTCTAGTCAGGAAACACTCAAAAATTGGAGTTTTCACAGAATTTGGAATGGTCCAGGAATTTTTTACCGTCTTCCATATTCAAAAGGAAATCATTTCCAACAATTCCTCTAAATAAATTTGTAAGCATTGTTACGATATTTCCTCATAAACAAAAAGTTTTAATATCTCGGAAAGGAAGAGTTTCCGGGACGTACGTTTACATGACTTTTTTCGTCCCTAGGAAGAGTACAATACCAAAGTTGCATCACTTATTTTTGTCACACCCGTTATATGGGCCACCTATTTCTGTTGCACCTTTTATATCGCCCACCAATTCTGTCACTAAACTACCCCAATACCTGCCTCCAATTCCCATTCCTCGTCTATTCAACGGTCATCCCGCACGAAGCCGTTTCCCAAAAGAGGGGGACGTTCTTTTCACGCACCTACGCTCGCTGCTTTCCCAGGAGAAATTCCCAGGGGTGTCAGAAAACAGCTGTGCGAGGGGAAGGTAAGGGTGAGGGGCCTGGAGGCACCTGCCCAGGTACGAAAAACTATAAAAGCTGAAGACCACTATTGCTGCGAACTTTTGCAGCAAATTTTTCAAACTAATTTCCTAGAACTCAGCTTATGACTAATTATAATAGCCTTAATCGGCTTCTAATAACTTCCAATCGTTATTGTAACTCTGTTGACTTCTTCAATAATTCCTTTAATTCCTTCAATCACTCTGCTCTGATCGCTGTTTGCAGTTCCCATTCCCCTTAACTTTGACTATTATGTTTGCTGCTGTTATTATTACTATTATTACTATGATTCTTTTATATCTTTTGTCACTAACATTAATAGTTTTATTTTGCGCTCCTTTACTTTTGTTTCTTTTAATTATTTTTCTTTTGTACTTCCTAATTATTTGTTCTATGCTTCTGTGACCGTGATTTGTACTTTTTATAACAAAGGGTATATCCCGTTGAAATATTTAAATAAATAAATAAAAAAAATTACTTTATGTACATAATTGACAAGGTTTGGATAATTCATCACGTTAATTGCGAGTAATGGGAATATCTTTAAGGAAACAGGAAATGCTAAATGGTTATCATCGGTGATTGCTTTCTTATCGCAAGTCGTCCCCTTATCGCGATTCGGGAAAGAAATCTCTAGACACAGAGCGCGCTGCTTAACGAATCACGTGGCTTGCTTTGGTAGACGAAACTAATGAGCGAGAGCGTTCGGTGGCCGTGGTAATAAGAGGGGTGGCAGAGAAACTGGATCGTTGTTCTAGCTCTGCTACGTTCTCGTTATTGGCGACAACCGTATCGAGAAATTTCGTGGTATTAGTTATTATTATATTATTATTATTGCGCGGGTATAGTGCCCTTTAGTTTACAATGATAAGCACTAAGGAAAAAGGATTACATGTAAATAAAATTCTGATGAATGAAAGAGTAAGCTTGGATTTTTTAAAATTGGCCATTTTGGGTTTGTTGAATGACGTTTTTCAACGCAAATGCTTTTTTATCGGTGAATATGGACCGGGGGGACTTACACTGGTGTCGATTGGAAAGTTTAAATGTTATATTTTTAAATATCTGCAAAAGTAACTTGATACTAATTCTGGTAACCCATAATTTTAATTTTAAGATACAATTCTTCCTAATGGAACTATCTTACAAGGGAACATCTCGAACCCGACCATGAATAGAGAAAAATATTTTACATGAATTTATTTGTTAGTGGCAATCGTGCATGTTGAAAGAGTAAAAGCAGGCCCTGACGCTTGGGGTCGAAAACATACTTTCTAGAATATCTCTCAGTCTTTCGCTCAAAATTTGCCGCTCCCCCAAACTTGTCACTTTCCAAAATTTGCCGCTCCCCCAAACTTGTCACTTTCCAAACTTTGCCGCTCCCCAAAATTTTTCATTCCCCAAAAATTGCCGCTCCCCAAAATTTATCACCCCGAAAAATTTGTCGTTCCCAAAATCCCTAAATCCGCCTCCGATTTTACAATTCTTCCCTACAGCACCTACTTGTTTATAGGCTTATAAAAATTAAAAAAAACAGTGCCACACAATACTAATGCATCAATACTAAATCACCTATTAACCCTCAAACCTAGTTAACGCTATCCCAAAGGAATTCACATTCTGAAGCAGAAGTGGGCGCCAGCTCCACCCACTTTCCTGTCTCTGAGTCGCGCATGCGCACTGGGCACGTCGCTACTGCTCCATGCACCTACAGAATCCTGCATTTCCTCATACAGACTGTCTCAGGGGGAAAGGTTAATAGCCTGAGAGGTGATGGTATCGGTAATTTCAAGCAAAAATCTTCATACAATCATTTTGAACGTACTATTTGAATGTACAATTGCGAAATCTATACTGTTATATAAAAATATTCGTGCCATGTATGTATGTATATTTGAAAGCGTAAAACTCAGAAACAACTGAACCGATTTCGATGATCCATATACCAGAAGAATGTTGGTTTCAATAGGATTGCTATAGGCTACAGAATAATTCCAAAATCCACGCGCAGAGGGCGCTACAGTTACTTTTAAAATTAAGTGTTAAATGAAATGAGAACGAAAAGACTAATTTATACTAATAGGAAAAAGATACTACGTACTGTAACCATCTCAACAATGTTATCCTCCACATCTCGCAAACGTCCTCGTTCAGGCGAGACATGAGCACTGAGAAACGTACCACTTTCACGCAATCCCTGAAAAATCTTGGAAAATGCTCTACGATGCAAAATGCTGCGCGCGGAAAAGCGTCGACGGTATTCTTTAACAGCAGCAGTGGCAGTGTGTGGCATTTTTAACCACACTTCTACAATGTCACTATCAACACTCAACAGCCGCGACAGTCGACTGACGCTTCCGACGTTCCCGCAATTTTGGGGTGACGGTAAAGAAAAATATAGCAATAAAAAAACAACTCTGCCGATGACGTAGGCGAATCGGATCCTGAAACACGCGGTGCGAGTAGAGTGGCCCTCTTACTTTTTTTAACCCATTTCGGAGTGCCAATTTAATTAAAAAATTTAAAACCGCAATTTCAATAAAATAATTGACAGAAAATATTAACTTTTTTTTAGTATAAACTTAATAAAGAACAGTTTTTACAAATAAGCGATTTTTTCTCAACTGTCCCTTTTGCCCCCCCCCCCCCCCTAAAGCCTAATATCAATTCCATCAGTACCTAAATATTTCGGAAGGATTAATCTAAGTGGCAATAACATCGACGAAGCTCGTACGAATTTCTGTAGAATTCCTCTGAATTGCCTTTTGAATATTGTAATGAATGGAAGTGGAGAGTAGCTTCCATTGGACCAAGGCAAATTTATGTACAGGCAATTATAAACTTTTCACTGGCTACGATGCATGTGAGATTGCATGGGGAATATATTATCGAAGTCCCGTCGATGAAATCACGGGAAATGCTTTCCCACGATGGCCTCGTATTTCGTTATTTCGCGAGGAACGGGGTCGCGAGCGTAACGACGAAAGAAATAGAACAATTGACTCACTTGTATTTCGAGCAGCAGCTCCGTCTTCTTTCGCCTTATGTCTATCAGAATCTTCTGCTGCTCGGGCGTCAATTCTGCAAAACCCAAAAGAAACACTTCAACGTCACTCCGCTGCGTCCTTATGCGTTAGTATTGCTGGTGGTGCCATTTATAAAATGGCAACAATGGACACGGTAAATAGATACATTTTAAATACCAAACTACCGATTCACGACCGGACTGATTTTCGCTTCTTTCTGATATATAAACACACATTCAAAACATTATCCAAACTGTCCTGATCGGAGCTGATAAAAAATCTGGCTGCCCAACCTCAAATCGATAAATTTTGAGTCACGCGAATCTTAACGCAAATAAAGGATACAAGAGCCTGTAAAAGTAACAAGTTTCAGCTTCCACGAAGCACACGACACTCGAGGGGCTTAACGCAATAATGAAAAGTGAATTATGGAAGCGAGTTAATAGAATTTTAGTTGCGGAGTTGATGCAGTAGTGGAAAGTTAACTATACTGTTTATATGTTAATAGAAAATGTTATTATAATTTATAGTAGACAGCTCGCTTGTCAAAGTGTACTTTGATGCTCATAAAGTGACAAGTAACGGTAGAATTATATACACTGGCTATAAGTAACTTACGAGGAGGCCATTCTTCGCTTCAGCAACGTATCAATGGGCAAACACAGGCTCGATCGCGGTATCGATGAACGGATATGGACTAACGATTAATAATTGATCGTGAACTTGATTGAACGGCAACCAGTATCGGTCTAAAGAGCGTTCGGACACTATAGTGCATCCCCGATGGCAGTCGGGCCGAGGAAGGGGACTCATTAGGAGCAATTTAGCGAAACATCTAAAAATAGGTCTTTCGAATTAAGGCTGGGGTCGCGGTTGACGAACTGAATAAACGCGAATGGGATTAGACTTCGAAGGGGAGCAAGTGGCAAACAGGCAGGCTTTATTATAAACACCTTGAGCCGATTTCTTTAGATTAGTGAAAAATATAACAGTCAAAAATAAGAGATTCGACTTTTTTAGATCCGTACTCATCGCACTCGAGGAGAGGATAAAAAGTGCAAAGGGGATCATATTTCATACGGAAATAGTTTCTTTGCAAAAGCTAGATAAAGCTTTGACAATTAGCTCGTGTATAATCACTTCTGGCAAAGAAGCGCTACCCCCACTTAACCAGTTTGTCCCACGCACTGTAACGGGGGAATGGTGGGGGAAGCGTCCCGCCATCACGAGCAACACTTTACATTTAAGGGGAGATGTCCCTGTCAACGACTCATTTTTTTCTCAATTCTTAATCCTTTCGGAACTCTAAAGGTACTTTATTTAACACTATAATAATTAAAAAACATTTTACGACAGTAAAATGATGATAAATACAAAAGATATAGACTTTTCTTTGAGGTACAAAACGGCGTTGGTTGTAGCGTCTCTGATTTTTATGTGAAATAGACCAATACAATTTTTCTTTAATTTATTTGACAGTTGTAACAATATGAACCTAAAATAGCGTAAAAAATTGAATATTTTAAAAGTAGCGGCAATTCAAACAATTAAGTGTGATTTTCGCAAAAAATTTGTGCTTTATTTGTTTAAAAAAGTGGTGGAAATAAAAAATTTGGTTAAACATATTTGGGTTCACGTTCGGAGGAACAGTATAAACTAAAAGTGTGCAAAATGTAAACTTGATCGGTCGAATAGTTTTTGAGTTATCCCAGGGGCCAATTTTGAAAACGTGTTTAAGGTGCGTTTTATGACTCATCAGGCTGTAGTATCGATACGACTTTGGAGAATATATTATTGAAAAGTTTTAAAAGCGATTTATGGACATTTTTTTCGATTTTTCGACTGATTTATAGAGTTTTCTTCCCTTAAATGACAAAAACTTTAAGAGTAGCTTATGCTTATTAGAATATGGTTTGTTTGTGATATGGAATTCTTCTTAAATTTTTAACATGCAGTGTATAGGTACATAATATATGCACCAAAAACCTCTAAAGAATGCAGTTCAAAGAATATAACATATTCTAACGCAACAATCTCCAATGCCTTACTCAAAAACCTCCCACAATTTCCTCGCCCAATAACATACCAAGCATTCTTTTGACCATTACTGTACACCATATTCCTCTATCAATGTTTTCTGCTTCAACTTAAAAAAAGAGCTACCCTCCATTCCTCTTCCCACATCCGCGCCATATATCCCTCACAGTGCAGTGATACACCTTCCCCCTCCGCCGTCATCCGCTTATTTATATTGTGGCCACACGCGACTCGGAACTAACGAAAGCAATCCAGGCGTGTACCGCGGTGCCAAGAAAGAAAGGCAACAGAAAAAAGGCTTGCAAAGGCGCAAACCCTCTTAAAAACAGCTTGAAAAGGTTAACGCCCGACCGTGGCGCCAGGCGGCTGGCGCGCGAAGCTCGATTTTGAAGGAACTCTGAAGGGCAAGAACACAATACCGTTGATTGACGCGGACGTGATAACGCTCGGGACGCAGCGCCGTCGAATACCTAGAACGCGGCCGCTCGTGGCGTATAATTTGCTCTGTGTTCTCAAGCGAGGGTAAACACGGAACAGGAGGGGGAGTGAGAGGGAGAGGGAGAGGGAGAGAGAGAGAGAGAGAGAGAGAGAGAGAGAGAGAGAGAGAGAGAGAGAGAGAGAGAAAATGGTGCGTAGAGCGCGTTTCATACGCCATTCATAACGCGTTCTGCCACCTGCGCTACGTTGCGGACGGTACCGTATGATCATCCCCAACGCTCGACCTCCACGCCGTGAGGTTATGTAATTCGAACGGGTGCGCTAACCTCTTCCTCTCTCGCGCGACGAACGGAAAGTCGGCTCCCAGATTAGGCTAGGTTACGTGCCCGAGCGGAACAATTAGAAACTGTTGCTTCGCTGTTATACGGGCGATCATCGTAACGGGGTCGATAGCCGTACACCACCGATTGTCAAGGGTACAGAGGCTGGAAACGATACATGAAGGTTCTAAATTCCACTGATCGTGGCTTGTGATCGTTTTCGTCACACATTCCTACCAATTCGTTTGTGCCGATAACGGAAACATGATTAACGCTCCGCCAGGTTTACGACCTCGCTGCGCGAACCTCCTCCAGCTACAATACCCTAACGATTTTTAAATCCCGCCTGTGTGGTCGCTCGTCGCCAAAACACCGCGGCTCGTAATCTCGTAACACCAGCCGACCCGTAAGAATAACAGTAATATCGTGTTTCCGCGATCGAAACCGATCGTGGCACACATCGGACGCAGGGTTTTGCGCAATCGCGTGATTCACGGGGTGTTCGGTTTCAAGATGCGTGATTGTAAACAGACAAGATAATCCCGCTCCCTTAATCTATATTGAGGAGTTCTTTTCGGAACGACTGTATCGCGCGATATCGATTATCAAATGCTACGATGGCGTGGAATCGGTAACAACGGAGTTCTCCGATTCCCGTGAATCTCGCCGAACTGACCGTTCGATCATCTTTCTGGTACTGCGGGAGGCTGCGCTTTTTTGTTGACAGATGGGGGAGCGAGAATGTTTCGAGGCGTTTGGTGGATGCGATTGTTGAGACGGGAGAGTGAGGGGGGAGGGCCGGGCGATGCTCGATAGATCGTACGGATTCTGGTCGGGAGAAAGGAGATTTCGTTTTGTTTACGGCGTGTGTACGATAGAAGAGGAGAAAGAGCGCGTGCGCTCTGACAGGGAAAACCCAGGCATCAGCCAGGTTGCCGTACGTGTCGGGCCAGATATATCGCGATTGTATGGGAATTTTCTTACCCGTTGTGCCGAACTGGTCGACCTGATGACCACCAGAATTCACTCCCGCACCCCCCAGACCGTCCAGATCCTGCCACATCTCCGAAAACTCGCACTTTCCGGGCACACGCACGCACAGAATCACCCACCTTCACTCGAGCGGCGCCATTTTCACTGTGTACTGACCACTCTTCGGCGTAAACGACCTGAACGCCTTTCTCGACGTCGTATACTAATCGTGAACTAACTGGCGCCATTTTCTGCCGCGGTGCAGTTGAGTTCTTCCTTATCGAAACTAAACTTTCGAAAATTTCCATGCTCCGATTCCGCTAAAATTTTACAAATAGTTTCGTTTTGCATAGAAATAATGGTTGTGAGAAGGATTTTCGGATGATTCAGAAAATAATTTTTTACCATTTTAATGTCATTCGCTACCTTACCGACACAATGCAGTATAATGTTAATGTATAATGGACAAATCTTTTAAGGGGGTAAGCTACTGTGACGGTCGAAAATAAAGGCTATTTCGAAGGCATTCTTTTATAAAGAAATGTAACTTTTGACGAAAAATCTTTATTATCAACAGAAAATACATATATTTAGCTAATATTTTATAAACAATTTTCAATAGTATGGTTATGAATTTGGGTAGTTAGGCTCTGCAAAAAACATTTACAAAACGGGCGGTCGTGTAATTTTCCAAGGTTTGCTCTGAATTGAAAAATTCAAATGTTTTCTTAAAGTATACATATTACAATAGCTGCAGTTAAGCGTAACTACAGGTTTAAAAAATATTAATTTTTGGGGAAAGGGCAAACTTTGAAAGAAAAGGTATGAAAAACTAACATGTTTTTTTTAATGTTACGGTTAAATGAATTATTCGATCAAAACACTTGTACGCTTAACTGAAGATAATTTTATTACGAATATTCCTTGAAAATTTCAAGCGATTCCGACAAAAATGGACTGAGTTATTAATCCGCCTGTTTGAAAAATGCCGTTTTGAGATAATGGCGTTTAAAGTTTTGATAGAAGTTATTTTCTGCAACTCAAAGATCGCAGCTGTATACGGTCTCGTAGTGGCCAGTGATTCTCTACCTAGTTCTAAACAATATATAAGCTCGTAATCTCTCTTATTAGATACATTTGGATTTTTGGACATAAACTTTTCGGGCATTGACAGCAAATTACCTATGTGTGCACTCGATTATGAGCGCCGCGCTACTTATTAAAAATCTTCCATAGCTCCCAGAATTTTTCGAGATCCACTTAAAAATTGTGCAGGTATATATTTGAGAGCCCAAATATTATGAAGATGTGAACAATTTTCACAGTTTGTAATAAATACCCCACTGTGCGGTGCCGAAAGTTCTCGGAACTGTTCAGGCTTTAAGTACGATAAAAGGAATAGCTACCACAAGATGGAAAAGGGAGACTTTTACGAATGTGGCATCAGGAACCCCCAATATAAGAGGGAGGAGCCCGGATTGAGGGACCGCGGAGAGTCAGCGTAGCCGTGGTGGTTAACGCTGCTGATCAGCACGCGGACGGCTCGGGTTCGATCCCCATCGCCTCGCCCCGTCGTGGCCTCTCTTTTTCCGAGGCTCCCGAAAACATAGGAATATTAATTCAGCGATTCCTACACGAATGAAATCGGAGGTTGGGGGTTAGTCAATCGAAATAGAGTTACCTAAATAGTGAGGCAAGCAAATAGGGAAGTTAATTCTGAAGCCCCCGGGCAGAGTCAGTCAACAACAACAACCCCTTGATCTTCCTTCCACACAGCGGCCGGTGTAGTATTCGCCGACGCGTCAAATTAGTATAATTTGCATCTGTTTCGTGTCACAATTATAGCCGGTACGCGAAAATCTCTGTCAACGTAATGATAAAGCGATAAGCTCGTTCGAACCATGGACAATAAACAAAAATTCGGCGGTACTCCCCTGAGTTGGGAGGGTAAACGGTTGGGGAAGATTCCGAGGGAAAAATAATCAGATAATTTATGAGGTTGCCTGGCGGGCCCTGGGGTCTGTCACCTATGTCCGCTGTAAACTTGGGACTGCTGGAGGGTGATGAGTAGGGCTGTTCGAGTAGCTTGAGATTCGGACCGAGCCACAAGACTCGGTTTCTAAGCCGAGCCGAGTACTCGAAGAGAAAAAAAAAATAAAAATCAACTAGTCGGTTCTCTTCGAGCCGCTCGAAAAAATTCGAATACTCGATTTTTTGGAGCCGCTCGATTTTTACGAGTACTCGGTTCTTCGAGCCAGGCTCGGCTCGCTTTTTTCGAGTACTCGAACAGCTCTAGTGATGAGTGAGTTGGCGCCGTATTCTCACCCTCAATCATCAGGGTGGTCGCCTCCGGCAGTTCCGAGACTTGGTGACATTGGCTAAGCATACGCATTCGAGACACTATCGTGCTCGTTAAGCGATAACCTTGTTTACCTTTGGGTCACGGTAATCGAGAGGGGGTTTTCGATAACTTCCCTTTCTTTGGGACTGGATGCACCGTTCTTTGGAATTACGACAACCAATGAGATTCATTACGGTCACACACGGTCGCGGCGTGAAATTACACCTCTGCCCGACATACAGCAACTGTATTACTCTTTGATTTGGTCACATTTTAGTAATTGTTATTGTTATAACCAGTGCCAATTGATTACCCTTTACCATGTGAACCTGTCGTGAAGGAGCACGAGTCCCGCGGTGTCGTTCAACAACGCGCGAAATCTTACAAACCTTCGTTGATGTTGACGTTAGGAAGTCAGCGTCTCACCGCGACGCTGTGCTACAGCTCCGAAGCATCCGGAGCATAAAACGGTGTTACACTATGGCGCCAATAGACAAGGATCGTCCCAAACCTGTGACAAAGGACCAACATATAACTTCTCGTTAGGTCCACCCGATACACATTTTCCGATAGATCCTAGCGCTAGATCATCTCTCCGGACCTTCGCAATAGATCTTAGCGCTAGATTTCCCAAGAAGATCTTCCCGCCAAACCTTCCCGCCTCTTTTTCCAAACAGCGTTGGCCACATCGGGCCATTTGGGAGTACAGTCTCCATGATGTTTACCATAGCCGCGCAGAAGGGGAGCTCGAAAGCCAATGGTAACGTGGGCGCGCCACGGATAGGAAACACTGTAGTAGTGTGCGGTGCAACCTCATGCCCGTACGATAGGCTTGAATGACTGGGAATCTTGGGGACCCCAGTGATCGCTGCCACTTGGGCTCCTAAGAGGGCCAGTTATTTCAGCCTAGAGGTACGAGCCTGTACCGCACGCTACTTTTACAGTTTTCCCTATCCGTGGCGCGCCCACGTTACCATTGGCTTCCAGCTCCCCTTCCGCGCGGTTATGGTAAACATCATGGAGACCGTACCAATATTTTTGGCTACTCTAAAGAATTGCACAATTGCACCAAAATCGGTGTGTACGGGTTTGATATGTCCCTTTTAAATAATATAGTACAGTAGAAGGATATTATTATTATTATTATTATTATTGTCATTATTATTATATGTCTGTATTCTATCGTATAGACCATCATTAATGTATGCGCCAACACATGATGAATAGGTGATTTCAGCAACAGGTGCTCTTAAAAAAAATTTAAGCTCTCTTTTTACAAATTACGTTATTACAAGCGAATGAAATTTTTTTTGCGTTAAATAAACCGGAATAGGATAGCAAAGTTAAGAAGGCGAATGTGATATCGTTTTATTTTCATCCTTCTTTCTCTTCCGTTGAACGGAATATGTTCATAAGACGATTTTTAAATTGTTACTGTAACAGAAACATTTGTAAATCGCGGGCTTCGACTCTCAAAACATAACCTAGTTTTAGCCGTCCTGAATTCTAATTCCTACCACGCGTAGCGTTACAATCTGTTTCGAGGCTTCACCGGTAACGTTGCATGCGACACTGAAATGGTAAGGGGGTCCTAGGACCCCCCAAACCGGTGACAGAAAAATACATTGGTTGATAGGTCTATTCTATATCTCGTCTGTGAGTCTATTCTATATCGCGTCTGTGGTATTTGCAAATTAATTTAATGACACATGGTAATCACGCGAGCTACTTTATCCACTGCTGTAATTTAAATATGGCGCAGCGCGCTGCAACCTTGATTACGCCAACGCAAATGTGATTACATTGAGCAGTTATTGATCAATACGCGTAAGGCGAAGTGATAAGAAGATAATTCCACAGAAAGTTTTCCTGATAAATTATATCACAAAAAAATGTTCCCAAGCAGAAATTCTGATTTTAATGAAACTTCGTGTGAATGTAGAGCACATTGGAGTATGCAAAGAGGAATTCTCTTTTTTCGCGAAAATTCACTCTGAAGTTTCTCGTTTTTTAAATATAATTTTGTAACGGTGTGAAATACAACAAAACTTTAAATATAAAAATTGTTGAGTTTCTTATACTCTATCGCGCTACCAAAAGAAAAATGGAGTGGAAATTCCCCGTGAATACCCACGGGATAAAAAATCCTCTTTGTATGCTTCGATATGCTTTACATTCGCACAAAGTCTCATTAAAATCGGAATTTTCCGGTCGGGAATGTTTCCTTGTTAATTAATCGAGGTAAACCTTAACAATTAAATCGACTGAGCATGGAGTTGACGCGATAATCAAACCATCGTAGAGTGAATGAAAGAATCGCTTCCAAGTAATCACTGATTGACATACGATGTATGTTGCGCTATTTATGTAAGGAACGTCGCATGACGCGCAACATCGCGTCACGTATTCATTGCACGAGACATGCTAATTGTCGTGCACGTAATAATAGGTTCCTCGAGGTTGTAGAGCGACAGTCATTGTTCCTTCTGTACAATAATGCAATTATGCTGATCGTCGGTTCAACACAGGGCGCGACTGCCGCTTGAACAGATTGCATGTCAGAACTAAACGATCCACCTGCCTAGATGTTAGAAGAAAATAATTACAGTCACGTGACGTGGAGACGTCCTTCTGCACAGTGTTATGGGACGACTTTCAATCATAACTTTCTTACGTTTATTATTATTTACACATAAGGCACGCGAAAATAGATTTTTCTCTATTAGAGGCACGTGTATATGTATAACATCCTTCTTTGAATGTGTTGCACTTGCTGAGCTGGTTAAAACAAACTGCACCGTTTGCAATATTTTCTTTTTATACTATGCTTGGATAGAAAAGGGGAAAGAAAAAAAGCGTACACGTTCCTGGGTCTGCTAGTGAACCCGTCAATAAGGCTTACCTAGCAGACTTTTTTTAAAGATATTTATTAACATGAATTATTTATAGTATCCTCTACATTGTTTGTGTGGCGTTAAAATCAAATGGAAAAATTGCCAGGCGAGCTGATTCGTATATAACAGAGGCCCCTATTTCAGGTGTATTTATATACACGTGTACCAAGTGTAGTAAACGTGTCCGAACTTCAATCCGTGTAATTTTTAACACACGGATACCCGTGTATTTTTATTACACGTGCGCACGTGTATTTCTATTATACGTGTGCACGTATATTTAAGTTGGTTCATCACGATTAATTTTGCGATTCCTTAGTTGGTATATCTCTCTTGTCTGTTTAGCATGGCATGAATGGTCTCATAGATAAAAATATGAGACACGGCAGTCTGCACGCACGCAAATACTCGATACATATTTTGTTGTCGCGTCGGTAAATATCGATGACGTCGAACTCAGGACCGCGCGCATCTTTCAATGTGATGCGATGGAGGTATGTAAGTATTTGCGTGCGTGCAGACTGCAGTGCCTTATATTTAGATCTGCATTGATTCATGCAATGCTAAACAATCAAAAGAGATATACCAACTCAGCAGTCGCAAAATTAATCGTGATGAACAAATGAAAAATCCTCGGGGCGTAAAAACTCTATACGGTCATCCGCCTTATTTCGGTGTGAATGAAAAATTAAAGCGCGATGGTTGTTGGCCCAGCATTCTGAATAAGACCTATACTATCACAAAATGTACTACCCCGGACCCTGCCCTAGATGCGGGATGTTAGAAGCTAGAACGAAACTGGTTTATCTAGAAAGCAATAATTCAGGGAGCACTTGCGAGAGAGCGGGATCGGCAGAAATGCCATCTAGTGGCGAGTAACGGAGGTATCGTTAAAATAAGTATTCCATAGTTATGTATTAGAACAGTGTTCTCAATTTTTTCAGGCCACTTAATTCTAGTAGATTATTCCAACTGGCATAGGCCATATACAGGACGTCCCACGCAGTGATATCCTAAAGTTTTGGATTTGGATCCTATCGCCGCAACGGCATTTACGACTATTCCGATCGTTCTAAAGTTGCAGTCTGTCGAGTATTATTGATATAATCGATATAAAAAATATTCCTTTGATAACAGATGTGACGCTCAGATACACGGGCGTTTACCGCCGCGATTTCTCCACTCTGAGAGGCTCTGACAAGCTCGCGAAACGATCAGACTTTCTCGCACCCACGGCCGACTCACGGCCCAACCAGAGCAGCCGCACGGAGGCAAAGTTATAATGCGGCTAGATAATTGAAACGCACCCAAGGGGGTGGTAGCGTCCAGTTTGAGAAGCCCTGTATTAGGAGAATGTGGAATAAATTCAATCCCGCATTTTCTGAACTTATTTCTATCATGGTACACTCTTCAAAAGTGTAATCTACAAGGATATCTAATCTACTCAATTTTTAATACTCGGACGAGGAAGATACCGAGCATACAGTGTGTCGTCCGTCACATAATTGAAGGCTCGGATGCAATAAGGGGACTGGCGCTCGAAAATGCGAAAAAGTATTGTCCAAACGCTAAGAAAAATTGGAAAATTAAATTTTGTTTAACTGGATTTCTGTTAATTCACTATGCTGCATAAAAAGATGCACATTTCGCTGGTTCTTCAGAGATCTCCTGCAGATTGCATTCTAGATGCATCAGGTTACAGTAACAAGACACTTCACAAGACTGAAATCATTATTCTGCAGTAAAACGTATTCAATTTCACATTCAAATAGCTCCTATCTACGGATAGCAAGTGTGGCGAATCTTCAACGGTAAATAAAAGCCACGTTCCTGGCGGAAACATGCGTCCACCTTTAAGAGCGCATGCGCCCGGCAGCTGTTCGACCGCACATCAGCCGTGCACCAACGGCAGCGAGGAAGCAGGCGAAACGTATCGCAGTCCTCGAACACCGGGTTCGTCCGGGCGACGGAAGACGCGACGCGGTGTCCCTCTGTCATTAAACACATATCTATTGAACGGTGATTGATCACATATCAACGGGTACCGACTACTCTCGACGCTTCGATGCCTCGCGTCAACGAGTGCCTGACGTACACCGATCGTTATCTGCCCACGAGATCACGAGAGACGAACGAGAGAAACGCGTACGGAATCCGGTCGATAATACGCCAGTGACTAACGTGGGACACTCGGAACCGCAGCGGCGACCATCGAACCTCGTTACTTATTTATCGACCGCGAACCGCACCGGTGACAAGAACGCACCACTAGTTCCTCCCGAGGTAAGCGTCGAAAAAGCTTCGCACGCGCTAACGAAACGTTGCTACGACGCACGGTCGACGGACGCGAATGCGCACGATTCACACCGATCGGAAGTATATCGCGAGGGGTCACGCAAATTCGATACAGTAGTGCCTCTGGAGGGTGAGAATGGTTGGCAGGTTGCCAGGAAAATCCCTATTGTGCTGGAGGGGGAACACATACAGTAGTGCGGTGTACGTGTGCGCGATGACGCCGTGACGTGAAACCAATCGACGCCAAGATAGGTGTTCCCCCTCTACTACAGTAGGGACATTCCTGGCAACCCGGTTGGTGCAAGTAAGACGCTACGCGTGGACAAGCTATTCAGTTGAGCACAAGAACGGAATCGTTACTAGCTCCCTCGGTTTATCGATCACGGGTCGTGGACTGTTGCTAAACAGAAAATAGCACAACAAACGAATAGATATATATGTAACTACGTGCATCGTTGATATACCGCTCACAGTAAACGGCGTTCACTGTGCGATACGGTTATCAGAAGTGTATTCGAATCTGTTCGAGCAGAAGTAAGGTCTATTCCATTGTTTTCGCGCCGGCGCGTGTCTCCTTTGTCTTCTATGAGTTACGCGAGCGAGGGAACAGGTGGTTGCATCACGAAATCGTTAAGATTTTAAGGTTTTCGAATGTGATTAGGGTTTTTGAGTTAAGGAGTTTTGAGCTCGGTAAACTTGTCGAAGAGCTATCGGTTCACTGATTTCAATGAGGTTCGAATATGTTGTAGAAGTTAACATTCCGAAAGCCTTTTTCCTTACACATAATCGGCGGTTGGATTTAATTTTCGAGATGAAAATATTTTGGTATTTATTGGGAATCAGGTACATCTGTATCTTTCAGAGATATCGGTATAGGTATGGGACTAGATTTTCGGCCTGCAGCTACGCGTGCGCAATTAAGAAAAATGATGAAAAAATAATTTTTAAAAATTATATACTTGCAGTCCACACTACTTACATACACATATTAGCGGGGTTATTTTTACAACATATTCAAACCTCATCGAAATCGGTGAACTGGTAGTCCTTGGACAAGTTTACTATGATTCATCTTCGAACTTCTGACTATTAGACTTAAGACACCCCCACTTTCAAAACTGGTGAACCTATGTCTTACATGCGATTCTCCCTTGAAGTAGCATTGTAGCCCGAAGAAATGAAGAGTCTTGCCATAATTATCTTGCACCGTTATAAGAAATAACTACTATACGCACAACAGTATTTTGTTGAAGTTTCTGTGTTTGTACCGAGTTTTTATTAAAGAGTTATACCTAGTCAGGAGGCCCAAAAGAGGCGAATGTTTGTGATTTTTTTTTTAAAAAACAGAAGCATATATTTTTACAGAACTTTTTACACTTAAAAGAGCAACATTTAAAGAACATTTGGTAATTTTTTGTAGAAAAATATATACATTTATAATAAAATTACAAGCGACATCCAAGAAGCCTTTTTAAAAAGTTGTTTTGGGTGAGCCCTGCCATTCGAATCTAGATTATGTGAAATAAAAAAAACAAAAAAGATGTCGTTAGTATATTAATGTATCCTCTGATTCACGGGGAAAATTTCCGAAATATTAATTTAAAATAAAGTGGCGGCTATTTAAAATTGAAGTCCTGATTTTTGTGCGATTAATATTAAAATCAAGCCTCCTGACTAGGTATAACCCGTTAAATACAATAAAAATAACCTATCTACGGAATATTTATAAAATCTTTCAAATGAACGAAGGTCACCTTGTTTCGAGACGGAGACTCTTTTTGTTTTGGGACCCGAGAGAGGGGCACGCGTCAACCTCTCTCGCTCATTCGCCGCGACGAGAACAGAAGAAGTGGAGGGGATAGCGACCACGAAATATTTCGAGATAGAAAATCCAGAAATCCAGTCCTTCTTTCGAGACACTACAGTAGACTGTCATAGTAATTGACAAGATATTTCGAGCCCTGTGGACGGAAATTACTAAATTCAAAGCCGTTCTTCGGGGTACAAAAAGTGCTTCGGTGTATCGAATATCTGTACTTTTCCGAGCTTAAGATATTTTCGTGTTCGACTGTGCGCGTTTTAACTTATCGTAAATAAGGAAAGAATGTCACCTCTATCAGGAAGAAACGGTGTCATATGTATAGGTATACTCCCATACACCTTCTCCTCGGGTTTACGTTCCTCGCCCATTACTACAAGCGCGTTACTACGTTGCAGAGCCATACAGAAACGCTGATAGCTGGGTCAGCCGAGTGTCTGCCGCCAACGCAACCCTTCGCGTGCCCGTTCGCTATAGATGCTAGCAGCGCGACCGCGCTGAAGATGTTTCAAGAAGATGAAGAAAAGATTGCTGTTGTGCTTCGCCTGTGCTATGGTGATCTTCCTTATCATGATCTCCACCGACAGTGACTTCGTTCAACATGTGTCACCTTTTATGGACCCCGGCGATTCCGATGGCATCGCTTGTTACGAGGTGCCGAACACGGGGGAGGGCCTCCCTGATTTTGATCCAAATTCAAGTACGTTTCATTAGAAGTGTATTCAGTGGGCCACTCGAGATTTAATCTTGGGGGGGAGTTGAACGGATAAAAATATCTTTAATGCAAATTCAATAAAATTTAGGTGATTATACAAATTTATTTAAAGAATATAATTCAGTTTTCGTTTCTTCTTACAAAGCTCATTCTTTGGAGGGCGTCATCGCGCGTGTTATACCTATACAGTTTTAATATAATCGAACGAAACATTCTGCCTCCAACGTTTACTCACTTGTTAGTTATCTCGGTTTATGCTTATTTGCCTTTTCGCGCGAGGAACAAAAGTATGTACATATGTAACCGGAAGTTAATTTATTTTAAAGTATTCATATCTTTCACGTTTATAAAGGAGGCTTCACACGAGAGTGTGTAATACATCTACATAATGCTTCCTACAAAAGTTACTTTGCTTGTATTCCATTTTCCATTATATCAATCCCCAAGCGCGACATATGTCACGGATAGGCGTATTAAGATAGTCATTATCACTGATAAGATTACCGTGTTTACACGGGGGACTTAACGGCGGATCCATAATCCAGTTTTTCGTAAAATCGACCACGAAGAAAAATATAGGGAAAGTTTCCACAATCAAACCAATTCGTCCCTTGATTCTCGTTCTCACGGGAGTTGACGAACTTTGCGCGGGCAAACGCGTAATACATACATGCTATAGCGTATACACCCAAAGCATTAATAACTTATATCTCGTGTCACTCTGCCCCAAAGTTGCCAATATTTTTTTTTTATTAATAATTAATTACAGCAACTACCCAGGCTACCAAACACACGTAACATTGACGCGTGAACGTTTACTTCTGTGTTAGAATCGGACAAGCCTGAAAGTGACAGAAACATCTTCTTCCACGAGACATCCTGCTTCGACGATGGGGGGTTGGTGTTGAATGCTCGTCAGGCGTGCGCCGTCGAATCGGCGGCCAAGATGAATCCAGGCATGACCGTGTACCTTCTTTTCGTCTCTTCTTCGAAGATCTCCAACCAATCGAGGGAGTTTTTTAATCAGCTGCAGAGCTACCCGAACGTTAGAATCAGGCACGTTTATCCAGAGAAGTATGTGGAGAACACGTCGCTGGAGCTGTGGTACAAGAGCGGCGTTCTGAAGAAAAGCCAGTGGCCGCGAAGCCACATGTCGGACATACTCAGATACTTAACGCTCTGGAAGTACGGGGGAATATACCTGGACCTGGACGTCGTCGTCACCATGTAAGCGCGTTTGGTTTGCATACAGGGCGGGGAAATAACGTTGGCCACCTGGAATATCTCGATTATCTTTAGGAGTCTGAAGAAACTTTATTTACAAAAGCTGTACTGTATCGAGGGGACTGTAACGTGTGGGTTACCATGTCTGTGTGAGGAGAAAGCTTCCGGAGATTTCAAGGTCGAGTTATCTTTTTACGTGGCAGGCTATACTTTTTCTATTCTTAGTAGGATAATGGATATTTAGACCTTTTTGATGACCTGTAGTTCAAGACGATTCGAGATTAAATAGTGGAGCAAAAGGACGGCCCTTGTGCCATAGAATGTGCTCAAAGTGGCGTGCAACTGTCGAGTTACTGAAGCTGATACACTTACCACTTCCAAATTGATTATAGCTTACCAGCAAAATATCCCCGCGCTTCGCTTCGGGGCTAAGAGATATTAAGCACTATAAGAAAGCACATTTTACCCCTTTTTACCCTCTTAAGAACGGAATTTCCCAAAATCCTTCCTTAGTAGGCACATACGTCATAAAAACAAAGTGCATTCCAAATTTCAGGTTCCTAACTTAAATGGTTCGAGCTGGGCGTTGATGAGTCAGTCAGTCCAGACTTCTTCTTTTATATATATATAAACATAGATATATAGATAGCACATGCTGCAATGATTCACTGGTTCGTATCTTCTGGCGCTGTAGGCTTTTCTTGATACTGCTTTGAAATGTTTCACAAGGAAGGACATCAAACAGTGTAGATAAAGTTTTTTTAGAACTGTAAAAGTAACGGAGGTATTTCAGCTGGACAAAGTTATTGCCGTACCCTGTATAATTTGTAGTTTACTGTAGATTTGAGCGGCATCGTTGTCTGTAGATTTTTCCAAAATACACTTTTGTATCCATCCGTTGTTATTCGGTATTGATATTGTTTACTTGATCGCCCTGGTGCTTTCTAGTATTTTTTTGTGGAATAGGGATGTATTTCTTTTTGTAGCTATGTGAATTATTAGTGGTGCATTCGTAACTCCTTTTGAAGGCAGAAAAACATGTGCCCTTAGGTCCCTGGAACGTTTGAAGAATTTCGCTGGTGCTGAAGACTGGGACGACGTTGCTGCAGGTGTGATGGGATTCGACATCACGCCGCTGGGTCGTCGCGTCATCGACATGTGTGTTCGTGATTTAAAGAAGAATTTCCGCGGCGATATTTGGGGGAATAACGGGCCTGGGGTGATCACTAGGACCTTGCAGAAAATCTGCTCTACGAAATACGTGAGTGCATTGCTTAAGTAACTACAGATTTTGATTTTTCTACGCACACGTGGGATCACCAGATCCTGCATCTTTGCGAACGAGTCGTGTTTCAACTTACAGAAAATAATATTACCTTCCATTAATCATTTCCGTAAAACTGGAGTTCAAACAAAAATACTCGCGATACACTCAAACCCATCACTACCAAAATCAAATTCAATGCATATTCACGCGTATGAAACAATTGGATAGCTAAAATATCAATGTTGAAGTCGAGTAAGTACTTGTTCAAACAAAAATACTCGCGACTCGTTCGAACCCATCACTACTGCCACCAAAAACGCCCAACTGTGCGCTTATGAGCTACTAGCCAAGGAAATGAATGTAAAGTTGAGTTTCCTTGGTCAGGGCGTGCAGTGGAATATCTCCCAAGGAAATTCTATTTACACCGTTAGAATAATTGTGTTACGAGTAAAATGACTATTATTTCAGAATGCGTTGAGTATACATAAGGTTTTCACGCTTTTCCCAGGCTCGGGACATGTCTACCACTCGCTGCCAAGGCTTCAAAGTGTTCCCACCATCGGCTTTCTACCCGGTTCACTACAAGAAATGGAAGATGTACTTCGAGACCAGAGACAAGAATACAACGATGAAGATGCTGGAGAAAGCCATGGTCATACATGTCTGGAACAAGCTCAGCAAATCTCAAGAGGTTCGCGTGAACAGTGACGTTCCTTACGCCGTTATCGCGCGGAAACATTGCCCGAAGGTTTTCAGTAACTGTGGAACTGTATTTTGAGCTGCCTTGATGAGAAGTGGCTCCCACAATTATTATCGTCTCGCAACAGCAGATTTTGTGCTTTCATAGTCACCATTTCACAGTCAGTATTCCTGCACAAAGTTAGCGAATGAAAGCCACCGTGGTCATTGGAACTGACATAAAACCGTAACTGGTATGCATCTTGTTACGCGTGTGACAATATCCGAGGCCGAGTTCAATAACATAAAACGAAAGTGATAAAAACGCACGTGTTCTTGTGGATATATGTAATACATAAGAGAGGCTAGTTTGGAAGTCGTAGAACCTTCCTCATAATATCTACAGGGTGTCTCAGATGCATCACGAAATTGAAGAATCGTTTCTCCAAAAAATAGGATACCTGGAAAATGTTTACAAATTTCTCTCTATTAACGAACTGTTTGTGTAACTTCCATTGCCCAATGAAATTTTCATCTAGCATTCTGATACACCCTGTACTATCGAATAATAATAATTCCCTACGAAGGAATTAAAGCTTAGAATTTTAATCCTGTGATGTCTCAAGATGCCAAGTGTTTGAAGGAGAATAAGCGTATCATGGAAAGTGGAGTTTCGTGGAGCGTTTCAAAAATAATTACTTGCAATAAGAAACGTGAATGTAAATTATAGAGGTTACGTTGCGGGGCGTAGTTCTGAAATTGTTAAATTTTTCAACGCGTACGATTAGCGTTGTAGGTAGAACAATGAATGTGTTATCGAAATGCAAAGTGGTCTATAGACGATGGTCGTGTCGTTTCACACGGTAAGTAGACGTAGGGGAGGTGTTCGTCTTTGTTATTGTTACCATCGAATACAAGCCAAAGCAAAGTTATTGTTAATTAGTAGACGCACCTGACACTGTTTAGTCAAATTGCGAGACTGCATCGGACGTCTACTGTACAATTTGGCGAGTGTGTAAGCCGACGTTCAGCGCTGACACAGTATATGTATAAATAATCAACGCGAACACAGCTATGCCCAAGTAGAGCACTAAATGTGGCGGATGCGCATAATCACCTCTTTAGTGCTCCACCCAAAGTAGAACAAAGAACAAACTTTGTTCGTATAAAACTATGCTCAAGCCGCGACCATCGTAACGTGCAATACAATTTTATCCTTACCGATTGACCGAATTAGCAGGGCTCATTAACATTCCACCTTCACATATCGCATAAACGTTTTTGTTAAAAACACGCGTTCGTGTAGATTTCGTCATGCTTTGCTCAAAATGTGGTCTGGTATGAAAGACAGTGTTCGGCCTTAAACGTAGAGCATACATGTCGTAGAGGGTGTTCGGCAAAATATGGGAGTAAATTTACAAGCTGATTCTACGTGAAAAATAATTGAAAAAGAAAAGGAAGAGGTATCGTTTTTTAATTATGAACGTTTAAAAATTTGGTTCAGAAGCGTCTAAAACGCGGCAATTCAGTGTTCAGCAGCTCGCGTTGCATAGGTCAGTGCAGCTGGGTCAGCATTGACCCTTAAGGCAGGTTTTTCTATGCGCGACTGGACGCAACGTTATGAATTTCAAAGTCGATTTCCTCGAAAATGAAGCGCGATATAAAAAAAAGTTACAGATTCTTTTCGACTTATGACAAGTAAATAAGTTGACAAAATCTAACAAAATTTTTTGATATCGCGCTTCATTTTCGAGAGAATCGAGTTCGAAATTCTTGACGTTGAGTCCAGTCGCGTATAGATACACCTTTAGGCACTATTGCACCCAAACGTGTGAAGTGGAGGTGAAAACTAAGTGAATTATAGGCACACTGGGCGTTAGCAAGGTCTCCATTGCGCATGCTCACACAGAAGATGGAAAAGTGGGAGTGCATTCTGTAGGGATAAGGATGAACTAGATTCGAGGTTTGCCAGATGATCCAGTATCGAGGTATTGCTAATAGGTGACAGGAAATCAAAGATCTCCCATGATGAAGTCCTCTACTTTTTGACGGTGACTGTACAAGGGGCTTTTGACTCGAATTTTTAAACATTAATAATTGAAAAACGAAAATTTCTACCTAGAAATCTAGAATCACCTAGAATCACCCTGTAAATTTACTAACACAGAGCCGAGCACCCCGCAGGATAATTTCATTTCTGAACACTCGTTGGAATATTGACCAATCATTTCTTGTTACACTATTATGTAATTTAATAGATTTTGTTCTACTAACCCTATTTAAACTAGTTAATTGTACCTATAGCTCCGAACCACCCAGTAGACAAGTGCTCAGATTGAGTGGGAGTATTAGATGAGTATTATTAGTACAGAATGCATATCATCGCAAGTAGAGCGCAAATTGACATACTTAAAAATGTACTTCTCATTGTAAGCCTATTCCTTTTCCAAAATCTTTCTCGCGTTTTGCCAGCACTGGAGTTAGTCGCATCAGCAATCTATGAACTCACATAGTGTACGAATACTCTGCAAGTACCGCATGTACCGACGCCCTGTAAGGACACTTTCATTGCCACTACACTAGTTTGAGCTCTCAAACGTCTGGTGGCGCCATCTACAATGTTGGCAGAACTATAGAAACTTGTAAGACCACTGTAATGGCGTTATTCATAAACGTGTCTTATTCTTAAGCAAATGTCAAGCGTGCGGCATCCTGTACTAACCTAGTAGCATAGTAAAGGATGCCGAATGCTGAGACACGTTTATGAATACCGCCCTAAAAGCCTTAAAAATCTTATTTCATAGATTTAGGAGCAAAGAATCTGTCGATGAATCAAACGATTCTGTGAGTCTCGATCGACGAATCCTTTTCCTCTCCGTACTAAAAGTGGGAAAGAAACATTTTAAATGGAAAGTATCACTCACAGCGGATTAATCATATCGAAAATATAATTAGCTCCTCAGATTTTTGGCGGGAAACGAGAATTTAAATAAGCGTCGAACGTAAAACGAAGAAACAAAAACGCGTTGGTTGCCAACGATTATATTGGCGAACGATGCGTTGTGTACTTACAACATTGTAAAGTGTCGTTAGAAGGAAATATCGACTTGAGTAAATCGCGTTGGTGATTATGTATAAAAAGGAATCTCATTTAACTGCCAGTGCAATAAGGAACGAGCATACCGTAGTAATAAATGATTTAATATTCGCTGTTGACTGCCTTGCGAATAGATTGTTTAGTTTAAAAAAAAAATTGTAGACAATTCGGATGAGAGCGTTTGTTTAAACATATTATAAGCAAACGCGTTTGGTGTCTACGTAAAGGATATGCTTAATTTCTAAATAAAAATTTATGACTAGAGAAACTTGAAAGGAACAGGATATTTTTTTATATTGTTTTCAGAGGAACACGCTAGAAAAAAAATCTTTTGGGTGCGAGTATCATAATGGGAGGGCGTGAGATTTAAATGCTGGTCATTCCCACACAGCACAGACGTCTTAAAAACCTCAATTGTACGTCTGTTTTAGGTCAGAACGGCTTTAGGACGTCTTTTGTGCGTGTTTAGACGTCTGTGCGCTATCTGGGATTCGTACGTTAAACGATAATACACTGATGTTCCTAGTTTATGAGACACATTTGTACAGCTGCAAGAGTCTTACATACTGTTTTTGGACGCTTTGTGTTGTTTTGTATATAAAGAGATTTCTCTAAAATTTCATGCTTTTAGTTACCCAACCCTCTTTACCCAAATAGCACACGACGTCTATAAGTTATCTTTAAGACCTCTTGAATGTCTGAAAGACGTCTTAAAGACGGCTTATAGACCACGTGTGCTATCTGGGTACTTCGTTCATAGCAATTTCAATTTGTTTTCTATTAAAAGAAATTAAATTAAACGATCTGGAGACCAGTGTAAGATAGACCTATACATATTAATTTCCCAAGTTTTTATGGCTCACCGTTCCTTTTCAAATTTTTTTTGTTCAGCGCCACCTTGGGGAAACTATCTCTATTATCACAATTTCCAAGTATAGCTGTGTATGTAATTTTTTTGTATAATTCTTGTAAAGATGCATGACTAATGAATGTATAATCAGGTGAATATGTACGTGTTTGTTTAAAAAATGTTGAGGCGACCAAACTTTTCAAGCACATTTCCTAGTAGCATTTATTGTTGGCACTTTGATGGCGAACTAATTCCCAACTTGGGGATACCGTGGGCCAACCAGAAATGCTACTAGGGTTCTTATCGCCTGCTTGTTCCTCAACGGCCTCCTTAGGTACACCTCGGCCGATATTCTCAGTCGTTGATTATTCTTAAGATCGTCTTAAGCATGCGGCATCCTCTACTAACCTCGTAGACTAGTAAAGGATGCCAAATGCTTAAGACGATCTTAAGTCTTAAGCAACGACTGAGAATACCGCCCCTCGTCTGCGCTAGTACTCGAACTAGCCTAGTGCGTGAACTGTCGCCAGCGCCAAGCCAGCCAAGTGACGCCAACGCGAAGCCAACCACGGGCGTTGGCGTCACTTGGCCGGCTTGGCGCTGGCGTCACTTCACCCACACATTACCACCACTCCTGCAGGTGTTTCCCCTTCCATCACTGCGGCTTAATCCCGCCGAACCAGTGATGCCAGAATCGTGGAACATGGGACAAATGCTTACCTCCACTATGAGCTACCGTCGTCTCCCACTTTCTTCCCATCGCACTGCACACGGCAGTCCAACTGGCAACGCACACAAACAAGAGTAGGGATATGCAGGGATCGGCGGGGTTAAGCTACGCTGGATGGAGGGGGAAACACCTACAGGAGCGGTGGTAATGTGTACATGAACTGCGCCTGCGTAAGTCACGCACAGTTTACTACCGCTCCTGTAGGTGTTTCCCCCTCCATTCGCTGCAATTAATCGCTGTGTACCTTGTGCCCAAGTCCCACGATTCTGACATCACTGCGTCGAACCCACTCAGAAGACCGACACGCGTGCGCTGCGTAGATTTTTCACCTTGTTTATACGGTAGGTATTTATTGCTATTCTCCATATATATCGCACCTATGTTTCTTACGTTTTCTGTGTGCTTGCCCCTCGAGAAGCGACAAGCGCCCGCGGAGAGGTCGAGGTGAGCGCGTGGGAACCCCTCAGGAGCACGTTTTCGGATTATTTTGGATTTTGGACTGACTTTGGATTACCGTATCGTCTTATAGCAAGGGATCATCCCCTTATTTCGTGTGTTCAGGTGAGTTCTTGCGAAAATTCGATAGAAAACGACGTAGGACGAACTTTAGAGGTACCGACGGTATAAGTGATAACTTGGCACTGATAACTTATGATAAGTTAGCACTGATAACTTATCACTTATACGGTCGGATTGCGTCTAACTTCGCAGATAGTACTTATGGGGCGACTTACGGCCGACCGCCTGGGATAAAAATAGGTCCCAAGTGAAATCGTTTATCGTTAAAAATACTTACGTTTCAGATGCTGCAATATTTTTCGGTGTATACTACTCATAGACCTGAATGAGGAACACGGCACACAGTAGTACATAATGACACTTTTTGTTCAAATCATTCTACAGGTCGTAATTTTTCAGAAGACTTGACGACTCCTTTTCAAATTCTTCGCAATTAAATTCTCTATCGATCTGTCTGTCCGACATTTTGAATTTCGTTGCGGATTTTTTTATATTTAGCGAATTATACAGCACTTTTAGAAGATCAGTATCTGTGGACTCTTTTGGCCGGTTCCGAATTTAAAGTAAGATTTCCGAAATTGAAGGTGGCGAAATGTAAATTCAATGAAACTTCCAATAAAAAACGCCGTTACAATATATTTAAAACGGTGTATTGCTTTAGGTACCGTAATGGGTTATGAAATTCTTTAATAAAAGGTGGATAAGTACTCTGATGAAGATAGGAAATACTTAGAGCAGCAGATTCAATGTATTCAGCTCTTAAGAATTGTTAATTACTTTACCAGCATATAAAACTACTTTCATTAGTGCTGAAAATCTAAAAAAAAAATGTATAACGATCCAAGACGGCACATAAGAGACATTATTAGAGGACGAATTGAAGAGCACAAAAGCAATTTAGATCAAGTTAAAGATTGTATAGAACAAGAGTTTCAGAGATCACTTAGCCCTAGCGACAATGCTTATATTGAGAGAAAATATAAAAAATATTGCTCAAATTTTTGGCTAACAGAGGTAACAGATATATTAAAAGAACTTATTGATAATAGACGTAGGGATATTATTAGAGAGATTTGCAATTCCCTAGACAATATCGAAAGCTTAAGCGACGTTCCTGATCTCTTTAAACAACGAGAGTATTATGAGCTTTTAATACAGCATTATCAATTGGCGAGTGAGGAAGAAAAAACTCAACACATAAATCGATTTAAGGAAGAGTGCGTGAGACAAACAGTTGCTTATATCGATACTGCTGAAAAGGAATTCACATTGCTAAAAGCCATTGTTGATTTTTTAAATGCTTCGGAAAATCTTCGATCCATTATCGTTGAACTGAAATTGGAAGATTTTTGTCGCGGTGAATTACCGTTGGCTGAATTTCTACAAAGGATTATAGGTCTTGAGGAAAGTACTTACGATGAAAGTCTAACACGTTTACAAGCAGCAGCAAGATATTTACAACAGGAAACAGATCTATTTTTTATAGATAAATTTAAGACAGTGATAAGTGCTTATATAAAGCCAATAGAGATACAAGTAAGAAATATAGATAATCGGTGGGTAATTGAAGTAAAAGGAAAGAAAGTTGTTATTAGTGAGATTTTGAGCCAGATAGAAGATAAATTTTCAGAGAATTCCGAAATTGAAGAAGTGCGTTTTGTTGGTGCAGATATTCTATATATTGACGCAAACTTTAAAAAAGAAATTTGGCATGGCAAAAATATAGCCATTTTCACAAAAACAATAAAAATCCATAACGAAGTAACTTGGGATGTGTCTGGAAAAGATAACGATCATAGTTATTCCGATACTGCTGGTACTGAAGAAGATGGCCATGGTAAACAAGGGGCAGACGGTTATGCTGGAGAAAGTGGTGGCAATGTTTTGATTATAACAAAGAGAATACAAAGTCCAGAAAACTTTACTATTGTTTCAAACGGTGGAAACGGTAGTAAAGGCCAAGATGGCGGGAATGGCGAAAAAGGTAAAGATGGAAAAGGTATTAAAAAAGTAGAATTTGATGAAAAATTTTCTCCTGGTGGTAGGATAACATCAACAATTAGTGTAATAGAAACGATTATTAATAGTATAATAAAAGATTCATCGGAAATAGAAAGGTGTTGGTATACTGGTAATGGTAGAACAATCAATGATATTGCCAGAGATATTCGTAAAACAATTGAGTATGCCAAAGTCGCGGCACAGGTATCCACTTCCGGTAGTACGTTTCCCTCAGGGAATACAACCTTTAGTCAACGTGTTTTTATAGAAGCAATGACAAGCGAAGGAAACGAGATCACATTTTCTTTTGAATGCGGGGGCTGGTTGACATGTTGCCAAGCTTTTCTTCTCCATAAAGGGGCAATGGGGAAACCTGGAGGAGAGGGTGGAAGACATGGATTGGGTGGCCAAGGAGGATATGCTGGAGAGATAATAGTAAGAAATCTGGAAAATAGCAGACAGGAATTTGGTATTGTGGAAAATGCCGTGCAAGGAAATAACGGAAGGGACGGACTAGGTGGCAAACATGGTAGCCATGGAAAAAATGGTTTGGATATGGGTTATTTGGATCACTCGTTTTGGGGAAAACCTGAGTTTCGTGATGGAGGTAAATATAAAATAGTATATTATGATGATGCTAATAGTCCATGCGATCGCGTATGGTGTCCACGTAACAGCAAATACGCTGGGATTATATCTTATAATGAGAATCAAGCGCAAACAGAGTATGAAGAAAGGAGAAGTACTAGGCTGAATGATAACCGACAACACAGTGCACAAGCTACAAGGAAAAAAAACATTTCGCAAGACAGCATTTTAGCCAACTACTCTGATAACTTTAGTTCTATAGAAACAGATATACTGCAGAATTTGAGGTCTGATTTAGAGAGCACTAGACAAGCCTCACAAGCATCCAGTACAAATCAACAACAGCAGAGAAATCAAAATATAGCGTCAAATGTTAGACGCTGCGTTAGTTCTACTTCCCAAACAACTGGCCGAACTTAATTTTACTTACCAAATTGAAATTAAGAATTATAAGGATAATGTACCTATAGAGTATAGTATATACCTATACGATTTCGGATTTTTATTACGTTCAGCTGAAATGTTGGAAATCTTAAAACCTTCAAACTATATATTTTTTATAATATATAATATACATAATACTTCATGATACATAATTGTAATGTACCTATACTAAGTTACAATAAAACTACCAAATGCAATAAAATTATTAAAAATAAGTTTGTGAGTGTTTTTATAAAAGAAATAACCGGTTCGGAAAAAAAATTTGTTTTTCGTTCCAATGGAAACGAAACATTTTTCAACAGGAACGATATTAACCGAAACGAAACAAAAAAAACCTTTCGTTCCAAGTACCTGATTGTAACATTATATCACGGACGAGGTATAGGATAAACCTATCACCTTGAGACGTGATGATGCAGCCCCCCGCTGGATCTATGGACAACTTGATGTCGTCTGCGCTGGTGGAGATTGTGAATATTGAAGTCGACGGGAGGATTGGCGAGGACGCGTAGTCCTTGTCGAGCCGATGACTGCGATTCTTGCATCGCAAGATCTTGATCTTGCGACTCTTCAGGTATCGATGATGGAATGTAGGACATGGTTGCCGCGTCCGGTACCTAACGAGTGCCGGACGGATCTTGTCTCAGGGCAGGGCGGTGCTATCGGCGAATGCAAGCGCCTTATCACCATCGCTGTGTAGGCGTGGAGAGCCGAGCATGATGCGGAGCTGAAGCGAGACAACGAAGACAGGAGCCAGGAAGCTCAGGAGAGGTGGACGCGTGAGATGGCGAAGACGCGCAAAGAAGCTGCGAAGAAGAAGAAGAAGTAGTAGCAGCAGGCGGAAGCCATAAAGAAGAAGAATCAGCAGCATGCGGAAGTGAAGCAGTATGAAGCAGCAATATGAAACTGTAATTTCAACTTCCCAGCACGCTTCCTTAATATCCGTTTCCCCATTAAAGTGTGCCACGGGTCCCTTCTAAACTCACTAAACTTTGGCGGAACCGCTGGTGATGCGGCACAAGCAGTGCGTTGATGAAGCCGCGCCGTTTTCAATATTTCACTCAGATATACATATCTTCTTAATATTCAAATTTTATTATAAGACAGCTTTTCGCGGACTACCAACTGGGAAAGACTGATCTAGGGAAAGAACTTGATGAACTACTTGAACGAGACGTCAAATACAGCATTGAAAACTATCACGTAATACAATTTGATTTATCGGCCATCTGCGTTTGTTCGAACACGTGCCGTTCCATTTTGTAAGGCAAGGTCGATCGAAAACATATATTTTGATGTCGAGCATAGCCGAATAGAAGATGTTTGCAACATTACGCAGGCAAATGATAGATACATATGTGTATACAGTTGCAACGATCTGGTCACGTTGCACATTCAAGTATATATACTGACTAGTCGACTATCCTCAGCATGTTTCTGAAGATCTTCACTAACACACAATCGTCCCAAAGATGAAGCTCGTTCTTTCCTTGGCCCTCGTCACCTACGTGGCAACTGCAGTACAATGCAGTTATGCGCCGGTAAGTCTATCTTTGCTGAACATCGAAACGAATAAATATGCAACCCTCTCTGAAAAATTAATTGTACTGGACTTTAAGTCAGATTGTAGAGTAGTTGTTACGATCTGGATGGAAGGGACTTAGGCCGAAGGGCCCAAGCTCTCCAGGCCAGTTTCCTCAGTTCACAGACTTTCTTCAACTTTCTTGGGGTTAATTATAAGGGTTTCTCACGCTTACATGATTGCGGTAGATAAAATATTAAAGCCGAGGAACCACCTGGAACCTAAGCTAACCTATGTTAGGCTACGTCTGGTTGTGGTATAAAACATAAAAAAACATAGCACAGCTTAGCTTTCAAGCGGATTCCCGGCTTAAGAGGTACCAACACACCGCGGAAACATGCTTCCTGCGAAGTTGGTCGTAATGTATATCGTTGTTCTTGCAGGCCTATAGTCCACCTTCATACACGACTCCGGCTCCATACAAACCTCCACCTACATACGCGACCCCAGCTCCATACAAACCTCCAGTTTCATACGCGCCAGCTCCAGTTCCATACGCGCCAGCTCCAGTTCCATACGCGCCAGCTCCAGTTCCATACGGCTCGTCATCCGAGTCACATGAACATGGCATTGGAAATGTAAAACACATTTTAATTTCCTACAAGCATAGTGTTTAAGCGAAACTGTCATTTCATTTTGTTTCTTGCATTTGCAGAAGTCTGGTAGGAAGCGTCATAACAGTTCCAGAAAGGTAAGATACATTTTCCTTTAATTCCAATATCACGGTTACAAAGAATAAGAAATTTACGGTATTTGTTGCGTCTGCAGGGATCCGGCTCCAGTGAATCCCGCTCGCGCGAGTCAAAGGAATATGGCGGAAGTCGTGTAAAACACATTTTATATTAGCACAAGCGTGGTGTGCAAAAGAACCAGCCATTTCACATTGCTTTTTGCATTTGCAGGTGGTTTACCGTCGTGATGTAAGATGGAATAATGGAAATAATGGAAATCCCGGAAATCCTGGAAATAATGGAAATCCCGGAAATAATGGAAATAACGGCCCGGTATGATGCATGCTTCCTTTTACACATTCGCGTGTTTCCTCTGGAAAGCATCGGAAGAATCATCCTAGATTCCCCGAATGTTTATCGTGAAAACGAATTAAGCTTAGAGTGTGTTTTAAAAGTTTGCCCCACTCAAAATGTTAATATCGATGCCCTGTTTACAACAAACAATCATCTCACGTTATTTGCTTTGGTTGCAGAAAGGACCGTGGAGAGGTTGAATACATTCTGTCCTAAGATGAACATATCGGAGTTTCATTGGACAGCAATGGAAACGATTCTTATTTCAAACGCGGATTCCACAAAAATATTTTGTAGAAAGCAGCTATAATTATCCAATATATAATATATGCCTTACGCATTATTATGTTCTGTAATTCTTCCCAATAAATTTTCTTCCCGCAAACAATGTGTCATTCCTTTCGATCGTTATTGTTCAAATGACTCAACGGATTGTGAGTTAGAAGGACTTAAGTTTTACTGTTGGTTGATGATAGAAAATCTGTGATGCCAGTCAATGATCGAATAACATCGTGATTCGACTGATTTCTATCACAACTTTCTCAGCAAGCTATTAACACCACTGTCGCGAAAAGGCAATGTTAAATAGAGAAGTTGAACATTTCAGATGGAACTTAGGAAAATCGAGAAGATTGCGGTACTACTTCCTAAATCTCCATCAGTCTCGAAACTGAAAATATTAATAAAATTTAATAAAAATTGTTATGGAAAACACTTTTTCCGTCTTCGAGATGCTCTGACGGCCCTGTTTAATATTTTCTCTTAGTTTTTTTTCTAAAACTTTGCGTTAAGAATTAATACCGTTAACTAAAAATAGCTGTTCATAATGTATTAAAAAAGTAATACTCAATGAAATAAAGAAAATTATCAAAGTTCTTTACAATTGACAAGGAATATCTTTCAAGTCCCACCGAGTCCCACATTCTAACTAATTGGAATATTTTCAATGCGAAAACACACTACACACTACAGAATCATGCAAAAATCATTTCCCCCTTCAGCCCACTCTTCAAATTATTACTAATTAAAACTGTCAGCGTTACGTCATGTTACGTATATACGGAGTGGAATAAACTTCATAAATTCAGCATTTCTCGATATGTTTGAATAACTTTTTGTCATATTACTTCCTAAACGTCAAACTTACTATAATATTATATTATTATAATACTATAATATTAAATATAATATTACTATAATATTAAAGAATTGAATATGATTTTTTTGCACATAATATTACTGATGACCTTATAAACTAATGTTTTAACATACGTAAATTACACGTTACTTTATGTACAACAGTTAGGTTTCCTTAAAAATATTCACAAAACCTATATATATGAAATTATTTGATTAATGACTGTGCTTGTTCTCTAAGTGAAAGTGACTTACAAAGGATGTTTGTTTACCCGAACACTCCGACTTTTTTGAAACTGTGCAGGTTTGTGAAGGACTTCACTAGAACTATTAGAAACTATTCAACTTTTATCTAAAACATTTTTCGATATTATTATTATCAACGACGAAAGCAAGATACTCCAAACACTGATAAAAGTTATAGGAAAAATGCTTCCGACACCAAAGCCACAAATTTCCACTTTCCACAGATGAAATCTATTTGATTATGTACCCAAAGGTATAATGCACCATTATTATTAACTCTTATTGGTTCTGGTGCTTTAACTATTCTAATATGAAATTGTATTGAAAAAATTCTGTATACTTAACATTAAAAAAATGTCTTTTTTCCTGTGTTCGAACCAATGGTGGATCCGTATTTTACCTAGCGTAGAAAAGTGAATTCTCTACGTGTAGAATAACACGCGATAAATCGATTAACTTTGTTACGTTCTTATATTTTACTATATAAAATCATATTATTTGAAAAAACTGTTTCAAACTGAGGAACATTATAACCTATATTGACCATTAAGATTTCACACTGATGATCGGTTTTTTGTAATCTTTAAATTTTGCATAAACTAACTTATATATAGGAATATAATATTATATTATATATTATATTAGCACTTCTATTTCGTGAGGAATCATTACAGAAACTCTAAAAGAGAAATTCAAACGAGTCGATTACGCACAGTTTTTCGTAGAGTGTCTCAGGAGATAGGAGTGGAGTTGACAAGTTATTGTGTTCGATAGTTACACCCGGATAAAGGAAAGCACCGTTCCCAACGGTGCAGATAGTGTTGGCTAGAACCGTGATTTGGGAATCACGAGTGATCCAATCTCCTCCTCGTACTCCTCGAAACTGTCGGTCGTGAACAGCATCGTTTCCGCAGAGACGCCTGGCTCGATACCAGGCTCGAGGATGCCATCGTCGATAGTAGCAGGCTCTATCGCAGCCATTTCTATAAACCGAACGATTCTGACATGCCACTGTTAACAAATGTTTTCCCTCTCGACTAACATTGAACCGCGAATCATGACAAATCGGCCGCCATTCTTCAATCCGGCTTATTTATTAGAACGGAACACCGACCGATAGTGCTGCCACTCGACGCGCGCGAGAGATATTATTATTATTATTATTATTATAATTAACGGAAAAACCCCTTGGTATACATGTTAGTAGGAACTGATCGGCCCGAAAATGCGCGCTAATTAAAAAAATTTTCAACTTGTATATGTTACAGTCAAAGTGTTAATTCAGAGAATGTATAAATTCACTAGTCAATGTTATGCACTTATGTATGTTTAAAATAATGCATTAATATGAAGATTTTTAAAATCAACTCAGTGTGTAAAGATCATTTTATGTGTTCTTTTTAGCGTATCTTTTATATATGATTTGGAATGGGAAGGAGTATGTAGTGGATGAAAGGTTCATTAAATAATAATACTCTTTTATCACTTAGCTACATTTTATTCAAATAAGTGAAGTGCAATACAATGAAATGTTACAAGTGTAATTGGATAATTTGGGTGAAGCAGTATCTTGCGCAATTTTCACATCGAGAAATACAGTCGAAAATGCAGCCGGCGATTCCATTTGATGCCTTTTATGTAAAAATTCCTTACCTGTAAAGCAGAAATATACACGATTAATAATCGCTCTAGTTACAGTATGTACATACATACATGCGCAGCGCGAGACACAGAGTGTGAATCTAATATTACTACCACTCCTGTAGGTGTTCCCCCACCCAAAACAAGTGGTAACAGAAAATGTTTCATCGCATCCCGGAGCGTAGGTCTCGAACTGTGTCGAACACTCCGTGCTGAACCGTCGCAGCGAACAGGTGCAACGAAGAACAAGGAATTCAAAGTGGTTGTACCACCACGTGTTGTACCTAGAAGTTTACGAATAACTCCAACATCTTCAAAACCACAAGAAGAGATTCGTAATTATGAACAATTATAATTTCATATTATCTCCTTCACGGAAATCGGTATATATAAAATATGTCTTGCATGCTCCAGACGAGCGAGTTTTGTCGCGCGGGCATTTCTGTCGTGTAAGACAGAATAAAAGAATAAAACACAGGAGATAACGTTTAAAATGTTATATTCCTTTGATAAAATCTAACGATGTGTGGTTGTCGCCATCAACGCAATACATTCACGAATACTTCTCGGCATCGCAGTTGTCCAAAGCCTGTCTTGTTCAGACCACGACGTAGTTCTCGGAAAGACTTCACTTATAACACACTCAAGTGTCGGTTTTTCAATCGCTAAGTTGACGACCGCTAAATGACCGTTTGGGAACTCGCTCGTCTGTCTCGGGCCTAAGAGTGCCCCGTAATTTCTATCCTATCTTGTTGAAAATTGCACCCATGAATTGGTGAAGTTTTCCCGACGGAAATAACCCGAAACACGACATACATCGTACTAATTTTAATAGTAACCAATTTGAATATATATTATCCTGAATAATAATCGGGATAAGACGTACGAATTAAGATATTGTTAAAACTACCCCCATTTACCGTATTTTGGTTTATTGTTGGCACTATTTCTAAAAAGATGGAACGAAAATCATAGAAATTGAAATTTTCATAATTAGATGGTACTAAATACATCTAGCGACCCGATATCTCCCGTTTAACGTTTTTGACGAGAAATCTCACGACCCAGTACCAACCGTCCGATCATGTAAACGAAATATATTTTGTGTCGTGTCTCTTGTTGTCCGAGACCTATTTCTTCATAATGTATTTCTATACGTTCTTCAGTCGGGTACAGCATATTGATAAATATTGAAGTCGTAATCATTGGCGGATTTAAGGGAAATGGCACGGGTGGCAAACGTTATGAGAGGCAAAATTTTTATTTGAAGAAACATTTTCAATAACGAATAAAAGTTAACAAAATTATTCGTCATGTGTTTTATAAAGATTACTCGGATTAACTTTATTGGACGCACGACGAATCATGTTTTCCCCGATGAAATTGGCCCCCAAAACGATACAACTCGGGCTATAATTAAGGAAATTACGTGAAAAATTGTATTGTATTGTATATATTTTTTTTCCTGTGTTTTAGCAGCAGCATGGCATTTCAAGCATATTTCACTTATATTACCCAACCGCAAACTATAGTTCTAATTCCCCCCCCCCTCCCCCTCACCTCCCCCCTCCCCCTCCCCCCCACCTCCCCCCCTCCCCCTCCCCCCTCTCTCTCTCTCCTTCGGGTCCCAACTGCGAGCGGTGTGTTCCGAGAGAAAAGGTGGTGTGGCACCCCCCTCTTTCCCGAGTACCCGCCCCGTGATGCTTAACTTCGGTGATCTATCGAGAACCGATGTTTTCATCACGGCCACCGCCGCTGGTACGTGAAAAATTGATTTGCATAATTGAAAATTAGCTTCGTTAAGTAGTCCGATTTACAAGACATTTGACTAATAAAGAAAAGTAGCAACGAATCGGTTTGTTAAAATTAAAGACCAGGCTTTTGCGATAAATATCTTCTTTTATTAGTAACTAATATAAATAGTCCATTAAAAAATAATTTTATATACAGTAATGAAAACAGCGACATTTTTCAAATTTGACAAGAAATATCTTCCAAACGCCAAAAAGTTCCACTTTCGGCCCAATTGCAATATTTTCAGCACACCCTCTAAATAAACACGCACCGATCGTTCCCCCCTCGCCCCACTCTTCAACTTATTAATGTTTAACGTTATAAACGTTCGATCGGTCAGTAAGGTAAAGGTGGGTTAGTTGAGCAGAAGGGATACATAATCACAGAGGTGTTATTATTAATATATTTGCAATATACGGCTATTGTCACGTTATTGTGTTAATGTTTGCAATATGACTTATTAATTCCTCAGCTTCGACGTCTAAATTTTTAATGTTTTTAGTACATGATTTCATTCGCATAATAGTAGATACCAGGGTACGGGGGCAACATTTTTTACCCGGATATTTTCTGGAGAGGAAACACCTGCAGGGAGTGGTGGTAACGCGTGCGTGAGACGCCACGATGGGAAACGAACCGACGCTAGCGCCAAGGGAGTGATGCCGCGGCCAACCAGCGTCGACGATATATTTCCCGGTGACGCTGATTGGTCCTTGGTGTCGGTTCGTTTCACGCACACATTACCACCATTCCCTGTAGGTGTTCCCTCTCCATGAAACATTCGGCTCTGCAAAATGTTGCTCGGGGACCCTGGCTGCAGTTGGCTGCATTTTTGGGGAAGTGAGCGCGTGTGTGAGGCGTTTCCTTCTTAAAGTTTACAAGTAATACAAATACGTTTAATTCTTATGCTTTTATTTACTGGCTATTCTGTTCATTACTCGTCATTTTTCTGCGTGATAACGAGGTAATTTCTTTTACATTAATTCGGTATAAAGTGCAAACCTATTCAAATTTTGCGTTTAGCTAATTAAGTAGGAAATTCTTTGATACGTAATATAATCTATCTCTGCTACGTTGTAGGGATGAAACGGCATACATCGAGGAATTCGCATCGTGACGAAAAACCTAAGCCCTCGCGTAATGAAGATAGTGACGCGGTTCTACGTGCAAGAACGGAAGAGGAGAGGCGACGGCGTAGACGCGACTGGATGATCAAACAAGAAAAAATGGACAGGCATAATAGACTGAAAAGAAAAATGGTTATAGAGTATGAGATACGACGCGCTCGTAATATGAGCTTAGCACTTCCCGAAGGAAGATGCAATAGACTTCGTAGGAGTAGAAGCGAATCTCCACCTAGTCGATGTAGGAGAACTTCTGCGTTTCATATAGCTGAAGATACTGTACTTTCTAAAGAGTAAGTATAAAGTGTCTTTAATTATTAACTGTTGAAGTAGGCGCAGTGTCCCATTTTGGAGGATTTCATAGACAAAGAAGAATTTTAACATGTCATCGTCGGGTCGTGAAATTTTCTGTCTTATCTTTTGACTGATACATTTAAATTAAATATGTTTTTGGCTATATCCAGAAAAGTACATTGATTAAGTGTTAACTTATATTTGTATAAAATATCAAATTTAGTTGATATAATTTTTCAATACAGTTCCATCAACAATCAAACAATCAACAAATAATCAAAATATTAAATTCTAGTAACTTTTAAGTACAAATCTATTAAATTATATATACAAATAATATTATTCTGCACTTTAGGTTTGAAACATCAAGTCGTACAATGCCCTTATTTAAAGGATCTGAAGGCATAAAAATTAATCCAATAGCACTTCGCACAATCAAAGTAGATATTCATAGAAACATTCGTGGAAGTGTAGCCACCAATCAACTCAAGCGGGACATACCCAACATGGAAGATGTGGTGCTTAAAAGAAGAGCGGGTAACGTGCTGTTTTTTACCGTAATTTCTTAAGAATCTTCAGTCATTCAGCGCACGAGTACCACAAAGGAAAATGAGCTCAACGCAGTTGAAGGTTCAGAACATTGTATGCTTTCGAATGTAAAAATGTCTCTTCTCTGTGAGACATTACTTTCCACTTTTTAGAATCCATTCAGTTTCTGTTTAAATGTATTATCGAAGTTTAGATAAATATTTCCACGTTTTCACTTTACCAAACGCTACATTCAAACAATGGAATCCTTGTCACTGATTTCTGCAGTCATGAAGATTCTGGACTTTACGATCATACTGTGTCCCCTGTAATATTCAAGAATTTTCTCAACTTTATTCATCAAATTAATAACGTGTTTCTCATTCGCCCAGGATATAGCAAATTTGGAATACAACGTTGGATCACTGTATTGATCGCATAATGTGCAATACGTAAGCACAATTTTTTTTACTTTGACTGTTTTAAGATTGCTATGCTTAACGTATCTCTTGTTTACTGCTTTATGTACAGTATTTTTTTTCTTACGAGCTTGCACAAAGAATTATGCTTCAACTATATTAACTGCTATAATGAATGTAATATAGTTTAGTACAAATTAACTTTCCCCCCAAAAAGGTAGTTCAAACATTTTGTGCATTCTCCTTGTGTCCTGGTTTTGGGAATGTGTGCATGTACTAAGAGTATACCAACTGGAAGATTTTCTCGTCTTGGAAGATGTTTTAAATATTGACATTCAACAATTGAAGAGGCATGGTAAAATATTAAAATTAGGCTCCAACACTGGAGGAAAAGAAATCAGAAATCAAATCTTGGAATTCTTCAAAATTTTTGCATAGTGTGGTATTTCTTATTCTTATGCATCTTTTATTTTATTGCATTAAATAAATAACTGGGAAATAGGTACTTTCTTTTTAAAGTATGGGTACTCGTAGATTTAATTTAGTTGGTTTGAAAAATATGCTTTTCAAAGCATTGTATATAGAATGAACATCGCGAAAGCTTGAAATTGCGATTCAACAAAGTGGAAGATTAATTAATCCTCTTAGAAAATATGAACTATCTTGGAAGATTTTATTGTGGAATCATGAATCCTCTACACACAAATTAAACTACTTTATTTGAATTATATTGAAAGGTGTATCGATATGTTTATATTTTTGTAATCAATTCGTAACAGACAATAAGTAATATTCCAAGAATTTAGTTATATTCTTTTGAAAAATTATTTAATGCGATGTGCATGCGCTATGTGAAAAAAAAGAAAATATTACATTATAAATTAAAAATTTTCAGTTGCTACAAAATATTTAGAGTTAGAGTTTTATTAAAATAATGTCATCAAAATAATTAAAATTATAAAAAGTAAATTTCTCTTCATATATCTGGCACTCAAGAAAGTTGTAAGCCCTTTTTAATTATGTAAAATTCTCTTTATTTATGAGGAAGAAAAATAAATTTATACAATTAGGATATAAAATCATATAAATTAACAACAATTTATTTAACTAATTTGAAATTGACAATACAAAATGATTTGGCTTACAATTGTTCAGAGCGAGTCAGTTTATTTGAGTAGCGAGGTGTTGGTATCTTCAAGATCTGTCACAGCTGGTAGTATTGCTAAAATGCTTCCCCGATTTTTACATACGATTGTTTTTCTATTATTAAATTTACTAAACTTAACTGCAGGAGAGGGATCCAAGCCGATATTTGATAGAGAAGAAATAAAGAGAGCTTTAAGTGAAACAGAAGAAATCGAGGAACATCGTTCTGTCGTAACTGTGAATTTGGAAAATTTAGGTATGTTTATTATTTCAAATTGCTAAGATTTATTCACAACTTCTGTTTTGCAAATATGGACACATTAATTTTCAGAAAGCAGGTTGAACAGGAATTCGGCGTCCTTGAGTTCTACAAGAACCCGAAATCACAGTCCTAAGTGCACGTGGTCCCGTAACCCCAGGTTCGTGCCTGGATTTTACACAGAGTATTGCAATATAAACAAGTGTAAATTATGTGCAAAGAACTTAATATTTTAAATGTGTTAATGAATAATCTGAAATTGTTTAGGAAATTAAATTTTTTGCTAATTTGTTTACCTTCTTTCAGGTATGACGATTCTAAGCATGAAGATAAAGGAAGTTGCAGAAGTGATAGGTTAAAGATATTATTACACTTTCATGTATATGCGTTCATTACTTTTCTTTCAATTTATTTTACCAGACTATTACATTATTTACATAGGGAGAAAGATCGTATTAGAGAGCAGAAAGATGGTGAGAGATCTTACCGAGACCATCGAGAGCGGCCCAGAGATCATTCTCAAGACAGGAGGCAAACAGATAGGTTCAGAAAAAGAGATAGGCCTAGAGAACAAAGGGTTCTCCGAGAGCATTATATTCAACCGATTCCTATTCCTATTTATTATAGAGTAAGTACTTTATTTACATAAAAATGCAATGATTAAGCCCTGATATAAAACTCATTCATTTCTTTGCTCAGAATTTTCAACCGAGACTATTAATGGTTCAACCATGGGGCTCAATTCGCGGACCTCTTGGAGATAATATACATCCTCCTATGATGAGACCTTTAAGAACATTGCCATCACAATCAATAAGAATACCTCCAAATATGTATGGATTTCGTCTACCTCTAAAACCTATTAAGTGTGAATTATAAATGTACGATATAGCAATTTCGGTTTCAGGAACCTGAAGGTGCAAATGACACAAGGCCACTACAAGCAACACTGTATGCCTCTCGAACCGAAATCACAAGCTGCCGCCGAACAGCCCAAATCCTCAGCTTACCTCAGCTCGAAGAGTAATCGAATAAACAGCTGCCGAAAGTTGTTTGAAGCCTCCGAATAAAAGTCGAATAAACTATAGATAATGATGAAGAAACAAATTATTCTTCTTCGAATAAAAAAAATTATCTTTCGCCGTCGAATGAATTCACTTCGGTTCATAACGAATAAACATAAAGTTTCTTTTATTGGAATTTATCCAGATATTATCTTTGTCCGTCTCTGTTCTCCAGCCATTTCGCCGTGATTCATTTAAGCCTCCCTGACGACAAACAAGTAATAGGAGAAATGCAACAACAGCCCAATTCGACTCTCGATACGTATCCGCAACTATGTCTCCTACATTTATTGGCTAGCTTGAATTTCCGTGCTTCTGTTTCGTGAGGGAAACATCACTGTGACATCTGTCGTGATCTTATGATTATCGTAATTATATAAAATATAAACTTTTGCGGTCTGCACTGTTCGAAGTGCTGTAGCGTAAATGATGCCAAGATTAAATGTAAAATAATTTGTATTGCAATGAACTTCAAGAATAGTCGTAATAATTTTATGCTCCTTGCTAATATCACTCTTCAAATTTCCGTAGACCATATCTCGTTCATACATACATTGGCGACCTTGTTTGCAATGAAAATGAAAACGATAAACTTGTGATGTCCAAAGTAAATAAATCAAACGATTTATAATGAAAAACACAGATAAATAAAGCTGAAAGTAGAGTAGTAATAAAAAGGCAACGAATGTTATGTATTCGTAAGGATAGTAGAGGATTAGGAAACCTGAATACTGAGAATGAATAAATCTCAGTCTTACTTAAGTCTTTTTGTATTTTATTTATAGAAGTTTTCATAAATTAAAATGTAAGACGCTCATTGTTAGTGGAAATCAATCTGTGGGGCACAAAAGTACACATTTATTTCAGAATAGTTACCGAGTTGGACGCTGTTTATGAAAGGAGGCCGCTGAATTCAGTCCTCAAATTATGGCCGGTATTCATAGTCGCTACTTATTCTTAAGCAAATGCTTAAGCATGCAGCATCCTCTACTAACTTAGTAGCTAGTAAAAGATGCCGAATGCTTAAGCATTTGCTTAAGAATAAGTAGCGACTATGAATACCGGCCTATGGGTCGGTAACACAGTTTTGGTGGTGATACGAAGTCCCATAATGTGATAGGTCTATCGCTATCCTATACTTTGTCAATGATTCGGGGCTCTAGGGCTGTTTCAATTCACGCATACGTCTCCTTACCATTTCCGTGTCGCGTGGAATATTGGGCGAATTCCACTTACGCCAAAATCGCCCGTGATTTTCGTTAAGCTAGGTTTTTCTGTACACAACTAGCCGCAACGTCAAGAATTTCAAAGTTGATTTTTTCGAAAATGAAGCACAATATCGAACAATTTTATTTCTTTTTGTCGACTTATTCACTTGTTATAAATCGAAAAGAAAGAGTAACTTTTTTGATATCGCGCTTCATTTTCGAGAAAATCGACTTCGAAGTTCTTGATGTTGCGTCCAGTCGCGTATAGAAAACCTACCTTAATCAAAATCACGGGCGATTTGGGCGTAAGTGGAATTCGCCCATTATTACTTCAGAGTAGAATTCAACCGCAATCCTTCCAGCGGTAAGAATTGATAAAACTAAACACGGTGAAAATTGTTAGAACGCGAGAAAGAGCACCTTTACCGATTAATTTAAATCGCGATCGTGATTCTGCGATCACGGTGATAAATCACTGTTAGTGATTTTGCACTCCATCCCTAGGTGCAGACCTTTTTCCGTGCAGCGTTGTCCCGATTTAATTCAGTGTCCGTCCAGGTGCCCGTTTCCTTAGAAGTATATTTCTATCCTCACTACTTTTATAGTCGCCGCGGCGAGTGCGAGAAATAAGCTAGAGGACCCGTGACAGCGAAAAGCCATAAATTTCGATCAAACAAAGAACAAACTTTGCTCGATGGCAAAGAACAAACTCCCCAAAGCGTCCGACTCATAACGTAACAAAACTGTACACACCGTATTGAACGATGTACTTGCGAGAAAGTATACAAGTCGGAGACCACTAGTGGCGCCGCGACAAACTACGCCGCAAACTCATGGACGGCGTACGGGAACGTAACAGAGGGAATAACAGAAAATCGTAGAAAGAATGGCGGTCGGATCGACGAAAGTGGTGCAGGTAACAAATATCGCACCCCAAGCGACTAAAGATCAAATGCAAACCTTGTTCGGGTATCTGGGTAAAATAGAAGATATCAGATTGTATCCCACTATACGGGACGTCGCTGTACCCGTTCAATCTCGTATTTGCTACATAAAGTTCCACGATCAAGGATGCGTCGCTGTTGCTCAGCACATGACAAACACTGTCTTCATAGATCGTGCACTGATCGTGATCCCCTATCAGAACGGAGACATTCCAGACGAGCAGAGAGCCCTCGAGCTGACAAACAATGGCACCGTTGTCCCAGGTATGTTTGTTTTACTTAATATTCTCATCCCCACAGGCACTTTCTTTTTAACCATACAGAGCATTATCTATGCATCGCAATGATGAACGAATGCAATCTAGGTTCGCAAAGATTCCCCGCTTAAACTTGTAACTTCTCTCAGCAAAGAAGCTAACCTAGTATAGCATGGTGAAACATTTTAGAAACACCCTGTACGTCGAACAGCGCCATCGACTAACGCGTGCTTTACTTTCTTCTAGGTCTCTATCCATCTGAACCGAAGCTGCCACCAAATGTTGTTAACGCGATCGAAGGAATCCCTCCAAATCATGTTATCACCACTATGGATCCAAAACTGGAGGCGAACAGCCTGCCGCCTTACCCCCACTTACCTGGCCACTTGGACAGTAGAAGGATCGAGGAAATTAGGAGGACACTGATCGTCGCCAACTTAGATCCTTCGGTAACGACGGACCAGCTACTAGACTTTTTCAGTACGAACAATGTCGAAGTGAAATACCTGCGCATATGTACCAGAGATTCGGACACCGAGCACTACGCGCTGGTGGAACTATCGGAGCAGGCAGTCGTGGTGGCTGCGCTGCTATTGAACGGGAAGATGCTAATGGACAGACCAATTAAAATTTACCATTCGACGCAGGCGATAGCGAAGCCGGAAGCAAAGAGCAATGAAGCGGCTCAGAAGGAAATAGAGGAGGCTATGTCGCGCGTGAAGGAGGCCCATAATTTAATTTCGGCGGCGATAGATCCGATGATCGGTATGCTGTCGAAGGACAAACGGAGTAGGAGCGGCTCTCGCAGTCGGAAGTCCCGCTCGAGGTCCAGGGGACGCAGCAGACGATCCAGATCGCGCAAACGGTCGCGTTCTCGTCACAGACGTTCGCGGTCCCGTCACCGGCGCAGGTCCAGATCGAGGTCGAAGCGCTCCCGCTCCAAAGAACGAAGGCGAAAGTCCCCGTCGCGCAGGAGAAGCAGCTCCCGCGGCCGCCATCGGTCCCGCTCGCGATCACGGCGCTCTCGATCCCGCAGGTCTAGGTCCAGGTCGAAAGACCGGAAGAAGAGGTCGTCGCCCAGGCGGAGGAGCCGCTCGCAGTCTCGCAGCAAACGATCGAAATCGAAGACCAGACGATCCAGATCGAAATCCAAGTCCAGATCTTCCAAGTCGAAGTATTCGGAGAAGTCCAAAGACAAAGACAAGGACAGAAGGAGCAAGGACAAGCTGGACAATGGGAAGAAGAGCGACGGGGACAAAGCCGATAAGGAGAAGAGCGAGAAGAAGTCGAGCAAGGAGAAGAAATCGGATAAGGAGTCGAAGTCCGAGGAGAAGAACAGAAACACGTCCGAGAACAGCGAAACAAAAGAGAAAGCAGAATCTGAGAACTAAGCCTTGGCGAATTACGGTTTATAAAAAGGTTCGTTTTATTAATTTAATGTTACGATATACCGTAATGTATTGATGAATAAAAGGTACAGGAATGTATGGCTCTCGATAATTCTTTTAACTTGTGCATACTTATGAAGGATACTTATTGTATTGGTGTTCTTGTAATAATACACACAGTTCAAACTTACGTTCAAGGATCAGTTCTTTTAAATATAGATTCCACCCCTACGTCCCCTCGAACAAACATCTTCCTCGTATATTTACAAAGGATGTTCGGCAACTCGAGAATTCAAAAAACTGTTCACCCTTAGAACCGCTTTATTGCCGAATCAAAAAATAGTTATTAGCATCACTTGAGCTACATTTCTGCAAAGTTTCAGATTTCTTTGAATTTTTTAGTTGCCGAACATTATGTTACTTTTTGTTGTATTTAAGGGGTAAGTATTTACGGGTTTGACGCCTAAAAATGATACAATTTTTAGGAATCTTTTTTCTAAATAAATATACAAGATATCTTGATGAAACTTTTTACATTTTATTAATCTATGTTTGCACTGTAATTTTATTTCCCATTTTTATATTGTCATAACAAAAAATTATGTTTTTTATAGAGGGTGGAGAATGTACTTCGTTCACTTATCGGAAATAGAGAAATCAAATGGTTTTTTTAAAGTTTGGGCCTAAAACTAGTGGACCCCCTAAAAATATTTAGAAAAAATATTTAAAATAAAAAATGAAAAAAGACCAAATTACCGCGTGTTTGAATAAGAAGTTACGATCTTCGCTTATTTTTAAGACCTATTTGTTTCACTTCAAACAAAAAAAAATCGGTATGTAAGTATATTAAGTATTTGTGGAGGGTCTACTAGATTAAAGTCATACAATGATAATGCAAACAAATTTTAGACAAAATGACGTTCAGTTTTCTTTTAGTCGTGCACGCCAGTTTGAGAAACGGTGTTTCGGGAAAGACGCGTATTGCTCCTCAATACCGATCGTAGATCGCATCGCTTGCTTTGCTCCTCAACGATATAATTTCAAAAATATTGCGAATTTCTTTATAAAATTTTAACTGAACATTATAGCTTTTCCCATACGCGACTGAACGCAACGTCAAGAAATTTCCAAGTCGATTTTCTCGAAAATGCAGCGCAAAATCAAAAAATTGTATTCCTTTTTCTCGATTTATTTACTTATATGTCGAAAAGAAAGAGTAACTTTTTTTATTATCGCACTTCTTTTTCGAGAAAATCGACTTTGAAACTCTTAACGTTGCGCCCAGTCGCTTATAGGAAAACCTCCTAGCTTAATGAAAATCACGTGCGATCTGGCCTTAAGTAGAATTCGTCCAGTGGATTCATTAATATATAAAAAAAAAAGATTTTGTGAAACCTCAAATCCGCAAATGAAGGCTAATTCAAACACGCCCAGTAATTTAGTCGATTAGCAAGTAATTTAATAATTCATCGAGTGCGGAGACCAAAATTTCGTTGAGTAGTTCAGTAAAATAATAGTAAGTTATTAAATTAAACTCGCCACTAGACGTGTCTGAACCAGCCTTTAAGGACGAAGGGCGAGTATAGTTCTACGATTTTAAAACGCGCGCCAATTTACCGATGGCGCCAATTATCCGCAAGTAAACGTGTCTGACAGGGACAGGGGATCATTACTAGTCCTTTCAATAGTCTCTCGTGTTTTCTGATTGAAAACGATAGCTAATCTCGCGGTTATAATCCCCACAGTTTCTTAAGCGGCGAATGGCCGTACACGATTCACAATATTTCAAAACTGGCAAGGTGTAACAGCGAAGTAGTTTAAATCATCATTTGGTTATATCCGTGTGACGTTGAAGCTTACACATAGTTTGAAGTTTTTACGTGTCAAGACGAATACCGTATTAAATATAGTCTCGCGAAAGAATTTCGATCGAACAGGTACTTGTGATAACAACGAACGATAGTTCGAAGGAAATCCCGTCCGGAGGAGAGACGTTAATTTCCCTTTTATTTCCACGAGTTTTATTAAAACAGTAGGTTAAATGGTGAAAATGACATCTCTGGACGAAGGGAAGATAAGGCAAGGTTTATCAAAGGCACGTACTATATTTTCTTCTACGCGCATACTCATAATTTTATCGGCACCACATTCGACGTACAATTTCGATGCCAACTTACCGTAACGAGTCTCTTGCTTTCCAGTACCAAAATCCAGATATCACCAGGAAGCATGTCATGAGCGTTTTGAACATTTATACAGGCTTACAATGCGAAGCGAAAGAATTCGGTAAGTGTTCCGACGTAAATAGTTTAAAAGCATTCATCGATTTACTCGATTATGTTTTGCTTCCGTACCAGTGTTCAACGACGGCTCGCGCAAAGAGTTATTCAACTTACAAGGAACGATACCTGTTTCTTATAACGGTAAGATAGCTCGAAAGTTTCCGAGCCTGCGAAGATTATATTCCGGCCGTAAGAGTAATTCGAACGAAATGTCTTCAGGTACTTGCTACAACATCCCCGTGTCCATATGGCTTATGGATACGCATCCAAATAACGCGCCTATCTGCTACGTCAGACCGACGGCTGACATGACGATTAAAGTCAGCATGTTCGTCGACCATAACGGAAAGATATATCTACCTTATCTCCACGACTGGCTGCCAGTACGTAACTCGTACATTTCTGTTCGATTGTTTACTGTTCTGCAACAGTGCTCCACAACCGTTGTTACGCCCAATGCGTTCAAGAGGAGGAAAAGCACAAGTTCCTTTTTAACAAAGCTTTTCACAAATAAATGTAGTTTCTGTGTATACGCTCTGTAACTTCGTTTATGTTTTGTATATTTTTGCTTGTGGTCAGGGCTTGAAAACTGTTATAATGTCGATTTCGGTTTTCCAAACTGTAATGAAGAACCGAAATTTACAACTGTTATCTGTTTCGGTTATAGTTCCTATTTCTCTCCTCATATCGGTTGCATAACCATTATTTTTCTGGTTCTATAATCTATATCGGTTCCAAAACACTTCTAAAATCAATTCTTACATAGACTTTTCCTTAATTGATATCATTAATTATTATTATAGCAATATCGTTGATTTCTAATAAAGCGTTGAAATAAATATATCAGCTACATATTTTTTACATCCAAACATACTATATTATTCAGAATAGGAAATTAAAAGTTTCTCCTGTTTCTATAAGGATTTTATGAAAAATATGCACATATACAGTGATCTGCAGCTACAATAATTAATAATATCAATTAGGGAAAAGTCGATAGAAGAATTGATTCTGGAACCGATATAGAACCGAAAAAGTAACGGTTATGGAACCGATATGAGGAGGGAAATAGGAACCGTAACCGTAACAGATAACAGTTGAAAATTTCGGTTCTTCACAACAGTTATTTGGAATAAAGGATCTCCATAACCGTTTTAAGCCCTGCTTGCGGTGCACCGCGGAATTCTGGGAAGGGCTCAGACGCGTCGCGGGTGAGGAAACGTTGCGGAGCACTGTTCTATAATACCTTCTTAACGATTATGCGTCTTTCCTCGTCTAGCATTCATCCGATTTACTTAGCTTAATTCAAATAATGATCGTGACCTTCGGGGAGCAGCCGCCCGTTTACTCGAAGCCGCGACAAGACGCTCAGCCAAGCTCCACGCCTTACCCCGTGCAATGTAAGAATACATATCTCGTAGCTATAATTGCGATAAATACTGATACTAAAAGATAGGAACTCGTGCAGCTTTCATGCATATGCCTGGAACCGGAGGACACGCGCCAGGTTCTAATTTTCTGCCCTATCCACAAAATTCTCAGTACTCGGGTGGAAGTAATGTGTACCCTCCATACATGTCTACAGCATCCTCCAGTTTCCCATACCCAGGTTACGGCTCTTACGGCGGGGCTGCTTCGAATTATCCATCCCAGAACTACGGCTCTTACCCGTATCCTTCGACGACGCAGCCAGTAAGTTCGAGACTTAGCCCCTTGCCGTGGGGAATAAGTTCGACAGAAATCCGGGCCAAAGTGATTTCTCGAAAAGTCGTTATCTCCACCAGAGAAATACACAGGGTCTGATACAGGGTACGAAATTTGGCACCGCGAGTATCACTCGTGACATTATTATTTGGCCCGAAATTGTTATCACGAGTCGAACTCGCCGAAGTGCGGCAAGGGGTTAATGGATAGTTTACATCACAGTTTTGCAGTCGAATACTAATAACGCTTTACGATCTGTAAGGGTGGAGTGATGCCTGGCACCGCTGGTGGATCGGGCACGATCACAGAGGAGCATATCCGGGCGTCCTTGCTGTCAGCCGTGGAGGACAAATTGAGACGAAGGCTGAAAGAACAGTTCTCGCAGTTGCTAGCCGAACTGGAAACGCTACGCCGGACCCACCAAGAATTAACAAGCGGGTCGGCTCACCTTTCCGAGCTGTTCGATAAGCTGCAGAAAGAGAAAGCCGAGATCGAGAAGAATATAACTATACTTCAAGACAAAGAGGCTGAATTGGAGAAAGAGATCGCGAAACTTTCGGACAACCAGTCGATAGACGTCGACGAAGCTGTCACGACCATCGCGCCGCTTTACAAACAGTAAGTATTTGGAAAACTGTTCTCTCTCGTTAATTTCCAGGGCAGCGTGCATTATCGTTCGTTTGCTTGCAGAATGTTAAACGCTTTCGCGGAAGAGGCTGCCACAGAAGACGCTATATACTATCTCGGCGAGGGCCTCCGTTGCAGTATCATAGATTTGGACGCGTTTCTGAAGCAAGTGCGGCAACTCTCGCGCAGACAGTTCATGCTTCGAGCGCTTATGCAACGCTGTCGCCAGAAAGCGGGCCTGGTCGGTTAAATGCATTGTTCGGTTTCTATGAAGTTGCTCTATTTAATATTTTATTTTATTACAAACGATGTATTCGAAACGAACTATATGTAAATCCCGCGATAAATAGGGGGAGATAAATATATTAGGGAAATAAGAGATTATCATTGCAAGTCCAGGAAGTGTACTGTGTCGACATATTTTTTATTTCATGCTTTATGCACTTTGTTTGTAACGATCGAATTATATATGCATATATTAATATATATGTGAAATTTTTATAACAGAAGACGAAGTCCATTTACACTCGAATTGCCCGCAACGCCCTTGATTTTCATTGAAGTAGGTTTTCCTTTACGCGACTCGACGCAATGTGAAGAATTTAAAACTCGATTTTATCGAAAATGAAGCGCAATATCAAAAAATTATATTCCTTTTACTTTACTTATTTACTTGTTATAAGTCGAAAAGAAAGAGTAACTTTTTTTTATATCACGCTTCATTTTTGGGAAAATCGGCTTTGAAATTCTTGACGTTGCGTCTAATCGCGAATAGGAAAATCCATGTACCTTAATGAAAATCACGGATGTTGCGGGCGATTTGGGTATAAATGGAATTCGCCCGAAATGAAACAAAGAATGTTATATACATAAGTATGATCGTTTAATTATTCGCATCAAGAACAAGTGTGTTTAACGAAGCTCTACTTCTAAACGCAATATACTCATAAATCTGTAAAAACAAAACACAGGAACGTAATTTTCACTAGGTTCTTTTCACGTCGTAAAGAAATCATGTACCTCGAATAGCAATGTTAGGTATTAAGAAATATAAATGCTTATTCACTGTGTGATGTACGCATAGGTTAATCACTACATTTCACGTTTTAGTAAAAATACATTGTTTTTATTTTTATGACTTGGAATTATTATGTAATTACTTAAACGCTATTACATGTAAGTCTTTGAAGTTAATTCTGTTTTCACTGACGAGATCAATCTGGAACAGAAACAGAGGAGGAAGTGAGAGCGACGTGTGCGTACGCGCAGCTTCTGTGAAATATTGTTTACGGAAGCTCGCGGTACCTATACATAAATGCCGACCCAAAGAAGTAGGAATAATACACCGAAACCAGAAAATATCGCTGCTACTAGAGAGATCAGTAGCTCTTTGAACATGTCCCTCGTGAATTTCGTGCTCGTGACTTCGTACACGAAAAACCATGCGGTGAAGAATACTCCGATTCCTAGTAATACCACTGCTAATAGTGGAAACACTGCGGGGTTTATGGGGGAGACATATCTCGTCATAGACTCAATTTCCACCTGAATCAAAGAGAAACCGAAATTAGTTAAAAACCAAAGGAACACATACTCCTTCCTCGTTACGAGTTTACACGCTTTTAGTAACTCCTCTATACTTGGTTCCACGAGGGAGCGGACCTGTTCGGGCACCTTGTCCCAATTAGGATATGCTATGGTGAATAGGATCAAGCACCAAACGCGCAAATGGAGACGGAACCAATGACTAAGGAAAGCAGGCGTCAACTGCGTGTAGCCTATGAAAAATGGTTGGCAGGCGAGTCTGTTCCCTCGTGGAACAGAGGTTAGTACCTCTTTGATACTTCATCGAATGGTCGTGCAACTATTCCACGATCACCTGGTACAAGCTAATCTTTCGTATGATTTTTCTAATACGTTCGCACGTGTTACTATCCATACAACATACTCGCGTTACTTACGGACCCATATGTTTCTAAATATATTCGTTCTACAGTGTAATCTTAATATGTAAACATGCGTAAGTGAGGTTAATGGAACACCGGGTTTTAATTCGGAAAAAGAATTCCATCGAGCCCTAACCTATGGCACTTACTTCGCTGTATAATAAAGAATAATCACTTGTATGGTTATTCACAGTGATTACAGCGTTAAAATGAGCATCGCACTCACCATTGTATCGAATAAATATTTTGACGTGGCTCGCGCAATGGACACGTAAAAAGGCCCTCACAGTGACAGACAGTGCCGGCTGCGGGGTGGTGCAGCGGGTGCAAGGCAGCCGGGGCCCAGAAAAAGGAAAAATGCAGATTGGGGAAAATAGAAAGATTCAGATCGAAGAATTTTTAGTTGATTGAAATTAATTTAATTTTATGAATCGACTTGAATTTTACGCTCTAGACACAGAAGTGACAATACTACGGACCAGCGGCGCACACAGAGGGGGGTCAAAGGGCCATGGCACCCTCCAAAGAAAAAGGAAAAAGGGGATTAATGTAACCACGTCTGAAGTAATTCAAGAGCTTTATAAAAGGAAAAGAAAACTGGATTTTATTCTTTAAGCAAATTGTTATAATCTATATTATTAACGATATGGCAAACAAAATCATATATTTAAATATATATGTTAATGTTTATTTGTTTATTTTATCCCTTCTAATATATCCCTCTTTTTCAACTACAAATTTCATCGTATCAAAATTTACATTTCTAGAAAAAGACTATTAGAGCATTACGAATCTACAATTATCACTCAAAAGTTAAAAGATTCAAGAATTCGAAAATGACGCTGGGGTACATTGAAACCCCTGTGACTAATTTCTGATTATAAGAAGCTGTGACCACGAAGAGTTATTATTATTATGCTTCTTTATACTGTTGAGAAATTTATTGGGGTATCAAAATATTTTTGCATCGAGCTCTTTCACAGAGAATTCGGCCCTGGCAAATATGCATGTATGCGCTGTAAACTCTATAAAGCACAGTGCGAACGTAGCAAATTAAAAGCACACAAGTCGCGCCAACATTCGAAATATAAATCAATCAAGTCCCCAGCATCACTGAAAGCTATAATCGGCAGCTTCATTCGCGATGGGAATCGAATGAGAAAGGAAATGTTTCTTATGTTTCTGTCATCGACGGAGAATTATGACAGCTTACACCACATCAATACCCTGAAAAGCTATTGTACAATCAAACTCGCACTGAGTTCGAAGTAACTTCAGGAGCTCACTTCTACCGAAATGCTCCTCCCCTGAATAGTGTGTCTCGTGAATCAGGGTAAGCTCTTAAATATCCACCTTCTTCCTGGTTATGTGCATACAGATTGTTCGTTTAACACCTCTCGCTTCCGAACGATTATTCTTTCGATGCTATTAGCATATCTTTCGCAGACGTTGCGCGTACTCCCCTCGAATTATCAATCGGAACATTTTTAAATCGCGAGCTCTCCTCGGTATCGCTACTACGTTTGTCACGATGATATGATTCATAACACGTATATGGTATAATATCACCAATCCCTTCGTTTCTCGACACCTGCAATCAATTTCTCTGTGTACGTACTTATATGCACTGTTTGCGTTTCATAAACAAATGAATAGAGCGATGCGTGGCTTCCGTGAGAGGCTACCGAGTCGAGACTTTTTTGTAATTGCACAAAGAATTACTGTGAGATACTTTAAGCATAGATGACGCCCGCGAGCCACCGAGAGCACCTCCGCCTTGTTGTCACAGTGAATGGCCTCCTTCGTACCTATTAAACTCTAACGACCGCAGTCGAATTCCTCTTCTTTTTATCCCCGCATTGAGATCTTAAAACATTCCCGTGCTTCGCAGGTAAACATGGCAGACGGTTCACTGCCGGAGCAGTTCTCTTTGAAATGGAACAATTTCTCTACAAACCTGACGTCTGGCTTCCTAAGTCACCTCACAGAGAATGACCTGGTTGACGTGACGCTAGCCGTCGAGGGTCAGCTGCTCCAAGCGCACAAGCTGGTGCTCTCAGTCTGCAGTCCTTACTTTAAAAGTATATTCAAGGTACAGGGATTAGTATTACGCGTGTATTTATAAATCGCCGTTGTTTAGACAAGAGCTTCTTTGCAGGAGAATCCTTGCCAGCATCCCGTGGTTATTCTCAAAGACATGAAGTACACGGAAATCGAGTCGTTACTGAAGTTCATGTACCAGGGTGAGATTAACATCAGGAAGGAGGATCTGTCGACCTTCTTGAAAGTGGCGCAGACGTTGCAAATTAGAGGACTCGCGACAGAGGACGCGAGTAGCGCGAGGTCGTTTTCCAACGAGGAGAATCCATTGAGTATCGACTTCGACGCTCGAGGCGTTCCTCCGCCGCATTTAATAAATAAAGTCGGCAAGGACGTGGAGATGATAGAGAGGAGGAAAAGGTCTCGCGAGATTTCTAAGAGAAGCGTCAAAAAGAGGAAACAAGACACACTGTCGGGATCGGAGAATGTCCACGATTTGTTGAACGAAGAAGCGGACGATGACAAAAAGAACGTGTTACTGTTAATGAATAAAGAGACGAATGATTGTGTACATGAGAATGAAGATACCAAGATACCTATTGTAAAAAGTGACGACGATAATCAAAAAGTAGCTTCGCCAGGCGATGCGCAGAGTTCGAGCGAAAACCCTACGCAACAAGGTACAGAATTCAGGGGAACGAAATGAGCGTTAATATTCTATTTCGTTACTCTGCGATCGTAGCGTAAAAGTTTATCCAAAGTACAGGAATGCTTTCTGTTTTGTTCTTAAAGATTACTTCCCTTTACAGGCGTGGAGCCAGTAATTTACAGACTCTCGGCAAGGGGGCGGCCGCAATTAGTGCACGAGGGCTATGTCTACAATTTAACATCTCGCTCGGAAGGTTTGAATAGGTCTCATTACCGATGTGCGGAGCAACACCGCGGATGTAAAGGTAAATGCGCAGTTATTGCAGAAAGATTTATGCCTACAGGCGTGCATGATCATAATCATCCGCCTGGATATCAGTCGGAACACGATTACAAGAAAAAGAAGGGTTTAGACGTAGACACACTTTAAGTCACGAACAACTCGAACCTTACGGACTAGAGTTGGGCATAAAAGATTATTCGAATAATGCCCAGCTCCGCTTACGGACCAGCACTCTCCTTTTATAGTTTCATCGCAGACATTTAAATAAGATCGAAAAGATACTTTCCAAATATTATTACAGCATATCGCATTAGTGTTCGGTGAATAATATCCAGGACCCGATCTAGCTCTTTCGCCGCTTAAATAATTTTTCCCGCCCTTTATATTTAATTATAAAGTTTCGTATTAAATTCAAACGTGTATTACCCGCGTTTTCACCGCTTTGATATTTATAGATTTTAATTTTTCCTTTTTAACAATTTTCCCGCCCGAAGATTTGTGCTCCGGGCCCTGCTCGCGCCCCCTGGATCGGGCCCTGATAATATCCAGTATTCTTTAAGTAGAAGATCCTCATTTGTCTTATGATTCTTCAATGAACGTTGGAATTTAACGAGCTACAGCAACCGATGCGAACGTACGCTTTGCGTTACAGAAACCGCGTAACTATAATTGTAATTAACACGTTCACTGTCCAGGCCTTAAAGCACGGATCCACTTACAATGTACAGAGAAGCGATAAGCTCGGCAGTAAACACGCTGCCTTCTTTCCTTAAATACTATGCATGTGTATATAGTTTATTATATATGACCTGTATATAGTGTATGTGATATATAGTAGCGAGCTGTATCCAAAAAAAAAAAAAGAGTAACGATACTACAGCCCCGAGGAGGAGATAACGAACAAACATTTGTATTTAAAGCCCGGAAGACATAAAGAGAATAATACCATTAATTCCAGGATGTAAACATTTTATATCGAAAATAGAAAGACGACCAGATCGAAAGCAAGTGAGAAAGCGGTGCTCCGGTTGTTACGAAGGTTTAAGAGAAAGTGGACTACATTGGGAAGACGCGTCTAAGAAAGCGAGGAAAGTGAACACCGAATGCAAAATGTGCAATAAAGTGTTTTGTATGAACTGTTTTGAGAAGTACCATTCTTGAGAATAAAGACTTTAGAAGCAAATAACTATCTGTCTTGCAAACATTAACACCAGCCGTGGACTTGTAAAGAGCGGGGAAAGGAAAAAAGAGATCCATACGGTTGCATGTACCAATTTCCACGTGTCCTGGACCACAGGCGCTTGCGTCTGACCCATATACGGGTCAGAAGGCGCCTGAATAGATACTGCCTCGGCCCGTATACAGGTCAGGGGACAGTGAACGTGTTAACGCACTCGTACGATGGGCCGATTGTAACATTCTGTGTTATTCTACTTCAATTTAACTGTGATGCACATTCCCTTCAAGCAGTGGCGAATTTAACGGACGGCCCTAGAAGGGCCCCCAGGCCTGTCCTCAACATAAAAAATTATGATTTCGAAATTCTCGAAATCAGCGATTTTCGACCTTAATCTGTCATCTTTAAGCGTTTATAGCTCAAAGCAACGTTAATCGATTTTGATGAAATTTTAGGTGTGTATACAACTTACTTCAACCTACAAACGGGATTTTTGAATTTTCATTACAGGCTCATAAAAAAGTTGAAAAATGATCTTCCCTATTTTTTTTTTTACTATTCCGACTAATTGTAACTTTTTTCAAAACGACGAAACACATCACCTAGAAAACTAATCCTTCTAGCTTCTAAAAAAAAACTCAAGTCATTTTACTCAAGTCGTGTTCCGCATACTTTTGTCCCCCACTGTAAAGCACCTCTTCATTTTTCCGAAAACATGGGCCTTTCGGAACGTTTACCACCTGGGCCTGTTTCCTTAAATCCGCCACTGCCTTCAAGCGACTAGAAAATGGTGATAAGCACATTCCATTTAGTATTATATTTAAAGCGAGGCGAAGCCAAATAAGAGTATTTAATTTATCTGTTCGCATATTATAGATCAACGTTGCCCGCGTAACGAACTCGATTCTTTCCTATAAGTACACATTCACGCACACCGCGTAAACTTGTAAATATGTGCATATGTACATATAAAGCTTAGCGCTCCGTCTATTTACGCTTAAGTTCTTGTAAAAATCTTTATGTACGTTATCGGAGGGAAGTGAGAAATTTTATAATATATTAAATTAAACTAGAGAATAATACGGGCCTCGTTAAAATTATAAAATTTATTTTTATATTAATCTTTTCTTCATATACAAGTTTCGTTCTTGAACGCTAAAAGACAGTTGCCAAAATTAATGTGACAGGCGTTTACAGAAATCCCTCGATTCCTACGTAATTTATATAAAAGTTCGTATAAAAGGCGGGTGATCTTCTCGTAAACGTGCGCGCACGGAAACAGAGGCAGCCTTGTTCCGCGACTTCTTAAATATCCCTTAAAAATGCATCGGTATCTTTAAGGGGGATACTAATGCCGTCTAGCCATCTTCTTTTCCAACTTTCGTTGCTTTTTCTCGCTAATCTCGGGCTGCTCCGAGCCGGGCGTGAAAAACCACGGGGCTAATATTTCCTTCCATAGCATCCAGCCTCCTCTCAGCGGCACCTGTAACAATGCGGTGTAAAAATGATGAAATTCGTCACGTGAGGCGAAAAGTAGGGGGCGAGAGAAGTATTAGAAATTAAAGGAAGCTTTTTATAATTCACGGTGGTATACTGTACTATTTTATATTTAAATTGTCGGACGTGTCGAGCATACTTACAAGGAGCCACAAAAACCAAAAATAATTTGATATAAGAGAGAATACTTGTACTCCCGAGGTTAATATAATTAAATCTTTTACGTGTCTGGAACAGAACGAAAGAGCATTATTACACCTGATAAACCCAACTTGCGATATAATAACAGGCATATTCTATGTCACTATTAAAACAGTGCACGATATTTACTCCGCTATACCTCCTTCCATGTTAAGATCAATTCCAGAATCCATAAGTTGCCCGGATTCTGAATAGATTACTTGCGCTATGTATTTCATAAATTGATAACTGCCTATATATACAATTCCGGAGAACGTGGTAAAAGTCTGCAATTATAATACATGATGCGGTGTAATAAATTCTATTTTTAGAGCGCCGATATCTTCGTAACGCGTGCCTTTGGATTATTCAAATTCTTATCGTAGTCGCAGTAGTGTCGGAAATTGGGAGAAGCTCGATGGAGCAACTTACTATCGACAATGTTGTGAATTTAGACAACAATATCGTGGCAGTGAAGTATATCACTAGCGCTCCAATAATCATATTACGATAAAAGCTTAGCGTCGTTTTGTTCTCCTCTACAATCTGTTTCGCCCCCTTCGTTCCTACTTTGGTCTTCTTGGTCTAGGAGAATAACATGTGATATTGTTTTTTAATTGTTTCTTCGAAAGCGAATTCTCGTAAGAAATTACTATCGGCTTATCGAATTTGTTATACAATGATAAATTATAAACCATATGAGAATGGTGCATGCAGATTTTTCGTTATAGTTGAAAGGGATATACTTGATAGAAAATACTTTGGGAGACTTACCGACATTCTTTCTTTGTAAATTGCCCTCGGAAAAGTATTTAGTATGTTCGAATGGTTTATATACGGTGCTTAATTAATATATGGCAGAAACTTAACCTTATAACTATTCAAAAACACAGTCTCAGCCGATCGTGTACGCTAGGCGCCAGAATCGGCTTCCTGTCGGAAATTTGGCAACGTTGCATGTCACTAGAACCACTGAGATATATCTAGTGACATGTAATGTTGCCAAATTTCCGAAGGGAAGCCGATTTGGCGCCTAGTCAAAGAGTAGGTACTTATAATAAGAGGCGTCACTCCGGGCGGAACCTTTGAAGTCCTTGCTTGACCTTGGCATTTAAATTGGTTGTACATTCGAGCGGGATATTCAAATCGACTAAATGTACCTTACCACAATTGGCTGATTATTGCCGAAGTTTACCGATCATTGCCGAATGGGGCCGAATGGGCATTTAAATTGGTTGTCTCACTAGAAATCACTGTTTCCCTAGATTATTTCTGTCCTTGTCGAGTGACGCCTCTTATTATACCTACTCTTTGGCCTAGTCAAAGAGTAGGTATAATAAAAGGCGTCACTCCGGGCGGAACCTTTGAAGTCCTTGCTTGACCTTGGCATTTAAATTAGTTGTCTATTCGAGCGGGATATTCAAATCGACTAAATGTACCTTACCGCAGTTGGCTGATTATTGTCGAAGTTTACCGATCATTGCCGAATGGGGCCGAATGGGCATTTAAATTGGTTGTCTACTGATTTCCCTAGCATTTTCTGTCCTTCTCGAGGACGCCCCCGACGCCCCAACCGATTAGTGACCGATCTGCGCAGCTTCCACGGATCTGGCACACGCGGTTGGTCGTAGCACTTTCGCGATTGGTCGTAGCACTTTCCCTGCCGGTTTACTACCAATCAACAATGTACCCCTGTGCCAAACGAGTATGCTCTAATGTGGAACGTAGTGTATACTGCGAAATTTATATCACGATTTTTCGGACACCCTATATACACATATCTTTCCCCGTGAATTGCGTTGATGCCTCGTAATGATTGCATAATCCACATCTACCAAATGCAGGGATCGGCGGGCTTAAGCTACGTTGATGGAACTATCAAATGTTTTCTTTTGTTACTTTTTCAATACTCTACTATATCAACAATTAATAAGCGACTGCTGCATTAAAATCATTTATAATTGAATGATTTCTTTAATTTATTTTATCACAAAGACTGCAAACATGGAGCCATATACTTTCGAAGGAATACTTATGAGTGTTTATAGATGAACGAACGTAAAAACTAAAAGAGTATCTGAGAAACGTTTTTATTATCAATATCTTTCCCATTTTTACATCGTTACTATACATACGACTTTCCCTAAAGCGAATTGCCTTAAATCTACGCGTCAAGTTTTAATATAAATGTAAACGATACGCGTACAATTGTTTACGCTTTATTTCACAACTGGCGAACAATTCTACATTTTCAGTAATCTCAAAACATTCCACGTGAAATGTCAACTTTAAATCTCCGCATTCCTTTACATCTCTGCATTTAAATTTAAATGCACAAATCTAGCTACCATCGGTGCTGCTGTATAGTAGTGCTTAATTTGGCAATAAAATAGGTTCAAATAGGTTATGTCGCGACACACGTAAATTTCCATATAACGAAATATATACCGCGACGATTTTTCTAATCTCGGGCAAAATTCATACGCGACCGATCTGTACCGGAGGTAAAATGGAAAAAAATTCAGGTGACATCTTAACAGTAAAATGAACCAACGCGAGTCGAATCGAAAGGATCGGCCAAAAGTCACGACCCCGAGAAAATTCGAGTAAGCGAACTCTATTCTTTCCGAGATTGTTGGGCATTTATTTGGTCAGGAAATTAAACAGTCCCTGGTGAAAATCAAAGATAAAATTTCCACGAAATAATCATTCCACTGGTCGTTCGCGATATCCGATTATTATCGACAAAAAAGGAAAAAAGTATTCCGCGTTTCATTAGACAGAACCACACGGGTTTTAAATGCACATCTCATAATCGATAATGATATTCGCCGAAACTAATACGCCGTAGTAGCTTTTGTTTAGTCGTCGTTCGAAACATTCGACACTGTGATTCCTCGTGACAAATTCGCTCGATTTTTCTACGAATAGAACACTGACAAACATATAGTAACTATATATCGCTCTTTTTACGGAAACCTCATCCACCCTTTTTCTGTTCTAATTAACGTGCACGAGGATATGCTTCTTGTAACGTATATTAATTCTCATAGAAATCTATTATTTTTACGAAATTAGATAATTCGATAATTCGAAATCAGATAATTTGAAAATGGTAATAATTAACATTCAATTCATTTACATTTTCTACCTCCAATTTTACTGTGTAACTTCTCCACCCCTTTTGAATTATGCATGCTTTCATTTCATTTGTGAGATGTTACACTGATATTTAAAAATTTTCGATTTAGCTTATTTAATCAAACGCTGTTCGTTTTAACGAAACTTTGCTCGATACTCGATTTAACGAAGTTGATAAGTTTATTGGATTTACACAAAGACATATCACTGTGTTTTAGGTCCAATCCGTCATGATTTTATAATGTGATAACATTGAGGACTCATTTTCCTCCCACAAGATTATGGATACAATCATGTAGAGTTTGTCGTAAGGAAGATGACGCCTCATTTTGTAGCCTTGACGCCTGTACGAAGACGATGCTTGATTATCCTCTCCGTGGTGCTGGTGCCATGCGCCATTTTAAACCTTCTCTCGCCGTCAGACTTGCGCGAAGAGACGGTCCTGCAGAACAGCATCGCGGAGCTGCAAGCTAAGCTGGAGCACTTGCACGCTAAATATGTTACGAGCCAGGAAGAGATAAATCTATTGTCGCACCAGTTATTACAATTAATAGAGAGTAATCACATTTTACCAGATCTTCAATTTCTACTTAATAATACTACGACAAACATGACCAATATAAAGTTACCGTCTATGTATAATTTTCTTCCACACTTCTTGAACGACCCTAACAGTTTGCGCCCAGCGTTCGTCCAAAGTAAGGGGCGCAACGGGGTCAGTATGGTACTAGGCGTCCCGACAGTAAAAAGGGAAGTGCAGAGCTATTTAATGGTGACGATTAAGAACCTGCTGGATCGCATGAATCCCGTGGAAACAGCGGATACTTTAATCATTGTTCTAGTTGCGGAAGTAAGTGTTTATAATGTGGCGACGGAATCGCCGGTAAGGTGTTTATTAAAGCTGCTGTTGTTATTGTAGACGGATTTGGACTACGTGACATACGTTGCGAAGCAAATCGAAGTTCAGTAAGTTGGCAAATAAGTTAATCTGTTTTCTTTATATACAACTGTGCTTCGCCATTTGAAATTGTGTTGCGTGATAATACTATACAACGTGAACTCATCGATTAGTATCATTAATTTGTTAATTATTGATAAAGAAAGCTAAATTCTAATGTCAATTCTCTATTTCAGATTCCCAACCGAGTTCGAAGCTGGCGTAATTGACGTGATATCTCCATCTGCGTCTTATTATCCAGACCTATCCAAGTTACGCGATACTTTAGGCGACAATCACCAGCGAGTAGTATGGAGGTCGAAACAGAATCTGGATTTTGCATTTCTTATGTCTTACGCCCAGGCGAAAGGAACATTCTACGTGCAACTAGAAGATGACATTCTAGCTAAGAAGAATTTTGTAACCACGATGAAATCCTTTGCGCTGCAAAAGATTGCCATAAAAGATAGTTGGTTCGTTCTGGACTTTTGTCAATTAGGATTTATTGGTATGGTATTGCGTAGACTCGTTAGTAAAATTCCTACTGAATTCTAATCGCAGTAACAATATGCTTTTGATGCAGGGAAATTATTTAAATGCGCGGAACTGCCATGGTTGATCCAGTTCTTTTTAATGTTTCATAACGATAAGCCAGTGGATTGGCTGTTAGATCATTTGGTGTCTACAAAAGTCTGTAGTCTTGACAAAGATAGCGTAAGTATGTATACTCTTGAGAGGGAATCCTACTTTTTGGGCTAAAAATACAGGAAAATTTGAGATTTTTTTTTTAAGAATCTAGCGTTTCGATTCATCTAAAATTTGGACCACGTTTTTATGCATCTTCGAAGAAGTTACAGTTTTTTTTTTATTAATATTTAATAATAAGTATAGGATGATCGAGCATCATGCCGCGCAAAATTCGTCGCCTGCTGGTGTGCCTGATATTTATCAACCAGGAATTCAGGAATTAAAAAATTTTAAAATCTCAGAGGTTTGCCTTCTTCAGAAAAGTATGTTCTTCAAAATAAAAAAGCTTTCCATCGAATCAGTTAACTTTTCAAAATATTTGTCCCATCAATTTGAAGAACACTGAAGAAAAACTCTGTTAAAGTTTTACGTGAAGGCGTTTTACCCACTGCCTAGGGTAAAGTATCCAATTACTGTGGGGTATCTAATTACTGTGCCTCTAGTTTATCATTAAGCATAATTAACTTTATGTTTATCGAATAAAAGATATTATTTTTTTTTATTTAAATTCAGTTAATTATTTATTTGTTAAAATTAAACATGTAACACACAGAAGTTCTTAAAATACTAAAAAAATTATTTTACTTTTTTTTATAATAAATTCGCAAAATTTTCTGTAAAGCTTATGAAAAAGCTGAAGAGAATACTGAACGAAGGAAGGTCAATATTCGATAAAATATTTCGTTCTAGGTAAGATTCACAACGTTAATTATATTAGTAAAACATATTTAGATTACGGAAAAACAAAACAGCGATTATCTTTGAATTTCTGTGTTTATTTCCAACAAATTCAGTAACTAAAACGAATTTGTAAGTAGCGTCATTTACTGTGCACAATAA